>JAAGEH010000311.1:26690168-26725392 GCA_011751065.1 Lasiurus cinereus
ATATATATATATATATATATATATATATATATATATATATATATATGTATATTATTGATTTTTTACAGAGAGGAAGGGAGAGAGATAGAAAGTCAGAAACATCGATGAGAGAGAGACATCGATCAGCCACCTCCTGCATGCCCCACAGTGGAGATGTGCCAACAAGCAATGTACATGCCCCTAACTGGAATCCAACCTGGGACCTTTCAGTCCACAAGCCGACACTCTATCCACTGAGCCAAACCGGTCTCGGCCATATTAACTCTTCATCTGCTGGCTTTTTTGTCCTGTGAAAGTCCTTCCTCTCATCTGAAGCCCCAAGAACCATACCTCATCCTTAGCTCAGAATACCAGACATGCCTCATTTTAGCTTTCTGTCTCTGAACCTATTGAGGAGACAGAGGGACACTAGGAAGTTGGGAATGGGGACCCTGTTGGGGAGAGGAAATAAAACTTGGGAACCCAATTAGTGGAATTGCTAAGACAGCCCAGCTGGGCATGGAAAGAAGGGCACACATGAGAAAAACTTTAAAAGACAAACTTTAAAATGTATGGATTATTGCTAAAACAGGCAGCTTGCAAGTAATCAATCACCAGGCAATAGGCATATAAACCAACCCCAAGGATGTTGTGAAGGCAGAATTCTTTAAAAGAACCAATCAGGAGCTAGCAAGACTGTATCCACCCCCTAAATTCAAAGGTGTCCACATCCTCTCATGGGGTCTCTCTCCTTCTCCTTACACTCAACAGATTCCTGACCTTCCTGTGGTAAGGGAACACATCCCTTGCACTCATGTGGCATAGGGCCATGTAGGACTCTGCACATGGACTTACAGATTTTAACCACCCGTCTATAACATGGAAAGGAAGTTCTGGACACTGGCCTGCTCCTGGAACCCTAGCTGCACCTTTTCTAGGACTGGTTGCTCTCAATACACTTCGCCTCTGTTAGCTGTTTTTGTTCATGACTTCCTTCTTCAATTTCTTAAGACAGTGAACTCAGACTTCAATCTCACATTTTTTGTTTTAGTCTCATGTATGTGGGGCTCTCTGATCTTCATGTATTTGGAGGTCCCATGTGTACATGTTATTAAATTTGGTCATTTTTTTCTTATTAATCTTTTACATTGATTTTATTATTAAACCAGAAAATAAATAATAGGTAGAGAAAAATTTCGTCTTCTCCCACACAGTTTTAGCCACCAAGATTATTTTAAAGTGAAGACATTTAAAATATTATTTGACCTTTTCTTATCTAAGGCAGAGAAAAACATATTACTTAAGATATAGCTACCATTTTTCATTCTGAGCTAGTTTCCTGCAAATTCCAGGAAGCAGGAAGGAGATAGACTGCCTATCTATTGGTATAAGAAAACAATATATCAGTAACTCTCCATACTTTTCCATTAAAACTCTAAAGCTCTCCTTCAGCCATCCAAACACTTTTACATTAAATGGGTATAAAAACCTTTACCTCTGGATATTCAGCAGGTAAATTATTACTGAGTAACTTTTATGCACAGGTAAATAGGCTTTGTCTTTTCTTGTTAATTTGTTTATTGTCAGTTAAGTCATAATACCTGCCCCCCTTAAAAATGTAAATAGGAAACACAGGCTGGCTACACTGCATATTTTAATGAATGTGTTCTTTCTCCTCCTTTTCTTCTCTACTTCATCCGTTCCTCCTTTTCCTTCTTTTTCTTATAAATATTTTTAATATTCTTGAAAACACAGACATCCTTTTTACCATTATACATCTCTAATAGTAAGCACAATGACCTAATCACTTTATTGAAATTTCTCATAGAAGTACAAAATGGACTTGGCGGTTGGTTGGAGCATCCTCCCATGCACAGGAGGGTCAAATGGTTGCAAGTTTGATTCCTGATCAGGATAAGAGTGATAAGCCGATCAATGTTTCTCTCTCCTTCTCCCTTGCTCTCTCAAATCAATAAAGATGTTTTTAAAAAATGTTTAAAATTAAAATAAAAAATGAGCTCTGGCTTGCTTAACAAAGAGATATCTTGAATGCGTGGTAAGGGGAAGGGAATGTTGGAAATTAAATAGTAAATTGGAAGAAGAGTATTGATCTCCCTTGTTCACAATTATTTCATTTCTGCAGTAACTGAAACCAACATGACCCTAGCCATTCTGATTGGATCAGGTAGCAGAACCATTGATCTTGGCTGAATCCTGCTTTTAAAAATATGGAATTGGATCAAATGGAGAGATTGAAATTTTGTTAGGTAGCTGGCCAAAAAGCATTTAAGCTTGAGAACTTGGCTTTACATATGTTCTGGAAAAGCAAGGGAAATGTGAAAGGCAATTATATGGAGAGGAAATGAGGCGAGAGGATTACAGAAAACTTGGACTGCTTGTTTATCTGCATATTACCAATTTTTGTTGAACTCTTACTCTTAAATTCTGTAATAAATCCCTCCATTCTTTAAAAATGTTTACTTTTTTTCTGCCAAAGCCAGAAGTTGGTTTCTGTTAGTTTCAAACCAGATGGTCCTATTAATATTCTAACATATTGTTATATTTGTAGTCACCTGTACTTAGAGCCTTGACTGGAGTAAGAAAGAAAACCAAAAGAATAAAAGTAAAATGATTAATGAAAAAAATATTTATATTAAACAATATTCAATATATAGAAACTTAGTAGCAACTAAATTTTGTTCAAAGAATTAATATTGTTTTGCAAAATATTTGACTATAGGTGAAGTGGTAGACCACTTTACACACATTCTAAAATTTTAGAGAAATAAGAATTATCTGATGAATTTAATGACATACAGATCCATAAGCTCCATTCCAAGAGACTTTGAGTCAATTTGATTCAGTGATTATGTTGGGCTGCACAGAGCTAATATAGTTCTATGTATCAATGTATATTCTTCCTCACAATTTATTTATATTTCAATTAAAGTCATTTCTAGTGCATTTTCATTCATATATATCTAGACTCTCTTTGAAGTTAGTTTTTAATATGTTAAAAATGTACTATACTTGCTGTCACTTAATAACAGGATGATAAGGTGTCCCAGACTGAGCTACCAGTATGTGAAGAGCGTTCTTTAACACAATAGCTAAACAGATGTTAACAAAACGTTTTAGTTGTTTTCCTTATACTTCACTTCAGGGCAAAATATTACCTAATAATGGTGCATTTAATGATTTTCACTAGTGGACTCAAGGCTCTGCAGACCATACCGGCTTTATATAGATTTTTATGCTTATTTGCAAGGTTGCTTACCACATGGCATAAAATGAAGTAGCTGTGTTGAGTTACCAATACAAACATTTATACTAAACTTCGTATCAGAAAAGAGTTGGTATGGAAATGCTGTAGTAGTGCTCCAGATCTTCCCTGAATTGGAATTAATGTCAGCTGCATGATACATTTCTCTGATTCTGAAAACATAGTTGAAAAAAAATTACTTAGGACAAGATTATAAGAAACATCATGCAGATAAGAAATCTGAAAACAATAAGCAGCTAATTTGTGACATAGTGCTATGAACTAGGCCACATTGGTAAAAATTACAATTATACCAGAAACAACCACTGAGAACTGTTGTTGAAGCTTTTTCACAAGCACCTTATGTGAAGCAATCAAGAATACGGTGCCATTCATAATACATGAAAATTCACTCTTTCTAATGATTACTTGCTTTATTATCATTGCTTCTGAAGCCTGACCTCGTTGGCTTTTGTTTATGCCTAACTTTTTTGTGAAGCTAGAAATCACTCATCTTAATATAATGATTTGATAAGCAAATTCTCTTATTTATCAAATTGGTAAATGGCATTTTGGGCTGTCCACTTTTAGCAAATTATTGGATTTTACACATCTTTGCATTTAATATAAATAATTGAACTTAAAAGTAATTTGTATATTATGAACAATTATTTTTTGCTCAAATGAGCCAGAGAATTGAACAATAGCTTCTCCTTTCAGCCAGGAATCTTGAGTTTAATCCTGGCTCTTCCATTTAGTAGTTTTATAGACAGAGGCAAGTTATTTGACCGGTCTCATTGTACAACTAAGGATATTTATATCTAAAGTAGTCCTCACTTAACCGTGGTTTTACTTTCTGTGATTTTAACATCGTAATTAGCTAGTTAACATTAATCATAGGAAGAGAGTAAAGGGGAAGCCCGCCATTATAAGCATAGTCACCTAGGCAGCTTTACCAGAAGGCGACAGCTTCAGAATCCTCCCCAAGAAACCACCCATCCATTTCTGCGGATCACTGGGGAAAAGGATCAAAGAAAAGGGGAGATGGGCACCTGCACAGGGAAGTTGGGACAATGTAGGGAAAGGTGCTTGCCTGTCAGTCTAGCCTGGGGAACAATGGCTTGGTTAGGGGGTGGACCCCATCAGAAGAGCACAAAATCCTGGGAAGTTAAAATCCATAGAGAAATGACCTTTCTCTTTCTTGTGCAACTTGTTCCCTCTCGCTCTCTTGCTCTGTCACCTCACTTGCCATCCATTTGCATAGCCATGTGGCTTTAAGCAGCTGCATGACCCATGGCAGTGTGGATCATTACCCCCAGCCCCCAACAGTGGACTGCAGTTGGGAGTACAGAGTAAACTAGCCAGATATCGGACTCGACTGGATGTTCATATGAAACAGAAATTATGGTCAATGGCCTTAATTCTGGCCTGCTGGAGGTAAGATTGGACTTTTTCCACGGTGAGATAGACAAAGATGGGAACTCCTTAATGTTACATCTTCAATAAAGCTTTCCACAAGAGAAAATTTATTTGACTATAGACAGCAAAAATAATGCCAGAAGTTGAGTAATGATCCCATTTGTCATAAATGTATACTTTTCATTGTACTGAAGATTGCAGAACATTTTATGTGCCAAGCTAATCAGTTTAGTAATGTTAAACAGACAAATTTATGCGGATATAGAAATTTCAAATTTTAATGAAATAACAACACTTACTTTTGGACTTTGTCACAAAAGGAGGCCAGAGTCAAATTACTGCCTTCCGGTACTTCAATTAGCTGAATGGAACAACCTATCAGCTTAAAATAAAAATTGTTAAATTTATATAGTTTGGTGGGGGGGAAAGATGCATTCAACTCTACCTTTTTTTAAAATCTTGTTTTAAAGATTTCTGTTTTACTTTTTATATTTTTATATTTTTTAAAAATGAAGTAATACATATAGAAAATTGCACAAATCTTAAATATATAATTTAAGTTCTGAGGGATGTATAGAACTGTCACATCAATATTCTAATCAAAATATAGAGCATTTTCATTACTTTAGGAAGTGTCCCCACATCTCTTTCTATCAATCTGGACATCTATTTGAAAACTATAGTTATTCAGATTTCTATGACCATTGATTAAGGTGTATGTGCTCTTTTGTTCCTGGCTTCATTCAATTAAATGACATACTTTTTAAAATTTATCTATATTGTCTCTCATATCAATAGTTCATCTTTTTTATTGTGGACTAGAGGCCTGATGCACAAAATTCATGCAAGGGTAGGCCGTCCTGCTCCCGACTGCCAGCACTAGCTTCTTCTGGCACCTAGGGCCTGGACTCCCCTTGCAGCCCCAGTCCCCACTTTTTCTGGAAGATCATCCAGAAGGATGTCTTGTCTAATTAGCATATTACACTTTTATTATTATAGATTAGTGGCATACTAGTGCATGAATAATGCACGATTTGTTTATCTTTCAGTTGACGGACATTTGGGTTAAGTTTTAGAGTATTGTTAAATAAAATCTTAATTTTTATATGCACATATTTATATGGTAGTGCTGTGTTTCTTGTGAATCAAGTTATAAATGGCTCAGTCTGAGAGTGGGCATATTATTAACGTTAAAAAAAACACACCCTTTTAGACTTATGTGGTTTGAATTTCTTGTCAGGTACATATACATGTAAATTTATTATGTCTTCCTGATTGACCCTGTTATTCCTTTTATCATTATGCAATGACCATTTGTTTTCTCTAATAATGCTCTGCATTGCCTTTTTCTGGTATTAATAACCACACCAACTTTCTTTTGCTGTTTGCATGTTGTCTTATTTATTACTTTTACTTTCAACCTATCTCTGCCTTTGTTTCTTAAGATTGTCTCTCGTAGACAGTAGCAAAGTCTTTTTTTATCTAGCTTGTCAAATTTCTCCCTTTTATTTGGAACTGGAGGCCTGGTGCATGAAATTAATGTACGGAGTGGGGTGTGTCCTTCAAGCGTGCTCCCTCTCCAATCTGGGACCCCTTGAGGGATGTCTGACTACCCATTTAGGCCTGATCCAGATAGAATCTGGCCTAAATGGGCAGGCAGACATCCCTCTCACAATCCAGGACTGCTGGCTCTCAACTGCTCACCTGCCTGCCTTTCTGTTTGTCCCTAACCACTTTTGCCTGCCAGCCTGCTCACCCTCTAACCACTCCCCTGCCAGCCTGATTGATGCCTAACTGCCTTCTTGCCAGCCTATTTGTGCCTAACTGCCCTCCCCTGCAGGCCTGGTCACCCCTAACTGCCCTTCCCTGCAGGCCGGGTCCCCTTCAACTGCCCTTTCCTACAGGCCCAGTCATCCCCAACTTTCCTTCTCTGCTGGCCTGGTCATCCCTAACTGTTTTCCCTGCAGATTTGATTGCCGTCAACTGCCCTCCCTTGCAGGCCTGGTCCCTCCAAACTGTCCTCCCCTGCTGGCCTGATCACCCAAAACTGCCCTCCCTTGCAGGCCATCTTGTGGTGGCCATCTTGTGTCCACATGGGGGCAGCCATCTTGTGTGTTGGAATGATGGTCAGTATGCATATTACTCTTTTTTTATATAGGATAGAGCCCTGGTGCATGAGTGGGGCCAGTTGGTTTGCCCTGAAGGGTGTCCTGGATCAGGGTGAGGGTTTCCTTGGGGCATGGGGTGGCCTGGGTGAGGCCTCTTTGGTGGTTTGCAGGCCAGCCATGCCCTCCAGTGATCCAAGTGGAGGCTCTGGTATCTGGGATTTATTTATCTTCTACAATTGAAACTTTGTAGCCTGGACTGGAGCCAAGCCTCCTGCTCACTCTGTGGTTGCAGCCATTTCTGTTGGGATTTATGTAACTTCTATAATTGAAACTTTGTAGCCTTAAGCAGAGGCCAATTGTGGAAAGCTTGGCTTCCTCCATCACTGGGAGAAACCCTAGTTACCTGCTTTCTCCAGCTCCATGGATGCCACCATTTTTGTTGAAATTTATTTATCTTCTATAATTGAAACTGTATAGCATTGAATGGAGGCCTGGGCTAGCCAGGGTGTGTAAAAAGCTTGACTTCCTCCATTGCTGGGGAAACCCAAGCCTCCCTCCTGCTCACTCCATGGCCATAGCCATCTTTGTTGGGGTTAATTTCCATACTCGCTCCTGATTGGCTGGTGGGCATGGCTGGTGGGCATGGCTGATGGTGTAGCAGAGGTATGGTTATTTTACATATTATTCTTTTATTAGATAGGATGCTTAGCCTATTCATATTTAGTATATATATATAAAATTTTTGGATTTAAGACTGCCATGCTGATATTTGTTTCTTCTTTCATTTTGTTTTTCTACTTCTTTTTCGCTGCATTTTGGGTCATTCAGTACTTTCCCTTTTCTCAAGTATTGATGTCCTATACTGTCTTTTGTTCAATACCTAAAATTAGTTGCTTCACATATTTTGTCTAACTTCACAGCTGTTTTCGGTGGTAAGGGAAAGTTTAGTAATTGGTACATTCTCATGATCAATAGTAGAATTTCCTAAATTTCATTGACTTTCAATTTAGATTAGTTGAGGTGCTACCTCCTCTGCAAGTGGACATAATTAGTTGTTTCTTCTCCAATGAACTCATCCTCCTATTTTGCTCTCTTACCTTTATTTGTTTGCAAGCTAATTTGAATAATATACTATTCCTGAAATCAGGTGTCCTGTATTTTCTTTTTTGAATTTTCTAGTTTAAGAATAAAATAAACTAGAGACCCAGTGCACAGCATTCATGCACTTGGGTGTGGGGGGGTCCCCTCAGCCTGTCCTGCACCCTTTTACCAGTCCGGGACCCCATGGGAGATGTCCAACTGATGGCTTTAGCCAAAGTCAGACATCCTAAGTGCTTCCAAGGAGGAGGGAGAGGCTCCCACCACCACTGCTACACTTGCCAGCCATCAGTCTGGCTTGTGGCTGAGCAGAACTCTCCATATAGGAGTGCACTGACTACTATGGGGCAGCTCCTGTGTTGAGTGTCTGCTCCCTGGTGGTCAGTGAACATCATAGCAACTGGTTATTTTGCTGTTCAGTCAATTTGCACATTACCCTTTTATTATATAGGGTAGTTACTGAATAAATGAAGACTCCTTTTGCTTCACTCTGTGAATAAGAGTTGCGATAATATTTATTCTTCATACTTTGCTTTACTTGTGACTAGACTCAGTATAAGCAGAGAAATGTTCCAATTTGTGTAAGAAAGTCTATAGTTACTAATATGATTGGAAAACTACTAATAAAAGCATTAGGAAGAATTGCACAATTATTATTTAATTCCTATTCTTGGAATGATCCCAATAGAATTTGTCTGCCAAAAGCATAATTTAGGAGCATCTGAGTAAAGGGACATTTCTCCTAAGAATAAAAATCTAAAGTTTTAATTCATGATAGCGTGACTTAGAATACAAATGTAATGAAATTTATGTATGTTTCTCTGTGCATAATAACACGATACAAAAGAAAATACTATCATTGAAACCTCCAACTATGATATTTTTCTCTTATAAAATGTAAATATTATATAATATTTTATTTAGATTAGATGAAACTGGAACTTTAACAATTATATTATAAAAATATATTGCCCTTTCTCAGAAACAAAATCATTAATTTAGTTACAAAGGATTAATGAATAATAAAATTCTTTTTTTCAACTGTAAAATAATGCATTTATCTATTTAAGATAGTTACCCTTATTACTAAATTAATCCAGCATATTATTAAATAATTTATATTCATATTTTTAGGTCAACATATATAACACATACCTCTTTGTCCTTTGGCCATGAAATTTCACACGTTCCAGGTAGTAAAGAACCTTTAAAGAGCATTGAAGAAGAATCCACAGTGTTCGCATTTCTATTCCTTTTATTCTCTTCTTTTGGCATGAAGTCAGTTGAAAAGGATGGATATAGAGAGGGAATGCTACTTTCAAATCCTATATGATAGTTATGATTTTTATTTTCCAGTTCTGTTTGTGAATTAATTTGATCCAAACTAGTGGATGCTGGAGCTGAAATATTGAATCGGTAAACATCAGCGCCATGACGTTGTCCTGTGGGGTTTCTCCCGGAGCTTGCTTTATTTATGTTTTGAGGATTTGGTAGCGCAGAAGGCCTAAAACCAATTACTGGTGTTTTTTTAACTTGGTAACAGGAGAGCTCTGAGCTTTTAGAATTGAATTCATTTAAGGATATTTGCTGTACTTCATCTAATGAATGCTTTGGTGAACTGGGCACAAAAACAGTGTTTTCTTCAATTTCACTCTGATAGAATGGAATTTTATTATTGATTCCGTCTACTAGCTGATCAAAACCCAAACTGAGTTGGCTAGGAGAAGGGGGTTGATTTACAGAGTGCAATTCCTGGTGCTCATGCTGCTCTTCATGTGATTCACTGGGATTTGGATCTGTTTTCCAACAATATGCCATTCTTTATTGTATATAACTGAGAGGATTGACTCGGCTCCAAGTACCTCTGTAATGAGATTTTAAATATATAGGAATTTTCCTAGAAAAAAAAACACATAAAGGGAAACAAAAAAGTTCTTTGATTAATTAGTAATAGAAGCTTGCAACAAAATAAATAGGATGAACAAATATAAAAATTATTTTAAAACTAGAGGCCCAGTGCACAAAATTCATGCACAGGGGTGTGCAGCCTTGGCCTAGCCTGCACCCTCTCCAATCTGGGACCCTTAAAGGGGATGTCTGATTGCTCATTTAGGCCCAATTCTACTGGGATCGGGCCTAAACGGGCAGTCGGACATCCCTCTCATAATCCAGGACTGCTGGCTCCCAACTGCTTGCCTGCCTGCCAGCCTGATCACCCCCTAACCACTCCCTGCCAGCCTTATTGATGCCTAACTGCTCCCCTGTCAGTCTGATTGCCCCTAACTGCCCTTCTCTACAGGCCTGGTCACCCCTAACTGCCCTCCCCTGCAGGCCTGGTTCCCCCCAAATGCTCTCCCTGTAGGCCTGGGTCTCTCCCAACTGTCCTTCTCTGTAAGCCCATTCCCCCCCAACTTCCCTCCTCTGCCGGCTTGATTGCCACCAACTACCCTCCCTTTCAGGCTTGGTTCCTCCCAACTGCCCTCCTCTGCTGGTCATCTTGTGGCAGTCATCTTGTGTCCACATGGGAGCAGCCATCTATTGTTTTGGAGTAATGGTCAATTTGCATATTAATCTTTTATTAGATAAGATAGAGACCTGTGCATGGTTGGGGTGGGGGCCAGCTGATTTGCCCTGCAGGGTGGCCTAGATCAGGATGGGGGTTCCCTTGGGGCATGGGGCAGCCTGGATGAGGGGCCTGTGGTGATTTGCAGGCCAGCCACACCCTCTGGCGACCCAAGTGGAGGCCCTGGTATCTGGGGTTTACTTATTTTCTATAATTGAAACTTTGTACCCTTGAGCAGAGCCAAGCCTCCTGCTTGCTCCATGGCCACAGTCTTTTTTGTTGGGATTTATTTATTTTCTATAATTGAAACTTTGTAACAGAGACCAAGGCAGGTCAGAGCTGTAGAAACTTGGCTTCCTCCATCGCCTGGGGCAACCCAAGCCTCCTGCTCTCTCCAGCTCTGTGGCTGCCACCATTTTGGTTGGGATTTATTTATCTTCTATAATTGAAACTCTATAGCCTTGAGTGGTGGCTTAGGCTAGCCAGGGTGTGCAGAAAGCTTAGCTTCCTCCATTGCTTGGGAAACCCAAGCCTTCTTCTTGCTCCGTGGCTGCAGTCATCTTGGTTGGGTTAATTTAAATACTTGTTCCTGATTGGCTGGTGGGAGTGGCTTGTGGCTGTAGCAGAATGGTGGTTAATTTGCATATTGCTCTTTTATTAGATAGGATTTCTCTTTAATGCCCTTGCTGGTTTGGCTCAGTGGATAGAGCATCAGCCTGCAGACTGAAAGGTCTTGAGTTTGATTCTGGTCAAGAGCATGTGCTGAGGTTATGGGCTCAATCCCCAGTATGGGGCATGCTGCAGGGAGCCCATCTCTCAACATTGATGTTTTTATCTCTCCCTCTTCTTTCCCCCCTGAAATCAATAAAATATATTTAAAAAATTCTCTTTAGCAAAATGAACAATTCCTTGAGTAATATAAAATAGCATCAAGGCTCATAACTTAAAATCTGAGGGGATGTATTGATTCGTAAAACTCCTGTGACAGAGAAATAATTTCCATTATGACAGGAGATTCATGAATCAAGCCAAAGTCCATAATCCCCTTTGTATTCCTCTTTCTACTGAAGATCCACTTGCCTATATCGTCATCATTTCCCTCTGTCTTCAATGATCTATATGCATGTTAGCATGCGAAAGGCTCCTTTTTATAAGCTAAACAATGTCTTCTTTATCAGCAATCACTCAATCTTGTAAATATGGTCTTTAACTTTTTCCTTTTCACTAATCTTCTTGTCAGTTGGTTATACCCTTCTTCTCCTCCCAAAATTCTTTTAGGTAATTGCAAATTCTTGTATCACTTTTACAAAATGACTTCCATTAAGTTCATCAGTAAGCTTCTTGTCAGTAAATTCAACTACCACTTATTAATTTCTATTTCACTTATCTCTGCAATATTTGATTCCATTTGCCATACTTCTTATTTTAAAGTTCCTTGCTTCCTCTGTTGGCTTTTTTGAACCTATTCTCTGAGTAATTTTTTGTCTGCTTTTTCTCAAAAACTCCTTTGCCTATTATTCATTTTCCACTTGACTCTTGTCAGAGTTTCTTTTCTTCTCAGTTATTCTCTCCTTATAAGTTATTTTACTCATCCTGTAGTTTAAATTACAGCTTACATGTCTAGACCATTTTTGTTATTACCTACTCAGTATCTCCTCTTTAATTTTTTAAATCTCCAGCAGAAAGTCCAAAACTTAAATTATAATTCATCCAAGAACCTGCTCCCATTCTAGTGTTTTCCATGACAGAAAATGGCCCCACCATCCACTCAATTTCTTAGACCAAAAAATAGGGTTTCACCTTCGAATCTTACTTGCCTTTTATTCTTCTACATCTGATAAATGACTACGTCTTATAGAAAAGCATTTTCCTCTCTTTTTGACCACTATCACAATCCTAGTTAAAGCTTTCATCGTCTCACCAGCAATGTTATATAGTCTCTGAAACTGCTTCTACATTTTCTGCAATCTGTATTTGTGCCCTACAACTCTTTTTAAATATTGTAATGATATGCTTAAGAAACTAACTCAGTAGCATCCCAGGAAATAGGTTTACAATGGTTTTCAACTATCTCAAGATAACATCCATAGTGTGTATATGTAAGATTTCTCTTTCCCCTTAGATCACTGGACCATGTTAGTCTTTCTCACTTATAACTCAACTAGAGGTCCAGTGCACGAATTTGTGCATAGATGGGGTCCTACCAGCCTGCCCTGATCATGGCCTGATCAGGGTTGGGCTAGCTGGGGAGAGTGGCCTTAGGTGATTGGCCATTGGGCCCCACCCCCAATTGGCATAGGGGGTAATTAGGGATGGGGCCAGCTGGGGGGCAGGAGCTGTAGGCCAATTGCGATGGTGGGGCCTAACTTGGTGTGGGGCTGGCCTGGGGGAAGGGGCTTCAGGAGGTTGGCCAGCTGGCCCCACACCCTATTGGGGTGAGGGGTGTGATCAGGAGTGGGGCCAGCCAGGAGGAGGGGCAGCAGACTGATCAGGGTGGTGAGGGCTCATCAGAGACAGGGCTGGCCAGGAAGGAGGGGCCACAGGGGTGGGGGTGGCCAACTACCCCACCCTCAATCAGGGTAGGAGTGGCCAATCAGGCTGGTTCGCTGCAGTGGGTGTTATAATGACTGGTCGTTCTGCTCATTATGGCATTCCAGTTGCTGGCTTTATATATATAGATAGATATCTTGTACTTGGCTTTACTCAGAGTTGTTGGCCATTTGTATTTGTTGAAACAGATGATCTAATAAATTTTGCAAATTATGATTTTTAAAATTTATAAATTATAGTTTACAAATCATAAATGAGTATCAGAAAATAAAATTGAAAAGTATTTATGTCACTTTTATGGATTTTTTAATTTCTTTAATGATTATATGGATGTATGTTAAACATAAAAAATTTAAAAGATAATTAAGATAATAGTTAACTATCAAATATGATTATCAGTCTGTCTTGCAATGGTAATTGATTTTTATTATATTGGCACTAACGATTGACTTAAATTGATAACACTAAAAATAAACAGATTTATTATATTCTACTCAAGAAATTGAATTGATAATTTTGTGAGAGATTTTCAAGGGATGCAACTAAAAAGTGTATAGAAGAAAATGTTAATCAAAAAATATAATTCTAACCTATTCTAATTCATGGATTACAGTGACACATAGCCACAATCCCCTTTTTTAGTACTTGTTATTTTTTAATCTCCATGTTTTTAGTGAAAGCTATGTTTCATTAAAGCAAATTATCCTCCTTCATTTTTCTCTGTCATGGACCTCAGAATTTGTCAGCAGGGTATGACTTTGACAACCAGAGTTAATATCCTGTTCCAGGCTTCCTTAACCTAGTGTGCTCTCTCTTAGCTTAAACACAGTAAATGTGGCTGGCTATATCAAAATGAGTTTTACAATTTTTGGTGGCTTCAAAAGAACTGACTGAGTTTTAAAAATTATTTTTTAATTATGTAGAGTCATTAATGAAGGTCTTTTAAAAAAGTACTAGTGATCTGATGCTGAAATTAAAGATTCATTTAGGCTGTGCCCTATGTGTTGCTGTGAATAATAATGATGATCATATCTAACATTTTTAAGACCTCTGTGCTACTACTCCACATACATGTACATATTTACATATGTTAACATATTTATTTCTCATTTCAGCCTATGATATTATTATTACCACTTAACAAATGAGGAAACTGAAAGGTGAATCAACTTACCCAAAGTCTCAGAATTTGTATTTACCAATTTGTTTTAAACAGGAATTAAAGAGAGGCGTATGGGTCATCATGCCATATTCATAGGACATTTAGAGCATGCCTGGATTTAGGCACTGAAACACACATTAATTCAACTTGAACTATTGCTACTGAGAAGAGTTGAAAACTTTTCAATTTTTATTACTAGCAATATTTTTTCAAGCAATTTTGGCAGAACTAAAACTTGAAATGGGTTAGAAGCCTGTCTAAAAAAAAATCTCATTATCATGAGATAAAGGGGAATGAGAAATACTTACTTACATTGAAAATGTAATAAAAACTAAACCTCTTCCAGATCTACTTTTTCAATATTACACTTGTGATTTTTAAGAAATTTCTCATAATTTAAAAGCTCTTGACCATCACAATTTAAAAACTGGAGTATTTCTTAGTTTATAAGCTGATAGAAATGTCATTTAGTGTCAGCTGGTGAATATCTATACTTTGCATTATAAAGTAGTGCATAAAATAATTAAAGTGAGATAACTTGAATTTGAGGCAGAACTGTACATACAGATTAGCAGCAATTAAGACATCACTGAGAATTAATCAGTTCCTGATTTAAATAAGTGTAAAACTATAGAAAACATGTAGTAAGAAGAATAATGTCCCCACATCCCTACATTTTCATGTCTTAATCCCTGAAACCTGTGAACATATAAAATCACATAGCAAAAAGGGATTAAAGATTGCAGGTGAAATTAAGTTTCCTGCTTCACTTTTTTTCCCATTTTTAATTTGAAATTCAGTGATGAGGGAAAACATTTTCATGACCTCTGATATGTGTTTTCACCTGAGTGAAGACAAGAGGTACTTAAGGAAAACATTAATTTCCAAATAGTCTCTAGGTGCCTTTTTACATGAACAAGAAGCATTTTCTTATACATACACTAGAAGCCCAGTGCACAAAATTCGTGCATGGGGTGTGGGACGTCCACTCAGCACAGCCTACACCCTATCCAATCTGAGACCCCTGGGGGATGTCTGACTGCTAGATTAGGTCATTTGGTTGCCCCTCACTGACCCTCCTGCTGGCCTGATTGCCCCACGCAGCCTGCTGTTCGGTGTTTGGTCACCCAACACTGACCCCCTGGCAGCCTGGTCACTCCATGCATCCTGCTGTTCAGTCATTTGGTCACTCCTCACTAACCCCTCTGCTGGCCTGGTCACTCCAGTCAGCCTGTTTGTTCAGTCATTTGGTCATCCCTCAATAACAGCCTGACTAGCCTAGTCACCCCACACAGCTTGTTCGTTGATACATTCGGTTGCGATGGCCACTTAGGCTTTTTATATATATAGATAATCCAATAGGTACCTCACCTCTCCTTAGATTGCCTCAAACTTCCTGTACATGAAAAAATTGAAGCTGTTCCTTATTTATATATTTGAGATGCTGACTTGAATAAAGCAATGTATTTATTCATGCATCTATTTACTCATTTGCACATTTGTTTTTTTAGTAACTGTTTCCAAATATATTATGTCAAGCAGTGTGCAAAGCACAGGGAATACTAAAGTGACTAAACGGCTCTTGCCCTCAGGCAGCTCATAGACACAAATTTATCATACAGCACAATATGAAAATTACTTTAATAGATGCAGGCTCTATTTCGATTGGGGGAATTTTATATAGCATACTATTAAATGCATTTTACCATAGAAAAAGCAGAAATGGCATTTGTGAATACTAGAGTCATGGTTTGAATATCGGGTATGTTTTTGTTTAGAATGTACAATATATCGCAGATAATTTTGTGCAAGTCATTGAGACCTAGTTACAAGGATGTTTTGATTTCTAAGTATTAAAATTATAGCCCTAAACATGATAGATAAAGCAGTTGAAGCAGTAATTCATTTTATTTTTCTGAGTAAATAATACAATAAAAAGTCAGCCTCCACCTCTGATATTTCTTTGGGGGAAACAATCTAGTGGGAATGAAGCCCACAGCAAAAAAGGACAAGGACAATTAAAGAGTATATTTGACACCAGTGGGAGACCACAGACACAATTCTTATAGCATTTGCAGTATGACACCTGGTTGGAAGGTCCCTAAACACAGCCTAGTGGAATTTTGTTAAGAGCAATAATGTTTTAACTATTGTCAAACAAATCTTCCTGGAAAACAGACCAAGATGAGAATTTTAAAATGATCAAAACAGTTGTGGATACTGTTTTCCAGGTCTTCTTCCCCTACTATAAGGGTCTGATATTGAGTGCTCTACTAATAATGAATGGCTGAGTTAAACAATTATTTTTATTTTTAGCTTATTTTCTTTTAATGTAATTTTTTTTTTAATTTTAGAGTGGAAGAGAGAGAGAGAGGATGAGAGAGAATCATGGGTCAGCTGACTGCCCCTATTGGGGATTGAGCCCACACCTGGCATGTGTTCTTGACCAGAATCAAACCTGAGACCTTTCGGTCCTCAGGCCATGGCTCTATCCACTGAGCCAAACCAACTAGGTCTAGATAATTGTTTTTAATAATTTATTGGATGCTCAAATAAATTGATTACCTTAAACTTATAAACAATAGCACCAGAAAAGAAGATTGCAATTTATCAAAGTAAATTGGGTAAAATTTCAAGAAGAAAAGATTCCTAAGCTAGGAGAAGGAAGAGCAGAAGTTTTTCAGGCAGGTTGAAAAGAGGAAGAAGAGGGGCCAGACTTGTTTCCCAACTACAGGATATGGATTTTGCAAAGACAGGAGAAAAAAGTCAGATATACAGAAGTAGAAAAAAGAAGGGATAAAGAAGATGTTAAATATAATAAGGAATAAGATAAAGATGAAAAGAAAGCAGGGCTACTTGAAGTCATGAAAAGATACTCTGTTATAAACTAAGACTAGATATTGAATAATAGCAGTAGGAAAGAGAATTGTCATCAGACTTTTTGGAACCTTGTGCTAGAAGAAAATTGAGTAGTGATATATTTAAGATACTCAGTGAAAAATCATTTGAACCAAGAATATATATATTCACTGAAACTGATTTCCAAATTGAAATTTCTCAAAGTTATGATCACATAAGATTACGCATTAAAAACCTGTTAGAGAATAAACTTCAGATAATCAAATGACAAAGATATATCAACATAAAGACTCTTGCTGAGCATTAAAATATACATATTTTCTTAGAGAACTCAGATAGATGAAGGATATAGTAAACAGTATGATATGGCTATCTCCACTGAAAATGTGGGTATAGTTCAACTTTAATCAAAGGAAGTAAAGAGAATACCAACAAATCTGTTTGAAATCTCTTTTTATTGTTCATATACAAATCTGTTTGAAACCTCTTTTTATTGTTCATATAAGAATTATTATCCTCAGAATATTTTGTGTGTAATGCTGGATAAAACAAATAAGTAATTCTAGCATTCCCCAGTGCCTTCTGAGAATTAGTATTCTTTGTAGTACAGATTAGGACTGAAAGTATCAGAATGAACTCATGAGGTTTGAAAACATATCTATCTATCTATCTATCTATCTATCTATCTATCTATCTATCTATCTATCATCTTTCATCTATTATCTATCATCTATTTCTTGCTTTGAAAGGCCTAGAAATAATGCCCATCTCAGTAACAATGAATATTCCTAACATCTAGATTGTGATAGTGAAATACCACTTCCCACTAAAAGAAAGCAGGGCTACTTGAAGAACCAGTTGATTTTTGGGCCTAGGGAAGATAATATATAAGATGTATCTAGGAGATCCTACATCACTAGTTAGTTAGTAAGGAAGCTATCAGAGAATGCAAGTGTGCATTAATAGGACTTGAGAGCCAAATTGGAAAGGCTCTATTGGCCAATAAGTATAATAACTGAAATGGAGGAAAACATAAACTATGTTTAAATGCATGAAATCAGAGTGACACAGATACACACATAGAAGTCACTATTCACCTTTGTATAACACAAGGTTAATGTAGTACATGCTCGAACATTTTAAAATCTTTTTTATATGAAATTATCACTGGATAAGTATGTTATAAATGAGGCAAAGTTTCTCTTTGTAGAAGAACTTCAACAAGTAAATGAAGAAATGATAAAATTGGGTTATCAGGTTATCAATATTTTATAATAAGTCATGAATTATAAAATCTAGGCATCACATTTGATGGCTGCTCACATTGCAAAAGAGAGGCAGCCAGGGATTTTGTGCTTTCTGATAAAAATTCAAAACTACAGTGAAGAAGTCTTGCCAAAAAATCTAATCTATTCTGATTAACCCTCTAGATCCAAACACCAATTGACAAAAAACACAGAGGGAAGAGGAATGTTTAAACTAGGTCAGGGTAGAAATAAATACAGAAAAAATAAGCTAGTTTCATTATCAAATAAATTGCAAGGGAAAAAGTGAAGTAAGAATACAGTAATTGCAAAGGGTACAAAAATATACTCATCCCATATACATTGAGAGAGAGAAAGAGGGAGGGAGAGGGAGAGAAAGGAAGACAGGGAGAGTGAGAGAGGGGGAAAGAGAGAGAGAGAAAACTAAGCCATATATTTTAGAGATACACATCTGGATGATGAAACTATATAGAAAAGGGCAGAAATTATGTGAGAAATGTACTTATTCTTGAGGAGAAGAAGGATATTTGGTTTGCAGGCACATGGAGTGCTTTGGGGTGGTAGGAAACGTTTATTTCTTGACACTGAGGATAATTAGAAGGTTGTTTGACTGATAATAGTGCATGAAGCTGCACATTTTTTATGTAGTTGCTAATGTAAATATTGAAAAAGAAATAGGTAGCTGATTTATTGGATATATGAAACTGAAAGATTTGTACAAAATGTGAGTAAAGATGCTGAGTATTTGCATATATGACTCTTCAATTCAAGAAATAAATCTTATAGCTGAATCCCTGAGACTTCAGAAAGTTTGGGGATTAAGAAGAAATATAATCAATCTGAAAACAGAATCCCAGTGTGGGATACAATGTTTCATGGATAGACAAAGAAAGGAACCATACAAAGTAGTCTGAAAAAGGAAGAAAGTCTGGTAGGAAGAAAACTATGCAAGTGACTTCCTTTCAAAATCCTGACTTGTAAGTTGCACATATCAGTCTACTCACATCCAGTGGCCTGAATAGATACCCATGTTAGTAAATAGAAGGGATATAGGCCGTAGAGCAAGGTATCATGGGACTCTTAAAAGTGGAGTTTATAGCATGTTGGAAAGGATAACCCATAAGGCAGAGGCAATCTAGAAGAATGTTGGCCTTGCCTCTTCTACCTCCATATGAGGGACTTGGGAGGAAGAACAGCTTCCACAGGAGAGACGCAAAGGAGCAGAGTTCTTAGGGAGAGTCACATTTCCCTTTAGGAAAAGAAAAGTGAAGGTGACCAGAGGAATTCACAAGGCATCTTGCAAAGATTAAATCTCAACTGGAAAAAATACCCCCCACCATGCATTTTACAAATTGTGATTTCTGTCACTTTTACTTTAAAGGAATACAGAATACAAAATACTAGTAAATCAGTTTAGTTCTAGTTCTTAAAATTATCTATTTAATTGAATTATATTAAAAATCTTTTTAAGTAATAAGCCAGTAACATCCTATGTAATGAAAGCCTAATATGCTAAGTGTCTGGTCATTCAGCTGGCCTTTCAACCAATCAAAGTGTAATATGCTAATGATATGCTGAGACCTCTCAACTGCTTGCTGAGAGATGCCCTGACCAACAGAGGGCAGACTCTCCAACTGGAAGATTAGCTTGCTGCTGAGGTTAAGCCAGCTGGGACTGAGCAAGATGGACCAGACATGCCCAGGAGCCCTCCTGCAGTGCTTTCCTGCTGGCCAACCTCCTGCATCTCTCCCCGACCCTGATTGTGCACTCATGGGTCCCTTGGCCTGGCCTGTGCCCTCTTACAAAACAGGACCCCTTGGGGGATATTGGAAAGTCATTTTTGGCCCAATCCCACAGGGGGAGTGCCACTTAGTCAGAAGCTGGGCTCATGGCTGGTAAGCACTGCGGTGGTATGAGACTCCCATCACCACCGCTGTGCTTACCAGCCATGAGCCCAGCTTCCGACTGAATGGCACTTTCATCACTATTTTCTATCTGTCTCTCACTTTTCTTCTTTGAAATAAATAAAGGAAGAGAGAGTGAGAAACAGATAGAAACAACAGTGATGAAAGAGCATCACTGATTGGCTGCTTCCTGCTTTCCCCACAATGGGGATCCAGCCTGCCAACCAGGACATTTGTCATGACTGGGAATCAAACCTTAATCTCCAGGTTCATAAGTCAATACTCAACCAAGCCATCACTTGGACGTCCTCCAAGGGCTTACAGACTGTGAGAGGGTGCAGGCTAGGCTAAAAGACCCCCTGCCTGAGTGCAGAATTTTTTGCACCAGGCCTCTACTGTTAGTATGTTAGAATATTCTAGAAAACAACTTCCCATTTAGCAAAGTTACATTTTGAGAATATGTAATTTTGTTCTTTTATACTTTGTATTTTTAAATAAATATAAAAAATATATATTGTCATATTTATTTCTATCTAGTTTCAGCTTCATTGTTCAATACTAACAAAACTGAGCCAAAATTCCCATACATGCAAAGGTTACCTTTATTTTTGTAAATATTAGAGAACAAAAGTAAGTAGCGGAAACCAGTTAATAACAGTTTCTTCTTTTGGGGAATTCTAATGTGGATCTGAAACTGAATTGGTAAATAGTTTTATCTCATAAATGAAATTTCATTACATGGTAGTGGCTTCTCAGTATTGCTTTGAGAATTGTGTAGCTGAGCAAAATTTGGCATAGCAATGCTCCATTAGCACCCTCTGTGTGGATGTAGGGGAAGTGAGAGGAAGCATGCACTCCACACTGTATCTATCTCTGTTCTAGTAACTAGAAACATGTCTCTGTTTTTCACCAGATAAATGTAAATTTATAGGTGAAATAAATATTGAAAGTATCATAGGTGTGTAGAGATAACTACTTAATTATGCTTAGCATTAACATAATCATTAGCACAGATATAAATTCTCAAGAAATCTAAATTTCAACTGAGTCTTTGACAAAGTTATTGATATAATGAATTTGATTGAATATGATTTAGAGAGAGATCCTAGAAAGTTTTTAAAAGCCATGTACAGGGAAAAGCCGTATGAATATATTGGTAATTTTTAATGCTTCTAAGAACATGTTTATTGTACTAACCCATATAATGAAATATACAACAAGATGTTCCTTTTAAAATATAATTAATATGTATGGCTTTAATAACCATGTTTTATTTTTACTATTTAAAACATATATCTGAAAGGCATTTGTCATATGATTCATTGCATTGAGGGTACAACAATAGGAATGAATTGAAACATTAAGAGTTAAATGAATTAATGTGTAAAGTTTGAATTTAAAAAATAGACTGCCAAACTAAATTAGAAAACTTTAAAATAACAAAAAAGCTTATAAATAACAAAAATAAAAGCTGATCAAGATACTGTGAGTTTAGTAAATGAGTTTAGTCCCATAATCTTAGAATAATGGTAATAATAAAATAAGTCAAGGGTTTTAAGATCACTCCAGTTGGATTTCTTTTAAAAATAAATATTTTTATTGATTTCAGTGAGGAAGGGAGAGAGAGAGATAGAAACATCAATGAGAGAAAATCACTGATTGGCTGCCTCCTGCATGCCCCCGCCACACACACTGAGGGTAGAGCTTAGAACCAGGGCATTTGGTACTCCTAGAATCAAAACAGGACCTCCTGGTACATAGTTCAACACTCAACCACTGAGCCAGGCCAGCCAGGTCAGTTGAATTTCTTTAGAATTGAATCTGGATGGTAGTATGTGATTTTAAAAATTAATCAAATTTATTTAAATGAAAAATCAAACAATATTTGTTTATAGTATAACATTACCAATTAAAAAATACTGTCAACCATTCATCCAATATTCCACAAGTAAAGTCAAAGCAGAGCAAGCTGAAATGGAATAATAACGGGGGTGGGGACAAGGACTGGCACTTGCTTTATTATCTACCAGCCTGCAAAATGATAAGGAAATACTCATTTCCCTGCTACCGACCAACTGGAAGATCCAGGCTTATCAACTCTCCCCATTCCCACCCCCAAAATGATTGCTGCTCCATTGGCAGCCAGAGCCCCTTTACCATTCTTCTACCCACATTCTTTCTAAGACTACAATGTGCTTTAATGAAAAGTATCCGGAGTCCACAGTGACTAAGCATTTGACTTTATTTTAGAATGTGAGGTAAAATACCATGAGAAAGTACAAAGGTTGACCACTTCTGGCAAGAGCAGAACTATATGTTAATTAGAATCATCTAGAAATATGCCTACCTTCTCAGAGTTGTCAAACAGAAAACAACAGCAAGATAAATGAATTCCAGAATTTAGAGAAATTAAGTGACTGCTAGTGGCCAGTAATTAATTAGACGAAGTCTGTTTACATTCACTGTCTAAGTGAAAATGAGAAGTCTGTTCTAACAGCAACCAGGTAAACAATAAAGGTAGTCAGATGAAGCTACAGACATTATTTATGAGTAATCAGTAGAGACAACTTTCATTCTTACAGAATGAGTAATTGGAAAAAAATAGTAACACATGTTGAAATATTCTGCAAGAACTGAAATGTCTAACAGTTGAGACAAAAGAGGAGAAATTAGTTTTGAAAAACATGCTAAGTAAATGTGATAAAAATTAACTGTTTCCTATAACATTAAATTTTTTTTCTATTACATAAAGCAGAAAGATAAAATAGAAACTAAAATAATAAAATGAAGACTAAAAGTATAGAAGAAATTGGTTGAGAGATTTATTAATAAAAGTGGAGCTTAATGAGATATTCCTATGTAAAGAAATAAAAAATCACGAACATTAAAATTGTCATTAAAAGCAGAATTGACATACAAAACTAAGTTTTGAAATAGCATTGAGAAATACTCTGTGAGCACTGAGAAAAATGAAACCATGATAGAAATGAATGAGTGGCACTATTGTAATTGCAATAGTCAGAAAAAAAACATTTGACATCCTACTATTGAAATCCTAAATATAATTAGAACAAATGAAAAGAGGTAATATTGAAGGTAACAAAAAAAGGAAATCTGAACTAAATAAATCTGAATATGCATATACAATTGACACATACACACATGCAACCAGAAAAAATAGGCAATCTTTTAAAATGTCAAAAATGAAACATTTACCTATCCAAAAGAAAGAGAGAAGGGAGGAAGAAGAAAAAGAAATCAAAGTTAACCTGAATATAGGCTTTACCTTTAAATACTAACTGTCTTCAGGGAATGCATAGTTTTGAGGGTCAATATGTTTTGCACCAAGTATTCATTTGCCATATATTAATGATAATAGCTAAAAAATATTTTGCATATATGTAACTGCTCAGAAATTTTTATATACTGTGCTGATGAAAAATGTTGACAATATTTTCATCAAAATAGGAATTTAAGAATAGGAAACTAAGATCAATCATTTAAAGATCATATAGCATTGACTTAGTCTAAATAATTATTACAAATATAATTTCAAAATCATTCCACATGAATAAGTGAGGGGAAAAAACAGAGACTAGTTCAACTAAAAGGAAAAGGCATATTAAACTTTCTGTCTTACAAGAGGAAAGAGAAATGGAATATGCTATAGCCTTCTTACCTGTGATAGAGAAAACAATGCTACAAAGAAGCAACAACTGATACCACGGTAATACAAAGGATTGTAAGAAAATATTACTAACAACTATATGCCAACAAATTGGACAATGTAGACAAAAGGGATAAATTCCTAGAAACGTACAATCTTCCAAAACTGAATTAAGAACAAAGAAACCAATTGCAATCAACAAAATTGGAGCAGTAATAAGAAAACTCCCAACAAACAAAAGTCTTGGGCCGGATACTTCATAGGTGAAATTTACCAAGCAATCCAAGAACTAACACATACCCTTCTCAAACTATTCCAAAAACATTCAAGAGAAGGAAAGACTCCTTACCTTATCTTATAATGCCAGCATTATCCTGATTCCAAAATGAGATAAAGATACTACAAAGAAAAAAAATGTCCCTGATGAAATATCACTAATGAATATCCCTGATGCAAAAACTCTTAACAAAATATTGGCAAATCAAATTCAGCAATGCAGTATAAAGTTTATATACCATTATCAAATGGGATTTATTCCTGGGATTCTAGGGTGGTATATCTTCAAATCAATTAATGTGACATATCAAAATGAAGAAAAAAATCATATGATCATATCATATGATCATATCAATAGATGCAGAAAAAACATTTGACAAAATCCAGCAACAAATGTATGATAAAAATTATCAGCAAAGAGGGAACATACCTCAACATGGAAAAGGTCATATATCAAAAACCCAGACCTAACATCATACTCAAAGGGGAAAAAGTAAAAGCAGTCTATTTGATAAATGGTGTTGAAAAATTGGACAAGTAAATGAAAACAAAATGAAACTGGAACACTTTCTTATACCATATACAAAAATACACTCAAAATGGATTGAAGACTTAAATGAAAGACTCAAAAACCATAAAACTTATGAAGAAAAATATAGGCTATAAAATATCTGACATTATTCTTAGTGATTTTTTTTTTGACATGTCTCTTTGGGCAAGAGAAACTAAAGAAAAGATAAACAAATGGGACTACATCAAACTAAAAAGTTTTTGCATGAAAGAAAACCATAACTAAGTCAAATACTAAATAGGAGAAATGTATTCACCAATGACACATCTGGTAAGAAGATATCTGACATTTATAAAGAACTCATAAAACTCAACACAGAAAAAAATCTAATTAAAAGCTGGGCAAAGGACCTGAATAGACACTTCTCTAAAGAAGGCATACAGATGGCCTAGAGACAAATGAAAAAAATGCTCAGTCTCACTGATGATCAGATAAATACTAATTAAAATCACAATGAGATATTGCTATACACCTGTCAGAATGGCTATCAATAACTCAACAAACAACAAATGTTGGTGATGATGTGGAGAAAAGGGAACCCTTGTGCACGGATGATAAGAAAGCAGATTGGTGCATTCACTGTTGAAAACAGTATGGAGATTCCTCAAAAAATTAAAAATGGAACTCCCTTATGACCCAGCTATTCTACTTCTGCATATACAGTATGTCTGAAGAAACCCAAAACACTAATTTGAAAGACTATATCTGCACCCCTATGTTCGCTGCAGCATTATTTACAATAGCCAAGATATAGGAGCAACCCAAGTACCCATCAATAAAAGTGGATTGGGAAAAAAAAACATCTTAAAAAGGGACAAATTTTATTATAAAAGAATTATTGATAAGAATTAATAACAGTGAAAATTAATTTGTACATAAATAATAATAAGAATTCACTTTTTGCTATGATTGTGTCATTTCATCAGATCAAAAATTTGGGAAAAAAGTAATTACTTATTTAGAAATAGTATGCAATATTTTTCTGAATAGAAAATGACTGGTGTATCACTTTTCTTTCTAAGCTCCAAGGGAATTGTACCCTGCTTTTTACTCATTGAAGAGGGCTTCCTCAGGACAATGATAGTTACTGCTCTGAGAGAAAAATCTCCACAATTATGGCCTGGAGGCTCACACTGGCAACATATGTTTGTTGATTCAATGAATCAGTTAACTCATCTATATAATATGAGCCTTTTCTATAGGAGCTGGATGAAGTTGTCTTTATTTTACTCACTTACCAGCTCAATCACGGTATTATTTTCTTATGTTCCATTCACAAACTTGCTTTTTCCATGCCCTAGAAAATGGTAGGTAAACATGTATTTAGTGTGATTAGCATGTCAGGGAAAGAGACCTTGAGTTCCAACATCTTGATTAAAATCCGAGCTCTTAATGGCATTTTTAAAGACATAGGTGACATGAATTCTTTAACCTCTCTATGTCTGTTACCTGTCTACAATACCACATTAGATAATGCATTTTAAAAGTTTAACACGGTACACAGTTACACATGATCATTATTTTTTAAAAGTGGGTGTATCATTTCTATCTTCAATCCTAAGTATCAGATAGCTAATTGTTTACCAGGTGAGAAGGGAGCGATTGGGACACGCACAGGTTTGCAGTGGCTTTCAGCGAGCTGCCAATACAGAGGCAGACAGACAGGGCAGGGCAGGAGGAACCCAGCGTGGAGTGACAGAACAGAGAGAAAACAGCTGCTTTTTCCAGCAGGAGCTCTCATCAGCTGGAAGCCCATATGTTAAGAATATCCACCCTTCATTTCATAAGAAGTTCTTTTTGGAGTTGCCATCGGCATGCAAGGTATAGACCACCTACATTAGCTTCAAGACAGGGGAAAATGTACACAGAGGGAAAAAAAAATCTACCAGCAGACATGACTGAAATTGTCTCAAGACTCTGAGAAACATGAAAGTGAGTAGTTAGGAGATGATAACAAAGGATCTGGTATCCATGCAAACTATGAAGTCAGCCTTAGAGAGAGACGTGGGGGAGAGAGAGGACAAGAGGCAGGAAGGGAAAGGAAGGGAAAGCGAAAGAAGAAATAACCCAGGCTTAATCTGTACTTCTAGAAAAGATCTATCTTCTGGAGAACAAATTGACTCGGATTGTAAACTCCTCTACCACCTAAATTTCACAATATCATTAGCTACATTGCTACAAGAATGCACTTGGATTAAAATATTCTCCTACGTCTTTGGTGAAGTGTAGGAAGTTTGTTGCAGTCTCTTACCTGAAGTATATATCTTCCAAAAAGGAAACATAATCTTGTTTCTTTTCAAGAGTGAAATATACAAGCTAAAGCACTTTTATTTCAAGGGAACATTATGCTTCCACTGGAAGCTTCTATTCCTGTTTGGCAGGTTTGGCATGTTTGGGAACCTATTTTTCATCAAACACCGGGAGGGTTGTATGGAAAAAAAAAAAAGGAGTTTGCATAATGAATAAGGATTTCTGCCAAAAATGCAACAATGAAGTAGCTTCTCTGTGAGAAACAGATGTTGTGCCAAAAGACACTGAACAGCAATATGACACAAAAGAAATATATATATATATATATATATATATATATATATATGTATATTAAAATAGCTAAAGAGAGAATATTTCTCCTGGAAGTACTTTTGCTCATGTCATCATGCATTTGAATGTGGAAGCGGATCAGGAAGGTGGAAACAGTTATTTTAATTCACAGAAGAGCTGAGCCCTTGAAAACGCGACTCTAGCCTTTCTATTAGTTTCACTTTCAGATTCTTTTCTTTATTTAATTAAGATTGAATATATTCACTTTTTTTTTGTCTAGCTTAAGAAATTGCCAATTTTGTTTGCTCAGTCTCAGGACCCTAGTCAATTTAAATGTAAACATAAATTTTATCATCTAATCATACTTCAAAAACAGCAATAAGGAGAAATAATTTACACGGTTAAGTAGAATGTAAATGTGGGTAAATTTGTTGTCTTGGTATACTGCTGCTGAAGATGAGTCAGGCTGTTTTCTTGCCTCAGACTTGGGGGAGATTCTTCCACAGTAACCTTGTCAATATGATAGAATTGAATAGTCCTCTTTCAAATGGAATACAAAGAGTTATGACCCAGAACCTCAAGATTGGTTACATGCATGCTTTATATATGCTCAGCCTTTTCCTAACCTTCCTACTCTCTCGTTAGTATTTGTATAAACCCTTTGACAGCGGGACTTCACTTATTAAGTCAAGCGTTCCTCTTGTCTCCTGGGTGCTTAGCAGCTGCCTGGTGCTGCGAGTGGTGTGGTAAACAAGACTGGCAAAGTCCTGATGCCAGGGAGATGGCTTCCCACCCCTAGTCCTGTTGCCTAGCATAGCGATCTGAACCAGTTCGTAAATCCTGGAAAAACAAATGAAGAAAGTTGTAAGTATGATAAAGTTGTTTGTATATTCCAATTTAAAATATTAGGAAATTGGCAAATAAAAGGAAATATCTCGATCGAGTTATTTTGAAATGAAGTGTTAGATGCATTGGTGCTTACTAAGTAAATGGATTAATAATGCCGATTTTTTTCAATAGATGGAGTTACACTTATGTTGATATATATGCAATTTGATATGTATACTATCTTGTTGTATTGATAACAAGCTTCAAAACTTCATGTGTCAAATTTGTTGAAGGTGTTAACATTGTAGATATTTTTACCCATAAGAAATGTCAAATTTCATGCTAAAAAAAGAACATTTGTGGAAAGTTTTAATAGATTATTTTGAAGAAAAGTGCTGCTGACTACTTCGGAAAGCTTATGGTGAACATGCTCCATCTCAATATACTTGTGAACACTGGTTTAAATGCTTTAAAAGTGATGATTTTTATGTGGATGACAAATAACATCCAGGTCAACCAAAAAGTTGAAAGACCAACAATTAGCATTATTGGATGAAGATGCATGCCAAACTCAAAAACAACTTACAGAAAGATTAAATGTTGCTTAGTAAACAATTTCCAATTGTTTACAAGCAATGGGAAAGATTTTAAAGGAAGGAAAATGTGTTCCACATCAACTGAAAGAAAAACAAATGGGAAACTGAAAAGTCATCAATAAAATGTTGCTTCTACGGCACAAAAGAAAGTCTTTTTTTGCATCGAATTGTGACTGGTGATAAAAAGTGGATTTATTTTGAGAATCCCAAATGCACAAAATTATGGGTTGATCCAGGTCAACCATCAATATCAACTGCAAGACCAAATCGCTTCAGAAAGAAAACAATGCTCTGCATTTGGTGGGATCAGGAAGGTGTGGTGTATTATGAGTGTCTAAAACCAGGTGAAATCATTAATACTGATGCTACTGACAACAAATAATCAATTTGAACCACGCTTTGATTGTAAAATGACCAGAATGTGCCAGAAGACATGGCAAAGTAATTTTGTTTCATGATAATGCACCCTCACACACTTCAAAACCAGTTAAAGACACATTAAAGGTCTTCCTGGGAAGTATTAACCCACCGCCATATTCATCAGACCTTGCTCCTTCAGATTACCACTTGTTCTGATCTATGGCACACACACTTTCTGAACAGCTCTTGAACATGTACAAGGAAGTGGAAAGTTGGGTCTCTGAATGGTTTGCCTCAAAACAAGAGAAGTTCTATTGGGAAAGTATCCACAAACAACCTGAATGATGGGGGAAATGTGTAGCTAATGATGGCCATTGCTTCGAATGAAAGACTTTTGATGTTTCTTTTGAAATTATAGTGTTTTCTTTGATTACAAAATTCCAATTACGAACCAGTGCACCTAGCATATTAAATGTAAATTGCTTACTCTTTTATTCCCTGTAGCTTGACAGGAGAGAAAAATGAATCAATAGTATATGAAGTCTTTATAAACATAGCACATTCAAACCTTTAGAAATTGTATTTGTTTAAAATATAGTATAAAGGAGCAAGAAATTAATATTGATATTCTTCAACCTTATACAAATTGAGTTTATTGAGATTTTTGTGAAATTAATACAATCAGTTACTAAAGATTAAAAACAAATGATTTTATTTAAAATGATTATTCAATTACTAAAGATTAAAAACAAATGAAAAGATTATTAAAGAGTATTCAGTGGGGGAAAACATTGCTTTAACAATATCAGCTCTGTTGGGGCATCTATTGTTCATTAGTAGCCTTGGAGAATGCCATGGATTGGCTCATTAAACACCTTGCCAACCTTCTTCCTTGTGTACATTTCTGGCTGTAGAGTCTAAAAAGCTTAAAGTGACACTTCCGAAGGGTCAGGATGAGAATTAGCTTCTACCATTAAAATATATCTCCATACATTTTAGAAGGTGGAAGCAAGGAATATTTGTGTTGCTTTGGATATTTTTTTTCTATTGGCAAGCAAGATCTCGGTTTCTAACACAATAATCTAGTGCTTGTTCTGCACTTCCCTTGGCATTGAAAGGCAGATGTGTCAAAAGTAGTGGTGACAGCTAATTCCCAGCTTTCTGATTAGAGTGTTGCTTTGAAAGTGGAATGCTTATACTCAGTAGTTCCAGTGAGGGCCTCAGTCCCTGGATGTGTCAGTTCTTTAGTGTACTGTTCCTATTTAAAGCCCACAGCATCGGCCCTTTTACTGTTTTGAAAGTACATTATTCTCTGTATTAAATCTTTCCTGTTCCAATATTCAGATTTGTTTCTGAACAAGTGTATCAGATTGCGAGTTGTTTCCCAATATATTTTCTTATCCTCTTTCCAAATAGATTTTCCACTGGTCGCCTATCTAGCTAATTAAAGACTGCCTTTCTCAGCCACCTTATTGAGAGTGAGCAAGTTCTAGGCAATATCATTTAAAAAGATGTTATATTTGGTACTTTTGGTTTGTCCTTACAAGGGTAGAACATACAATGTCCTGGCACCTTGCCCCCTTTTTTGATCTCGGTGTGACAGCAAAGATTGAAGAACTTCCCCGGTTCCAGAGACTGAGTCACATTTTGAGAATGATAGGACACTCTGTCTATAGGGAACCACTTAGCCCTGAACTATTTAATAACATATATGTTTCTATCTTGTTTGAGATGCTGGGTTTTAGATTCTCTCTCTCATTCTAATAGCATCTTAATCTGAAGTAAATCATAATTTGGTTATTACATGTGGAACTCTACCATACTAAAAAAAAATGAGGCACTGGTCCAATAGTTGGGCAGTGGGTATCAGGAGCCCATATATTGCAGGATGGAAAGTCAGTGATCCTCATTACTCCATGATAAACACTTGGTAAGACTGTCACTTGTAATCATCAAAAAGGTAGACTTCTTGCCAAAAGAACATGTAACCTCTGAACTGTTTGGGAAAAAAAAAACCAAAACAGAACATTGGAAAAACTCAGAATGTTGCTATATCTCATTGTGCAAAGTTCTGCAACAGGATATACTTGGGCTGGTCATAACAGGTGACTTTAAAGAAGCAGCTATAGCAGTAAATGGGCCTCTGGTGTCCTCAAGTGCCTGTATTAAAACTTCTCAGTTATTGGGATACATTCCAGTTTCCAAGGTTAGATTAAGGTCAATGATTTCCCACCTAAACTAATATTTTCAGCTAGTTTCAAAGTAGAACCATTAAATTGAAGGAAAGCAAAAATGTGCTGAGCAAAGAGACCAGTAAATATAAAAGGTTCATCTGCAAGCATAGAAATCCTGTCTAGATTAGATCTTTGGTTATGGTTATTTGTCCACGGATCTGTCTGTGACTAGAACAAAAGCGTGTATGTTTTTTAAAGGGAGTATATTGATCCTTAAAAACCAAGGTGTGTTTGACCTTTAAAGCAATTCAAGAAGCCTCTGGACCGACATAGCAGAATATAGCCCATGAAATATGTGCAGTCTCCAAGGAGTAGGGATAGTGTCCAATTCTCTCTGATGGAGATAAAGGGTAATCAAATGTTTCTGAGAGCTTTTTTTGAGGGTGAAAAGGAACAATATTTTTTGAAAGAGAAAATAAATTTAATGCATATATATGTATATACATATATGATTATATATATACATATATATGTGTGTGTGTATATATATGTGTATATATATATACATATATATATATACACACATATATATATACACATATATATATATATACACATACAAACACACACACACACACACACACACTTCCCATACCTGAGGGAATCAGAGACCCCATATGCGCGAGAGGTTCAAAGATAGAAAGGGAACATGGGTGTATGGGACATCCTGAGCTATGTGTCTGGTAAAGTGCATTGAGGATGTCTAAGGTTATTGCAGGATGATAAGTAGAGCAGATCTTTAGTCAATAGAAAATTTCCCTGCCTTACAGATAAATCAAAAGAAGTTATTCCTGATAATCTCATATGAGTAATGCTTCTAATTCAAATTTTTCTAAATAGTTAAGAGAAGTGCAAACGTTTATCTTGAGCCTTCACCTAAAGTTCCCTTTAACTCAAAACAATCTGCATACCACAGAGGCACATCTTTGTGTGACTCTCACTAGACCCCCACAAATACCTCCTCTGAAAGTTCCCTGGAAGTTTCACATTCCAGAATTTGGTGGGTAGACTGTTTTATAATCTCATTAAACCAGCCTCAGTCTTGAGAAAGGCTCAGTTCAGTTAAACAGCTGTGTTTCATTTTAGGAGGCAGTGATGCAGGTGGGCTCCCAAAGTTAAGCCTATGGTGGAAGCACTAAAGTATTTAATAAGAGGCATCTCTATGGACACAAAAGAAAAATAAAGGTTAATCATTGGAGCAGACTATAAACACAGCTTTTGAGTTCAGAAGGCCAGCAGCCAAGAAGAGTTCTAAATGTCTGTCTTAAATCATCTTCAGATGGAGTGAAGATGGGCGGTTACAGTCTGACAGATTCTCTTGGTCTGCAGTTTGAATGCCAATGGCATGAAGATTTTCCATAGATGAGCTCTTTTGATTTCTCTGAAATCTGTATCAAGTTGTCCCACTGTAGCTTGCATGGCCTTCAAAAGGGAAGTTTTACTGATAATTTCAATGATCCCAAGTCAAAGGATGGGAAAATGAAAATGCTAGTTGGGAGGGTTGCAGCCACATATTTAAGAAAACTAAAAAAATCAGGATCTGGTTCAGTTAGTAGGTAGGATCAAATAAACACAACTAAAAAGATAGTGAACAGCACTAGACCCTAATGTCCTCAAAGCTATATTATAGTTTCTATGAAAATATTTTTTTTTCTAAAATCACCCCTACCTCTACCAAAGATAACAAAATTAAGACATTTATTTGCAAAACAAATTTAGTTTCAATAAATTAGACCTGATTATTTGTATAAGTCCAGCAAGAATAATAATTAACCACAGAGGACCTTCTAAATCTGCTTTACTGAAATTTTTCATAAGGAACCTTCAGGTTTGTTGGGGAGCACAAAATACTTGTTTGGAAAGTTGTAAAGAGGACATTCTGATAAAAGGAAAGTGTGTAGAAGGGCACCTGCCCTGTTTATTGGAATTCTGACTTAGGGGAGATAGAAGATTCTCCAAGCTGGCGCCTCTAATTATTCCTTGACCTTTCCAAGCAAACTGGTGCATATGCAGACCCCTGGGTGTTTACTGGAATCCTTATGATTAATCCCTGCATGCCCTTGTCTAGAGGACAATGTAAATACATGTGTCTTCCCAAGATTATGCACCCTACTGATTGTATCCTATATAATAAAAGCCTAATATTCTAAGTGTCCAGTCACCCAGTTGTCTGTTCAATCAATCAAAGCATAATATGCTAATGATATGCTAAGGCTGCTCAACTGATTTCTATGATGTGCACTGACCACTAAGGGGCAGACAATCAATTGGTCAACCAGTTGCTATGGTGTGCACTGACCACCAGGGATCAGAAGCTTAGACTGGTATGTTAACTTGCTGCTGGAACTGAGTGAGATGAGCTGAACATGCCCTAGAGCCCTCCCACAGTCCCTCCATGGCTAGCTAACCTCCCACTCCCCTCCCCAATGATGCACCAGTGGGGTCCCATGGCCTGGCCTGTGCGGTCTCACAATCTGGGACCCCTCAGGGGACCAAGAAGCTGATTTTGGCCTGATCCTGCTCAACACAGGAGCTGCCCCCTGGTGGCCAGTGCACTCCCACAGTGGGAGTGCTGCTCAGCCAGAAGCTGGGTTCACAGCTCGCGTGTGTACGGGCAATGGCGGGAGCCTCTCCTGCCTCCGTGGTAGCACTAAAGATGTCTTAGGCCTGTGGGGAGTGGACCTAAGCCATCAGCCAGACATGCCCTGAGGGCTCCTGGACTGCAAGAGGGTGCGGGCTGGGCTGAGGGGTCCCTCCTCCCCCGAGTGCACAAATTTCATGCACTGAGCCTCTAGTCTAAAGATAAAAATTCCAATAAAGGCCTAACATGCCAGGCAATAGAAGCTGCTCTAGCTACTAAAGCCAGGAGCCCCTTATCCCTGTCTTTCAAGGTCAGACCATGTCTGAGTAATCTGTTCATCCACCATTCTGGGGATGCACAGATTGAACTTAAAAAAGGCCTCTCTAGCCCAGAAAAAGATCAGCCACATATTTGTCATCAGACTTCACCTGCAATACCTATAGTTTGGAGTTAATTCCTCTCTTTTTGAGGTCCCCAAAGTACCCTGAGTGTCTTTCTTTGCATCTTTCAATAATAAATCTTCTATCTTTTACCTGAAAAAACTACTGAGAAATGTGTAAGCAATGTACCAAGCTGGGTTTCTCCCTCCCCCCAACCTGCCGCAAGGTATTCTTAATGGTTTCCATAATCAATCTTAATTTCTTAAGGCTTTCTGATTATATCTGAGCTTGTGCATGTCTTCCTCAATTGTGGCATTCTAGTCAAAAAGCCTTGTAATAGAGCTAGTTTCTAATTGTAACTTGTTGTAAAGAGAACAGATTCTTATTGAACTTATAGAAACGAACATATTTCCATGAAAACAAAAATACTTACTTGTTGAGAATTTCCAAAATTTGGAGGGATCAATTAGAGAGAAAAAAAAATGTTTCGATACTGGTTACAAATGTGTAATTTACCAAATTGCTCTAAGTCACATGTGAGTTAAGAGAAAGAAAAAAAAATTCCTTATGTTGGTAAAACAGAAGACCTAAAAATCAGTAATATTTCAAATAAAAAGTCATAAAATCGTAACACTTCTATCAGTTCATTCAGTTCTGTGTAATTAAACTTGTTCTGCTTGAATTCAGTTTTTCCATTACTTCTCTTGACCTTGCCTGATAACTGAGGGTGATGGGTTAGTGATAATTCTAAAAAGTTTGCAAGGCTGTCTGTCAAGATTCATATGATTTTCTCAGTGGAGAGGGTGCCATAACTACTAGAGACTGTGGAAAGTGGCTCAGCAGTTAGTGTTGGTCACTGCATCAAAGAATTTTGGGTTCAATATTTGGTCTAGGGCATCTCTCTGGGCTTCAGGTTGATTCCTGGCCCTAGCTGGGGTACATGAAGGAGGCAACCAATCAATGTGTTTCTCTCATCTCTCTCTCTCTCTCTCTCTCTCTCTCTCTCTCTCTCTCTCTCTCT
>JAAGEH010000311.1:26725402-26790031 GCA_011751065.1 Lasiurus cinereus
CTCTCTCTCTCTCTCTCTCTCTCTCTCTCTCTCTCTCTCTCTCTCTCCCCCTCCTCTCCCACTTCCACTCTTTCTAAAATCCAATGGAAAAAATATCCTAAGGTTAGGAATGACTAAAAAAAAGGAGGACTTCCAGTAAATGTGGCACTTGCATCCTCCAACAACCATATCAAAATCATAACTAAATTAAACCACAGAGCAACAATCATTTGGAACTACCTGAAATCTGGCTGAATGGAAGTGCAAGTAGAGAATTTAAACATTCTAATTTTTATAATCTTATCAATTCCTTACATTTCCATTTTCTTTTAACCCAATTGTAGACTGAGTCGGGACTTCATCAATGGGTTTTGGAACCACAGTGCTTGGATTCTCATATCAAAGAGTCCTGGACATCGCTCTTTTCTATGTCTTGACCATTTGGCCCACTCTTAAGTAAAAAGGCTTTGGGTCTCCAGTGATGGGTCAAGCCAAGAGACCCTAGCCCTACTATCAATTTTTAACTCGATGTAATCAGCCTGACTGTTGTTTTAGAGATTCTTGGTCAGATTTCTTATTGCAATCTCTTTTTCCAGACTTAGAAATTTCTCCTCCTCCCAGTAAACAGAGCAGACTTGTTTGGGGACCTTTAATCTTTCAGGCCAACAGGAGGCCAGGTTGTCCCATTCAGCCTATGTAAGTACTGTCTTACATACTTCTTTTAACTCAGTCAGTGTCCCTTATCTACTATCCGGCTTAGGATCTATAGCGACTCAAACCAGTACTGTGGATGCAAGAGACATGCCCGAGGGGAAAGGCGGAAAGATGCAACCCTCACAAGATGAAGTGTCCTCCCAGAGTTAGCCTAAGAAAGATGGGGAGCCCGGTGTTTAAACAGCTGCCCCAAACACAGGCAATCACATGCTTTCCCCCTTGAGATTATGTGTGGGAGGAACAAGACAGCACAGAAATCTCCCTTGAGCATCTCTCATGGCCGAATAGAGAGCAAGGGGGAACCTTGACAAGTGCACCCTGGATGGTTGAAGACAGAGAGAAAATATCCTCACTAGCATAAGGCCAACTATTCAAGACATATAACAAGATGAAAAAGGGGAAAAAAAGCAAAGACAGAAAAAAATCCCACAAACCCATGAATATTCATACCAGGTAACCAAGAATCACGAGATTCACAAATATTTTCTTTTGACAATCAACATTTTGAAAAAAAAAAACGGATTCTCATAGTTTTGCTTACACCAGATCCTGCAGAGAGACCTGAGCACTTGTGGCATGGTAAGAACCCTTACCTTCTGCTGGCCTGTGTCAGAGGCCCCAGGATCTCCTGATCTGTTGTACCATGTGGAGAAGTGACAGTTCCAGCCAGTGAGTTTATCCTGCTCAAAGTGCCACTGTGCAGGTCGAACAAACTTTCCTCCACCCTCAGGGTTCTTCTGGCTGGTCTAATAATCAAACAGACATGAAATAGATTAGGGAAGAGAAGATAACCAAATGTAATACATACATATGTATGGGAACCCTGAACATATGAGTCAGAGACCCACATGCTTAAGAATTTCGGATATTTCTTTTTGTTATTTCTACTATCATAGAGGCTGGTTTGCTTATGACCACCCTGATTTTTGCACATGAATTCTTTAGATGACAAAACTGAAGTGTTGATTCTTAGATACGAGGAAGAGAGGAGAGAGAGAAAATTCTTTCCTGTTTAGACTGCTATATTTTGGGTATCTTGAGTTTGAATTAAAACTATATAAGCACAAATTACATAGATTCAAATGATTATTTTTCTTAAAATCTTACATTACTTACAAAATTGGATCAGAGATTCAAACTGACTATATCTATATGGATAGTACAAAGTATTGATATTCCACAAATTTAGAATAAACAATTAATTGTTCTCCAATAATTATTTTCTTAAAATATTTATAATAAAGAATGTATCTATTGCCCTAGACAGTTTGGCTCAGTTGATATAGTGTTGGCCTGAGGACTGAAGGGTCCCAGTCAAATGCAGATGCCTGGGTTGCAGGTTTGGTCCAGTATACAGGAGGCAAGCAAACAATGATTCCCTCTTATCACTGATATATCTATCTTTCTCTTCCTCTCTGAAATAAATATATTTTAAAAAAGAATTTATCTATTGAATGTTGAGGCCGGGAATTATTACAGTAATTCCAATAAACATTCTGTCATAGGTTCACATGTTAGACTATATTTTCACATAGTTTGATATAAAGCTGAGAAATAATGGTCATATGTAGACTAATTTGAAATGAGATTTTATAAAGTCTAAACATCCATTCCAGAAGACAACATGTGGTTAACAACCCTCTTGAAAGTTAAAGAACATTTGTTGCCCAGACAGTGTGGCTCAATGGTTGAGCATCAACCTATGAACAGGACATCATGGTTCAATTCCAGGTCAGGCCACATGCCCGGGTTGGGGGCTCGATCTCCATTGTGGGGTGTTCAGGAGGCAGCCAATCAATGATTCTTTCATGGATTTTTTCTACCTCTCTCTCTCTTCCTCTTTGAAATTAATAAAAATATATTAAAATAGAATTTATTGACATTAACATATTGGCTTTTGGCCAACTTGATTTACTAGCTGTTATACTTTACTGTACCATCCATAATTAAAATTTGAACATAAGGATGGTGATAAACTGGAATTATATTGTGGACATTTCAGATATACATGAATACTTTCAGGCTTCAGGGATCATTGAGCTACAACCACGGAATACAGTGGCCATAACATCTGATGGCTATTTTCCTTGTGAATCTATTTTCACTTTTTTGGGTTAAAGTTATCCAGATAAAACCCTTCTTGATATTTTCTGTTTTTTTTGAACTTGCATTGCTTTTTATCTCACCAAATTTTGAGGCATATTCAGGGAGATGCAAAAGGAAGGGTACAGTTTTTGTATGGAAATTATATAATAATTAATAAATGATACTACAAGAATAGACTGCGATGAAAATCACACCCTGTATCATTTCCTTCCTTGTATTACAATTTGCAATATTTTTACTTTTCTGCTATATAATAGAGTCTGTGTTTTATTCATATCCTCTTGGTTTTTGAACATACCAAGCACCAATATGTTTATTTTAAGATTTCATTGTCAATAGATCTTGATCCTGGGGCTGGGCCTTATTGTATTTGGACACCCTTATTACATTGTTTTTACTAAATATATGCACGCACAAAAAAGTTTTTTTTTTAAATTATTGACTTTTATTCCTTTACTCATTTTGTTGTCCTCTGGAGCCAAATAAATACAGCACGGAATAAAATTTCTATTTTGTCTCATAAAAAATTCAACACATTTTTAAAATGCCTTCCTTTTTCTATTATTTTGTTTGAATATATTATTTTTGAAACATAATTTACATTCAGTGAAATGCATAGATCTTAAGTGTACAGTTTGATGGGTTTTGAAAAATATATCTATACCAGCCCCCTGTCCAGATATAGGTCATTTTCATTTTCCCAGGGAAAATGGCATCAAGCCTCTCCCAAGAAATTCCCAACTTTGGTCTTAGAGACAATTACTGTTCTAAATTGTATTCCCATAGATTAGTTCCTCCTTTGTAGATATTCTTGATTATGCCAGGAGACTGTGAGGAGTCTTTAATTTGACTCTGGCATGCAAGTGATTTTATTAGTGGCTCAGCTTAATCATACTGGGCTTGGTTACAGTAGCGGATGGATCAGCTTTGTTCCTGAGCCCTGGTGATTCTGGAGTTTCGACTGAATTCCTATGGTGTTTAACAAGGCTTTTCCTCTCTGGCTGGTGAAGTCGATAATGTGGTTTAGCACTACTATGCCCAGAGCCCTTGATAGGTTTGTAGCTTCATAGTAGTGTGCCAGTCTGAAGTGTCTCTCCTTGCATGGAGAGCTTAACATTTGAACAAAGACTCAAGAGGACATTGACTCAGATTGGAAGAGTTCTCTGTCCAGGTATCTTCTCTCTGGTACCCTTCCCTGAAAATAACAGGAGGCAGCCAATCAATGTTTCTCTCTCATCATTGATGTTACTTGGTGGCCCAGAAATCCAATCTTTAGTTCTTTTACTCAAGGAATTGCTGTTCTGTGTATGGACCCCACTTCTTAAATTAGACAGTGATCCCTAAAAAAAGCCAGAATAATCCAAGGTAGATCTCATTTTTATGTAGTTGCTTCCAGTTAATGATCACACTCCAGAGCTCTATGTTTTCCAATTTTGTCCAATTTTGCAATTATACACAGCATAATTATAAATTTGATGAAAATTACTCTATCATGCCAGAAATGAGAGTCCCATATCAGATTAATTTTTACTTACATTTTTTGACATCCCATTTCGGTTTGTTAGCCTCTCTTTAAAGATAGAATAATGTATTTCATATCAAACATCTATGGATATTTTAGGCTCAAATAAAATAATCTTTGAAAAAATATGTCTCTCCACAATAGATTTAATTTCAGAGTAATTACAATCTTAAATTTTTAATATCATGATTATCCTAATTTTTATAAATATACACATTGTAGATAAGATTGATTTAAGTAAAGATGAGTTTGAAGCTCTAAAAATATATATAATCTGGGGGAGAATAGATGCTTCTCATTTTTTTTTAAACTTTCCCAGTAAGTACCCTCTGCAATATTTTCACATACTTTACAATCATTTATTTTAGAGATGCATTAGTAGTTTGTATATTTGTATACTTGGCAAAGGAATCTGTACTGGTACATAGCAAATATAAAATGTATTTAAGATGTTACATTTTATCTTATAATTGAATGCACATAGTGAATAATTATGTTGATTTTGATTAAAATATAATGATCCCTCCTCACTTTAATCTTTGAGCAAAATTGAGAGTCCAGGATGTACACTGTGTTAGTTCTATCTGCAGTTGTGGCCTGAACATAAATAGTTATACCTGCCTAGAAAATTTTGTAATGTATGTCTCCATTCATCTGAGAACTGGAAACATTGATTTGAATTTGAATATTTGGTCTACTTAATTTCATATGTTAATATTTGAAAGAGTTGCGTTTTATATCTTTGTAACTGAATTTTCTTTATACTCTATAAACAACTCTAATTGAGGACAAATTTAAAGAAAAATAAATATAACTCACATATTTAAAAATATATGAATGGGATATTACATTTAGAGATGGGTTATTAGTAGAGATATTAATATTGCTAAAGGATAACGAGTAATCTTGTCCCCCTGAGTCTTCCTCCCTTCAAGTAAGTTACTGGTTTATTGCAAGCATCCATCCAAATCCTTACAAATGGGTGCAGTGTATATTTCTATAATGCATTGTGAACTGACACTACAGAGGAGTTGTAATTTAACCAAGACAACAGATAATTAATTTTGAATAATCCAAACATTTTTGGTACATATTTCAAGAAAGAGAGACATAATATAATAGCATGAACCCTATATAATAAAAGCCTAATATGCTAAATGTCTAGTTGACCAGTAGGCTGTTCAACCAATCAAAGGGTAATATGCTAATGATATGCTAAGGCTGCTCAACCACTTGCTATGACATGCACTGACCACCAGAGGGCAGACGATCCAACTGGTAGGTTAGTTTATTGCTGGGGTCTGGCCAATCGGAACTGAGCAAGATGGGCTGGACACGTCCTGGAACCCTCCCTCAGTCCCTCCCCAGCTGGGCAACTTCCCACATCCTTCCCCAGCCCTAATCGTATACTGATGGGGCCCCATGGCCTGGCCTGTGCCCTCTCACAATCTGGGACCTCTAGGGGGATACTGGAGAACAATTTCAGCCCAATCCTGAAGGCCAGGCTAAGAGACCCCACTGATGCATGAATTTGTGCACTGAGCCTCTGGCATTTAAATGTTTGAATCAGGGACTCTATTCTTGATTTCATTAACTATTTTAAACTATGTAGTACCTTAGTAAAGTAAGAGTGAGATACTAAGTTCTGCACAAAATACATTTTACATTATTTATCTCAAGTCAGCATGTAATATTTTCACATACTTTACAATTATTTATTTTAGAGATGCATTAGTGGTTTGTATATTATAACAACTGGTAAACAACAATACTTGCAAGTAGCTCTCAGGATATAAATGATTATGACTAAGACTTCTAATTCTTTCAGAAAATTATTAGTTTTGACTTTAAGTGGACTTTGGCATTTTAAATACAGTTTACTTTTGACCATTGAACAAATTCTTATTGCTGACAGAAATAAATATGTGCTGGAAATATTCACAATCTCAGGCGAAATCACAAATATTCCCTATCTGTCTCTATATAGAAAATGGATCAATTTACTGGAGTCAAACTTTATTACTTCTATAATTCCACATACATTTTCACTAGGCAAAATTATCCTTTCTCCACTGAATATTTTTTTTATGTCTCTTCTAATTTTTTACTCTTTTTTCAGCTCCTCCATATGTTTTTTATAGGCCAAGGTTTTTATAATTTCAGATATATTCTTAGTAATCATAGGGAGATACAAGTTTCCATAACTAATTATCTGATTTTGCATATCATGCAATTGCATGGTTTCAAATGTTATTTTAATACAATTATAAATGAACTTTATTAAAATTTAAAACAGAAACTATATAATGTTATGTAAAACTGGCTTACTTTTCTATCAAGTCTCCTTATGTTTTTATCTATTTTGTTTTAATTCTGTAATCTCTAAACAATTGTGTTGCTAATTTTCCCAGACAATAAGCTAGGTCACTGACATAGAAAAATATTTAGAGTTCTAAATGCTATGAAAGAAAGGGAAGCAGGGCTTTTTTTTTTTTTTGGCTTGAATATAGACTGAATTTCAGAATTTCAGTTAACTTGGATGCTAATGAATGGAGGTCTGCTTCGGTTCAGATGGAAGCAAACCTGTTTCCAACTATTCTAGAGCACCACCTTCTGGAAATGAAATGCTGCTCTAAATGTCACAAAGCAGCTCATTGTGATTGGTAGAATCATGATTTTGTACTGAGAAGAATCATGCCTCAGGAGATAAATGACTCTATTAAACAAACATCACATTCTCCACCCACCTTGAGGGGTTAGAGCTAAAGAAGATACTGAGGTGGGACAAATGCAGGATAAATGAAAGATATTTTTTAACTGCTATATGAGGAATAACACTGTCAAGTTCCTTTTTTTTACTTGTTAGAACTAAATGACAAAGTTGTTCTGCTTTCATAATATGTGGCATTTGGGGTAATAGTGCATAGAAATATGTAACACTATTGTTAATACCATTAAGGGCAAGCTAAGCCTTAGCAGTTCCAGTTAATATGTTCTAAGGCTAATAATGAATATACATTTTATTGTATATAAGACACAGAATAATCAGCCCTTTTCTTTCTAATTCTTAATTAAACTTGTAGTTAACTAGAGTTCAGATTTAAGCCTAGGGCATTCCATATTTTCCACCTTCAAGTACATATTTTCACTAATTGGTGTTTTCAACAAAATCTGCCTTAATAATATTCTTGGGAATAGTTATATGCCTCACTGTCTTATGACTGGTAATCTGCACATCATCTGTCTTAGCAACTTTCATATATTTTATAGATCATGACTCTCTAGTATGCCCTTTCTTTCAAGCCCAGTTGGGGTACCTTAGTAACTCCACTTATTTGGGTTCCCTGATTTTATTCCCATCTCTCTGGTCCAAGTCACTGTCTATCTAGCTTCCTTCTCTCTCCTCAACATAATAGTATATCAGTTATTAACAATTTTAACATATTTATTTCTTAAAAACATCACTTACTGTAGGAACATCTTTTCTTGGAGGGAAGGGGAGAGAGACTGGCAGACCAAATTTTTGAGCCCATGTGCAGTCCAAAGAGAGCAATACCCATAGCAATAGAAAATAGCAGATTGATTAATTTTTCTAGGATGATAATCCAATAGCCTCCAAGTCTATTAGGTGCCAGATACTGTTGTGTGTGCTTAGTTTACAGATACTATGTGCTGCAGTCCTAATAACCAAAAAAAGCATCCCCTCAAGTCAGGGAGATTTATATAAAAATAGTTGGTCAGAACCATTTCATTGGATTCATTATTATGTTTCAAATGCAGTAATACAGAGGGAATAAATGAGGAAAACTTGCAAATAAACAAAATTCCTTTGATTAGTAAGTTTAAAACAAATATATATTGAGTCAGAACAGGGATAAAATAAGTCACTTTAGTGAGCCTGATGACATTTCCCAAGTATTGTCTTTATATATAATACTAGAGGCCCAGTACAGGAAAATTTGTGCACTTGGGGCAGGGGCGGGAGGGGAGGTTGCTTCACCCTCTTTGCAATCCAGAACCCCCTCAGGGGATGTCCACCTGCTGGCTTAGGGCTTAGGCCCACTCCCCAGGGAATCGGGTCTAAGCTGGCAGTCCTACATCCCTCTGGCAGCTCTCAGGGGATGTCCGACTGACAGCTTAAGCCCACTCCTCATAGTCCCTCAGACATCCTTAGCGTGCTTGTGGCTGAACAAAGGTCCACCTGTGGAAGTGCACTGACCACCAGGGGACAGCTCCTGCATTGAGCAGCTTCCCCTTGGTGGTCAGTGCAAATCATAGCTACCAATCATTTTTGGTTGTTCCACCATTAGGGTCAATTTGCATATTACCTTTTATTATATAGGATATGACTTACATGCATAAAGAATGTGATAATTTTAAGGGTTAATAATATATACAAAATACCAGCCTTTGACAAAAGTTGAGGAACCTCTTCTAATTTTGCCCTTGATGGTAAAGCTTATTTCGGTTGCAAGTTGGTTTAGGAGGAGGGAGGGGAAAGAGAGAGAAAGACCCTGACTGGCAAGACCAGCAACCTTGAGGTTGAGCCCAGTAACACCATTGAGAATGTCAAAGCTAAAATCCAAGACAAGAAGGGCATCCTACCTGAACAGCAGCATCCTACCTGATCTCTGTGGGCAAACAGCTAGAGGATGGCCGCACTCTCACAGACTACAACATTCAGAAAGTGTCCACCCTGCACTTGGTGCTTCATCTGAGGGGTGGTATCATAAACCCTCCACCCACCATCTTTCCCAGAAGAAAAACTGTGATAAGATGATCTATCACAAGTGTCACTCCCACCTGCATCCATATACTGTCAATTGCCATAAGAAGTGTGACCATACCAACAATCTGTGCCCTAAGAAAGAGGTCAAATAAAGCCCTTTCACTACTTCCTTGGGTCCACAGGAAAGCCTTCTACCTGAACTTTGAACTCTGTGGCCATGGGCCTCAATAAAGTTTCCCTTGTGTTGATTGGAAAAAATATTAGGAAGTATAGTTGACTTCAGACACTGCTTGACCTATGATTCTAGTGCTATTCATCAGAATTGGTTTTCTTTTCTTCCTGTTCCAAGTTTGCTTTTCTCTATGTCTGTTCCATTCTCATGTCCATGGTAGCTCCCACATACCATTGCCATAGTTAACAATCCAGCAAGTTAATTTCTGCTTATATTCTCACTAGTTTGAAGTTCACTGATTGATGGTACTCGTTGGGCATGCCATATAGACCCACACATCTCAAAAGAGATGCCCACACATCCTGGGAGAAGAATCTGGAGCTTTTTGATTATTATCATATCTAAATCTGGTCTTTCTGGATCTCTAGTACAGGAAGATAGCAGATAGATATACCCCTCCCCATCCCCAAATCTGTTTTGGAAAGATTGCTTATGACATTTCCCAGTCAGACATCAAGAAAAACTCTGGCACACTAAAAGCTGTGAGAAGTCCTATAGTGAAGAAACACATTTCTAGAATTTATTGATTACACATTATGTTTTACAGAGCATATCACTTTTATCAGCCCATTGCAATATGATTTAGGAAATTTTGAGGTATATGATCTCTAACATATAGTGAGTGATTCTCATCATCTTAGTCTATTGCCATTAAATACTCAAATTAGAATATTCCTCTTTTCCTGCTTCAGAGTTGTCCAAGCAAACAATTTATTGCAATTTGAATTTCTATATAAGTCAGCCTTTGGGGAGAGAATGTGCTAGTTTTGACCAGTAGAAATTTCCAGGCTGATGACAATCATATTGCCAATGGTAACTTACTAAATTACACTCCACTTTATATGTTAACTAAAGGTCCTCAGCCTGGGTTCCCTCAACCTGGCCTGTGGAGATCAGGCTGAAATTGCCTCTCTGATATCCCCTTAAGGGTCTCAGATTGCAAGAGGGTGGTTCTTGGGTGATGCATCTCAGAATCAGGCTCCTTCCTCTCTGGTTCCATGTGTGTGTCACCCAAGAACTGTAGCTGCCAAATCACCACAGCTCGGCAGCTTCTGCATTGAGCACCTGCCTCCTGGTAGTCAGTGTGTGTCACAGCTACCAGTTGGGACATCTGCCCCTTGGTGGTCATTGCATGTCATAGCTACTGGTTGGATAGTTGGACAGTTGCATATATATATATATATATATATATATATATATATATATATAATTGTTACATTCCCTCTTAATACTTTTGCAAAGTATTAAGAGGGAGTGTAACAATTTTATATTACTAGAGGCCTGGTGCATGAAAATTCATGCACTGGAGTAGGGGGGTCCCTCAGCCTGGCCTGCCCTCTCTCAGAGTCTGGGAGCCTTCAGGGGCAGGACGTGACCTGGGAATTAGGGTAAGGCAATGCCCCATCTGCTGCTGCCACTGCCAGCAGTGCAAGCCTTAGCTGGCTCTGATTACTTGTGCCTTGGGTCAGCCCTGAGTGGCTGGGAAGACACTATCCAAGACTTGCTGGTGCCTCAGGCTGGCCTTGGGCAGCTGGGGGGCTGAGGGAACTGGGGGATTCCAGAGGCCGGTGCACAGCAAGGCTGAGGGGACTGGGTGTCGCCATCTTGTGGCTGTGGGTGCACCATATTTGAGGGCATGGCAGTCAATTAGCATTTTCTCTCCTTATTGGCTGTGGGTGCCATCATCTCTGCAATGGTGTGAGGGTCAATAGTATATTCCCTCTTTATTAGATAGGATATTAAAATGTAAGTAAGTTTTCAACATAAATAAGTTCCTTTTCATTGTTTAATTATATTACTCCAACATCAAAAGTATAAATTGCAGATGTTAACTTTGGGTAAAAATGGAAATTTTTTTGAAGAGGTAATAAAATATAAAACTAAAGCACTGTGATTTTAAAATAAGAAATATCCTCAAAAACAAACTATATGTTATAGAATATCTTTTTTTCCTTCCATAAGTGTTTTACTAATTTTCTTTTTCACAGTATGCTCTTAATCAAGTATCTTAAAATACAGATGCCCATTTTTAATCTTTTATAGTTCTGTTTAGTTCATATGTTTTGTCATTTAATTCTAAAAAAAAAAATCAGTGAAAAAAGCTGGGCAATGAAAAACACATTTTATTTATAGTTGAAAAATTGAGAACTAGAAGGAATATAGCACTTGCCTGAGAACACATGAGAAGTCACCCTCATCTGTGACTTTAATCATAATCTACCTGTTCACTTAAAAATAAAATATTGTGCTTTCTTCTTAGACACTATCAATTGTATGTATTATCTATGGTGCCTAATTTGTATTTAACTCCATATTATCATCCAACATTTCTGCAGTGTTGTGTGTGTCTGTATGTTTATCCTCACCCTAGGATATGTTAAGTTGTTTTTTAAAGAGAGAGTATGAGAGAGAAACATCTATCGGTTGCTTCCTGTAAGCACCCTGGCCAGGGATAGAATCTGCTATCTAGGTATGTACCCTGATTGGAAATTGAACTAAAACCTCTTGGTATGCACAATGATACTGCAACCAACTGAGCCACCAGGCCGGGGCTGCAGTGTTTTTTTTTTTTTAAAGTTTATTGTTAAAAGCGTATTGTAGATGTCTTCTCCTGAATTATTCTCCACTCTTTCTAGCAACCTGATGGGATCGTAGGCCTGCTGAAGCTGTGCCTCACCAAGTAATGATGGGAAATTCTAATACTCTCCTGACTTTGGTAACACTTTATTTTAAAAATCTCTTTTAGAAAAGTAAGAGGTCAGATAAAATGATCAAGTTCATGTGTCTCCTAAATTGAGGGAATTCTCAGAGATCCAGAAATTAGGTACAACATGAACGCAGAATTCCACCAAAAGTAATGCAAATGTGTCTACCAAATTTTCCATTTCATTATACTCTCTTAGCAATCCACAAGAACCTCCAGAATTCCAATTTGTTAAATGTCTGCTTCCAACTGTTTGACCACAGCTGTTATATTGGAATTATCTTAAGTTTATTTTATTTTCCTTTTAGGCTCTGCTATTAACTTCTGTCACCAGGTTCTGTTATCTTGTTACATCTATTGGCTTGCAGTTCACTTTTTACTTTTTTACATATTATGGAGTTTAGGGGAACTTTTTTTTATAGATGTTTTCTGTGGCAGATCCAGTTATTTTGCTTGATTCTATATCTTTAATTTACCAAGATCACGATGACAGGTAATATTTTTTTCTATCAATATTTTATACTATATGAATAAAATAGAAACTTTATGTCTGATAGTTATTATCACACTGTACTTTGAATGGTACCTGTCATTTTGTTCTCTCTTACTGAACATAAACTCTTAAAAGACAAAGATTTAGCCAACATTTTCTTATCTATAGTAAAACCTAGCACATAAATATACAAAGAATGATTATAATATCAACGAGCTTATGAATGTCCTTTAAGTATTATTAAAATGATAGATGCACTGTGGCACCTGGTGTCACATTTAGGGCTTCTGAATTTGAAATTATATTTGAAAATGCTATAACCATAGGAAATGAGTCTATGCATTAAAAATGAAAGCTAGTTTCATAAACTGGAAGATTAGAAAATCTGAAGTAATGGATCTATAATAAGGACTTTATTAATCTCACCACTAGTTTCTCCAGGGTTCATTCAGCACTCGCTCTCACTAATTACTCTTCTTCAACAGCATACTCTAGTTGGGGCTAAAATGTCTGTAGTTATCTATCTGTGTTCTTAAAGTTACTATTTTACCCTCTTCTTTCTTTGAATTCATATTGTTTCAGATTGAAACCAAATACTGACCTTGACAGTATCATTTCAGTTTCATTTTTAAGAGTTTCAAACCAAGATTCTTAACAATTAAAAGATTAGCAACAATTATATTCTTGCTATACCCTCCTTTCTCCACAATTCTTATCTAGAAAAACTATCCCTTAAATTTAAAAAAGGATACATGGAAGGAAACATTGCTAGAAATCCTACTTCATTTATAAATCAATACTTTTTATAATTATTTAGTCTTTTATGTGATCATATAAATGCCAAAAAATATTTTATACTCCCACATCAGTATTACTTACCTTACAATTTCTTCTTTATTTAAAATTTAATTTCTCTTGTCATTTGAATGCAAACAGGCTGAGTTCAGAAATTCATTTCATGTTTAATGATTGACCACAACATTATGAAAGGAGTTTTGTTCACACTGGATTTTATCTTATCGGTAGCTGCACAAATAAAGTATATGCTCCCATGCTTTGTTTGAGCACTTTCGGTAATCATTTTCTTCAATCTCTTCCGTTAACACTTACTAGAAATACATTTCATATATATAACTAAAGAGTTACCAGTAATAGTCCAGCTCTATAATCCCCCCTTTTCACTAACTCACAAGCCTGGACAGGTGATCAAGGCTATACAAATACTTTAATGAACCTTTAATAGAAACTATTATTCTTTGAGATCCTCACTTTTTTTTGTTGATACCCATATAAAATTTAAAAGTTTCCTTAGTGGATTTGGGATGAAAGATTTATGTTGTAGCTTTATAATGTCCTCTCAATAAGGGATGCAGGTAAGTCTAATTTTGGTCTTAAGAATCTTTTATCCCCTTAACAATAAAAACCACCAAATAACTTTTATTCATATAGTTTACATATATTAAGATTTATCATAATAGAAATTAAAATTGAGAAACATTTAAAACATCTATTACCTTTTATCTGAATTTTATTTTTTTCCATTTTTATCGAAATAATACCATGCTAATTTAAGGTGTAAAACATGTTAATTTAATACATTTATATATTAAAAAATGATTATCACTACCTGACCCATGTGGTTCAGTGGTTGAGCATCGACCAATCTATGAACCAGGAGGTCATGGTTTGATTCCCAGTCAGGGCACATACTTGGGTTGTTAGCTCGATTCCCAGTATGGGGTGTACATGAGGTAGTTGATCGATGATTCTCTCTCTCCTCATTGATGTATCTATCTATCTCTCCCTTTCCCTTCATCTCTAAAATTAATAAAAATATATTTAAAAAATGATTATCACCTAGCATTAACTAACCCCTGTATCATGTCACTTAACTACTATTTCTTTTTTGTAGTGAGAACATTTAGATACACTCTTTTAGCAACTATCAAGTATTGTAATACACTATTTTTAACTATAATCACTATCTTTACAGTATATCTCTAGAATTTTGTACCCTATGATCAACATCTCTTGATTTTTCTCAGCTTCAATCCCTGATAACCACTACTTACTCTGTTTCTATGAGTTTTGTTTCTTTAAATTCCATATACAAGTGGCATCAATAGTATTTGTCTTTATGTGACTTATATCACTTAGTCTAATGTCCTCAAGTTCCATAATAAAATATCTTTAACTTGCTAAAGTAAAATAGTAGAAAACAAAATTTTATATTAAATTAGTTTTAAAGAATTTGCAAGAAAGTGTGAGGGCATGTACTACCCAAATGTCACAAAATGCAAGAAAGACTGGTATGCAAAAATGATGGGAGAATAAACTAGTAATATTACACATCTATATGCAAAAACATAGGTTGTAAAAATAATAATGTAACCACTTTGAGAGGTTTAAAGACAAGTTAAAAGTTAAAATAATATAGTAGATAAAATTAAATAAAAATGAAGGGGTTATTAGAGTTAAAAATTGATATTGGGTGGAGTCACTGATTCACTGTATACTTTGTCAAGTCATTGTACATGTGAAAACATTTGATTGCATTGTTTAATTAACTAGTAATAATGTGTCTTTTCAAAGTAGTAAAAAGGGAATAAGTTAAAAGTAGGTAAAATAAGTGAAGAAAGAAAAAGAGTGATTAAGGAAAACAAGAATGTTTTAAAGAACCTGGTAAATAGATTTAAAACATGGAAAACACATACAAAAATGCAGAAATAAATTACAGTAAGTTAAGTGACATACTATTTGTGCAAGCCTATGAACAAGCACACACACATACAAACATAACAGATATATACACACTGTATACAGTGGTACCTCGAGATATGAGTTTAATTTGTTCCGTAACCTTGAGGTATGGGAAACTATGAGACGTGAGTCACAGTAAACTGGTGGGTCGTGTGCAGCCAGCCGATCCGCGTGATTACTCGTATCTCAACTGTTGCTCGTATTTCAAAGCAAAAATCGCTCGCTCGAAGGCTCGTATCTCAAAAATCTCGTATATTAGGGCACTCATATCTCGAGGTCCCACTGTATCTTTATATATAAAAACCTAAGTGACCATTGCAACTGAATGGACAATTGAACAGGCTGTGTGGGATGACCAGGCTGGCAGGGGGTCAGGGAGGGGTGACAACTGAGCAGCAGGCTGAGTGGAGTGAGCAGGTCTGCAGGAGGGGTAGTTGGGGGCAACCAGACTGGCAGGAAGGGCAGTGAGGGGAGACCTGGCTGGTAGAGGGGGGAGCAGTGAGGGGTAATAGGCTGGCAGAGGGCACAGTGAGGGGCAATCTGGCAGGCAACAGGGACATAGTTAGGAGCCAGTGGTCCCAGATTGTGAGAGGGATGTCTGACTGCTGGTTTAGGTCTGATTCTGTGGATTGGGCCTATACTGGCAGTTAGACATCCCCCAAGGGGTCCCGTATTGGAGAGGGTGCAGGCTAGGCTAAGGAGACCTCTTCCTGTGTATGAATTTTGTGCACTGGGCCTCTAGTGTATATTAGAGGCATAGTGGCATTATGTTGACATTTAATTTATCTATGTCTTTATATTCCAAGTGGTTTCTGATATTGACAGATGTGGGATCTTAGTTTTTGAGCCATTCTGATAAGACCTTTCTTTTAATTGGTGCATTTAGATCACTGACATTCAATATGATTTTTTGACATAAAGTTGACCCTTGAACATGTTGAGTTAAAGGCACAGACCCCTGCACAGTTGAAAATCCATGAATAACTTTGACTTCTCTCAAAGTTAAGTTGTCTCTGGGCATGCATGTGGGATTGTTTCCAGGAGCACCTGCAGATACCAAAATATGTAAACGTATAGTCCCCTAGATAAAATGGTGTAACTCAATGTATACAGTTGGCTCTTCACATTAGCCCAACTCCACAGATCAAAAACAGTCCAGGAACTTACTGAAAACAAAATCCATGGATTAGGGTATCAGTCAGTTCAAACCCATATTGTTAAGGGTCAACAGCACTTACATTAATATCTATATATTGACTACTGTTTTCTATTTTTGCCTCTTTGTTCTTATTTCATCTTCTGCTGTTGTACTTCTTTCTGTGATTTTTGTTATTACTTTTCAGGGGAAAATTTTTTTTAAAATATATTTTATTAATTTTTTACAGAGAGGAAGGGAGAGGGATAGAAAGTCAGAAACATCAATGAGAGAGAGACATCGATCAGCCGCCTCCTGCATGCCCCCTTACTGGAGTTGTGCCCACAAGCAAGGTACATGCCCCCGACCGGAATTGAACCTGGGACTTTTCAGTCCACAGGCAGACGCTCTATCCATTGAGCCAAACCGGTCTCGGCCAAGAGAAAATTTTTAACTTTAGTTATGTTTAGCAAGAAACTTGTTTTTTGATGTTTTGGTTTTTATTTCAAAAGTAGAAAGTCACTGTAGTAGAGGTTCACACTGGTGAGCAGGATAAAAAGCAGATCAATCATTAAACTTAATTCTCTCTTCCCAACATTGGTCTCAGAGACTAGCGTGATAAAATAGCAAAAGCAATTTCGATGGTAATGATATCATCATGTGAAACAATCATTATGCATTCTCTAAAATTAAGAAAGTACAAATCCTATATAATATCATCCTAATATGCAAATTGACTAAACAGCAGAATGACCAGTTATTATAATGCTCACTGACCACCAGGGGGCAGGCGCTCAAAGCAGGCCAGGCAAGTCAGGTGACAGCAGGGGCCCCAATTGCCCCACAGATCGGCCCTGATAGCCAGCCAGGCCTAGGGACCCTATCAATGCATGAATTTCATGCATTGTGCTTCTTGTATTTAAATAAAAAACAAGGCTTTTTTTTTGTCATCTAATACATTTATTACCTATTTTTAACATTTAACATTTTGTGGTTTTATTGGGCCTGTTATCTATAATATGATATGTGAGCTCCTCTTTTTTAATTTACTTCCAATAATTGATGCTGATTGTTTAGAATTTTGCCTTATTTCAGTAGTGATACTATAGAAGAATATAGCTGTATTTTTTATTAATCTCCATAGATTTTCCAAAGGAAATATCATGACAGAAACATAACAATGGGATCCTAAATTTGAATTTCTTAATTTTAGTCCTTTACTATTTATTTGGACTACATTTACTTTAAAATAATGTATGACATATTTTGGATTAAACTAAGAATATAAAATATAAATAAAAAAATTACCAGGTAGGTCAAAATATTACAAATGGTATGTTTATTAATATTTGTAGTGATGGATATAGTGATTGATACTAATACGTTAATCTTATCTTTGATTTTCCCTGTGCCTTTCAAATTCCTGCAAAGTTCCTCTGGAGGGCACTATGACCATAACTAATACAATTAGCTCCAGCAGGCTGTGATGGTGAAAGGGACTGCTTCTTTTTACTGCTGCTTAACTATTTCACATCTTAGTGTTCATCATACTTTACCTTTTCCATCTCCTTAAGGGAAAAAAATAAACTCTTCTGTCTGTCCCTTTTGAGGATTATAATAGTTATCCCCAGTCACATAATACCCTATTTAAAAACAAACACCATTTCTGCCCTCCTATTACTTCTAGATAAAACACCCTGGGAAGCTAATGAGGGGCTAGAGTGAAATGTGACTTGTGCATGAGGATTTTTTTTCCAATTGTTTTAATAAAAAGTAGGAGTTTGAACAGTAGTATAGAAATCAGCTACACATACAATCATCTCCAAAATTAATTTTCTTCCACATAATCTTTGTTCACCAGATGAAATTTCAAGGCAAAATGAAAAGACCTCAGAGGTCAAAGTTGTTTTTGTTTTATATGTCTGCAGAGAATACATGTCATTTTAGGAAACCAGGGCTCCTCAGAAAGCTGTATGTAATGGTTATGACCTTGATAATCAGTTCATTAAATAATTTGTGATCCCATTCAGAATTCTAATTGAAAAGTAATGCATTTCACTGAAAGTCAATTGAGATAATTACTTATGTAAATAACACCTGGGTCACTGTAAGCTTTATATTTAGTAGTCCCTTTTTTTGTATCTTTGAATATTTTGTATTTTGAAATCTTTTTCATTTACTGTTTTAGTAGAGAGTCAAAAGATGTTTGGAGCATTCATATTACTAGTTGTACCAGTTAATGATATGGATTTTTTTCAATAGATGGAGTTACACGTATGTTGATATATTTGCAATTTGATATGTATGCTATTTTGTTGTATTGACAACAAGCTTCAAAACTTCATGTGTCAAATTTACTGAAGGTGTTAACATCATAGATAGTTTTACACTTAAAAATGTCTAATTTTGTGCTAAAATAAAAAAAGCATTTGCAGGAAGTTATAATTCATTACCTTATTTTGAAGAAAAGTGATACTGAATACTTTAGGAAGCTTATGGTGAACATGCTCTATTTCAAGATATTTGTGGACTCTGGTTTAAACACTTTAAAGTGATAATTTCAATGTGAAAGATAAAGAATGTCCAGGTCAACCAAAAAAGTTTGAAGACCAACAATTACAAGCATTATTGGATGAACCAACTATTACAAACATTATTGGATGAAGATGCATGTCAAACTCAAAAACAACTTACAGAAAGATTAAACGTTGCTCAGCAAACAATTTCTGATCATTTACAAAAAAAATGGGAAAGATTTTAAAGGAAGGAAAATGGGTGCCACATCAACTGAACCGAAGACAAATGGAAAACCGAAAAGTCATCAGTCAAATGTTACTTCTACGGCACAAAAGAAAAGAAAGTCTTTTTTTGCATCGAATTGTGGCTGATGATGAAAAGTGGATATATTTTGAGAATCCCAAATGCACAAAATCAGGGGTTTATCCAAGTCAACCATCAACATCAACTGCAAGGCCAAATCGCTTCGGAAAGAAGACAATTCTCTGAATTTGGTGGGATCTGGAAGGTGTGATGTATTATGAGTTTCTACAACCAGGTGAAACCATTAATACTGATAACTGCCAATAACAAATAATCAATTTGAACCATGCTTTGATCATGAAATTATCAGAATGTTCCAGAAAATGTGGCAAAGTAATTTTGCTTCATGAAGATGCATCATCACACTTCAAAACAGTTAAAGACACGTTGAAGGATTTTGCCTGGAAAGTATGAATCCACCCGTTGTATTCACCAGACCTTATGTCTTCAAATTACCACTCATTCCCATCAATGGCACATGCACTTTCTGAGGAGCACTTTAAATGTATGAAGAAGTAGAAAATTGGGTTTCTGACTGGTTTGCCTCAAGAAAAGTTCTATGGGGACTATATCCACAAATTACCTTTTAAGATGGAGAAATATGCAGCTAACAATGGAGATTACTTTGAATAAAGCACTTTTAATATTTCTCTTGAAATTAACATATTTTCTTTGATTACAAAATCTGCATTATTAACCGGTACACCTAGTACATTTCTAAATTACAAAAAAAAAAACCTGAATATTACCTTAAGTACTTGATTTTGAGGTTTTTGGATATACTCCTAGAAGAGGGATTCTTGGGTCATATGGTAACTCTATTCTTTATTTTTTTGTCTAATCGCCAGACTGTTTTCCATAAACTGGGTTTACCAATCTACATTCCCACCAGTAGTGAATGAGGTTTCAGCAGCAGCAGAAGAAAAGAAATAATAAAATTTAGGGCAGAATTGAATGAAATAGAAAACAAAAAGAATTGTATGTAGTAAAATGCAAAATTACATGAATTCTTACAACAGGTGGTTTGTAGTTCTTTGAAAAGATAAATAAAATTGACAAACTCCTGGCTAGATTATTAAGGAAAAAAGGGAAAAGACCCATATAAACAAAATCAGGAATGAGAGAGAAGTCACCACAGACATAACAGATATACAAAGGATCATACTAGGATAGTATGGAAGACTACATGCCACCAAATTTAATAACCTAGTAGTAATGGATAAGTTCCTAAAAAGATATAACCTTCTTTGACTAAATCATGAAGAATTGGAAAATCTAAATAGATGGATCAGCAGTGAGGAAATTGAAACAACCATCAAAAACCTCCCGAAAATAAAAGTCCAGGACCAGATGGCTTAACCAGTAAATCTATCAAATGTTCAAAGAAGATTTGAAACCTACTCTTCTCAAAGTCTTCCAAAAAGTTGAAGAACAGACAATACAATCTAACACATTTTATGAGGCCAATATAAGTCTGATACCAAAATCTGATAAAGAGGTAAAAAAGAAAACTATAGATCAGTATCTCTGATAAATAAAGCTGCAAAAATCCTAAACAAAATACTAGCAAATTGAATACAATAATATATATCAAACATAATACATATGCAAATAAATACGTATTGATTTAAATAACATATGCAAATCAATCAATGTAATACATCACATTAACAAAAGAAAGGATAAAAATCATATGATCTTATCAATAGGTACAGAAAAAGCATGTGATTGATACCATTTTCTGGTAGAAAAACCCTAACACCAAAGTGAACCTATATACATAGTATAAAATTTCTCACAAGCCTCCTGTCATCTTAAAAATTTATGTAATTTTGCATTTTACTATATATAATTCCATGTTTGTTTTAAAAGAAAGAGAACAACCTAAATATTGTGTCATGTTTATTCCTGACTTCAGTACTTCTGAGATTTCACTGACAAATATATCTCTATATACTGTATATAAAAGCCTAAGCGACTGTTTGACCATTCAACCAGTAGCTACGATGTGCACTGACCACCAGGGGGAAGATTCTCAATTTACAGGAATAGAAACATGGAACAGGCTGATGAATCTCAGAGAGAAGGGGATAGGGATAGAGTGGGAAGAGATTAACCAAAGATCTTATATGCATATTAGAGGCCTGGTGCACAGATTCATGCACCAGTGGGGTTCCTCTGTCTGGCATGTGTGGAACGGGCATAAACCAGCAGTCCAACATCCCCTAAGGGGTCCTGGATGGCGAGAGGGCACAGGCCAGCTCAAGAGACCCCACTGGTGCATAGATCCATGCACTGGTCTCTTGTACTATATATATATATATATATATTTAGAAAGCAAGAGAAAGAAAATGCTATATTTAGAAAGCAAGAGAAAAAAATGGCATTTGTAATTAAGTTTAGTTTCAGATCTTAAGTTGATTATTTACTGGTATTAGCTTTTCCACAATTTATTTAATTTCATTAAACCTCAGTTACTCCCTGTAAAATGGAGTTAATATTAGACTGAATCACATGAAATTATTATTTATGCAAGTTGAGAATAGTGTGGTATCAAAAATTTCTTATGGTTCAAGTTAGCAATGGCTTTCTCTTCCCACACAAATGTGCAAAGTATGAAAAGCTCCCAATAAAGTGCTTGACTCATAGTACTTTTAATTATGGAAGAGCCCTAACTGGTTTGGCTCAGTGGATAGAGCATTGGCCTGCGGACTGAAAGGTCCCAGGTTCGATTCCGGTCAAGGGCATGTATCTTGGTTGTGGGCACATCCCCAGTAGGAGGTGTGCAGGAGGCAGCTGATAGATGTTTCTCTCCTATTGATATTTCTGACTCTCTATCCTTCTCCCTTCCTCTCTGTAAAAAATCAATTAAAATATATAATTTTGATAGAAAAATTGTTCAGACCTCTCTGCTAACAATATAAATACAAATAGTCTTTATATTACACATAAAATTGTCTTTATTGTGATAAGTGAGAAGTGCATGTAATAGAAATCAGTTATATTTTTACTTCTCATTAGCTAGGGGAGCGTTATTTCTTCATCAACATTGTTATTTCTCAAGTAACTAGTTCACATAGTTTGTTAAAATGATTATGAGATAAAATATATAAGCATGTCTTCTGTGTGTTTACTCATTAAAGAAAGGGTAAAATAATACAAACAGGTACTATATAGAAACAGTAAAAATAAACATGCCAGGTGCTTCTAGATTTTGGAAGTATAGCAGTTTATAAGACAAATTTCATTCTCTCTGGAAGCACATACACTAGTAAGAGTACACCGATGATAAATAAGGAGATATATTCAAAAGCACAATAATTGCATACAGAGATATGAAATAAAAACCTTAGCATGGAGTAAGTACTTAACATATTTAAAATTCAACTTTTCTTTCATCATTGCATATCCATAGCATTAAATCACAGCCCATCATTCCTTTTCCTTCATAGATTAATTTATGTGATTATGTAATAAGAGGGTTCTCATATTTGGAGAATTTTAAAAATCCAGAATTATTAGCTTCTCTGGATAACAAGGCCCTGTGAAAAAGCCCTTCTCCTCTTTTACTTCTTTAATGCATTACCTGTAATGCTTGATTCTGGTTAAAGGTGGTAGCACCATAAAATTTTATGGCTAGATCTAATGTAGGTTAAGAAATATGGTAATTGTTATGTAGCTACCTGAATTATATTTCTCTAAATAACCAGCCTTCCTAAGTAAAGCATTTTTATCTCATTTCTCTTTTTATAGCTGCATCCCTTTGAAATCATTTCTCATTTTATTGCATTAGAAGGGCTTTGCGGGGAGCAGGGGGACTATTTGAACTTTGCAAACAGATATAAATGGAAAGAAGAGGAAGGTCAGATTTGGGGTTTCTTAACCTTGGCAGTGTCCTTGAAAGCAGTCCCCACGTAGCTTTAACTTCTGCAACACACGTGAGCCTGAGATCACCTCTGGGCACAGCCTGCTTGGCAACCTGACAGAGGTCAAATTATCACACAAATGAACAATTTCCCTGATAAAGTGAAATCGGTACTTAAGCACATGCTCTAATCAGCAGCCCCATGTCTTTAGCTACTATTTTAAAGTATCCCCAAGGTTTCCAGTGCAATTTCACCTGACCTTTAGCTAAAGACCATATTTTACTAGATCACCAGTTTCCCTGATCCCTGTAGTCATTTGCCTACCTCAGCACATATGAGAAACTCATACTGTGCACAAGGAGGGTGTTTGTCATCCCTCTTTTTTAAAAAAAGGAAAGAGCATCATAGAAATTATTTCCTCTCCAATTCTTTTTTTTAAATTGGTTTATTTATTTTTATTGATTTCAGAGAGGAAGGGAGAGGGAGAGAGAGATAGAAACATCAACGATGAGAGAGAATCATTAATTGGCTGCCACCTGAACACCCTTCCCCACCCCCCAGCTCCCTTCACTAAGGATCAAGCTTACAATTTGGGCATGTGCCCTGACTGGGATTTGAAACATGACCTCCTGGTTCCTAGGTTGACATTCAACCACTTAGCCATGCTAGTAGGACTGTCATCCCTCATTAAAAAACCTATCCTTCCATTCCCCTGATCTCCTATCTCTCCTTTGAGGAGATAAGAGTAATTTTCAGATTCTCTCTTCAAATTTTCCTGTTCAGCCATTGAAATACACATTCAAGTAAAATGATAACAATGATCACTACTGGAATTTATCAAGGATATGCTATGTGTTGTTTGTATATATTTTGATTTGGGAACAAAAATGATTATGGGCTCTCTAAATTGCTATTACTTTTTGAACAATTGAAAGATGTATTATAGTAAGCACAGTGTCTGTGTTATAGGAGCCTCGACTTACTGGTATTTTTGAAAACTTCATATTTTCTTTTTTAAAAATATATTTTTTATTGATTTTTTACAGAGAGGAAGAGGGATAGAGCGTTAGAAACATCAATGAGAGAGAAACATCGATCAGCTGCCTCCTGCACACCCACTTCTGGGTATACGCCCGCAACCAAGGTACATGCCCTTGACTGAAATCGAACCTGGGACCTTTCAGTCCACAGGCCCACGCTCTATCCACTGAGCCAAACAGGTTTCAGCAAAACTTCATGTTTTCTTATTTTGATTTAGATTTAGGATTGTGTAATAGTTAGTGTAAGGTTAGAAACTGCCTTTAATCATGCAACATTGTTATTACTAGAAAAGTCCTTTTTGAATCAACTCATGTACAAATAATATTACAGATTAAGGACAAACACTTGTCCCCACTAATTATATCTGCTTAAGTGGATAGAATTTCTATTCAGCTTCTAAGAAGGAAGACCTTGAATGGGACACCTTCATCTTTTCTGTACTTTCTTATTACTTCCTGTCTAGGGCAGAGCAGTGAATTATCAACTCAGTGCTCTGTGAATACCAAGAAGACAATGTGATCTGCTTTTCATGTCAGATGAAAAGCATACCAGGATGAGCTTTGAGCTTGTAAGGGTGAGGCCTGCAATTTGGAAGAGAAAGTGAATTCTACAAGTTAATATCAAGAAGCACATTGTAGCAGAACACAAAAGCTATGCGTACCCATTCACTTTATCATGATAGCTGTATGTTGATCTGTGTATATATCATTCACGTGTATATCTTTCAATCAGTTGCAAAATGTATCAGAGAAAGCAAAGGTGGTATTTACTGGATCCCTAAATCCACAACATATATAGGTACTTTAAATCTATAATGGATACATCTTATCACAATCATCATTTTTATTCATTGGCATGAATAATAATTTGAAGCACCTAATTTGTTTTAGGATGGAACAAGTTAAAAAACAAAATCAAAACTAAATTTGAAAGCCTTCAGATGTCTTTTTACTCTAGCATTTTTAATCTCCACTACTTGTCTAATTCATTCTAATGAATAAAAGTTGAAACGACTAACAGTTTAGTCAGAATTTAACTGATTATTTAATTTAGATAGTACAATATCTATGTTATACCTTTAATGATTTATATTTCTGAACATGGTGCACATTCTATGACCTTTTAGTTATCTAGTCCTGTTCAGCCATTGAAAGTACACATTCAAATAGAATGATCACAGTGATCAATACCAGAATTTATCAAGGATATGCTGTGTGTTGTTTATGGCATTTAATGCATAATCAGTGACATCTTATTTAATTCACAGTAATCCAGATACTTATATGTTATTCCTGTTTCACAGTTGAGTTAACTGAGCTATAGTGGTAGATAAAGTTTTGAAGGTTTCATAGCTTGCAAGTCTTCAAATTCACATTTATGTCAGAATCATCTCCAGAACCCACTGTGCTGACTACTGTGCTTCCTGCCCTCAGACAAAGTGATGGGAAATTGGCTCCGCCCTCAGAGTGTGTCTGGCAGAAAAAATGATTGTTGTACCTCACTCCCAGCTTCAGTATAACTGTATTTCATGAACATTACAAAGTTTGGCAGCTTGAGTTTTATATACGAGTCTTTTATAATATTTTCTAAAATACATTTGACATCTATGAATTATAAATATACCATTTTTCTTCCAAGTAATATTTTCAACCACAGAACTAATGAATTTATGTCATCAATAATGAATGAGCATCAGACAATTTAGATAGATCATATACAGCTATGATGTGGACAGTTTCTTCACAGGAAAAACAAAAATTAAATTTATATATAATACAGAAGACAGAAAGAAGAATCTATGTATAGTTCATATGACTTGGATGAATGAATACATTAAGGCATAGAGTATAAATGTTAGGCAACAGCTACACTCATCTGATACCCAAGCAGGAACATATCCAAGTAATTTTCTATTTCCTTATCCCATCAACAAACTATTGGCCAAAGTCCCCCCGATAAAAGTAAACATTGATTCAACAAATATGTATTTTCCCAAGCCAATATCTCATAATTTGGCATTTGAATTCTTCTATGACGTTTACTTAGTTACAGATTCCCTAAAATTAGGGTGCTGTTTTGGGAATTGAGGGCATAAGAAAACCCATTAGTAACTGGAACTTAGGGAAATAGACAAATGTTACGCAACACAAGAAGTGTATAAAGTACTATAAAAAGTTGCATGAATACTGTGCAAATCGAATCCAGAGATGGAAATGATTAGGTCTGTTTAGGGACATCGGGAGCAACTGGACAGTCTGGAAAACCAGGACTGCTGCTCAAACTAAATTGAAAAATTGTTCAATCAGAAGATACATTAGAGAACAAATGTTTAATAATAACAATATATTATTAGTATTATTTCCAACAATTATTATTGAGTGCTAGACATTGTTCTAAGGTAAGTTAATATGGTGATCCTTTGTTATAAAGATTATTGTTATCTTCTTCATTACAAGGAAAAAGAGGTATGAAGAAGTTTGTCAGATTAATATATAAAAGTGTGAATTAGGTCAGGACAAGATACTTGGGAATAGTGGGGCCTGAGGTCCCTGGAGAGGAAAAGCATTCAAATGTCACTTAGTTTTTTAACTTTTTTTTGATCCAAGTAACATCTGCAGGCTATGTTTTCTCAACTGCTGCCTTGAAACTCCTGAAGAATTAATAGAAAATGTTCCACAGTGAACATGGGAAAGTGTGGTTGTTATGCTATAGCTATTGTCTTCTAATGTCATAATGACCTGAGTCAGTGACGGTGGAGTTGAAAAGAATGGAGTCAAAGCACATAAGAGGTAAAATGGAGTACTCGTAGTACACGACTGAATATGCTAGGCAAGGAGAAGAAAAAATGACGATTATTAGAGGCCTTCTTGCTTGAATGAATGAATAAAGTGTGATTCATTATGAGTCATTTGAAATGCAGGAAAAGTGGAGCAGATTTGAGCTGGGAAGAATCTGAGAATATAGTCATATTTAGTTTAAATATGCATGTGGTTTTTGCTCTCCAATGGAATAGTGAGTTATAAAGCTTATTTTTATCATTTTAATATTTTATCATAAGCCCTAAGGTGAGTATCCTGGTAGAAATGCTATAAACTTGGTGGAATGAGCATTACTTTACAACAAATCTAGGTATAGAAGCTGGTGAATAATAAAGTGGAACTCTGCCAAATAGGTTAATGGTCCTGAAAAACCATTTCATCCCAAGATGAGAAAAAAATGTGGGGGGATTAATGAACTAGCAGTTCTTACTTTTAACTTTAGAACAAGTCATATTTTATAGTCTTACAGCATGCTATTTAGGGGATATTTCATCAGGATAACTAATCAACATTAATTATTATTTATCTCATGTCTAGAGTTCAGAACATTTTATTAAATAATTTGTTAGATCAGAAGAGACACAATCGCTTTCACATAAGGTTATAGTGCAAAAGAGAAATGCCAAGAAACATTATCAATTATGTGTTACTTTTCAAAATGATAATTTATTGATTTTGGCCTAGAGAACTTATAGACCTCCACTGCTTCAGATGCACATACAACACACACACACACACACACACACACAACACAGGATACACACACACACACAATATAGACACAGCCCCTCCCAACACACATACAATCTTCATATCATAAAAACATTTTGCAAAGAAAGTGTGGCACATCTCAATAAAAAAGACACATTTATTGCACATCTATTATATGCAAAGTTTTGTTCTAGATACTGCTTAGTAAAATAAAAACGAATAACATATTTTTGCCTTAAAAATCATATATTGATTTTTTTAAATGTAATTTTTTCTGGATTTTTTTATACATATTATCTAATCTTCACAATATTCTATAGGGTCCATAGAGAAATATTGCCCCATGGTTTACACATGATCAACTGTCCAATAGAGAAGGTCATATCATGTATTTCCACTTTGTGACAAAGAAGGTTGTTCTTAGTTAAATAAATGAGTCAGTGTCATTGTTGGGAGGTAAAAATCAGGGAAAGGTTCAATTGAGAAGTGTTTTTGGTCTGGAGTGAAAGGTTCATATTAGCAAACACAGAGCATGTGCACCAGACTCTCCATTCTCTCGACCATTGCAAACACTACTAATCAACTCCAGAATTCTTTTCTGTGAAGCTGGAATTGGCCTTAAAACCTGTCTCTGCCCACCCCTTCAAACTGCCCTTTCAGTCTATTGAAAGTGGTATTTGTCATGAAATCTCTTTGTCACCAGGTTTAGAAAAGAAAACCAAAAGACAATTGAAAAACAGAGAGATACCAATGAAGGAAATATTGTTTGAGAGCAGGATTTAGACAATACTTTTCTGAAATTATTTTGAGAAGAAGAGTGTAGTGCAAGCAGAAAGAAGAAATTTAAAACAGCAGAGTCTTATTTATGGGATTTTAGATTTATAGGGAATTAATTAGGAGATTATAGTAAAACGGATAAATCATAATTAGATATGGACCAGCAGATCTTAGTCTTATGTAGAGTCATTCTATCTCTTGTTTCCTGCCCCACCCCACCCCCAATTCTTTTTCCCCAGTTCACAGAGAGAGAAAAATGATTTCTTTGGAGTTGATTGGTAAGTACTCATAGATTCTTCAATATCCAGCTTTCTGCATTGATGCAAGTTAGCAAAGACATGATTCATTCCTTTCCTTAGACAAGAGGCAGCTTGATGCATGTATACCCCTTTCCTATTTCCACTCCTCAGATAGCAAATGGAAGAACCCTTTTCCCAAGTAACTAACCCTAAAAATATCTCCACAATCTGCCTTGGAGAGATAGCCTCATAAAAATGCTTTTTCAACTGCTAATTTTAAATATTAAGTCAATGAAGGGACATGTCTTTTTTTTAAAGTTATTTTTATTGATTTTAGAAAAGAAGAGAGAGGGAGAGAGAAATAGAAACATCAATGATGAGAGAGAATCATTGATTGGCTGCCTCCTGTACATCTCCTACTGGGGACTAAACCCACAACCCAGGCATGTGCCCTGACCTGGAATCGAACTCTGACCTCCTGGTTCATATATTGACACTCAACCACTGAGCTACACCAGCTGGGCAGTACATGTCTTTTTTATGGACTCCTCCAATCAAGATTTTAGTCCCTTCATTTTTTTAAGATTAATTTTTAAAGCAGTTTTAGGTTCATAGGTGAAAAGGGCACTCTTCAGGCAAGGGAAAAATATTGCAGGTGGAAAGTCAAATACATAGTCATTAATGAAGAGTAAAAGAAAGCATAAATATCTAGTAAATATAAGTGAATAGTGATAGTATAAGACAATAAGATTTATAATAATTTAATTCTATATGTGTACTAGTATACATGTAAAATTAAAATATGCAATGACAATACGTTTCACTGAAGTGATCAAATAGAATTTCTAAAAATTGTAAGTGGTCCAGGATTTTGGTGATATTTAGTTTTGGGGTGGTATTTTTATGGATAAGTTCATTTTAATGGGAACTCTAAATTTTGATGTATGTAATCTTCTGTATGTCTTTAAGTCTATTGTGCTCCAGTGAAATAGTTTTGAAAATGAATCTATAAATGGGTAACAATTTTAATAAAACAAATAAGTGTATTGCAAAGAAATTATGTCAATTCTGGTTTTATCTCTCACTGATTCCCTATTTTTCTGTTCTGGCTTCTATACAAACTATTTTAAAAGGAAAATTAATATTGTCTTCTGTTACCAGCAGTAGTCCATACAAGATATCTTAGTTATAAATAGTAGAAAAATGAAACGCATATCCTTTCATTGTATTGCTATCCTCACAATGAAGTAAAGACAACTCTAAGTGATTTTAAAAAAGGCTGTGAGGGTAGGGTGGGGGGCGGGAAATAGAGAACACAGGAAAGTAAAAGAAGGAAACTTGGAAAGCAGTATTATAACCTTAGCCTGTTAACCATGTTAGTCTGAGGTTGTTTGTTTCTTTTCAAGAGCCTTGGTTCTTAAATCTGAACAATGGGTGAGCTTGAAACTGAGACCACTATATAAAGCTAGGATTTTTCAGACTTCAGTCATTGAAAGAGACTATCAGAATAAGTCTGCCTGTCTGTATAATTAGACTACAAAAAAAATCTCTTAACCTACATTCTAGGTACAAGAACACAATTTGCTCTATAATATAACACCTTGAAAATGCAAAGTTGTTTCCATCATATTTCAGTTAGAAGTGGATTTATGTGCAAACTGGAAATTACCTTTACCTAACATAACCAATTTTTCAAAATCAGGTTATAATTTTGTGGCTACACATAATAAAAAAGAAATGTAAATGTGCAATATACTTTTTAAAATTCTTTATAATTAGTCCATTCCTGATTCATCCCTCCCATGGTTGTGGTAAGGATTAAATTAGATTATATGAAAAAAAAAAGTCCTTAGGGAAATGGCACTTAGGAAATGCTCAATCATATTGATTACTACTATTATCATTGTTAGAATTCTATCCACATTAAATTTTAATGCCTGGACACAAAAATTAGAGACAATAGCAATTACTGAACTGTTATTAATCCAACACTATGCTGCCTGGTTTTATAATCTTATTTTATTCTTTGAGGGAAGCATTTGTTATGTAATTTTCTGACACTTAAAATTTAAATACATGTTCTAAGATTACTGGTAGGTGGTAAATCTGGGACTCCAAAATTTAGATTTCTGATCCCAAACCTTTAATGTGTTCTCTATATAACAAAACTATTCACAAAATTGAGTCTTGTTTATTAACAAAGTTTTAAGTTTATATTCTTCAAGATCAAATGCAAATTGATTTGGCATTTATTGGTAATTTCTAATTAAAAGTAAAACAAACAAAATGGAAAACATACAGCACATCAGTTGTCCTATCAGAACAAATCAGAATTCTCTTTTTTTCTGGATTTTCTAGTTAATTTCTTGAAACTTCTACAGTCACTAACCTCCTCCCAGAAATTAATTAGAATATAGACAGTTATGTGAATTACATTATTTTGATGATTATTATTTAAAAATTTTATCATATCTAAAATATCTATTTTAAAATATCTAAATCTAGCTTTATAATGTTTTGTTATAGTTATATCCAGGATGGTAATGGAATGCATGTACTTGCATATGCTTTGAACTTATATGTGGTTGTAGAAGTAATGATGATGATAATGGCAGTGATATTGTTGGCAGTGGAGGAGCTGGTTAGTGGCACTTACAGCTAGAGAGACAAGTCAGAGCCAGGTAACAATAGTTTGAATATAGATTTTCTAGGTACTTTTGTCTCCATGTTGAAGCCAGTAGAGAAACTAAAAAATTAGAACATGTGAGACACTTGGAAAGATTTTCATTTTAGAAAGAGTATTCTCTTCATGTGAAGAATGGATTGCTGGGGAATGACTGGAGGCAGGGAGACAAGCTAATACGTTGTTGCAATAATCCAAATGAGAAGTTATGAAATTTGAACTAAAACAGCAACAGTGGTATGTAAAGAAGAAGATAGAATTGCCAGAGATTAATAAGATTGATATATATGAACAGGAGTGATTGGAAATGGGTGAGTGAAGAGCCAAAGATGGATTCCAAGTTTATAGCTTACATGGGTGCCTGGGTGGGTGATGACATTTAGAGAAGTAAAAGTATAAGGTGAAAAGAACATGGATGATAATACATTCAGTTTTGTACATTGGAGTAGACACTTTCTCAACTTTAACAAGAGCAGGAACAGGCATGTGATCTTGGCTTTAATCATTATTATTATTTTTGCAATGGATTTGTTCTTATGACTTTTTTTGCAAATAATGACTTTATCCCTAGTATAATGTTTCTTTTTTATTATCTGTTTTTATGTATTCCCCCCATATTTAAGATTCCATAAAGGACACAAACATGCCTTGATGATTTTTGAAAACCCAGAAGCTAACATAGAATCTGACATGCAGTAGGGTTTTGATACATAATTATTGAAGGAGAAATTGAAGGAGTCATGAACCAAATCAAGAGAATTTTTGTCCATAAAGAGGTTAAAAGAAGGAGGTACAGTCTATTGAGAAAAGTATTTCATGTACAGAATTCATTTTTAATAATGCATGTTATTCAAGCACCCAATGAAATAACAATCATTTGGAATACAAAAAAAGTGATGAACTTGTTTTTGCAGGCAGCAAATTAGGGAAAGGAATATTCGAGAGATTGTCAGAAAAATTCAACCACTACCCTCACAATACACTTAGAAAACTGAACAATTTTTTCCCATAACAAAATTATTTTATTTAATGCTTGTGAGAATGGAAAAAGACGAGAAAAAAGAAATATGTTCTGACAATATTTCACTAAATGAATGCTATTTAGTAATTTATGATCACTCATCCTTTGGACTTATCCCTAGTCTGAAGAGCTAAGGCAATAACATCTGTCTTGCAAGTATTAACTTTCTTTGTGAATATGGATTTGAAGTAAACAAGCTATGATGCTCCTAATTTATTTTTGAGAAGTAAGGATTATCTCTTTTAGAACTTTAACTGATTCCAAATGTTGTTACAAGGCTCAATATGAATTAAGGGTTTGTATAAGGATGCTTAGAAAAGTAATGTCTGTGTCTAAGGTCTGTTTGAAATTAGCCAGTGACACTAGAATGATTAGATGAAAATGCTAATTTTCAGCATGCATCCTGCTGTTAATGGTTGATTCTGAATATTGTAATTATTTTTTGCATCTATTTTGTTTGAGTTTCTAAGCCAAGGGAATAATTTACACAATTAAATGAAACCTTGATGTTTTCAATTAAAAAATCCTCACCCTAAATAATATGGATTAGACCCTGTGAAAAAAAGCAAGTTGCTCACAATGTAGCCACTTCACTCTGAATAGTTAGTATCACAACTCTGAATTTCAATTAATGGCATCATTCAAAAGGCTTATGCTTTGATAATTAGTTTGGACCTGTGTCAAATTCATTTAAATGAGAAATCAGCTTTCAAAGATAAAAACATGCTTCTTCAATTTAGAGATTTTCTTTCAACTTTAAGAAGATTTTTTTTATTGTGAAAACTATAAAATGCTCAGAAAAGTTGAATGAACAGGAAAATGTATACCTGTATACCCATCACCAAAGTTGACCACTTATTAATATCCTTCCCACCTGCTTCATTTCCCCCTAGTTCTCTCTCTAAATGAATGCTTTAAGCATCAAGATTTTTCACTCCTACTACTTCAGCATGAATCATTTCCTTCCCAAAAATAATATATATGCAACATGCAAAATGTCCTTAGTTGTAGCAAAAATGTCTTTTATGGTTTTCTTTTATTCCCACTGAGGATTTAGTTAGGATTGATGAATTATAATTCGTTATGTCCCTTACATGTATAAAAGCCCTAGAATTCCCTGCTATTCTTCACATTTGATTCTTTGAGTCCAGGCCGTTCATCTTGCAGAACAACCCACAATTAGTGTTAACAAGTATGCTTATGATTCGATTTAGGTCCAATTTTTTTTTTTTTAATTCTCACTCAAGGATATTTTTTCATTGATTTTTTTTTTTAAGAGAGAGTGGAAGATGCGAAGATAGAAACATCCATGTGTGAAAAACACATTGATTGGTTGCCTCCTGCATGGGCTCTGACCAGGCCCTGGGCTGGGGAGGATCCTGCAATCGAGGTACACACCCCTGACCGGAATGGAATATAGGATCCTTTGGTTCACAGGTTGACACTCTATCCATTGAGCCAGACTGGTTGGGGCTTTTGGTCAAATACTTTTGACAAGACCACCCTATGGGTGATGTTGGGTACCTCCTACTTTATCATTGCTGGTGATGTTGGATCTTTCCACTTTGGCAATGCCAACAGTAACACCTACATCTCTCCTTCGTAAAGAACCAAATTCATCTGTGGCCACCATGGCTCAGTAGTTAGAGTGTCAGCTCATACATCAAGAATCATGGGTCCTATTACAGGCTAAGGCATGAACTTGGATTATAGGTTCGATACCCACATCCTCTTGTCCTTGCCCCAGGTTTGAACCCATGTGGGAGGCAAGCAATCAATGTGTCTCTCTCACATTGATGCTTATCTCTCTCTTTCTCTCTCTCCTGCCTCCTGTCAACTCTATAAAAATCAAAAGAAAAAAATGTCCTCCCTCATTAAATGAGGATTTAAATAAATAAACAAAAAAACACTTTCTCTTTTGTAGTTAATAAATAATCTGTGGACTGAAACTCTGAGATCTTCTAAATATACTTTTATCCAACATTTTACAATAGGTTTAGGTTTTATTCACTATCCTATTTTAGAAGATACAAAATCTTTTTTTATATAAAGTGAATTTCTTATACACAACATAAAGTTTACCTTTTAAATTCATTCTAATATTCTGTCTTTTAATTGGTGTATTTAGGCTATTCAGAGGTAAAGTGATTACTTATATACTTGGGTTAAAATCCACCATTTTTATAACTATTTTATTTGTATCTTTTCATATTCTACCTTCTCTGATTTTAATTGAGCAATTTAAATGATCTTACCTTATCTCCCCTCTTAGTGTATCAATTATATTTTTTAAAATTTTAATGAATCTTCTAGCATTTACAATGTACACTTTAATCTAAGTCCACGTTAAACCAACCTAATGCCACTGTACTACCTTATATGTAATGCAGGTACCTTGTCCCACAGTATTCTCAATTCTACCATTCCATTTCTTGTGATACTGCTTTCATGAACTTTATTTTTTTACTAGAGGCCTGATGCATGAAATTCATGCACTTGGGGATGGAGGCCCTCAGGGAATGTCCAACTGATGGCTTAGGCCTGTTTCCTAGCAGTGAAACATCCTTAGTGCTACCGCAGAGGCAGGAGAGAATCCCACCATCACTGCTGCACTCACCAGTTGTAGCCTGGCTTCTGGCTGAGTGGTGCTCCCCTTGTGGAAGTGCACTGACCACCAGGGGGCAGCTCCTGCATTGAGTGTCTGCCCCCTGGTGGTCAGTGTGCATCACAGTAACTGACTGAATGGTCATTGTGGTTGTTCCACCATTTAGTTGATTTGCATATTAGCATTTTATTATATAGGATATGCATAATGATAGACTGCATCATTATGTTCAGACTTTAAACAAGTAACTATATATTAGATTCCAAGTCAGGGCACATACGGGAATCAACCAATGAATGCATAAATAAGTGGAAGAACAAATTGATATCTTTCTCTCTAAATATCAATCAAAAATATAGAATAAAGTAATGTCTATTTATAGGCTGATGAATGCCAAAATTAAATCCAACACTTTGAATGCTCATTTATGATTCTCATAGTTAATTGTAACTTACTCTGACTTCTTCATTAGTATGACAGACAGTTCAATATGTCAAACTTAACTTTTTTAAAACAGAGCTCTTATATCCACACTCTGGAAATAGTTCAGGATCTATTTTCTTTTCCGCATTCTTCTCTATTATGATGTCTTTATTCAAGCCCCTACCCCCTTTTCTAAAGGATTATTAGCAGTTCCTTTCTTCCATTTTCACATTTCTAAATGTAGTTTGTTCCTTTCTTCCATTTTCACATTTCTAAATGTAGTTTGTTATAATGATAAAATGTGGTGATAGAGTATCTCTTATTGTATGTTCTATATAATAAAAGGCTAATATGCAAATTGTCCCTTGGACCGGGAGTTTGAGCAGACAGCCAACCTCCTGTGTCCCCGCCCCCAGACTGCCTGGCCCAATTGGCCCTGATTAGGCAGGCAGGCTGGATGCCAACCATGCCTGAATTCATGCACTGGGCCTCTAGTATCTACATAATGTACGCATGATAAATCTAATTTCAGTTGCTGTAACATACAGATCTTAAATATTCACAAATTAAGCAAAATAAAAAAAAATATTTCTTAATCAGCTGTGCTCTGAGAAAGTATAGGGAATTGACACTCACTTTGTTGCATTGTCTTTCTACCAATCTTGCCCTCACCAGTCCTCTGCAGAAGGTTTCATCAGTACATGTCATTTCAGAAATGGAAGGGGAAGACGGGTTGCATTGACTTATTGTAAACATATAGAAAATTGATAATAAAAATTCAGGTTGCTCTGACCTTGTACATCCCCAGTGTTTTCCATTTTCTGACACTGAACTGAACTGTTAAACAATTCCTTCAATTTAGACAGAAAGAAGAAGTCCTGCTTGTTATTGGACAGGGTTAATAAAATAAGCAATGGATCTAACATTTATATTTTCCAAACCCCAATTGAAACTAAAATATGGGGTTTTGAGTCTGAGTTAATTGTCCCTCGAAATTGAAGAATGAAGTCATGGACTGAAATAGTTAGGGAACCAAAGTTTATTGGGAGAAGCCAGTCCTGGAAAAGGTGGTTAGAGTTCCAGGAGCAGGACAGTATCCAAAGCTTCCTTTCCATGTTACAGTCAGGAGTAGTTCAGCATCCAAGCTAATTAAAGTCTATCAGTCCATGTGTGGAGGCCCATGTATGTGGCCATAAGCCACATGGACACAAGGGAGCATGTCTCTTACCATCAACCCAAAAATCACCAGGGAGTGAGAAGAGGAAGCATAGGGGCTTTTTTGTATATATGTTTGTTAGCTCCTGATTGGTCCTATCAAAGAACTGTGTCTTAGCAACATCCTTGGGATTGGTTTATACACCTGACTGCCTTGTCATTGGTTATCTGTAAGCTGCCTGTCTTAGCAACATTCATACATTTTGAAGTGTGTGCCTCCCTAGAGCTTAAACTTCTTTCCCTGTCCAGTTGGGTTGCTTTAGTAACTCTGCCTAGTTGGGTTCCTGTTTCTATTCCCGCCCCTCACCATGGTCCCAGTCCCTGTCAATCTAGCTTCGCTTCATCTCCTCACAATGACTTTTTATAAATACAGCTCTTAAAATCCTATACTCTTCTAGTTCCAAGATAGCAAAAAGTACAGTGGAAACATTTAAGGTAGAGGAAAATAATGGTTTCAATTAGGTAACTTCATTAAAAAAGAATATTTGCCCTGAAGCTACACTGAATTACTAGTATAGTGCTTGACGGCAGTTCATGAATCCATCTACTCACATATTTTAGGTCAGGTGCATATTTCAGCATCTGCTACATATTTTATTCTGCCTATTTATAAAAATAGGAAGATGCAAAACAAATCATTTGAGAGGTTTTCAGTCTCTTGCAAAAGTAAACTTAACATTCTTTTGAAGCAGCTATACCTTAGAGTGCTTCGAGGATAAGGAATAGCTCAGAGCCCAGGTTTGGTCTGGCCTGATTTACAACTTAATAACTTCAGCTTCTGGAAATAAAGTGGGTTCTTATTTCAAGGCTGAAATACTACCATTTTCTCTGAATGCAAGTCATAATTTAAATTCATGATTTCTGTATTATTCATGCAACCCAATTTAATATGAACAGTGTTGCTCATGTTCAGTGTTTATGAATGGTGTGTCTTGAGGGTGTACTGAACTTTATAACAAACAGATGCTAAAAGTAACTACCTAGTGTGATACCTTTATGAATAAGTGCCTGAAATATATTACAGGTTTCTGGAATCGTGAGTACAAAAGAAAAATTAAATTTTTTTTCTTTAAATTATATGAAAACTTACTTTAGGAAGATCCATACTTCAAAAATTATCATTTACACAAGGGGATTCCTTTTACAGTGAGAGTCAGATTTTGAAGTTGAGGTATACTGATAGTGATTTCTTCCATTTAGACTATGACATGTTTATTTATTATAGAAAAACAATGTTTTAGGAAATATTACTAACTGAACATCAACTAGGAGAAAATAAAGTTTTTATAGACATGTCATATAATTCAACTGGAATATATGATATTTGGAATGCAACATAAATGTTAACAATTATTTTAGGTATAATGCTAAGATTGCTATATAATCAGTGGGCATGAATAGAGATACCAAACTTCTATTGCATAAAACAGAAAACTTCACTATTAAGTTATTTTTCAGAATTCTTAAGTGGTGATTGGAATTTATACATATTCCTTTCAGATGGATAAAATGTCATTGTAATGATTATTTCTTTAAAATTATAGTTTTTGCTTTTGCTATACTGTTTCTTCTTTTTATTATTAAATAAGTTAATGAGAGATCTTTGAAGGATTATGATCATATAATTGCTATGCATACTTTATATTTTGTTTGGAAAGTGTTAGTAATTATTTTCAAGAGAAAGCACTGGTTACTAAATGGTCAAGAAGTTTATAACTATTTTCAAATATTATTTTGAAAAAAATTTTTAGATGTTCTCAAATACATCAATTCTCAAGAATATCTGCTGATAAGCTTATGTTCTGATAAATGTGAAACTGGTTAAGAGTAATTATTTGAAGAATACTTGTATTTTCTCAAAGTCTTGCATTTTTAAATTTTCTGTATTTTTTAGGCTGGAAAAATATAGATAGACCTTGTTGACCAGCAACCTTTATTTAAATCCTAATTTTTATTTTATTTATTTATTTATTTATTTATTTTTGGTTGAAGGAGCTTGACCAAATTATTTATTTATTTATTTATTTATTTATTTATTTATTTTTTACTTTACATCATCATTTTCAATAGATATTAACTAACAACACATAAACCTTTTTCCTGTAGAATAAAGGAGATAGTCTGCTTATGGGCTCAAATCATAATATGAATTCAGAAAACAATGTGTAATTTCTGCCTGTAGTGTTCTTTTCATTTGAACTTTTTTCAGTTTAAACTTTGTGCTTTGGTACTAGCAAAAACTTTGGGTAGTGGTGCCAACAAGACAGTAACTTCTGGAGAACTCCAAGTGTAAAGAAAAAGAAGAATAAAAAGAGGAGATTGGTTGTGGGAAAGAGTCAAAATCTGCAGAAGTGGAGAAGTGACCCAAATGGGAGTAACTGATTAAAGAACCTGAATTGAGAGGACTTCTCCAGTCAGATGAGTGTAACTTGCATTATCCCTACATCTAAGTTTATTCTCTTGCCTAGATGTAGACTGCTCCAGACAATGTTTCCAAGAGTGTTGGTGAGCACTGGCAATCCAAGACATCTCGTTTGATTTCTTTAGGACAGAGTGGCTTTGTCTTCTCTAGATCACCCTGGAAATCAGGAAAGTCACAGCTATTAAGTGTAGGTCCCTCTAACTCAGGTCCCCGGTAAGCTCAGTTTTAAAATACCTAATAAGAGTTTCTAAAAGTTCATTGACATTTATGAGAATGAGTATTTTTATTTTCATTTTAAAATACATTTTTCCCAAATATGTAATATGTGCTTCAGACTTCTCAACCTATTTAACATAATATAATTGAACATTAGCCTCAAAAATTCAGGGCAAAAGTAAAAAAAATGTACACAAATATATGCACACACACCCACATACATTTTCTGGATAGCTCAGACATACCATTATAAACATTTTTATAACTTTAGGTAAAGGGTGTGAAAAATGAGTACAGAAGAGGCCCTGTAGTTTATTTTATTAAAAAGATCCTGATATATATTTATTTCCTAGTAATACATCATATTCCCCCAAAAGGCAAAGTAGGTCATTTCTGCCACCTCTTCAGCTTCCTTCTCTCCACTCCCCATATCAAGTATCACAGAAATCTTACTGATTTGTCTTTGTCATAGAACACTGATTCTCTTAGAGGCTTTTTATTTTGCTTTTGTACACAGATGTCTGGATGCCGAGTAACATTTGGTTACTCATTGCTGGGTCATTTTTTCCTGTCTTTATTTCTGAAAGTCTCCAATGCTTCTGAACCACATACCTTTAACTACCACCTCTGCTACCAGCAGATTTAATTTACGTCACTGCTTCCATTGTCTGATCTCTTCTTATTTCTCTTTACTTTTCTCCTTCTTTGGTGTTTGCCAATGAAACCATATTTCTCCAAGTTTGCAAACATTAAACTTTACAGTAATAATGACTTACAAGTATTAGTGTTTACTTGCTTTTGAGGTTTAAGAGTAGAGCTTTTGGAATTAGACATGTTTGGGTCTTTCCAAACATTCATTTATTTAACAAATAGTTGTTGAACACTTATGCACAAAGGACTATGCTAGGTGCTACAGATAGAGTGGCCAGTAAAATGGAAAATTTGAACTCAAACAAATCATGGTCATGTTAGTAGTGGTGCTGATATTTAACAATTAATGACTGAAATTGATTTTATTTGTAATTAAGCTAAGTATGATACAGTGGAAATAGAGAGTTTTATCCCAAATTATTTCAATAGATAGATCTGATGAAATTTGCAAGGAAAGGGAAAATACCTTGAAAATAAGAATCCTATCTAATAAAATAGTAATATGCAAATTAATCATTACTCCACCATACCCACAAACCACACCCATCAGCCAATCAGGAACAAGTATGCAAATTAACCCCAACCAAGATGGCTTTGGCCACAGAGCAAGCAGGAGGGAGGCTTGGGTTTCCTCAGCAATGGAGAAAGCCTTCCACACACCCTAGTGGCCCAGGCCTCCACTCAAGGCTACAAAGTTTCAATTATAGAAGATAAATAAATTTCAGATACCAGGGCCTCCACTTGGATCACTGGGGGGTGTGGCTTTCCTGCAAACTACCACAGGTCACTCGCCCAGGCCCCCCATGCCCCAAGGGAATTGCCACCCTGATCCAGGACACCCTTCAGGGCAAACCAGCTGCCCCCACCCATGCACCAGGCCTGTATCCTATCTAATAAAAGAGCAATATGCAGATTGACCATCACTCCAATATACAAGATGGCTGCCTCCATGTGGTCAAAGATCCTGCCCCCATGTGGACACAAGATGGCCACTACAAAATGGCCAGCAGAGGAGGGAAGTTGGGAGGGACCAGGCCTGAAAGGGAGGGCAGTTGTAGGCAATCAGGGCAGCAGGGGAGGGCAGTTGAGGGGGAACAGACCTGCAAGGGGAAGGCAGTTAGGGGTGACCAGGCCCACTGGGGAGAGCATGAAGGGCAAACAGGCTGGCAGGGGAGCAGTTAGGCATCAATCAAGCTGGTAGGGGAGTGAATAGGGGTTGATGATGCTGGCAGGCAGAAGCAGTTAGGGGCAATCAAGAAAGCAGGCAGGTTAGCAATTGGGAGCCAGCAGTCCTGGATTGTGAGAAGGATGTCTGACTGCCTGTTTAGGCCCGATCCCAAAGAGGTTGCAGGCTGGACTGAGGGACACCCTCTCCTCCCACACACACAAATTTCGTGGACTTGCTTTCTAGTTAAAGAAAAAGAGTGATTAGCTAGGAAATGAAGAAAAGATCAGCATTTCAGGAAAACAGTAGGTAAGATAAAGGGCTTGCCATACTTGAGAAATGAATAAGGCAGTCAGGCTGATATGTGGAGGATGAAGAGAGGGTAGAGGGGATGGAGCTGGGAAACAGGCAGAAAAGTGTTCATTTTAATTTTTAGTATATTAAGTGCTAGATGAATTATGGTTTTTATTATAATTTATTATTTAGTATAGTGTTTTTTTTTTACTTATTTTTTTAAACCCTATCACTATTTTACAAGGATTGCAATCTATTATTTAAGAGAAGGTGACCAAAGCTCAGAGAAGTTATCTTACTCAAGATCGTGGTCAAAGGTTAGTACAGAGTCCTGAACAATCGCTTCCCTCTGGCACCTGGGACCCGGGCTTCCCTCACAGAGTGGGGACCCTACTCAGCCTACACCCACTAACCTGTGCTATGATGATCTTTCAAAGACACAGATCTTCCCTCTGTGCTCAGAACCAAGAGCAGATGTCATTTCATCCAGGAAGGTTTTCTGATTCCTAGATTTAAAAAAATATATATTTTTATTCTGTAGTGATTCTATGTATATATTTCACTTGTGCCATCCTTCTAAATCTTTAAGGATTGTTAGTTTTCTTACCTCTCCTCTTTATTAAGCTGGGAGGAATTTTTAGCAACCCTCAGTCTAACTCTTTATCTATGTGTCCCCAGACCCCTTCACAATGCCTGTCTTTTATTTATTTATTTATATATTTTTTTCATATATTTTATTGATATTTTTACAGAGAGGAAGGGAGAGGGATAGAGAGTTAGAAATATTAATGAGAGAGAAATCAATCAGCTGCCTCCTGCATGCCCCCTACTGGGGATGTGTCCTCAACCAAGGTACATGCCCTTGATGGGAATCGAACCTGGGACCCCTTAGTGCACAGGCTGATGTTCTATCCACTGAGCCAAACTGGTTAGGGCATGCCTGACTTTTAATAGTTTCTTAGTAAGTGTTGAATTGAATTAAATATAGCCATGCCATTTATATCCATAGCATTTTATGTACTGATTAAAAGACATTATGCATTTTCGTGGTAAACAGTAATTTCCTTTTCATGTTTAGATAGCTCTCTTTTTTCCTCCAAATTATGTACTTGAGGATATCTTGGCTTATTCATAAGTATCTGTATCTGATAACTTGAAATCCTGACATTTCTTCTTTCCCTTCACTCTATCTTCCTACCTAGTTGAAATTAATAAATCAATGTGTTGTCAGTCTTGCTAAGGACTGATAACTAAAACACAGAACTTGTAATTTCATTATGTTGTACCTTCAATATCTAGCCCATCCATCAAAACTCCTTGTTGTGAATTTACTTCATAGCATAGCAAGGGAATGACACAACACTCTTTCACTGTGGAAATGCTAATTTCTCAAGTTTATTGTATCTAGATTATCACAGAGCAAAAACTTCATAGAGTGCTAGCATTTCCCTAGGATTTTCTCAAAATTTTGTCATTAGAAAAATATTTACGATATATTAAATAATTTTGAGTTTAGGGCTAATTTAACTTCTGTAAAGTACAGGTTTCAAATTTTAAACTCTACGTTCCTGCCATTCCTTTACAAACAAGTCGATATTAAAATAGTCAAATTTGATAAGAGGGATCTCTCCTGTCTTCAATTTAGTATAAGTATGATACTGAATTAAAAGAAATTGCTTTTTCAGCACTTCTACTTCATATCTGGCTTGGCGTTAACTATTGTGAAATGTGGGAGGCAGTATAAAAAGAATTTGTATAAAAATTATTTCAATAATGCCACTTGAGTTTATTTTATGTTACACAATTAAAACACATTGAATCAAACGTATAGACATATTCATAATGTAAATATCTGTGTTTTCCAATGGTCTTAGGCTCTATAGTAGTGGTTCCCAACCTGTGGGTGGTGACCCATAGCTTGAGAACCGCTAGCAGGGTTACCTAAGACCATCGGAAAATACAGATATTTATAGTATGATTAGTTAACAGTAGCAAAATTACAGTTATGAAGTAGTAACGGAAATAATTTTATGGTTGGGGGGTCACCACAACATGAGGAATTGTATTAAAGGGTTGCGGCATTAGAAAGGTTGAGAACCACTGCTCTAAGATATACTTTACACAGGAAAACTGATATAATTTTTCTTTCTCTCTTTCATTAAAATGTATCTGAATGCACAGCAATTTGTCTTTCAAAATTAAATCCAATAGACAATTCTTACTACCTTCTTGACCTCTTCAACATTACTGTACAGTCCACAGTCCACCACTCTTTACCTTTGACAGCTCTTATTTTCTGTAATTTTTTTTTTTCTTTCCAGAAATATACATATACTAGAGGCCCGAAGCATGAAATACGTGCAAGAATAGGCCTTCCTTCCCACAGCTGCCGGCACCAGCTTCCCTCTGGCACCCAGGACCCGGGCTTCCCTCAAAGCTCCTGCTTCACCGGGAAGGTCATCCAGAAGGAGGTCTGGCCTAATTAGCATATTACACTTTTATTATTATAGATATATATTTGAAAGAAAGAAATGCTTCAACGGTAGGCTCACATGCTAGTATCACATGGTTAGAAAATACCATTTATTAAAGATATCTCTGCATTGCTGAAGGATACAATTCTTTCTAGTATCCAAACCGTAAAAGATGAATTTAAAACTGCTCTGAGTAACAAAGACTAATTAAAACACAACCTATAGTCTAGCCAGTTTAGCTCAGTGCACAGAGCATTAGCATGCAGACCAAAGCGTCCCAGGTTCTATTCTGGTCAAGGGTACATACCTCGGTTTGGTTGTAGGCTCCTTTGAAGCCCTGGCCCTGGTCAGAAAGCATGCAGGAGGCAACCAATCCATGTGTTTCTCTCACATTGATATTTATCTCTTTCCCTCTCTTTTCCACTCTCCAAAAAGCAATGGAAAATATCTTAGGATGGGGATTAAAACACACAACAACAACAATAACAACAACAACAACAACAACAACAACAAAACACAACCTACAAGCAAAATCCAATTTGAAGTGTGTTTATAAAACCTTTTACATGGAAGAGGAACCAAGAGGGTGGCACAGGACCATCTCCCACAACTACATCAAAATTACAATTAAATAAACAACCATAATCCAGAACCATCAGAAAGCTGGCTAGAGGGAAGTACTACAACAGAGAAGTAAAGAAGAAAGCACATTGAGACTGGTAGGAGGTATGGAGGCGAGGGACACACTGGTCTGTCATCCACATGTGCTGCTTTTATAATTGCGGGGGGGGGAGATCATCCAGAAGAGAAAGGGGCTCTAACCCCACACCAGACCTCCAGTCCAGGGTCCCAGAGCTGTAAAAACAAGTCCCTAAGAGCAGTAAGAACTACGTGCTATAAAAACCAGTATGGATAGGGGCTCAATAACACAGAGGCTGCTGGACACCCAACTGTTCCTCTTAAGAGGCTGGGATCATGAAATGAACTTACAAGTCCTGCTTCCTCTGAGCTACAGCACCTGGGCAAGGCTCTAGGGGACACATGTGTCTGGCATTGGGGGAGAAACTCGGGGGTGGTTTTCTCCCAGATGGAAGTACTTGCAAGGATCATTTTTCCTGTGCCTGGACCTCCCTGGCACAGGCTGACTGGCAGCCCTGGTGATTCCCTAAGACCCACCTCATCCAATTTACAACTCAACCCATGCTGCCTGCAGCAGCTTTTTGCATATGAATGATCTGTTCTTGAAAATCTCAAATAAGCTGCAGCTGGGTCAGGGAGCCTGAAACCTATCAATAAAAGGCCAAAGACCCTGCATCATCAACAGCCTGTATTGCCTCACAGCTGGGCCTCTTCTGAGCACTTCCAAACCCTATACAGATAGGAGGAATCTGCAGATCTCTCTGTAGCTCCATAGGCTGTGGCTGACCTTGCGCCTCCCTAGAGATCAAAAAGCCAGTGTACCAGTGGTCAGTGTCAGACTATACCAGATTACAACTCTACACATCCATAAAGGACACACTCAAGGGGCAGACTCAGTGAGCAGCAAAGCCCCAATAAGCAAGTCATGCTCCATAAGGGTGTCTGCTGCACAGAAACTCTCCCACTGTAGTCACAGCTGATCCTCACAGCCAATTGGCCTGGAGGGCAGTTTCTTCCAGTGACATCAACAACAATTAATGCTCAACTACAATAAGACTGAAAATGTGTTTATTGCAGGAGATGGTTCAGAGAAAAAAGACTAAGTGTTTGCCTCCCCCAAGAAAGCCTGGCATTTTTAGACAGCCTTGTCTTGAAAATAATTGTGGATGTTGCTATTGGCATCTTAGCAACATTTAGTTAATTAGAATACAATGGCCAGAAGGCCAATACATTGAGAGGATTATATTGCCAAAGTACATCCAGCCTGAATTAAGGGAGTGAGGCTCTTCAAGATGTGTGATGGCCTTAGGTTTCTTAAATTTCTACTGGAAACAAGCATTGCTTTTCAGATGTGGCTGAGGAGATAAAAGAAATGAAAGGAATACTCAAACAATGAAATCAGAAGAACAAGGAATTGGGGAGCTGGTCCTAGCTAATAGTCTAAGAAACATTCTTCATTTTCAAGACAAGTTTTTTTGCAAAATGCCTGCAGGAATTCACAATTGCTATGACCAGTGACTAATATGTGCCCCCTTTTCTTCTTTCTGAATGGAAGGGTATGTTGTGCTTAATATAATTATACTTCTGAATATATGTACTTATGCACTATAGGTTGGTAATTCAAACATAGACATAGTTTCACATGCTCTGTTATCATTTTATTTTGGGGGGAATTTATAGGAGTGTATAATTCTGGTCATGTTAGGAAAGCATATGCCACTTGATGTTTTTTAAAATATACTGATTTTTTAAATAGAGATTAGAGGTTTGTACATTAGTTGAATTGGACTCAGTAATCAAGTTCATAATAAATGCTGCCAGAGGCTACAAAAATCACATTGCAGGCAATGATCTCAACCCAAATGGATAATTTGCAGAAGCTCATTTAGATGTTCTCAAATTGAACAATTTCAAGAAATCCTGTTGATCCCAGGTGCCCTAGCATTGCAATAGATAATTTACAGAAATTAATTCTGGAAATCACTGCAACGTCATATCTGCTGCTTGCCCATATTTGTGCTTGAAATCACCATCATAAAATAAGAGCTTTTCTTTTCCTTCTGACTTTCAAATCTCAAGAGACAGTCTATCATTGCCAGATCTTAACTTAGGGCACCTGGAAAGGGATTCTCATGTGATTCAGAGGAGAATGTAAGTAGAGAAGAGAACATAGAGTTCACAACAGAACACCTGATGAAGAGGCAAAAATAAAATCTGATGTATAGAGAAGTCACATGTAATTACTTTAAAATATTTTGCTAGATTCAAATTTATAGTTGTTGAAAGTTATGTCAGCCATGAAGCAAGTCATCTATTTACTATTATGTAAAACTACCAATGAAATCTCTCTTATTATAAAAACATTTTAAAGTTATTTTGATATATAGCCATTCTGTAATGTGTAATGAGGGCCGGCCAAGGGAACCCGCTGGTGAAACTCCACCATAACAAAATTTTGTGTGTACACTGTGGGATCCCCTTTCCACGTTCCACATGGTTCAAGGTTCCCAGTTCAGGGTTCGGGTTCTGAAGGAGGCTGCACGCAAACAAAATGAGAGACTAGAAAACATTAATTTGGCGATATTAGGGGGCCAGGCGGGAGCCTTCCTCTAGTGGAAAGGACTGCCACTTGCTCTGGCCTTTTTCTCCCTTTTATTAAGGCTTTGGGACACACCTCTAGCCTTTAGGCAGGAAATAACAAAACAGAAATTAACCTGAAACAAATAGGTAGAGGTTGCTTCAGCCAACAATGTTTCAACTAAACAGTGAGTGATTAGATCTGATCTTTCAGAGCAGTTAAGGTTGACCAGCCTTCTGGCCTCCTGTTTACATCCATTTAGTAAGAACAATGTTTGGTTTCTGACAGTACACCTAACAGATAAGACACAATAATTTTAGGTCAAGAATTTTAAGGGTGAAACACTCTTTGCCAAAGCTTTGGATGATTTGTTTATACTGCTACATAAAAATATTTCATAGATTTTAAAAATATTAATTTGGAAAATCGCTCTTAATATAATTTCAGCAGTTAAATATTCTTGAATTCCATCTTTCTGTTTTTAAAACAGTAAACAAACAAATAATAAACAAATAAAAAAAGCCTTCAGTTTTTGCTTTAGGAAACTGCTTATACTATTTGAACCAAAAATTTGTTTTTATAGAGTAATATCACCATCTTGTGGTGTTTTAAGATATTGCTGCTAAAAGTATTGAAGAGTTTCTTTTATATCTGCTGATGATACGGAAGGACTACTATTTTTGTTGTACTTGTCTCTCAGTCAGTGTGAAATGTATTTAGTCAACAACTGAGAATTCCCCTTTCCCCCAATCTTTGTATATGTACTTTCTTCAAAACACATTTTAAAATGATTTTGTTTTAGAAAATGCTTACTACATAGAAGGCATTTAGTATGTCTCATACTACTTAAAATGGATTTGTTTGTGATTATAGTCTGCTTCCTCATTATAAAGGTAAGTTATGTAAGAATAGAGACATTGTTTTGTTTACAGATTAATCTCCAGAGCCTATGGCCTATGGCAGTGCTGGGCACAGAGTCAACCCCGCAAATACCCAATGAATCAATGAATGCAGATGTTAATGAATAGATACTTTCTATCTTTTTGTAATTTCAAGACAAATCAGTTCCAGCATTTTCCAGTTTTTGTAACAAATCATATAAATCAGAACTTGTTTGTTTCAAACAGCCAAATTGTTATGTTCTAAGAGTAGTAGATCAGACCAATTTCTACTACTTGCTTTCTTAGCAGTGTGAATTTGGGAGAAACTAATTAAACTTTCTGAGCATCAATTTTACTTTTTTGATGTTGGAGATAATAACAACCTCTTTCATAGCACATAGGCAAACTAGAAATGTGAGCTTTGAACAACTAGAATATTTGAATATTTAAAACCAACAGGTTGCCTCCAGCAAGTGAACCAGTTACTAAACATTTAAGGGAGATATATTTTGTCAAGTATCATGCTAGTCTTAGATGTACAAATATGTTTGACATAGTCTTCCTTCTCAGAAGCTTATAATTGGTTGAACCAAAATAATTAAGAACAAAAAAAAATAATATTATTCTGGTTGAAAATTCCAGTTACCTCCAAGCCCTGACATTTATTAAAATAACTTTTAACTAATAATTTTTGGAATGTTATAAGTAATTAATATTTTAGAAACACAGAGTATTATTTTTAGTAAACTACAATATATTTTCAATCCTACAAAAATACTTTCCCTTTAAAAATTATATTATAATCATGCTGAATAAGCAAAACTCATGACATAATAACACACACACACACACACACACACACGCCCTTTTTTCCCCTTGCTATTATCCCTATAAGATGTATTCACTTAGGGTAAAATTTCTTGGCACTATATGAAAACTTTTATGAGTTCCCTTTTTTCATGTTTGCTTATAGGTAAGTCTTTCAAGACAATTTAGTTCACAAATGCTGTCATACTTTAGTAATTGGAATGTCAAAAAAAAAAAATCAAACTTGATAGTTTTGCCCTGCTTGTCACAGAGTTGTTTCAGGTCCTCCTCAGCTAGCTTCAATATTGCTTTTATCATATTCAGGAGAGAGGGAGGAGGATAGATAAGGTGAGTGAGTAATCTCTACCTACAATCTTTTCCAAGGTTTCCACCTAAGCAGCTGGCTAATGCCAACTCTCTCCAGGGCTTCATGGGGGATTTTCGCTGAGTCCTTCTCCCCTAAAATTCCCTAATATGGTTTACTGTTCATGACCTTCAGGATTAAGAATTACATCTCCAGCTTCTTTCTGGACCTTGATTTGTGAGACATCATTCCTGGGAAATATTTGTACAACATACATCTGAAAATAGAGTGAAAGACTATTTCATGACAATAGTACTCCTCGAATCTTAACGGTCTTAATTCTTAGATCCAAAACAGCTCATAAGCAATTTTTCTGGTAGGAGCCATACCCAAGTTGAAAGGGAAACTGAACACAAGTTCAGTTCAGCTGCCTGCCACCACAAAGTCAAACTCCTGAGAAGGAAAGTGCCAGCAATGTGAGAAGAGAGGGTCCTGATGTCCTTGAGAACCCATCTTAGCCTAAACCGGTTTGGCTCAGTGGATAGAACATCAGCCTGTGGCCTGAAAGGTCCCAGGTTCGATTCCTGTAAAGGGCATGTACCATGGTTGTGGGCACATCCCCAGTAGGGGGCTTGTAGGAGGCAGATGATTGATGTTTCTAACTTTCCATCCCTTTCCTCTCCCTTCCTCTCTGTGAAAAAATCAATAAAATATAAAAATAGAGAACCCATCTTAGCAATTCAGGGTAGGTAGAGATTTATAACAAGGGAGTGGGAAAGCAGAACAAAGAGATCATAGGAAGGTGATGGATATGCAGGCAGTGTTCCTGCTGGTCTCAGTATGGATTTTCATGGTCCTAGAGTTGGCCGTCTGGATTCCTGTGTCTGAGCAATTGGTCTCAGCCAGGGTCTTGAAGGCCAGATTGCTCCTCAGGCTCACACAGGGTCTGAAACTGCTAATTCTAATAAAGTATACTTATAAAAAAACTTTAACTTGCAAACTCTAGTTTTAAGAAAAAAAATCAAGTTGGAGTAAAAATCTGAGTTGAACATCCATCAATATTAATTTGGGTTGGTTTGTTAATAAATTCTTATTTGAGGTTCTAGTCTATCATTAGTTAGACTCATATCAATAGAATAAGTGTTCACTCCCTGTTACAAAAGGTGTTTTTTGCTTTCTGAGACATTGGTCAAGCCTCAGTCTGTAAATCTCAGGGAACATATTTCTAACCAATACCTACCATTGAGGCCTGCCTCTGTAAGGCTTGGAGTGAAAAGGACACCAAGCCTCCCATTTCTCAAGAAAGAAGGCTCACCATAAGGCAAAAGTCCTCCTTAAAGAAAATGTCTTTGTGAAAATTCCACTTGATTATTTTATACTAGAGGCCTGGTGCACAAAATTTGTGCTTAGGGGGTTGTCCCTCAGTCCAGCCTGCATTGACTTCAATGGGACATCCCTCTTACAACCCAGGATTGCTGGCTCCTAACCACTCACCACTCAATGCCTGCCTGATTGCCCCTAACCTGCTTCTGCTTGCCAGCCTGATCACCCCTTAACCATTTCCCTGATAGCCTGTTTGACACCTAACTGCTCCTCTGCTGGCCTGATTTCCCCCAGCTGCCCTCCCCTGCAGGCCATCTTGTGACAACATGGGGGTGGCCATCTTATGACAATATGGGCGCAGCCATCTTGTGACAATGTGGAGTGGCCATTTTGTGACAGCCATCTTGTGATGACGTGGGTGCAGCAGCAATCTTGTGATGACATAGGTTAGCCATCTTTTGACAATGTGGGGGCAGCTGTCTTGTGATGATGTGGGGGCAGTCATTTTGTGAGGGTGTGAGGATCAATTTGCATATTACCTCTTTATTATATAGTATTATCAAAGTGGATAAGGGGGTTGAAGAATTTTAGAAGCATTTCTTATAGTTATCTTTTGAAAGATTTGTATTTTTGGTCTGGCAATTTATGTTGATACAACTATTACAAGTTGTGCTTCAGTGTACAATTCTATTTTAACACTCAGTGTACATCTTCTGATCTGATGTACTATGCTGTGGGAAAGTTTAGCTAGTACCCAAGTAAGCAAATAGCTGCATCAATGTTACATCTTCTCCAAGAGCTGAGCAACATTAAATCTAAGGAACATAATTAATTTTTAGCATTATCTTTTAGTATGACTTATTTCTCAATGTCAGTGCATGTCTGAAGTTTGATTTTAAGATAAATTATTTCTACTCTCTGTATTGTAGATATTTTACATGCAAAGAATAACTTCTAACATTTTGAAAGAAGTGGTCTGTTAATAGATTTTTCAAAGGCCAAACAGAAAACATGCTTGATGTTTAAAAGAGACTTTATCAACTGCATAAGTGGACATTTAATGATGTGTGAGTCAGGCAGCAGAAATGAGAAAATTCTGTGTGAAATGCAATGATATAAATTAAAGTACAGAATAAAAATTAAAGAACGCAATCAGAAACATTTATAAGTGCAAGGAGTCGTTAAACTGCCAAGTGTCTGAAAGAACCAAGGCGGCAGAGACATCTTTTGCCCTTTTATAGAATTCTCTGGGGACAAATCTAATTGAGGAGAATTTAGAAGAAGAAAAAATCAATAGACTTTAAAAATTCTGAGGTGATTATCTGGCTGGATTAATTTGGTTGTCTTTTTAAGAATTTAAGGCAAAAGATAAAATAACTTAATTAAATGATCACAAGTTCTCACAATAATAAATATTAACAAATACTGAAACCATCCTTATAGTCTTCTTAAGACCAACTCTCTTTTTTAATGATTTTTTAAAAATTGAACCAAACGTAATTTAAAATAGCTAGATGATAAGACAAAATTTGAAATGTGAAATATTATGATAAAAGAGAGTAAGAATTAGGAAATTGTAGACTGGAATACATCTTGTTAGGCAAAGTTTACTTATTTCGACACAAACAAATCAGTTAACTTATAGTCCCTGTTAGCCTAAAAATTTCTAAACTTTCTAGAGCCTATTTTGAAAATTGAAGTTCAAAATTGAAATAAAAAAAGCTGTAGGCTTAGTGGTAGTGCAAGTGAATTTTGATTACTCAGAGGGCAGCTCCCTATAAGATCTTGCAGATAAAGCATTTTATAGTGAACACTGACATTTATAAATGGGTCATCCAAATCTTCCTTTATATTTGAGAGAAAGTTTGATATTTCTTAGCCTAGGAAAATTCTGGACCTGTTTAAAACAAAAATGGTTTAAATTATTCTCCCAGAATGATCCTTAAGGGAAAACCACATTCCCAAGGAAAAAAATTACAACCTGCTAACCACAGTGAATACTTTAGTTAATAAAGTTATACATGTTAAATAGTTACATTTATAACTTCAGTGGTGGATAATTATGACAGGAGCATGTCCAGTTACTGGTTGCAGGGTAGCTAGGCAGTCTATACCCTGACTTACAAAAGTGGAAGAGAAAGTAGAGTACATGTGTCCTGTGTTCTTGGTTGCTTAATTAAGATAAGAGAGGTCGGAAGATCTGAATAGGGTCATGCTCCATGTCTGTGAGCCACAACTCCTATACACTTTTCCAGTAGGAAGACAAGACAGAAACTCCTCATGACATGTAGGTGAGGTCACTAGCTCCAGTCCTCAGTGTACTTTGCTTTTCATAGATTAAAACATCTGCACTAGATAATTTAAAAATGTGTGATAATATCCCTGTGATCATGCTCACTCTCTAAGCTTTACCCTGGAAACTCAGCACACATTCATAGCTGTCTCACTTCCTGGAACCCTGCTGTTTTTTCTCTGTTTCAAAAAATAAGTTATAATTTTTGGATGGGGAGCTATGACTAGTATACATACTTTCCCACATCCCATGTCCCACATTCACCACTTGGTATGCTTCTTCAGGTGAGGATATTTACCCTGGTACAAATCCTTTCACCAATGAACTTGTATACATATATGCATAACCCATAGACACAGACAAGACAATGGAGTGGTGAGGACCAGAGAAGGGGGTGGAGCAGAATGGGAGCAAACTGGAACAGGTTAATGGAAGGAAAAGGAGAACCTATGTTATACTTTCAACTTTAAAGATTAAAAGAGAAGAAAACCATTCCAAATGGCTCTTGACAATCTTCCAGAAGGTCCCAATAAGGTCTGCAGGAAACACCAACAGCTGGCGTGCTGCTGGTGGACAGCAGGCTGGCTTCCATTAGAGCTACAGCTAATCACTTTGTGGTGTGCAGAGCCTTTCCTCTTCAATGTCCCGGCATATGTTAAATACACATACTTAGTACTTTCCCCACATGTCAAGCTTTTGGTCCTTGGCCTTAAGATTTTGCTCTCCAATTTCTAAGTCTCCTGACAGCTGTGATTTTCAACCTGTTGTCTTCTGAATAAAACCACTTTCAGTTTGAGCTCTTAGCCACTATAACAAAACAAACCAGAAAGTGGCTGCAGGGTCAAGGTTGGGTAAGTGTGGAGCCCACATTGGATTTCTCTTGTATTACTGGTCACTTCCCGCAATTTCTTGAATATGTTGTTGCTTTCCAGTGTCATCAAATAGTTTGCAGCTTTCCTAATTGTTATTAAATTGAGGGTCAGGTTATTAGACTTGAGTTACTCCATCACACACAGAAGTGGGAGTCTGATCTGTATATCCTATCTTATGTGCCTCAGGGCCCAGGTTGTTTGACAGTTACAGTCAGGGCTTAAACTGGTATAATCATTTGCTTATCTCTGAGATTACTCCCTTTAAGTAAAGAAATATTTTTATTAATTTCAGAGAGGGAGAGGGGGAGAGAGAGACAGAAGCACCAATGACAATGGAGAACCATTGATCAATTGCCGCCTCCTCCCTCCCCCCACTGGAGATTGAGCCCACAACCTGAAAATTAAACTGTGAACTCCTGGCTCATAGGTTGACACTCAACCACTGATCCACACCAGCCATGCTGAGGTCTCTCCCTTTTCCTCTTTTAAAATTATTGCTTTTATTCAGTGAGCAACATGTATAAATAATTAGTATATTTTATTTGGTGATGTAGTATCAATAGAGAAATTGAGAGAAATTGATTTTTAGAATTAGAATTTGGATAATTTTAATCTGCTAGGTAATTAGAAACAGAAGTGCTAACTCCATTTTCCACACTCATGCTAGAATCATGAATCTAAAAAATAATGTGAGCATATTGCTCCCATATTTAAGATTGATTAATACCTCTCCAAATCATTCTAAATTCTACGCTCCTCAATGGCATACACTGACTCTTCAATGAGCCAGGGGTGCCAGCCTTTTCAGTCTTATTTTGGACAACATCTTTATTTTTAATTCCTCCTTCTCAAAAATGCTCAGGCTTACCATGCTGCTTCACAGCCCAAAGTCTTTATTTTGTTCTTTATTTTCAGGAGAATTAAGCAGTTTATATTCTCTCCGTAAGGTAAATAAAACCACTCATTTCAAGTACCAATTCTAGGAAGCTTTTCTGCACAATGCTCTAACACACACACACACACACACACACACACACACACACAAATCACTTGCATATTTCTCTACATTATATTCACTACAATTTTACATGCTGTGCCATAGAATTTCCAATCTTATTTTTTCTCTCCTACTACACCTTAAGATTTTAGAATGGTCCCTTTACTAGTACATCTAATCTGTTACACACTATAGCTACATTACACATACACCAAACTATTATTCGGCTTTAATAGCCACCACTAGAGAAATATTGTCTGACAATAACTCAATCATTAGATCTTACTTTTTTTTCTTTTTTAACTTTCTTGCTCAGGCTGTCATAATAAGCCATTTATATCATTGTCTACTAATCTATTGAGATCATTTTTATTGAATATAAATTGACAAAATAGCATATCACAATCACCCATAAACTCTATATTATCTATGTTGGATTACTCCAGAGGGAAATTAAATACTCAGCTACCAGATTTAAATATTTTGCAAAATATCACAAAGTGTTAACATTCTTTAAAAAGAAATGGTACCGCTGAAACTGGTTTGGCTCAGTGGATAGAGCGTCGGCCTGTGGACTGAAGGGTCCTGGGTCCGATTCCAGTCAAGGGCATGTATCTTGGTTGTGTTACATCCCCAGTAGGGGGTGTGAAGGAGGCAGCTGATCGATGTCTCTCTCTCAATGATGTTTCTAACTCTTTATCCCTCTCCCTTCCTCTCTGTAAAAAAATCAATAAAATATATTTAAAAAAAGAAATGTTACTTATATAAGATAGTATAAATGATAACACTCCTTTATAGTCCTAAAAGAGATTTCAGAAAAGGTGAAATTATCCACATAAGATTAACAGTGTACTTTACGATCATGTTGAACATACTTTACATTTGGTTAGCCCATGTTTTCTGTTTTTATAATTGTAATTGGGAAACTTATGTCATAATGGCAAATTGTAAACAGTGTTAGTAGTCTGACTTTGTATTTGACACAGAAAAGGTTTTTAGGACATGATTTAACCTTGCTATCTATTGATATCTCTTTTCTAACTTATGATTCTCATAAATATCCTCCATACGTTTTGCTTCTCACATATCTCTCATAAGCAATTCTTAAAATAGAACAAATGTTTTAGAATGTGGTTGATTGAATTCTTTCAATCATGACTACATTTTACATATGTATTCATTGTCCCAGTGGTTTTAAATTTAGAGTGTACAAATTGACACATATATTCTATGTTCTTTCATGGTGATTATACCCTATTGAACTTTTTTCATCTGATACTTCTACTTGATTAGTCCTATGGCAGTTTGCTTTTCTTATCTAATTTCTAATTGTGCTTTCCTCTCATCAATATTCTTGATCCATCTTTACCATTAGAGTTCCATTTTAGTTCCCTCTACTATTTGATTGCTTCCAATACTCATTAGTACCTAATTTATTCTATTGTTACACGAAGTTCATGCATTTTTACATATCTTAAAACTCTTAAAACTTATATTAAGTGATTCTATGCTGAAAATACAAAAACATTTCCTGTAAGTACTTTCTACCTTTTTGTAAACTATAAGCAAGCATTATGTTTGCATTGATAGGTTTGGTGATCATATAAAATACATGCCTATTGAAACCTGGATGAAAGACATTAGTATTTACACACCAAGATTTAAAAAAATTATATTATTATTTTCTTAGCAATGTCAAATTCTTAATTCTTAAGTAGGAATAAGTATTTTTTAATGGTTTCATTTTTATCTGCAAAATGTCTCTCTCTTTTCAGCTCCCAAACAACTTAAGTTTTTGCATAGTATTTCATTAGTCTAAGATAATACATAATAATGGATATCATAACCATAATTATTTTTCAATTTCTAAAATGGAAGATATGGTAATTAGATTAAACTTTTAGTAAAGGAATTATAGTACTTGATTTCAATGTGCACCAACAAACACATGAAACAATGCCCAATATTACTATCATCAGGGAAATACAAATCAAAACCTCAATCAGATATCACCTCACACCTACTGGAATCACTATAATCTAAAACACACCAAAGAACAAGTGTTGGTGAGAATATGGAGAAGTTTACAATTCCACATGTCCTATGGAATTGTAAACTGGTTCAGCCACTATAGAAAACAGTATGGAGATTCCTGGGAAAATTAAAATTAGAGTTGCTATACAATCCAGCAATCCCACTTCTGGATATTTATCCAAAGAAAACAAAAACACTGATTTGAAAAGACATGCACTTCTACGCTCATTGCAGTTTCACTTAAAAGCCAAGCTACATTAGCAACCTGGATGCCCATCAATAAATGAATAAGTAAAAAAGAGATATTACACATGTTGAATATTAGCCACACACAAAAAAAATTTTTGCCTTTTGTGACAACATGAATGGACCTAAAGGATATTTTGATGAGTGCAATAAGTCAAACAGAGAAAAACAAATACCATATTATTTGACTTATATGTGGAATCAAAAAAACAAAACAAATAAAAACAAACAAACAAACAAAAGAGAAATGGACTCCTAGATACAGAGAACAAATTGATGGTTGCCAGTGATCAAGAGTGGAGTGATAGGCCACAAAGGTGGAAGGGCTTAAGAGATAAAAACCTTCAAATAGATCAGAAATGTAAAGGACAGCAGAAGGAATATAGTCAACAATATTATAATAACATGGTTACTATATTTTACTGTGCTGATTGATCACTTTATAAGGTATATATATATATGCAGAATAACTATGTTGTACCCCTGAAACTAATATAATATTGCATGTCAGCTCTATATTAAAAATAAATATATAAATGCCTTTTTAGAAAGCTGTATAAACATTTAATAAATATATGGCACTAAACTTGGAATTTTAAATATAAAATTAATATAAATATGATTTAAAGCAAGATGACAATATCTGACCTCTTGAAAATGGTGTAGAAAAGTGAAATGAATACCAACCAGCTATTTTTCAGAAATGAAGGTTTGTGTTCTATAAGTGATATGGCATATATTAAAAATAATAAAATAATAAAATAATAATGCAAACCAAACAAAAGGTATAGCTTAGTTAAACTTCCTTTATTATAAATTTTGACTAGTTCATGGGAATTAAAAATAAAAAGAAATCACTAAAATAAATGTATACAATGTAGTGTGGTAAAGATTCAAAGCATCAATATTCTCAAACAAAATTATGATTTACAAATATATAAAAAAGCATAAATCAGGAATATAAGATACACAATTCAAAATATCTACTGATTCTGCACACATTTTCACTGAAATTTGATAATGAGCTGAATCTCTTTCCAGATACATGTTATAAAACAAGTTCATCTGCAAGTAATTTAATTTACTGATGTGAAAAAGCCCAGCATTGCTCTGTGTGGCATTAGGTGTCTGAGATATATCCCAAAAGCAATTAGATCATAGTGGAAAACAGCTGTGCATCAAGTAGATTGCTTTTATCTAAGTGATAAAAACCTTGTTGAGTGTGAACAATACAGGGTATAAAAGCCAACATTTTAATGAGCAACATAAAAGACGAATAGAATGAACAAGAGAAATGGCAAATTTGCATGGCACATGTGCAAGTGGAGGAAGAGAATAAGAAAATGAAAAGGATTTGCACTGCGTTGTAATAAACTGTTCACTTGTTCAGACTTTTAATCAGAACAAATTTTACATCATTTAATTTGTCAAATATATGATCCAAATTTATAGTTCAGGGACTCTGAATTCAGAGTTTATATATTATATCTTGAAAGAAGGCATACCTGATATCAAAATATAGTCTTAATAGGAAAGGTTTATAGGAAAAGAGGTCAGAAAGAAATAAAGAAGAATGAAGAGAGAGGCATAGACAAAGCATAAAAGAAAATCAGGTTATTATGATGGACACTTATAATTAGGAAAAGCAAATTCAGACACAGTCTCATATCTTTCAGACTGAACACTGTCATAGTGGGATCACTAACAAATGTTGGAGGAATGAATAAATGAATAATCTTACCCGAATTGTATAAATAAGTTTAAAGTCAATGAAGGGGAAATAATAATAAAAAATACTACAAGGTTTTCTCAGTATTGCTAAGGACAGCATGATTTATTTTAACTTTCAAAAGTGACTTTTAACATCTACTGAGTTTATGTCTTACTAAGATATTTTACATTTAAAATAGTTCCTAACATTGTTAGATTGAGAAAACAACTGAAAACTGCAGCTAATTATAAATAATCACATATCCAGGGGACAATAGTGCATTATCTTTCATCCTAAATTATTTATAATTGTTACATTTATTGAACATTTACTATGTACCAAACCATCTGCTAACCATAATGTGTTTATTAAGTCATTTTATTAATGCAAACAACTGTTAATATTTAAATAGAATTTCAATTGCAGCATTTAAAACATTAAATATTAATAATGTCATGTGACCTTCTGAATTATATACTTACTAGAGGCCTGGTGCACCAAAATTCATGCACTCACGGGGATCCTTCAGCCCAGCCTGTGCCCTCTCACAGTCCAGGATCCCTTGGGGAATTGGGCCTAAGTTGGCAGTCAGTCATCCCTCTGGCAGCCCTCAAGGGATGTCCACCTGCCAGCTTAGGCCCGCTCCCCCAGGGGAGCTGCAGTTGGACATCCTTATGTGAATACACACACATATACTGAGGTCATTTCTCTTTCTACCACTATCAAGTTGTTCTTTCAAGCTGAGGAGACTAGAAAGGCTCTCACCACTGCCATTACACTCCCAGCAGTCACTCTGGATTGTGGCTGAGTGGAGCTCCTCCTGAGAAAGTGCACTGACCACCAGGGGGCACGTCCTGTGTTGAGCCTCTGCCCCCTGGTGGTCAGTGTGCATCATAGTGACTGGTTGTTCTTGGTCGTTCTCCTATTAGGGTCAATTTCCATATTACCCTTTTTTATTCATAGGACTAGAGGACAGATGGATGAAATTCATGCAAAAGTAGGCCTTCACAGCTAAGGCTGCCTCGATCCCTTCCTCGCAGCTGTGGCAGCTGCCTTGATCCCGTCTAATTAGCATATTATGCTTTTACTATTATAGATTGTTTTTAAAGTTTCTCCAAAATATCTGTAAATACAAGAAGTTATTAAGCCTAATGCCTAGGAAACTAAGGATAATTGAACAGAACAGATGGCATAAATTATTAAGTTCTTCTTATAACTAAAACTATGTTAATATAGCCTTGTCTTTAGTTCAAATTGAATTCTTATTAGGATAATGCAGCTACCATTATGGAATTTCTTAAAAGAAGCCAGAATTTCATATAACAAGCTCCTGTAGGTGAAGAACAAAAAGAAGTATACAGAAAACAAGTATGTATAATAGTGTTTATTCTTCTTAAAATATAATTGCTCTTAGAAAACACACATATACTGAAGCATTTATTCTTTTTGATATTCACTGAATATTTTATTCTTCTGTGCATGTGAAATATTGGAAGAAGAGGTGACATAGCATGTAATTTAAAAAATCTAAATTACTATTTTATACTTTCTATAATGATTATAAAAGTATTTTAGTTGTTGGCAATAAAATGTAATAGAAAACTTGCTAGAAACAATATGGACATGCCCATTATTGTGGTAGATATGGAGAGAATCTATGAAATAGAAATAAATATCTTGGGTCAACTTCAGATAGGAAAAGTACATCTGTATATGAATAGAGCTCTATGAGGATAAATCATTACTGTTTCTAGAAATCAAGGGGATCATGGATACAACCTGCCATCATCACTGACATACCAGAAACTTATGCCACATCAAAAACCTAGAACTTGTTTTTGCTATTGTCAACTGGCTCCTATATTTAGAGGCCATACAAGCCTTATTTCCTCCTACCATGGATCCTTTGTACATACATTAGATGGCACAAGAAAGAATTTCATAGGATGGGTCTTCTTGCTTAATCATCGAATCTCCTCTTCATGGTTGTTTTCTGATTATCACATTATGGGACACAAACCTCCTCAAACACTGTTCTCAGTCCCAGAGATCTATTCATATACTTTCCCCAAAATTACTTTCTCATCTTTCTTTTCATCTCACAAAGATTGTAATTTCATTTTAATAAATATTTCTTTGAGTATTGAAGCATCCATCTTATATAAAAACTGCTGTTTAAAGTTTTAACCCTGCTATTTTGGCTTCTGTAAATGCTTGCTTGCTTAAATAATAAGGAAAATAAGGCTACTTCCATTTCAGAGAGGCCATTAAACCTTCCCCAGACGAAGTTATCAGTGCTAGCACCAGGTCAAGGCTTTGGTTGAGATCTCAAAGCCCCAGAACACAGGAGCTCTTTAAGAACTCGCAGCCCTGGCTGGTTTGGTTCAGTAAATAGTGCATCGGCCTGCAGACTGAGGGGTCCTAGGTTCAGTTCCAGTCTGGAGCATGTGCCTTGGTTGTGGGCATATCCCCAAAGAGGGGTATGCAGCAGGCAGCTGATCAATGTTTCTCTTTCATTGATGTTTCTAGCTCTCTCTCACTATCCCTTCCTCTCTGTAAAAAAAAAAATATATATATATATATATATCTATATATCTATATCTATCTATCTATCTATCTATCTGTCTATATATATATATATATATATTAAAAAAAAAAGAACTTGCATAGGGGACCAGAAAACCCCATATTTGGGAGACAAAAAGAGTAAAAAGGTATAAATACAGGACACTTCCTGTGTGACAGGGCCCAGAATTTGAGAGACATTTTCCTCTGGGTCTGATTGTAATAATCCTATCTAATAAAAGAATAATATGCAAATTGACCATATCTCTGCTACACTCACAAGCCATGCCCACAAGCCACACCCACCAACCATCAGGAGTGAATATTCAAATAAAACCAACCAAGATAGCTGCAGCCAAGGAGAGCAGGAGGGAGGCTTGGGTTTCCTTGGCAATGGAGGAAGCCAAGCTTTCTGCCTGCCCTGGCCAGCCCAGTCCTCCTCTTAAGGCTACAGAGTTTCAATTGTAGAATATAAATAAACCCCAACAGAAATGGCTGCCACCATGGAGCGAGTAAGAGGGTTGGCTCTGCTCCAGGCTACAAAGTTTCAATTGTAGAAGATAAATAAATCCCAGATACAAGGGCCTCCACTGGGTTGCTGGGGGGCATGGCCTGCCTGCAATCTACTGCAGGCCCCTTGCTCAGGCCACCCTGAGTCCCAAGGGAGCCCCAGATCAGGGTCACCCTTCAGGGAAAACCAGCTGGCCCCCACCCATGCACCAGGCCTCTATCCTATCTAATAAAAGAGTAATATGCAGATTGACCATCACTGCAACACACAAGATGGCTTCCCCCATGTGGTCAAAGATCCTGCCCCTATATGGACACAAGATGGCCACCACAAGATGGCCAGCAGGGAAGGGCAGTTGGCAGGGACCAGGCCTGCAAGGGAGGGCAGTTATGGGCAATCAGGCCAGTAGGAGAGGGCAGCTGGGGGCAATCAAGCCTGAAAGGGAGGACAATTAGGGGTGACCAGGCTGGCAGAGGAGGGAAGTTGGGGGTGACTGGGACTGTATGGAAGGGCAGTTGGGAGGACCCAGGCCTGTAGGGGAGGGCAGTTAAGGGTGACCAGGCCTGCAGGGGAGGGCAGATAGTGGCAAACAGGCTGGCAGGGTAGTGGTTAGGGGGTGATCAGGCTGGCAGGCAGAAGTGGTGAGGGGCAATCAGGAAGGCAGTCAGGTGAGCTGTTGGGAGCCAGCAGTTCTGGATTGTGAGAGGAATGTCTGACAGGCAGTCAGACATCCCTCGAGGGGTCCCAGATTGAAGAAGGTGCAGGATGGGCTGAAGGACACCCCTGTCTCTGTGCACGAATTGCATGCACCGGGCCTCTAGTAATAACAATAAATGTAACTCCATCTCTCTAAGCATTGCTTAGTTCTTCTCAGGTTTTCTGTAACAATATCAATCCCAGACTGAGTTTTTGAAGTAAAAGTTTCAGTTGAGTTAAATAACTCAAAGCTGTAATCAAGGAAGAATGTGAGTAAATGCCATACTTGAAGGAAAAACACTAAAATCTTTTTCTGAGGTATAATTGACATATGCCATTATGTTAGTGTCAGTTGTACAACATAATGAATTGATATTTGTATGATTTGAGAAATTATCACCGCAGTAAATCTAGTTAACATTTGTCCTTATACATAGCTACAAAAATATTTTTTCTTATTATGGGTAAGATCTACTCTTAGTGATTTTCAAAAGTGCAACACAGTATTATTAACTAACGTCACCAGGGCGCACATTATATTCCCATAAGTTACTTATTTTATAACTAGATGTTTTCACCTTTGAACCCCTTAACCCATTTTACTCAATTCCCATCACATGCCTGTGACAACCAGCAATCTGTTCTTTGTATCCATGAGCTTGTTTTTCTAGTTGAAAATGTTTTTTTGTTTTGTTTTTCCCCCTTTAAGTAGAGGAAAGATTAAATATATCTGGATGGACAGGGTAAATATAAAAGCAAAGCAAATTTAAAGATACGGTTAATTAATACTAAAATTTCAATAGCAGAAAAATGTTTGCTCTTTTTTTAAAGAATAAATGCATATTCCAGATTCACAATGTTCTTTCAACATATACATGCCAGTTTATATATATATATAAATGATTGTTCTTTCCATACATTTTTAAGTTTCAACAATATTAGGAAAAGAGGACCCACATACATAAAAAGAATATATAATAAAAATAATTATTTCTAGTGAGCCAGAATTTGATTAACCAATCTCCTATTCCCATAGTAGATATTTTGTGCTAATTTTAGAAAAGAAAATCTTTAGAGTGTTTACCAGCAAATTGTCAAAATAACATTGATTTTTCTTCATAGCCATTCATCATGGCTGTAAAATAAGAAATGTATGGACATCAATCATACCAATCTCAAGGGTGAAAGTTCCTAATTTTTTAAAATCCCAAAAAGTCATGTGAACTTTTCCTTCAAAACCTGAGCCTGAGAAAGGTCAGTCCTGCTCTAAAAGTAGAAACAGTCAAGTCATGAGTAGGTTCAGAACTTTCAACCTCTGTCCTCTCTCATTAGAGTGGAAATGCTGAGCTTTTAGGATAGACTGCTAATACAGTAAGACTTTGGGTCAGAAGATAAGAGTCAATATTAGAAAGTCAAGTCATATAACTTATTTTAATTATAATGAAGACTCATGAATTTTAGCATACCCTTTGTCTGATTTGTAACCATTTAACTTTAGTACAAATGACACATTTGTAAATAAGAAGGTGGGTTAAAATGATGGTTTTAAAAAACATGGCTTATATTTAAAGTAATTTAAAATAATCAAATATATTTTAAAATGTTTAAACTCATATACATATGTGTTTATATATATATATAAACTCATATACATAAACTCATGTACATATATTTTAGAGTGTTAAAAATATAAACCTCCCTACACCTGTCAGAATGGCAATCATCAACAAATCAACAAACGACAAGTGTTGGCGAGGATGCGGAGAAAAAGGAACCCTTGTGCACTGATGGTGGGAATGCAGACTGGTACAGCCACTGTGGAGAACAGTATGGAGTTTCCTCAAAAAACTAAAAATGGATCTCCCATTTGGCCTTGTAATACCACTCTTAGGAATTTATCCTAAGAAATTACAAACACCAATCAGAAAGGATTTATGCACCCCTATGTTCATAGCAGCACAATTTACAATAGCCACAATTTGGAAACAGCCTAGGTGCCCGTCAGCAGATGAGTGGATCAGAAAACTGTGGTACATCTACACAATGGAATTCTATGCACCCATTCAAAAGAAGGAATTCTTACCATTTGCAGCAACCTGGTTGGAACTGGAGAGCCTTATGCTTAGTGAAATAAGCCAGTCAATGAAGGAGAAGCATCACATGATCGCACTCATTGGGGGATAATAAAGAACATTATAAACTGATGAACAAAAGGATAGATACAGAGACAGTAAAGCTTCAAACAGACTGTGAAATTACAGCAGGAAGATTAAACTTAGGTGAGGTAGATAAGAGATCAATCAAAGGACTTGTATCTATGCATATAATCATAACCAATGAACATAGACACTGGGGG
>JAAGEH010000311.1:26790131-26893614 GCA_011751065.1 Lasiurus cinereus
TTATTGGAAAATCTACACTAATAAAATAGAAACATGCAAATTGACCATGCCTACTCTATACCAAAGGCCATTCCCACCAGCCAATCAGGAGTGAGTATGCAAATTAAGCCAACCAAGATAGCGACAGCCATGGAGCTGTAGAGAGTAGAAGGTTTGAGTTGCCCAAAGCAATGGAGGAAGTCAAGCTTCCAGCCCACCCTGGCTGGCCATGGCCTCCACTTAAGGATAGAACATTTCAATTATAGAAGATAAATAAATCCTAGATACTTGCTTCCAGCTGGCCCTGGACTCCACTCAAGGAGGGTTTGGAAAAAAGAAAAAAGAAAAGAAAAAAAAAAAAAAGGAGGGGCTGGGAGCCTAGATCACTGGAGGCTGTGCCCAGCCTGAAAACAGCCCTCAGTCACTCACCCCAGCGAGACCACACCCTCCCTGAAGGGGAAGTGGCCAGCTTGAAAATAGCCCTCAGCCCCTCACCCAGGCTGGCCACACACCCTAGTGGGGATCCTCACCCCATGGGGGCGTGTCTGGCCTGCAAACCACCACCGGCCCCTAGGCCAGCCCACCCCATGCCCCAATGGAACCCAAACCTTTATCTGGGACAACCTTCAGGGCAAACCAGCCAGCACCAGGCCTCTATACTAATAAAAGGGTGATAGGTTAATTAGACTGGGAGACCTTCCAGGAGACCTTCTGGATGTTCTGAACAAAGCCATGGTGGTGAGGCCAAAGTAGAGGTGGTTAGAGGCCAAGACGGGGGAGCAGTTGTAGGTGATAAAGCTGGTATAGGAGAGGGGTCATTGGGGGTAAGCAGACAACAGGGGGACCAGTTGGGGGCAAGCAGGACATCAGTGGGGGTCAGTTGGAGGTGATAAGGACAAGCAGGGGGGCAATTTTGAGTGAGAAAGCCAGCAGGGGGGGCAGTTGGGAGTGAGCAGGCCAGTGGAGAGGACAGGTGGGGGTGAGCAGGCCAGCAGAGGGAGGGGGAACTGGGGGTGAGCAGGCTGGCAATGGGGGGCATTTGGAGGCAAGCAGGCTGGCATACAGAGTGGTTAGGGGCAATCACACAGGCAGGCAGGCAGGCAGGCAGGTGAGCAGTTAGGAGCCAGCAGTCCTGGATTGCGAGAGGGATGTCTGACTGCTGGTTTAGTCCCAATCTGGGGAGGCTGATAAGAAAGCCCCAGTGCTTCATCATTTGGTGCTAGCAGGAAGTTTAAACACTGCCAGCCCTGACCATGTGCCCTGGAACCTTCAGCCTGCCCCCCATCTCATCACAATAAAAACCTAGATGGACTCTTTTCCTTGCTCTCCTAAGCATGTTGTATCTGCTTAGGAACCTGCACTGCTTTCCCAAGGAAAACTCCTTATTGGAGTAATAAACCTTTCAGAACATCCAGTATTTGGTGTATGCTATCAATCTCAACATCCAAACAAAAATTTTGGTTGGGGTATATTCTGTGCCTATGGGGGTGAATTACAACACTTATTCATGAATAAAAGCTTTTATACATTTATAAATATTCTTACATTTATTTCAGTAGTCTGTAACTCATTTTATATATATTAACTTCTTATATACACACAGTGATCATTTAGTCTTAAAGAATAGCTTTAAGTTAAAAAATAAGATAAATTAAAATGATGCAAAATTGTGAAGTTCAAAGGATTATTATCATATTAAGAAATAATCATAAAAATAACTTAAAGAAGATGATACAGCAGCCATGAATTATATTGACTTGATGAAACATGAAATTTCAAAACATTAACATAAAAAAAAAGAATGGTTTGGAATTAAAGTGATATAAACTAATAAGATCATACAATAAACTGAGAAAATTCTACAAAGAATCTCCTTTAAAATATCTGTTAGCTAAATAGGGAATTTAGTTTAAATAGAAAAACACTTTGAATAGAGACAAATTATGAGAAAGAATGTAAAATCTGCGTCACAAATTATGTATATCAGAGATAAGGCCTGAAGCAGAAGAGTTTTAAAAAGTAAGTGGGATGTTGGAACAAGATGAGGCCAAATATGAAAGAGGCAAAGAAAGGTGTGAATAAAAATAAGATATATTTGTAATGAGTCTTTGAAACAATGAATTATGGAATTTATTTTGGCTTTCCCCAGAGCAGAAAGAGGAATAGATAATTTCCTATTAAAAACTGTAGACATTTAGTTCACCATTCCTGCAAAAATGAAGTTAAAATACTCAAGGTAACTTAATATAAATTAAACTCTAAAAATTATAAAAATACATATGGGATACATACCTAATGCTAAATGCATGATGCTCTTTTAATATCCATGAGAATCTTTCAAATTAAACTGAATTATTCTGAAGGTCACTTCACATGAAAATTTTACTATAGTTGTGAATTACAAAGATTTGAATTGCAACATATAAAGACTAATTTTCTAGGCTCTAATTTTTTAAGAGCACAATCAACTGAATCTAATTGGCATAATTACCGCTTCACAAAGAGATTTAAATTGTTTATTTGAATCAGAGTTTAAAATGATCAAGGGAAGAAGGAAAGAGCAATTAATTTCATGAGTCCATATTTTAGACTTTATGGAGCTGTACTGAGACTATTTAAGGATTATACTTCTAAACTGATGTATTGCCACAAACTGAAATATAAGTCAGAGAAGAAAATTAATTATCCTAAGTTTTTATCTGATATTATTCTATATTATCTTATATAAAAAAGTATTGGAATGTTTTCCCTTAGCTTTAAATTCAGTCACACAATGGTTTTGATAGCAATGCTTTTGATGAATATAATCATGAGGATAATGGTAACTCAAGGGATGAATAAAAATAAAGTTGAAACAAGTGAATATGACATTTTTATTTTTTTGGAAAAGTTTGCCACATTAATTCAAAATTGAATGCCTTAACAAATAATATAGTATCTACTTGATTCCCAACCCTTTGATGGACCTTTTGGGTTTATAGTGATTGAAAACACTTAGGACTGACTATACAACTGGTCTCTGTGTCAAATGACAAAAAATATTTCTGAAGAACTTCCCCCGAAATACAATGCAATGGTGACACTTGCTTCTTCTTCCTCTTTATTTTTGTTCCTTTGAAAAGAAAAAAAATAGGAATCATATATAGAGTTTTAAGTCAAAATATTATATAGCCTAAGATGATCATAGCAATGTTTCATCATGCCAGATATTTTCTCTTTGCCTCTCCAGTTTCTCTCCTTTCCTCTGTGCCCTGAGATATTGACTAGGATGAACTGTATTGTCTTGTTTCTTTGCTCTATGGTTTCTGGATGGGTTCCTCCAATGGGACCCATTGCAGAAAATTTGAAGGGAATAGGCACTTGAGGCTGAAGTATTGTTCTCCATCATTCTCTCCTTCTGGGTCACTTTGAGTTGTCTGCATTTCTTTAAAAACATTTTAAAAAATCTTATTAGGAGGTGCTGTCCAAGCAGCTTTCTCTTCAACTTATTATAACTGCTCCCTTCTCTTACACCTTCAGGTTTAGATATGATAACTGTTCCTAGCTGTTTTCTCTAAAACACTGCACTATTTCTTGTTGTTTTCCCTAAACTGGTAAGTAATATATTTATTAATATTTCATAGGGATATAATTTTAATATTGCATTTATTTTAATTGACTGGTGAATAGAAGCTGAAAAGAAAATTAATGAATTGGAATATAGATCTGAAGGAACTGTATACAAATGCCGAGTGTTCTGAAAAGATGAAGAGAGCAACTGTATGAAACAGAGGTTAAATGCCATCATACACCTAAAGAAAATGTTAGCATATAACCAGTTGAGCGCCAAAAGAATGAAATGAAATGTTGAAAGGATGTAATTACATATATACATGAGGATTTTATGTAATTGAAGAAAATCACGGAATTGCCAAACAAAATAATTTGAAATCCACACATAAACACATTATTGTGAAACTGATGAATAGCCAATACAAAGATAAAAATTCTCCAGGGAAAAAAGCCATACACAAATAGACATTGCCAAGACAGTTGACTTCTGAGTAGCAATAATAACAATGGGAGGAAGAATAAAATGGCATAATCATTTCAGAGGACAAAGATTAAATACATATCATCCAATGTATATCCAAAGAAAGTATCTTTCAAGAACAAGAAATAAAAAACAATTTCAGGCAAAATAAGCATAGAGTTTACTTTCAATATATTGCCACTGAAGAAACTTGCAAAAAATGTCATTTCAAGAGAAAGAAATCCTGTATAATAAAAAGATAATATGCAAATTGACTGTAATACCATCACACAAGATGGCTGCCCCCATATCGTCACAAGATGGCCACCACAGGACAGCCACAGGGGAGGGCAGTTATGGGCAATCAGGCCAGCAGGGGAGGGTGGTTGAGGGGGACCAGGCCTGCAGGGAAGGACAATTGGGGGCAATCAGGCCAGTAGGGGAGCGTTGTTTGGGGGGACCAGGCCAGCAAGGGATGGCAGTTAGGAGTGAAAGGGCCAGCAGGGAAGGGCAGTTGGGGGCAGCCAGGCCTGCAGAGAGGGAAGTTGGTGGGGACCAGGACTGCAAGGGAGAGCAGTTAGGGGTGACCAAGCCTGCAGGGGAGGGATGTTGAGGGTGATTGGGCCTGCAGGGAAATAGTTAGGCATTGATCAGACTGGCAGAGGAGTGGTTAGGGGGTTATCAGGTTGGCAGGCAGTAGCAATTAGGGACAATCAGGCAGGCAGTTGGGATCCAGCAGTCCCAGCTTGAGAGGGTGATGTCCAACTGCAGGTTTAGGCCCAATCCCAAGGGGTCCCAGTTTGGAGAGGATGCAAGCTGGGCTGAGGAACACCTCCTCCCAAGGGGTCCCAGTTTGGAGAGGATGCAAGCTGGGCTGAGGAATACCTTCCCACAAGTGCATGAATTTCATGCATCGGGCCTCTAGTTATTTTATAAAGAAGATTTGAAATACAAAAGGCATTTCAAATTGTATTTGAACATTTGTATTGTGATAGTAAATCTTAAGTCTCTTGGACAATAAAATCTGGTAATTGCATGTAGTTTTGAGAATTTGGACAAAGAACTATATTTTCGTGAGGTTTAAAGGTTGTGGGGTTTGCAAAAGTTCATATTTTATTTTTACCTAATAAAATATGTGAGAAGCACCAAAGCTTCATAATCAGACTTTTTTTCTCTCAGTATAAGTGTATTTTTATTTTTCCCATATATTTTATTTTTAGTTTGTCTTGTAATTTATTTTCAACTTTATTTTTGGTAATGTATTCGTTGTGTATTTTGGTTTTCTCTGTAAGATATTTTAACTCTAGACTTTAACCAGAGTAGTTTGTGGACATTAATCTTGATTTCTTATGTTTGGGTGTGTTCAAAGTGAAAAATAAAAAATAACATAGTCCATTTCTCCATAGATACTAATTCACATTCATTTCCAGACACTTTTGTTTTTCCTTTTCTAAAACTGGGTAGTGTCACTGAGATTCTAGGTAATATATTTTAAAATAAGCTTAATAGCTGTTTTAATAATTAATTTGCTCTCAAATATAATGTATCCTGAAACCCAAATGGATTTTCTTTCTTCATTTCTTCACTCTGTTAATAGGCAGTTGGTATCTCACTGCTATAGACCTGAAAACTTTTCATTATCCTTCTTCACCCATTCTGTTTGTACAAATACATTTCCACCAATATATTTCAGAGTTGTTTATTTTCATTATGATCATTCCCAAACTTACGGCCATCTATGGTTGTCCTGAACATCTTTAACACCTTTTATCTCTATATATTAATTCTATTCAGATTCACCAGCACTTGGCTAAAATATTAAAGCTCACTTAGAATCTACGATCACTAAGAAATAGAGCACCCCAGACTGAAGAATATGCTTGACTGGGCTGAAGTGGGTACTTGGAACGGTTATATTGTAAATCAGCGAGCTGAACACAAGACGCCTTAGTAAGCCAAATTAATTTGGAGTCTTTATTCCGCTAGCGGACTCAGAGGAATATTGTTTCCAGGGTCTGAGCAAAGTAACATGAAGGAAGTTTTCCCTTTATGCTTTTCTAATGTCTTTGTCTCCTAAATATGGGGCTTCTGGTCCCTTTTGCAGGTTTTCAAAAGAGCCTTATGTATGCTTGTGGATATCTCGCAGGAAGCTTGCAGCCTTGAGCGTAACACAGCTCAGCAGCAGCCTTGAGCACAGGTAACTCAGACACATGGTATGGGAGTAGCGAGGCAGGGCAGGGGAGCGGCTTGCAAGGTCAGACAATTGAGCTTATTTCCCCTATTATTAGAGCAAGCGTGTTTACAGAAGCCGATAATAGCAGAATTAATTCACAGAAAAACTACCGTCTATGTCTCGTGGAAATTTCAAATAGCAGTTTTTACAAAACAGAAGTTACTATGCTTCATAACCTGGCCCTGAGATGAGCCTCTGAGGGGCTGCGGGCTGGTCCGGGTTTAAAGTCCAGGGAACTTCTGCTCAACTCTAATTCCACAAATGGTCAGTATTGCAAGTGGAAATCTGGTGGACGGGGAATACTGGGAACAAATCCAAGCCCTTAGGAACCAGGGTAGTGGTGAAATTAAAAAAAAAAAATACGTCCATATAGGGCAGAAAACCAACCAAGGTATTCATCGGTAAGGTGGAAACACCATTCTTTCTTGGGGAAGGTAATTGTCAACATTGTTCTTTGATCAAATATGCTTTTTGTGAATGTATTTTCAAAGACCCCTACAACAACAGAATATAGTGTCATTTGCAACTAGTATGGAAGAGCATAGCTAAATACTGCCCTTGAATGGGGGAAACAAGGCTAAGAATAAGGACCACGAGGTATTTGAAAAAGGACATTCTGCTGTAGATTCTCATGGGAAAGTTTCTATTCTCAGCTGGAGGTCCTTTGGGAAGAATTTAATTATTATAGTGGCAAAGCACAAGTCTTTGCTTAGCCAAATAAATAACAAATCTATCAGGAGGCAGAGAATTTCTCTGTAATAAAAGTTATAATAATGACACCTATATCTCAGGATCTGTTAAAATAAAAATTCAGTAACGAAGCTAAGTTTGATTGCATGCACTCAAAATTGTCAGTCAGCAATCAATAAATGACGATTTTGAGTGCATGCAATTGGAATACCTACTATATATATATACATATATATGTTGAGTGCTATGCTGCATTTTATAGGATTATAATTTATTTTAGAAATTGATTTATGCAACATAGTACTACAAACTGATAAAAATAATCAGCTTCAACAAATGCTAAGAAAAAGAATCATTTAGCTTAGAGAAAGCCAAGAGCCAGCAAAGTAAAGTAGAAAGGAAATTGGGGTTGTGTATCAAAAAACCCCCAAAAACTGTAGCTTAAATGACAGCTTCTATTTACGGAGAGTATTTCTCTTTAAGCCACATAATGCATGACTACAAACTGGGAAAAATATGATGTGTAATGCCTATGTACTGGCTTGTTAAAATAAGCAGAAATATTTTACTTACGATATTTCCTGGAATTTCCAAAATATCTATGGCATGTTGGTTTATGACACTATCTAAAAAACCAACTCTGGAAAAGTTTATGTAAACATATTTCTCTCTTCAAAGTGGATTATTTTTCAGAAAATATTTCACATATCAATTTCCATTACCTGTCAAACTTAATTCTGCACTGAATGTTTATTGCTAAAATGAACTACATGCTCTATCAGTTCTGACTTTTTTTTTTATCACTAGTGTTAGACTCATAGAACCAACTCACTACTGGACAGATTCCATGAACAACCCCAATGGTCTCTAAAAGTTAACATATCTCCAAATGGAAACATCTGTTCCTTCAAACTGCTTCTTGTAGTGAAATTAAACAACACAGTTTACTACACCACTATCAACCCATCATGTAAGTAGGAACTCGGCACAGTACTCACCTAAGGTTTAGTCTCTACTCTCCCTGCCATACCCTCTCCCCAGACAATCACTGAATCTTTCTGATTTTTACTAGCTATTAGTTCTGAAAACAATTTTTCCTTGCTTTCCTTGCCATCCTCATTCACTTCCCTCAGAAGTATAAGAGAGCTTTTTAAAAGGTAATCCTCCTTCTACTTCTTCAGCTTCCCTTACCTCCACTTGGCCCTACATGCAAATCATGTTTTATATTACTGTAGTTTTATCTTTGTGGAATATGCTCCAAGACCCCAGTGAATGCTTGAAACCACAGATAGTAATGAATCTATATATTTTTCTATACCTACATACGTGTGATAAAGTTTAAAGGCTTCTCTTTGGTATATCCAAATTGTCATCATTACTACTATTGCACTTGGGGCCAGTATGAAGAAAAATAAGGGTTACTTAAACACAAGCACTGTGATCCAATAGAGAATCTGAAATAATCACAGGCCCAGCTGATACCTGGGTTGCAGCCTGGTGAGACCCGGAATCAGAAAAATCCAATTGAAATTTGCTTCTGATGTATAGAAAGTGTGAGATAATAAATATATATGTAAACAGCTAAGATAGAAACAGAAGATAGAAAGCTGTTTTCATATATATTTAAGTTTATGATAATTTGTTGTTCAGCAAACGCAACCTAATTTAAGACACAGCTTTCTTTGTAATATAGAATGGGCAGAAATATAAGAGTCATTGCCAAACTAAAAACCATAGAAGAAAATACTTGATATAAGGCAAAACTGGAAAAAAAAACCCATAAATTTTCTCCAAATGAGAATGAAAATAGAGGGATACCTATAAGCATAACCATGGCTTTATGCTTATGAATAAAAACAGACAGCACTTTAAAGGGCTCAACTTCTGGAAAAATAGTCAAGGGTAAGAAAATAAAGCCAAATATAAACATATATCATAAACTTGTTAGAATGACATCATCGGCTAAAGCACAGGTGATCAGAAGCTTACAAAAAATATTAAGAATGAAAAATCTGTTTCATCTAAGAACAAATGAGCAGAGAGAGGAGAGATTTGTGGTGGGTGGTGATGTGCTATAGGGGAATGATGGTAAGCTTTGTGTCAATTTGGCTTCAATCTTTACTCTGTGTAACACTGAGCAAATTACATTTGAAAATATTCTTTTAGAGAGAATAACATTTCTTCTTGGGAATTGGATTAGTCAGGATTTTCCAGAGAAACAGAACCAATAAAATATGATATTTATATATCACACTAGAGGCCCAGTGCATGAAATTTGTGCAAGGGCAGGGGGGGTCTGTCAGCCCAGCCTGCACCCTCTCCTATCTGGGACCCCTCAGGGGATGTCCTACTGACAGTTTAGGCCCCATTCCATAGGACTTAAATCAGCAGTTGGACATCTGTCTTGCAATCCAGGACCACTGGATCCTAACTGCTCACCTGCCTGCCTGCCTGATAGTCCCTAACTGCCTCTACTTGCTAGCCTGATCACCCCCTAACTGCCTCCCTGCTGACCCGGTCACCTCCTAACTGTCCAGAAGGAAGTCAGAATCTAGAAGTTGTCCTGTCGACCTGGTCTAATTAGCATATTATCCTTTTATTAGTATAGATCATATCACATATCATATCATATTAAAAGGAATTGGCTCGTGATTATGGAAGCTGAAAAGTCCTGAGATATAGAGACCTAGGAGAGCCCATGGTATTTTCAATCCAAAAGCTTGCCCCAAGAAGAACTAAAGAGCTGATGGTTCAATCAATGATTCAGGCTTATGTGAACACACATGAGGTATACCTCTTTCAGGGTAGCTCACCCAAACCTCCCACACATGATTTGTCATGTTCTTTCCCTCTCACTGCTCTTGTGCAGACTGCTTGAAAGCCAGGCTTTGAAGATGTTGCAAGACAGTTGTTGCACTGATCAGGAACTTTTATTTAATGTTTAATGTGAGCAAGAAATATACTTTTCTTCTCTTTGAACTACTGCATATTTTGAGGTGTATTTATAATGGGGTCTCAGAGGAATGATACTTTTTATTCATCCAATTTTGTGTAATTGTAGGAGTCCACTTTAATTCTAAAAATGCAGTTTTGGGATATTTATTTCTACAGGATAATAAAAGGAGTTGAGAGAACATGAGTAGCATATCCTTCTCACAGCTGCATGGCTCAGCCTGTTAGACTCATTATTTCTGTGGAGTGTGCATTCACTGAAGTAATGCTCATTTAAGCTTCTTGTTACAGCAGCTGTATTACAGAAGAATGTTTTTTTGTTTCTTTTTAATTGAATTTATCGGGATGACATTGGTTAATAAAACCTACATATTGTATTGTGTGTTCACCACTTAAATCAAATCTCCTTCCATCATCATGTATCCCCCCTTTACTCTTATCTACCTCACCCCATCTTTTTTCCCTCTGCTAATCACCCTACTGTTTGTGTCTATGAGTTGCTGTTTTGTTTGTTTTATTTTTTTATTAATCCCTTCACCTTTATTTTTTTTACCTTGCCCCCCAAACTCCCTCCCCTCTGACAGCTGTCAGTCTGTTTTCTGTATCTCTGAATATGTTTCTATTTTGTTTGTTGGTCAATTTTGTCCATTGAATTCCACATATAAGTGAAATCAAATAGTACTTGTCTTTCTCTGACTGGCTTATTTCACTTAACATAATAATTGTAAAGAATATATGCACCCCTATGTTTATTGCAGCATGATTTACAATAGCCAATATTTGGAAGCAACTCAAGTACCCATCAGTAGATGAGTGGATAAAAAACAAACAAACAACTGTGATATATTTATACAATGGGACACTACTCAGCCATAGAAAAGAAGCGAACCTTACAATGGTGACAGCATGGAAGAATGACTGTTTTTGAAGACCACAGCCAATTTTGTTCTACTGACCAAGTTTGGGTAATTAATAGCTAACTAACATTTTAGCTTACAGACTAACCTTGGAGAAAAAACTAAAGGAACATCAAAGAAAATGACTGGCCTCTACATAAAAACTGACAAATTTTTAGAGAAGATAAAAGGGATGAATATCCAATTTGAAATTATTATTAACTATCATATTTCAACTATTATAAACATAGCAGGAAACTGAAACCTTATGAAACAAAAAAACACCCCAAGAAAAATTTAAAAGAGTAAAATGATTACTGAATGATTACCTTGAAAAGATAATTGTAATTTTAAGTATACATGCTGAGGAAAATTAGCAAAGCCATTCAATTATTTAGGCTCACACATGCTTTCAAATCCTTAGAAAAGTGGAAGTATTCATCAGTTTTTTTGCAAAAAAAATTAAGCCCATGTAATTTGGTTAATTAGGAACATTACATATTGAATAAAACATTACCATATGTAACAGAAATAAAAGATTATCTTTCAAAGCTTATTCTGAAAGAGATTTAGAATCATAAAGGCAAAATTGTCATAGGTCAATGCTGTTAATGAGGTCAACTAAGTTTTTAAAATGCTTTAGAATGATATAAACATCTTTATTCAACTGCAATTTACACACACATATATCATATAGAAAAAAATCCTATGCTATATATTACATTGTAACAGAACAATACTGGTCACAAAGGTAAAGTTAATTCTGATGGAGACTATATACAACTAGAGGTTTGATGCATGAAATTTGTGCAAGAGTAGGCCTTCCTTCTCCCAGCTGCTGGCACCAGTTTCCCTCCAGCACCCAGGATACGGGCTTCCCTCGCAGCCCTGGTTTCATCCAGAAGGAAGTCAGGTCTAATTAGCATATTATACTTTTATCATTATAGATTAGAAATCCTATAGCAGAAGTTATCAAACTTGATTTATTCCTCTAAATTAAAATTAATGAATACAATATTTCAATAAAATAACAGCAGACAAGAAAGCACTCTTAAAGTTACATATGTAATATATATGTATATATTTATTTATATTTATATAAGGTAGAATCAAGGAAACAATCCATAAAGTAACCCAGAAGTAACTTTATATTCTTTAGATTTAAAATTATATATATATATATATTCTAGTATATGCATTTGGGTTTGTTTCTTGCTTAGGAAGAGCTTCCCCAAGATCATTAGAAAGATTTTCATATATACATCAACTTGACCATTTTCTAGTTTAATTTTCATAGAAGATTTTTATTATTCATAATTTGTTCCTACGTGATATGAGGTATAGACATAGCTTACTATTCTATGACTTGTTTTTATGTTATCAATAAAATTTAAAAACAGTACATATAAAAACTTTACATTTATAATAAAATAAATTTTATAGACTCAATTCCTATATGTAAAAATCTATGCAGTTAATGAGCCCATGAACCCAGTTCTAATAAAATAAAATTTAGATATTTTTAAATATGATTTGGTTCTTAAAAAGTATTATATCACTATTTTACCTGAATTTTCTCATTCGTTCATATTCAATTTTCAAAAAGAGGCTATCCATATTAAATTAAATTATTGTTGTTGGTATTTTGATTGTTATTGATTTTACTTTTAGATTAATTTGTCATAATTACAACATTGGGTCTTCTATTTTTATTTATCCATATAGTCAAAACTCATTTTATAATTTTTAGTAAAGAGTTAGAAAATTAATCATCTAAAAATTATATGTTCTTTTTAGTTTTCTTCCTCTTTGCATTCCTTTTATTCTTTACTAGTGGCCCGGTGCACAAAATTCATGCATGGGGGTGTGTTCCTCAGCCTGGCCTGCACCCTCTCCAATCTGGGACCCTTCAAAAGGTGTCCTACTGTTGGTTTATATGGATCTGGCTAAACCAGGAGGCAGGCATCCCTCTTGCAATCCAGGACTGCTGGCTCCTAACTACTCACCTGCCTGCCTGCCTGCCTGATTATCCCTAACCATCTCTGCCTGCCGGCCTGCTCGCCCCCACATGTCCCCTGCCACCATTCCACTTGCCCTCAAATACTCCCCCCCCAACAGCCTGATCATCCCCAACTGCCCGGCTGCTGGCCTAGATTAGTCTCTTAATCTAAACTGCTCCCCCTTCTGTCCTGATCACCTCCAACTGACCCATACTGACAGCCTGCTCACCCCCAACTGACTCCCCTGATGGTCTACTTACCCCCAATGGTCCCGCTTACCACCAGCCCAATCATCCACACCTGCCCTCCCCTCTTGGCCTCTAACCACCTCTACTTTGGCCCCGCCACCATGGCTTTGTCCAGAAGAACATCTGGAAACTTTTCTGAAAGGTCTCCCAGTTTAATTAGCATATTACCCTGGTGCATGGGTGGAGGCCAGCTGGTTTGCCCTGAAAAGTGTCCCAGATCAGGGTGGGGGGTCCCGCTGGAGGGCCTGGCCAGCCTGGGTGAGGGGCTGAGAGATGTTTTCAGGCTAGTCACAACCTCCTCAGTGTAGGGATCCCTGCTGGGGTCCCTGGCCAGCCTGGGTAAGGGGCTTATGGCTGTTTGCAGGCTGGCTACAGCCCTCAGTGACCCAAACTCCTAGCCCCTCCTTTTTTGTTTTTCAGTGGCTCCTTGAGTGAAGGCCAGGGCCAGCTGGAAGCAGGTAGCTGGGATTTATTTATCTTCTATAATTGAAATTTTGTATCCTTGAGCAGAGGCCAGGGCCGGCCAGGGCTGGCAGGAAGCTTGGCTTCCTCCATTGTCAGGGGTAACCCAAGCCTCCTGCTCGCTCCAGTTCTGTGGCTGCTGCCATCTTGGTTGGGTTAATTTACATACATACTCCTGATTGGCTGATGGGCTTGACTTATGGGCATAGTGGAGGTATGGTCAATTTGCATGTTACTCTTTTATTAGATAAGATTAGGATGTCTTTTCTTTTGTGAAAAGGACTGCATTTCTATTATGTTAGAACTTAGTATTGGTACTGATGTCATAAAGTTTCTCAGAGGACTAAATATTGTGTACCTGGAAACCATTTTCTAAATATTACCTATTATACACTGTATTAAACACATGTAAGCTATGGTTTTTATTGTTTAGAATTTTTGCTTTTGTTATATTTAGCCTTTATCTGACCACATGATTGAATGGTCCTATGTATGCTAATATATATAATATAGCTAAGGGAAAATATAATTTGTAAATAATAATAATTTTGTCTCCTTTTTCCCATTTGTGCTATTTATTTCCCTCACTGTGTTGAACAGAAGTACCAATTCAATGTTAAAAAGTAATATATAACATCCTGTATTTACAGAAAAATTAAGAGTATTTAGACTTTAAAAAGTTATTCTTAAGAAATCCCTTATTTTTAGGTTAAAAAGTGTATGGTTTTTTAAAACTAGCTGTTAAGTTTCAAAAAAGCTTTTGGGAACATATTGTTCATATAGTTTTTTTCCTTTATCTATGTAAAATATTGAAATAGTCTACAATTGCTTATTATTTATTCAACTTGACAATCTTATAAGTTTCTTGGCTCATCATACTTGGGTCTTTAATTATATATCTGGGTTTGACATGCTATTATACTTAAGAATTTGGGATCCATATTTATAAATAATCTTGGTCTTTGTATTTCTTTGTTCTCTGCCTTTCTATGTACACCATTTATATGTGCTTCAGATTATGATAGACACAGAAAGTCAGTTGGGAGTGTTTAGTAATCTTTGCAAGGTTCTAGAAGAGTATTATAGAACACAAATATCCTTCCTTCTTATAGATTTGTTTGAATTACTCCACCTTTCTGTATCTGAAAGTTTTGGTGGAGAAATTATGCATCTACATTAATAGAAACTATAGGAAAATAAGTTTAGCTGAGGACTGGTAAACTGAATTCAGAGAAATAGAAATATGCAAATAAAATTATAACACTCATGAATAGCTGATATGTAATTGATTTCTTTTAATGTTAATGAACATCTCTCATGACTAGAACCTATAAATACTGTTTATCTGTTCACTGATACATTTACAGCATTGTAACTAATGCCAATCCCATAGTAGACACTCAATAAATTATTTTTCATTCAATGAATAATAAAACAATAAAAATAACTTTGTTTTGGTTGTGAAAGTATGTATGTTTAGGGAAATGTGAGAAAATTCTCAGTGGTACAATAATTCTGTATCTACCAGAATATAAATATGTTAACAAAATTTGTGCATGGGTAGTGGGGTGTGTGTCCCTCAGCCCATCCTGCACCCTCTCAAATCTGGGGCCCATAGAGAAATGTCTGGCTCTCCATTTAGGCCCAATCTTAGTGGAGGGTACTGGGACTACTGGCACTACTCGCTTGCCTGCCTGTCTGATTGCCCATAATTGCTCCTGCCTGCCAGCCTGATCACCCCCTAACCACTCCCCTGTCAGTTGACTAATGCCTAACTGCTCCCTGGCTGGCCTGATTGCCCCTAATTGCCCTCCCCTATTGGCTTGGTCAACTCTAACTGCTCTTCCTTGCCAGCCTGGTTGCCCCCAACTGCCCTTTCTTGTCAGCCTGGTTACAGCTAACTGCCCTCCCCTGCAAACCTGGTTACCCCCAACTGTCCTCACTTGCAGGCCTGGGTCTCTGCCAACTCTTCTTCCCTGTAGGCCTGATCACCTGCAACTGCCCTCCCCTGCTGGCCATTTTGTATCCCTAGGAGGGCAGCCATCTTTGACCACATTGAGGCAGCCATCTTGTGTGTTGGAGTGATGGTCAATTTGCATATTACCACTTTATTAGATGGGATCCTTTACTAGGGGCAAAAAAAATATTAGCACTTTTGTTTCTTAGAAAAGTATGCAAGTAATTATATTCTCTCTGTTCTGTTTGCTATACCAACACAGAGTACTTTCTTATTAGATTTACTTTTGGAATCCAAATGGAAGTAGGGAAGAAGAGTATATGGTAAAGAGAGAAGTATCTTGATATAAACCACTCATATATTGTTTTCAAATCATGCATGTTATGTAGTTAACATTTTCCTTTCTGTCTGTAGATAAATTTCCTAGGAACTCCACCACAAGTTTCTTAAGAAGATAAAAATTGAATTTCTCCAAATAGAAGAAAAACACTCAGTTCCAGAGTGGACAAATCATCTGGTAAACTTCCTTAAGTTCATTCTTACTACTTTTAATATATTTGCATGAATTACTAAAAAAGAGAAAGCAGCTTATTTAAAAATTCTATAGTTTGTTATAAAATTATAAATTTGTGTTGTTTCAGTCTTAACTTGTTGATCCCAGAAGTTGCCATACTTTATCTTATCTTTTTTTAAATCTTTATTGATTTTAGAGAGGAAGGGAGAGGGAGAGAGAGATAAAAACATCAATGATGAGAGAGAATCATTGATTGGCTGCCTCCTGCAAACCCCTACTGGGGATCAAGCCCGCAGCCTGGGCATCTGCCCTTGGATGGAATCAAACCTGGGACCCTTCATTCTGCAGGCTGATGCTCTATCCACTGAGCCAAACTTGCTAGAGCTCTCTTGCCTTTTTTACTTTACAAAATCAGTTTCTTCTTTTGGAATGGGCAAATCTCACTAATCCTCAATCATTTTTTCTTTCCTCTCTTAATAGGTCCCACTTGTTTCTAGCTTAACCTACTTTTTAAAAAAAATATGCTTTTATTCATTTCAGAGAGGAAGAGAGAAGGAGAAAGAGAGATGAAATATCAATGATGAGAGAGAATCATTCACCAGCTATATCCTGCACATCCCCTCTTGGGGATGGAGGCTGCAACCCAAGCATGTGCCTTTGACCGGTATTGAACCCCAGACCCTTCAGTCCACAGATGACACCTTATACACTGAGCCAAATGGACTAGGGTTTAACCTATTTTTGAAATCCTTTCTATCCACTGCTTTTCTTTTTCCAGCTCTTACGTCCCTTTTTTAATAATGATAATAATTATTGTAATTCTAGTTGTTTCCATTATCTCTCCCCACCCCCCATTAAACACATAGACTCTATCAGGGCAGAAAATCCACTATATATTGTTGACCTTATAAACCCAGAATAATTTTAATAAAAAGTGACAATTAATGTTTTTTCAATAAATTTATTTTTAAAAAGCATGTTATTTCTTTGATCAACTTAGCCTGGAAATAAAATTTCTTCACCTGGCCTCAAAATTTAGTACACAAGGGTTAAATTCTTCTATTTGTGGTTGTACTCTTTTCTCAACTTTCAAATTTATACATATATAAATGGGGAAAGAAAAAAGGATGCCACTAATGTGTGGACTTGGAGTAGAAGAGAAGATGTATGAAAAGAAGTATAAAAGAATCATCACTTTGCATATTATATTTACATCTTTATCTCATAGCAAGAATGAATTTTATCAAAATACCCCTTCCAAATTTTAAAATTTCTTTGTCCTAATTATGAAGTATTACATAAAGAAACCTTTCGAGTTTCTGTTTATTCCTCTTTAAGCAACTTGAAGCTAATTGCTTTTATCCTTCCACACCCTGAAATCTTACTATTGTCTATTGGCATAAAATCAAAAGGAAAAAAAAGAGAGAGAGACGTTTATTATTAAGAAAGACATTGGAAGGATGAAGCTGCAGTACCCATATTTCTCCTTGAGATTTGAGACTCAGAAACATGGGCTGGATGCTCATATACAGCGCTGTTAATCCTAAAACAAATTCATTGAGGTAGCCAGTCTCTTTTCATGACTGAATCAACATATCTTCCCTTGCTTTCACAGAAGAAATGCAAGGAAATAAAGACTCAGGTATTAATGAAAAAAGCAAAACTGATTTAATCTAAGTAAATCTATAGGAATGTTTACTCATACTCTAAAAACTTAGTTAATTTTCCTTTCTTCCTTCCTTCCTTTCTTTCTTTCTTTCTTTCTTTCTTTCTTTCTTTCTTTCTTTCTTTCCCTTTTGTTGTTAAAATTCTCACCTGAGGATACTTTTCCATTGATCTTTTAGTGAAAGTGGGAAAGAGCGGGAAAGACAGAGAGAAACATTGATGTGAGAGTAACACATTAACTGGTTGCCTCCTGCACAAACTTTGACCAGGGCCTTGGTTGACTCCTGCACATGCCTTGACCAGAATCAAACCCAGGACTCTTTGGTCAAAGGCCTGCACTCTCTTCACTGAGCAAAACCAACTAGAGCTAAAAACTTTCTTCATAAAGTGATATTATTTTTGTAGGTCCAAGGAGAAGGTAAATTCTATGTACACAAAAACAGAGTATGAAGAGCTAGGCTTCTGTTAAGTTTTTAACTACCTATTCTATATAATAAAGAGGTAATATGTAAATTGATCCTCACACTCTCACATCACAAGATGGCTGCCTGCCATGTCATCACAAGATGGCTGCCATAAGATGGCCAACCCCCACATCATCACAAGATGTCCACCCCCACATTATCACAAGATGGCTGGCAGGGGAGGTTTGCTGGGGACCACCAGGCCTGCAGGGGAGGGCAGTTGGGGGCAACCGGGCCTTCAGAGGAGGGCAATTGGGGTCCATTGGGCCAGCAGGAGAGGGCATTTAGTGGCAATCAGGCCAGCAGGGAAGCATTTTATTCAGTTTTCATTTTATAAGCAATTAGGCCATCAGGGGAGCAGTTAGGGGTGATCAGACTGGCAGGCAGAAATAGTTAGAGGCAATCAGGCATGCAGGCAGGTGAGTGGTGAGGAACTAGCAGGCTCGGATTGTGAGAGGGATGTCTGACTGCCGGTTTAGACCTGATCCCACTGGGAGTTGGACATACCCCGAGGGGACCCAGATTAGAGTGGGTGCAGGCTGGGCTGAGGGACACCTCCTGCAGTGCATAAATTTCATGCACCGGTGCGCACTGACCACCAGTTGGAAGACACTCAGTGCAGGAGCTGTCCCCTGGTGGTCAGTGCATTCCCACAGCGGGAGCACCTCTCAGCTTACTGATGGGTGCCAGACACTGGGCTCATAGCTGGTGGGCGCAGCTGCTGTAGTCGCAAGCCTCTCCCGCTTCTGCGGCAGCACTACTGAGCAGTGGTGGTGGCAGCAGGCGCAGCAGGCCAGATTGAGAGGGAGCAGCATGGTTCTCAGCCTGGGCTCAGGTTCCTCCCCAGCAGCCTGCTGCTTTGTGCACTACTGCATCCCCTGAGGGGTCCTAGGTTGCAAAAGGGTGCAGGCCAGGCTGAGGAACCCCACCAGTGCACATATCTGTGCAACAGGCCTCTAGTCGGCTTAATAAGTCTTTGTGTCTAAATAGTAGCTCCAAATTGTTTTTTATGGCATATACTCAAAAACTACCCTAGAGCAATATTTTTTTAAAGTTATTCTTGGATGGTGGAAGTATGGGGTGGAGTTGGCCTTAGAAAAATGAGAGCAGCATTACTTTTTAAAGAAAGCACACTTGTCTCAAGTCAGTTGCACCACAAGACAGAACTGACCAAGAAGGGAGCAGAAAACAACATGAATGATGTGAAGCTTGCTATCCTGGGTGGTGAAGGAACGGGCAAATCTGGTGAGTGGCGGTGTTTTCTTGGGCACGGTGTAGAGTGTAGATTGAGAAATATATTGATGTATATATAAAACTTCATGTAATAATATAACTACATGTTGTGTTTTATTAGCAGTTTTCATTTTATAAGCAAGTTAGGCAATTCACTGTATATTTAAATAATTTATAGACAGCTTAAGAAAGATAACTGTTGAAAGTATTAGTTTGTATCTTGTTTTACTGATGTTTAAATTCATAGGGTCATAGGAATAACAGGACACCCTCCATCACTATCCCACTTACTGCTCACTCCAGCACACCTGTTCTCACACCCACCAGTGGCCAAACAATGGCCATGAGAGGATTCTTCTGCCTTAGACTAGGGGTGAAATGACATTCCTTAAGACTTGTGGATCATTTCTGTATTTAGGTGCTCCTATATTGGGTGCGTATATGTTTACCAGAGTTATTTCTTCTTGTTGAATTGTTCCCTTTAGTATTATGAAGTGGCCTTCTTTATCACTTGTTATGTCCTTCACTTTGAGATCTAATTTGTCAGATATAAGTATTGCAACCTCAGCTTTTTTTTTCATTTCCATTTGTCTGAAATACCGTCTTCCATCCCTTCACCCTCAATCTGTGTGCATCTATTTTCCTGAGGTGGGTTTCTTGTAGACAGCAGATATATGGATCATGTTTTTTTATCCAATTGGTTACTCTATGTCTTTTGATTGGAACATTTAATCCGTTTACATTTAAAGTTATTATTGATAGGTACTTATCTGTTGCCAATTTTAGTCTTTATCCCTGAGTTCCTTCTTTGCTTCTTATTTCTTTTTATTACAGCAGACCCTTTAACATTTCTTGCATTGCTGGTTTGGTGGTAATATATTCCCTTAGTCCTTTTTTGTCCGTGAAGCTTCTGATTTCACCTTCAATTTTGATTGAAAGCCTTGCAGGGTACAGTATTCTTGGGTCCAGACCCTTCCTTTGCATGACTTTGTATATTTCATTCCATTCCCTGCTGGCCTGATGAGTTTCTGTTGAGAAATCAGTCACTAGTCTGTTGGGGGTTCCTTTGTAGGTAACTTTCTGTCTCTCTCTGGTCGCTTTTAAGATTCTTACTTTGTCGTCAGTGTTTGCCAATTTAATTATAATGTGCCTTGGTGTCGTTTTCTGGGGGTTCATTTTGCTTGGGACTCTGTGAGCTTCTTGGATTTGTGTGGGTTTTTTCTTTTCTATATTAGGGATGTTTTCTGTCATTATTTCTTCAAACAGGTTTTCTACTCCGTGCTCAGTTTCCGCTCTTTCTGGAACCCCAATTATGCGGATGTTGTTTTGGTTCGTGTTATCCCTAAATTCCCTTAGGCTCTCTTCTTGCTTTTTAATTTTTTTTCTAGAAGCTGCTTTACTTGGGTATTTTTTCCTAAGTTGTCTTCTAGCTCACTGATGTGGTCCTCTGCTTCTTCTAGTCTACTTTTGATGCTTTCTATTGATTTTTTATAGCAGTGATGTCATTTTTCATTTCACCCTGATTATTCTGCATTTCTTCTTGCTTCATATTTATTTCCTCTTGGCTCTTCATTTCTTCTTGGCTTTTACTCACATTGTCGATTTTGTCTTCCATTCTTTTCATCCACCTTATGATCATTTCTCTGAACTCTTTCTCTGGCAGGCTTATTTCTGCTTCTATTTCGTTTACTTCCTTTTCTGGTGATACCTGCCTTTCTGTCGTATGCAGGCTGTTTCTTCATCTGCCCATGGTCTTTCTTCTCTGGGTGTCTGGTTATGTAGTTCTCTCTCCTACATTGATTCAAAGGCACAAACTACAACACGACCAGGTACAACACGCAAGGCACTTATCCCAGGCGAAATCTGACCTTTCTGTGTGCCGTGTGGAGCTCCTCTGAGTCCGTGCATCTGCGCCAATTAGAGAGTGGTGTTCTGGGTTCCCTGGCTGTTCGGTGGGTGCTTCAGCCACAGCTTTCAGACCGCCGCAGACATCCACCTCCCTCTGCAAGATGGTGCGGTCTCCGTGTTCACACTGGTGGCTCGGGCAGGCAAAAACCCCATGGCAGTGGGGTTGCCTGGTGAGGGGAGCCCCGTCCAGCAGTCCCCCACCTTCTCCTGGAGGATAACTGACTTTTAACTTGCCAGCAAACATTCCCAATGCTACTTTCAGCTGCTCTCTCTCCCTCTGCCCAGCGACAAGGCTCCAGATGTGTCTGTCTATTTCGCCGCCATTTTCGGATCCTGTGGATCATTTCTTAAATGCCAAACTACAGAGGAGGAAAAAAACACAAAGCAAACAAACTCTGGAGGGGCATGGCTTTGTAGTTGCCTAGAAACTGAGCAAACTTTGCCCCTATTTGATAAGCCATCTTTTATTTTTTATTTGTTTTTGGTAATATTATTGTAATGAGGATGCTAGCAATAGAGCCTCCTGAGCCTAAGGGATCATAACTGGCCAGACTCAGGCACTGTAATGAGCTAAGCCAACACTATGAGACCTTTTTTTCTAATTCCTGTATTTTGAAGTCTCTCTAACTTTAAGCAACTGCAATTGTTTGATATTGTCCTTGTCATTATGAGCATGTAGCACCTTAGAACCACATTAAATTTGATAAAGAAAACAAAGATATGTTATAATTCTTGCATCTCAGATTTAATGAGAAATCTATTTTTGTTACAGAAGGTAAGTTGCCTTCTGGGTTTGCATTTGGGAATTAATTACACAATGATTTGAGTGGATAACATTCTAAGATCACTTTTTTTCTACCCTCCTAACCTTTATTGTTGTACACTGGAAATCTTGCTGACTGTTATTTACACCAGAATTCAGTAAAGCTTTATGATCTTCCTAATGCTTGGTCATTTTTGAGCTGAAAAATAAACTTCTATATACATAACTAAATTACCTGTATCCTAAAATAGAAAGGACCATCAACACAGATTCTTTGTTTTTCAGCCCTTACAGTGAGATTTCTCACCAAGCGATTCATTGGAGAATATGCTTCTAATTTTGGTAAGTATCTACTTTAGCCTTTTTCACCCTATAATTTCACATCATAATTAAACAATAATTCAGATCAGAAAATAATTTTAATATAAACTTTCATTTTTACACTTTAAAGAAACTTACTTTTTTTCCACAGATTTTGGTTACAAATGCCAAAATAAGTACTTGAACTGATAAAATTCATCTAATTTCATGTTAACTGAGATGGATTAAAAAGTCGCTTGGTTTCAGTTTAAAACTAGCAAAACTGAGATCCACCCCCCTAAAAAAAACATATTGTAGAGCAAGTATGAATATTTTTGTATGCTATGAAACAGTTTTGAAATTAAATCAGCATCTGTTGAAAGATAAGGGCAAATTAATTATAAAAGCACAAGTAACTTCAAAATAAGCTTTATTTTTATTGCAAAACTGTGTGAAAATATCAGGAAAATTATGTCTTGATTAAAGATCACATCTAATTATCTAGGTTGCTTATGTAAGTTCCAGAGAAATTTTAAAACAGATGCCAAGGTAACATGATATAATTTTATTATTTTGATCAGGATTAACATGACATATGGGAAATATCATGGAGGGGAACTAATAAAATGGGGAATGTTGCCAGAGGTTTGAGTATATTTTTGGCTCAGCAATTAATCAACATAATTGTACTAATATCTTACCTGATTAAAGGTATGAGGGAAATGTGTTGGCTTTTAATTTAAAAAGAATGACAGGTTTATAAAGAATGTGAAAATGGGGAAAAAGAAAATAATTATTATGTTCAATAATACTTATTTAGAGTAAAAGGAAATTATGATAACAAGTGTGTTTTTTCATGAGAAATAAATATAAACAAAAATCTTTAGCATTTAGTTATGGGATATCATTTTAGAGTACTTTAGAAAATAACTTTAGAAAGTATTGCATTGTGTGTTGTTTTCTACATATATCCAATATAGTATTTCAGTGCATATGACATTGTGAGAATCTTAGGACAAGATTCTAGAAAGAAGAAATATATAGAAACAGAAATTCTCATTGTTTTATTTCTCAGGTCAGCAATATCAGTCAAAAAGGTCAACATAACACATAAGCTAGCAGTCAGAGAGAATGAGAGAATGTTCCAGAACTACAAAGCCAAACATAAATAAAACAACACCCCAAAACAATAGCAGCAATAATGAAAAAAATACCACCTTAATCTTTTATAGGATATAGTTTATTAACAAGGTATACACATTTCTGTCCCTACTAAGAAGATGAGACCTAGAGACATTTTGAGAAGACCACTGAATGTGCAAAAGGTGACCACCATATGAAAACAAACTAGTGGGGAAAAAAATGATTCCATCTTGTAAATAAAGACTAAAAGGAGAAATAATAAAATTCTAAAATGTTAAGAGTTGATGACTCCTGATGGCTGTTGTTGAGTTTTGAGATGGACTTAAAAAAAATGTCCAGAAAGAAATGTTACGGTTTACAGTAGTAAACTAAGTGAAGTTTAGAAGGCATTGTCTGAAAACATATTTTAAGGTTTAATGAAACTATATTAATTTCATTAAATGTAACTTTTAAGGAGTTTAAAAACTCATTCCCAACTCTCTGCGGTTGGCTCCCCAAATTTCTAGTACAACTCTCTTCTGTAAGTTACAGTTTATCAAAATAGGTCATGATTTTGTGTCAGTAATTCATTTTGGAGATAACTGGGTATTTATTAAAACAATGGAAGAACAATTACAGAAATAAAATCCTTCATTCACTCAAGAGATATTTATTGCACACCTACCATGTCCCAGGCACTTTTAGAGGTTAAGAGGTTATATCAATGGACAACAACAAAAATGAAACAAATACCCAAAACTCTCCTAAGACTTACATTCTGGAGGGAAGGGTTAGTCAAATAAAAACATTAAATATAAACTATGATGTAAGACAAAGCTTGGGAGAGTGGTCCTATATGGTATGCGGTAATTTATAATAGGGTGATCAGGTTATACCTAACTGAGGAGATATTTGTAAAGAGACATCAAGGTGGTAAAAATTGAACCATGAAGATACTGGAGGGATTACATTCCAGCAGAAAAAACAACTATCAAACTTCTGAGGCAAGAACATTCTGGAAAATGTGAGGGATAGAATGCAGCATGTAGTAGCTAAAGTAGAGGTAATTTTAGAAGCAAGGACCAGAGAGGTCTATTGATGTCATAGAAGTAATAGGAGACTAAATAATCAGCTACATTCTCAGGCATTTTAAAAGTTTTGGTATATCCAAGTGAGATGAGAAGCCATTGGAGCACTTAGAAAAGAGAAGTAATTTGATCTGGTTACAAGGTTCACTCACATTTGCTTCTGTGTTGAGAATAGATTAGGCACAAGAAAGGAGTCATGTGAGGGATGAAGAAGAGGGATAAATTAGAAGGATTGGTAATAATATTAGCAAATAATGATTTCTTTGACCAGTGTATTAGCAATGGTGGTGATGAGAGGCTGATAAATTCAAAATATACTTTGATGGTAGAGTAAAAAGGGATTTTAAACAAATATGAGATGTAAGAGAAAGTAAGAATCAAGGATGATATTAAAGCTCTTAATCTGAGAACCTAGAGTTAAGGATATGCCATTTAAAGAAATGAAAAATTGTGGAAGATGCAGTCTTAGCAGGGAGATGTCCATTGTGTATATAAGTTATGATGTCCAATTGTAGTAGTTGTTCCTATTTGGAATCCAGGAAAGAAGTCTTAGGCTATAGTTATAAATTGGATTCATTAACAATAATTGTTACATAAAGGCTGACTGGGTGAGATTATCAAGGGAGTGAGAATAAGTAGAGAGGAGATCCATAAACTAGATTCATGCTTGGAGTGTGAGAAGACAGGTATGGCAGGTCAAATAAAAAAAAAAAGAGTAATATGGAGCAATAGGGAATAAAACAAACAAAAGAGTGTGTTGCCTTGAAAGACATGTTAGGGAAACCTTTTAAGAACACAAAAGTGATTAACTTACTTAAGCTACTGATAGAACAATTAAAATCAAGGCACAGAAACTGACCATTGTGTCCAAAACCATGACCTTGATAAGAACAGTTTGAGTTAAGTAAATGAAATTAAAGCTTGATTGGAAATATTTGAAGAGCATGGGAGGACAGAAATTGGACACTGGAGGTATAAGTGCTTACCAAAAGGCCAGCAGAGAAATGGGGCAACAGTTGAAAGATTGTGAGACCTAAAAATTGTCAAGTTAGGAGAAATACAGTTATAATGATATATGCAGTAAAGAGGAAAAATTTATGTTGCATAAGAGAGATGTAGAACTTGTGAGGCCATGTCTTTCACTAGGTCAGATGAAATGCTGATTAGTTCATAGTGAATGGATTGGCCTTAGATAGAAACACAGATAAGTCATCTATAGTAATATGATGGAGCATATAAGCACAAAGGAATGCAGCTGAATAGGTGTGGTGAATTTCACTTGTGAGAAACATATATGAACAAATACAACAAATACATGTTTCTCGACACTAGCAATCAATGAAAGCCACTGTAAAACTCCATTAAAATATGACAGCTTGAATTTGCAACACTGTAATCCAAATATAGGTTCATTTTTTTTTTATTCTGGAGTATTTCCATACTGACAATGAACATATGCATGTTTTGCAGAATCCATCTACAATAAACATTTGTGTTTGGAAGGGAAGCAACTGAATCTAGAAATATATGACCCTTGTTCTCAAGTAAGTAAACAACATATTCATTATTTGAAGAAGATTGGATAAGCATCAGTGTAAAGTTTAAAACTGAATTTTATTTTCTTATTTTAATTATTAAAAATTTAAGAGATCCTTTTTAGTGTTATGGATTTCATTAACTAACTTCTCTGTAAAATATGACTAGACTGTCATATTATAAATATATTTAAAATACAAATATTAGGCTTGATTTATAATATACTAGAGGCTTGGTGCACAAATTTGTGCACCAGTGGGGGTCCCTTGACCTGTCATGCAGGATCAGGCTGAAAACAGCTCTCCAACACCCCAGAAAGTGTCCCAGATTGTGAGAGGGCACAGGCCAGGCAGAGAGATCCCAATGTTGCACAGTCAGGGCCAGGGGGGAGGAGGGGGGTTGGGCAGACTGGGAGGGACTGAAGGCGGGCTCTAGGACATGTCTGGCCCATCTCATTCAGTCCTGATCAGTCGGACCCCAGCAGCAAGCTAACCTACCAGTCGACCGTCTGCCCCCTGGTGGTCAGTGCACATTAGGAGCATTTGAGCAGCCTTAGCATATCATTAGCATATTGCATTTTGATTGGTTGAATGGATGACCAGATACTTACTTAGCATACTAGGCTTTTATTATATAGGATTTCTATCAGGTCACAAGTAGCTGTTAGAGGTTAATAATGGCTTATCATTCAAGTTTATACGTTCACTGTTTGCCTTGTGACTAACCAATGTTGATTGAGCATTCAATAGATTTTGAATATAAACTTTTTTTGTTTAATCAAATACAAAAAAAGTGAAAATAGTATTATGTAAATAACAGCTGTTCAAGATTTCAAAACAACTCCATGGGACAGATTCTTTTACTTAAAGAAAATCTACCTTAAATCATTTGAGCTAACCCTTATCTTTTTTAGTGACTTAAATATAGCATCAAAATCAATAGATATTCTATTTATTAATATAGATAGAAAATATGTCTTTTCAAAAATATATATGAATATTAATTCAAAAGAGAATTATAGCTTATCACTTTTTTCAAAGAAAGTGGAGATATTTTCTTAGAGAAAAGTTGTAAAATGAGATAGAAATGACTTTATGATAGTTTATATTTTAAGCAATTTTAACCAAAGAGAATGATGAGAAAATAAACTACATTTTAGAAAATATCAGTGTTTGGCTTATTGAATTCTCTTCTAAATGAAATGTGTCTTCATTAATTAATTATAAAGTGTAAATACAGATGTCAAATTCCACCACTTTCAATGTGCTTCGTTTGTTTGCAGCCACAGAAAGCAAAATTTTCCCTCACAAGTGAGCTGCATTGGGCAGATGGATTTGTTATTGTGTATGACATCAGTGACAGGTCTTCATTTGCTTTTGCAAAAGCACTGATCTACAGAATTCGGGAGCCACAAACTAGTCATTATAAAAGGTAAGACATTTCTCATTCCTTTCTCCTTTCTTTTTAGTAAATCATCATAGAGCTGTAAGCATCATTAGGAAGAGTTTAATACAGCCTTCCAATTACAAAATTTAACAGCCCTGAACAATTCACCTTCCATTCCACAGGAGTTATACATGTAGTAAAAGGACTAAGATGAGAATACTTCATATCCTGGCTGACATAAACAGTTACTTGCCCTGAGTAAATGGCTATTTTACAAGACAGCTTCTATTGTTAACATGACACTCACTTGCAAAATAATGGTCCTTTGTACACAAGATAGTTCGCTTTCCAACCTTTTATTTTCATTCCCACAAAAATGTTAAGGACACTAAATAAATCCAGATTTATTACATTTGTCATCCAATTTCTAGTCATTTGGTTGTTCAATGTATCAAAGCAAAATAGACAACATAATGAAACCTATACAAATTCTAAGTATGAGAATACAATTTTCTTCATTTCACCTCCTAAAACAAATAGCTAACCAACAATTGCCAATTAATTGTCTTGACAAAAGTAACTATGAAGAAAGACATAACTGTGCCTTCTTGCATTAGTAGATATAAGTTTAGACATACAAATTACCTACTTTAATATTTTTGTTTTATAGCCTTTCTCATTTAAAATGTTTCTTTTTATTGAAAATGCTAATGTGAGGGTTTCTGTGTGCTTTTAACAAAATTTGCCCTTAGTCTAAAATAACGTTTTAAACTTAGAAGCAAAAATAGAACAATATTAGTGATTTTTATATCTATTTTAAATGCCCACTATCAAGAAACCATCAGATAATAATTGATAAAGGATATTTCCCTGGAGTCAGTTGATGTAAACTCTTGCTATATCTGATTGACCTTAGGTAAATCCTTTAATCTCTAAGACCTAATTTTTCTGATTATAAAACTGCTGGAAGCATTTTAGGGTAAAAGTATGTGATGTTACTAGGGTATCCCACAACTCTGATTTTTAATGATATTACTGTGTGGTTTTTTTAAACATCATTGTTTCAAGCTTTAAATGTTTTATATGTAAGCATCATGATTTAGGTAAGGGACAGAGATAATAATCCTTTGATATTCCTTCAAATCAAAATAAGTACTCAGGAATACAAAAGAAAAACACAAACAACAACAACTATCTTTAATATTCCTAGACAATCTTTTTAATGTCCTGACTAAATAATTTGTATTTTCAATCTGTATAGACTAGAAAAGTAACGTAACATTATTTTATTTAAATTACATCCCATATTTGTGACCCACCTTCAAAATATTTTAGGATTTCTCATTAATTCTTTACAATAATTTCCTGAACTATGTAGAAAAAGTTATTATTAATATCCTCAAAAATCCAACATATACAGTACTTTTTTCCTCATAATCACACTGTCATGAATGAAAGTAACTCTTAGTTACTGAGAACAATATATTTTCAGAAAGAATTGATTACTGCATTTATTCAATTATTTCCTGTAGTAGATATTTTGGCAGAGTTTCTCACCACTTATGAACTAGTAATCTTACCATGTTCTTTTTTTTAAAAAAATAATATATTTTATTGATCTTTTACAGAGAGGAAGGGAGACGGATAGAGAGTTAGAAACATCTATGAGAGAGAAGCATCGATCAGCTGTCTCTTGCATACCTCTTATTGGGAATGTGCCGTCAACCAAGGTACTTGCTCTTGACCGGAATTGAACCTGGGACCTTTCAGTCCTTAGGCCAATGCCCTGTCTACTGAGCCAAACTGGTCAGGGCTTACCATGTTCTTTAAACAAAACTCTGTTTTTATAATGTTTTGTTGTAACAAACGAGGATACACTGATATTTGCCAAAGACGTTACCTTAACAAAGAAACATTAGGAAGAGTTTAATACATTCTTCCAATTACAAAATTTAAAAGAATTTCATAAATAAACAGAAAAAATGTACAAGGCCATGAGATTGAGAATTTTTTTCTTTATTATGTGATAAAGGATATGAACAAAGAATAAACAGAAATGCATATGGAATATTATCATATCTTATTATATATATATTAGTCCAATTACAGTAACTATTTAATAGTCTTCCTTCAATTGATAAGAAAAAGAAAAACAATATTTATTAAGCATATTTTATTGCTTGGCACTGTGCTAGGTATTTTTATATATATTATTTCATTTAATTTCAATGAGAATTTTGTGTGACCTTGACTATTTTACCATTTTTCACATATAAGGAAAATGAAAATTGGAAAAATAGTCATTATGCCTCATTAGTAAACAGAACCATAATTCAAGAATAAGTTTGAATAACTTCAAATCATATGCTTTAAGAGCCTTGCTTGCTTCTGTGTCATTTATTACATTCTATCTTAAATAAGTGTTGTGCATACATGGGGATATGTGTCAAATACACATGACCATAAATAACACATTTTTTTCCTGTTTTGGTTCATAATTCTTTTTTACATAAACCTACTCAATTAAAAATAATTTTTAAAAAGAATCTTGTCAAAGAATTGTGTATCTGTATTTCAGAGCTGTGGAATCAGCAGTGCTTTTGGTTGGTAACAAGCAAGATCTCTGTCATGTGCGAGAGGTTGGCTGGAAAGAAGGGCAAAAACTGGCCTTGGATAACCGGTGCCAATTCTGTGAACTGTCTGCAGCAGAGCAGTCTCTGGAGGTGGAAATGATGTTTATCAGAATCATCAAGGATATCCTGACAAACTTCAAACTCAAAGAAAAGAGAAGATCCAGTGGATCTAGATCAGTGGCCAAATTGATCAATAATGTATTTGGAAAGAGAAGGAAATCTGTTTAGTAGACATGTGATCTCAAGGATGTATTATATCAGAGAGTTTTGTTCATATGCTAATTGAATTTAACCTTTGTTCGCAATTAAAAATATTTTAGATATATGAAGTGATTGAATATGAACCACAGCTGTATTTTTCAAGATATTGTGTTTTTGGTTGTTTGTATTTTGTACACTTTACTTTACACTTAAACTTCTCTTTATTTCACAAAATGGCCTTCATTATAAACCCTTGGTGGATTACTACACAGTTTGCTTTGCAAATGAACATTGCTTCTGTAATTTTATTAAACTACCATTCTACAGGACTTTTTACCTTTACTTTATGTGTTTCTTTAGAATAAACCTATGGTTATATTCATGTATTCCACATTTTGTAGGGCTTAATTTATATACTTGTGAAACTTCATGATCTATTCAATAGAAATACATGAATTTAATTTTTAAAATGTCTTCATGATAATCTATTGAGTTACTTGATAATACACACATATTACTTATAACTTAGGTTTTAAGAAGTTAAATGTTTTGCCCATAAATATCTAGTTTGTAGTTGGTCTGATGTTGAAAAATCTTTGCTTTGCTTTGTATGCTAAGCTAACAAGGGCAATTATAACAGAGGAATTAGCTTATACAGTTAAGATCCTCTTGGGACCAAAAGGTTAGTCTTTTATAGTTCATTTAGGAATTATACATCATAAGGAAAGAAAACATAAAAACTAATTGGTAAATATATAACCTTTGAGGGTTTATTGCCCTGAAAGAAATATTGCATTAGATCAAATATTTTAGGCCTTCCCAGATTACTTTGGATTTCCTTCAGAAGTCAACCAATTACCTCATGGACTTTATTACCGTTGCTACTGCCTTTGCTAAGCTTGCCACCTTCTACAATTTTTTGCCAAATCGTTGAAAATTAAGGTTAAGTATTAGAGAAGTTAAACTAGGAGTACAAACAATCTACTGTATACTTGGTTACCATATAGCATCAGTAACTTGGGGGAAAGATTGGAATATCTTGAGTAGAGAGTGATAGGAATGGGGTTAGGGTGACTCAGAATATTAGGTTGGGTAGAAAGGAATTCATTGACTTGGTGTTACTCACTATGAGTCATGATTCAACTCTTTAGGAGTAATACCTAGGGCTCATTTCTATAGCTTTGCCATTCATTAGAAATCTAACCTTAGTGATATGCTAGAGTAAAAGTGGTATGAATAAAAGAACTTCGTGTGGTGATATACAAAACCATTCATAATGCTCATGAAGATGGAAGAGTTAGAATTGATATGGTAAGTCAGATCTAAGCACCAACCACCTGACTGGGTTCTCTGGGACAATTCAAGGGAACATTAAAGTGAGGAATGCACTGGTGAGGGACACAGGCAACTCGGAGAAGCTTAACAGTGACCGTGCTCAGTGACTGTGCTCTCCAGGTTAGAGTTGAAAATAGGGCGGCTGTCATCAATCGGCAGTCCTCAGTATCAATACTGATGATAGAATGCTGGAACAGCAGAGTCTGATGACAGCATCAAGCCCTTGCCTGGTTATGCATTCACTGTCATATCCAAGGTTGAGGCTCCATTTCTGATATTACTGGCTGGTTGGAAATTTAGGAGTGTCATGCTCAATGATCTGTATTGAGGCAAAGTCCATATTGTGGATTCATGCATGGATTCCATCCCTGCCACCGAGGCTGCTGTTATCATGGGTCCATTACATAAGCACAATGGTGGTCAAGAAAAGAGACAGGTTATCTGCAGGGCAGGTCATTCTGTTCATCTGGTAGTAATGTGACTTCTCTTTGGTGGATGCTGTCTGGTGGGCATTAAGATGATACACAAAGCTCTGTATGTTTTATGCCCTCTCTGAGAGATTCATTCACATGTTTTTCTCCAGTTATACTTGTAGTTATTCTTCCAGTCTTTCCTCTTCATTGTACAAAGTAACACTCAGATATCTCTCACCAACTGGCAAAACTATGATCCCTACCTAGAAATCTGGACCACATGACACCTTTCCCAGTATACAAGATAAAAACAAAGTGTACTTCTTGAAACTCTGACAAATGGGATAATTTACTTTCACTGATGAACTTCATGGTTTCCTTCATGTGGGATGCAATGAAGCACAGCTCTCTTTTGGCACTAATACATCAAGCTTAAGTGAGAAAAGCTTCTTATTAACTAAGAATGTTCAGATTAGATTGCTATGTAAATGAGAAATAAATCTCTAGTGTAAAGAATTATTCTGGTAAATTCAGTGATATACTTTTTTGGGGGACAACTATAGGAACTTTTTCGATATTGTATAATCTTTGTATGAACTACATATGTGTTTACATATATACATGTATCCCAGTTTAAGCACTTACATTTTAAATTTTGTTTTGTTTTATTTTTTTTCTTAGTTTTCTCCTGGATACTCTTAATTTTAGAGATTTGGTCTTCATTCTTTAAAGTTATTTTGCCAGTTAAAAATGGGGGATAGTATTGCATTAAAAACAAAACATTTATCCATATTATATATAAGGACTCTACTGTCAATATGGTATGAAGATTCTTTCAAAGCTTAGCTGTGTTATAAGTATCTGTGATGTGTCAGAGTGCAAAATTTCTTTGTTAAAGTTATTAAAAAACTTTATTATACCTTGATTTTTTTTAGCAACCGGCTTGCTTATATTACCATAAGTATTTTATGAAACATACTAAAAATAAGTGTTCTCACCAAAAAGAGAGATGTGTTAATTAACTTGATTATGCTAATCATTTCACAAAGTATTCATATATCAAAACATTCTGTTGTACACTTTAAATATATTACAATTTTACTTGTCAATTGTACCTCATTAAAGCGGGAAAATCACAATTGTTTTACAGTAAAAACAGAATTTACATTTTAAGAGGTAGTTTCTATGAGGGAATGTGAGAAACGAACTGCTGATTTTTCTGTGTGAAATTTAAAAGTAGTTGGACAGTTTCAAAACATGTTCAGACATTTTTTGACACTTCTTCCTTTAAAGATTGGGTCCAGTTCTCCTCTGTTGCTAATGGATTATCCTTATTGAGTCTATTTTAACCAAGTGAATGAGGTAGAAATAAGAGGGAGGACTTATGAGACCCAGTTGGTAAAGGAGCTAGAGTCCCTATCCATTCCTCCATCAGCCTTCGCTTTGGGACCCATGAATCAACATGTATTAATCTTGCTTCCCTGAAGGCACCAGGCTGGAGCTACTGTAAGGAGTTAGTGATCACACAACCACCAAACATATCAGCAAATATTCAGGTAACTCCAGTCACTAACCTTGCACTACCACAGCAGATGCTAGATGGAACAGGAGTGAGTTATCCCCACACAATTTTGACTCATGTGCAGATTTGTGAGTGTATTAAGTATCATTGTTGTTATGGGGTTGTTAAACCATCATGTTTTGGTGTTGTTAGTAGAAACCAGAACAGATAATTCATTAAAACTTTCAGTAACTCAACTGATATGAAATCCTTGGCTTTCTTACTAGGCAAAAACAAGGTGGCAAAAGGATTCTTCTGAACAGATTCAAAATAATCTACAACATGAAGCTGTCCCACTACTAGTTTTCTTGTAAATATAATTCACATTTAAAGCAACTTGCAAACTTAAAAATAATAAAATGCAGTTTTCCAAAAACTGTAGTAACCACATCTACTCACTGAGAAACAAATACATCAACATTAGACCACAGAAAGTTGCAGGTTGAGGATCACCAAGTGTCTCTATAAATCTCCGAGATAGTTAAGCTGTATCACTAGGCTGGGAATTGCCTGTGCTGCTTCTAGTAAAAAAGGTGCTGTCATTCATTTTGGATGAGCTTCAATGAGATAACACATAATGAGGGGCAACAGCTGAGGAAGGGAATGCCAAAAAGGAGGGGCTTCTGAAACGGTTTTGATTTAATACAAGGCATGCACTATTAATAAAGAGGTTGAATGATACCTGTATGTTTTATAGGTTTATAAATTGGCTGTAGTAAAACATTTTACATCTTAGATCACTAGGTATTGTTTCAGCTTATTATGGGAGATATCTATCTAGAGTTGACTGAATTGTATTAATCTGAACCTAGTTTAATGATGCCTTAACATTTTTATGGGGGAATTTAATGTTTGCAATATCCATGTTCCTTATTTGAAAGCGTGACTTATAGGTTTCTCATCTTCCTTAAATTATGAAATCCTTTGGCTAATAAAGGAAAATGATTATAGTTTGCAAAAAAGGCAAAGTCATTTAACAATCCATATAACTGTCTATTGTAGGACTTTGCATAATAATTGTAATTTAGCTATTAGGGAATCTAAAGGCAGTTATCGGTCATACTCTACAATTCTGGGAGAATCAGGCAAGGCCAAAATTATTTAATGTATTTTAAATTCTCAAAGAAAAAACAGAAATATTATAAATTGAAAATATACTCTTTAGTGACAACAAATTATTTTCAAAGCAAAGAAGTTCATCATAATTTCCAAATGTATAAACTACCAAACAGATTATTTTTCTTTCCTTTGGATAGAGATATAATTTAAATATATTTCTAATAATGGAAATATAAGTTCTCCTAAGGAGGGAATTAGCAGACTATGAAGTATCAGTTGCAATGTTGTATCTGTAAATTTTAGTAATCCTGGAACAACTAAGGCATAAGGAGTTAAGTTTGGAGGGACCAGGCCTGAAGGGGAGAGAAGTTGGGGGAAACCAGGCCTGCAGGGGAGTGCAGTTAGGGGTGACCAAGCCTTCAGGGGAGGACAGTTAGGGGCAATCAGTTTAACAGGGGAGTAGTTAGGCATCAAATAGGCTGGCAGGGGAGTGGTTAGGGGGTGATCAGGCTGACAGGCAGAAGTGGTTAGGGGCAATCAGGAATGCAGGCAGATTAGAATTTGGGATCTAGCAGTCCTGGATTGTGAGAGGGATGTCTGACTGTACATTTAGGCCAGATCCCTGTAGGGACCATGTCTATAAGGGAGGGCAGTTAGGGGTGACCAGGCTGGCAGATGAGGACTTGGGGCAACTGGGCCTGCAGGGAAGGTCAGTTGGGGTATGACCAGGCCTGCAGGAAAGGGCAGTTTAGGGGAACTAAGGCCTGTAGGAGAGGGCAGTTAGGGGCAATCAGGCTGGCAAGGGAGCAGTTAAGCATCAACCAGGTTGTCAGGGGAGTGATAAGGGGTAATTAGGCTGGCAGGCAAAAGCAGTTAGCAGCAATCAGGAAGGCCAACAGGCAAGCAGTTGGGAGCCAGCAGTCCTGGATTGTAAGAGGGATTTCCAACTGGGCCTAAATGGGCAGTTGGATATCCCTTGGGTGGTCCCAGATTGGAGAGGGTGCAGGCTGGGCTGAGAAACAGCCCCCACCCCATGCACAAATTTCATGTACCAGGCCTCTAGTTTTTAATAACATCCTTTTGAAACTAAACATATTTGTTTGTAGCTAAGACTTACATACACATATGTGTTTGTATGTATGTGCATCTAGATATACTACCTTTTACATATTTTACCAGTAAGTGATATCTATTAAAGAACTTGAAGATTGTACACATATTGCCATGGGGGTTAACTGAGATGTCAGCAGTTCCAAGGACTGAATCTGCCATGTTACACTTGTTATTAAAATTATATTTTTTAATTTGAATAATGAGAATTCATAAGAGCATTAAAACTTCTGAAACTTCATATAATAGTAGTCATATAGCAATAATTCAGTGCTTATAACTGAAATGAGACTCGAAATGATAGATAAAATAATACCTTATGTTTGTACTATGTTATGGACTGAAAATGCATAGTTTACCAGGTGACATCTAGCTACAGTATATAGGGTAGGGAAAAAGTAAGTTACAGATGTAAGTACATGAAACCCAGATTATTCTTGCATTATTATTTATTAACTAGAGGCCTGGCTGCACTAAATTTGTGCATGGGGGTTGGGGGTGTCCTTCAGGCCAGCCTGCTCTCTCTCTAATCTGGGACCCCTTGAGGGATGTCTGACTGCCTATTTAAGTCCCATTCAGGTAGGTTCGGGCCTAAATGGGCAGTCGGAAAACCCTCTCACAATCCAGGACTGCTGGCTCCCAAATGTTTACCTGCTTGCCTTCCTGATTTTTCCTAACTGCTTTTGCCTGCCAGTCTGATCACCCCCTAACCATTCCCCTGCCAGCCTGATTGATGCCTAACTGCTCCCCTGCCAGCCCTCCCCTGTGGGCCTGGTCATCCCTAACTGCCCTCCCCTGCAGGCCTGGTCACTCCTAACTGTCCTCACCTGCAGGCCTAGGTCCCCCCACCCCAATTGCTCTCCCCTGCAGGCCTAGGTCCCCCCCAGCTGCCCTTCCCTACAGGCCTGGTCACCCCCAACCTCCATGCTCTGCTGGTCTAGTCACCCCCAACTGCCCTCCACTGCAGGCTGGATTACTCCCAAATGCCCTTCCTTGAGGGCCTGGTCCCTCCCAATTGCCCTCCCCTGCTGGCCATCTTGTGGTGGCCATCTTGTGTCCACAGGGGGACAAGATCTTTTAACCATATGGGGGCAGTCATCTTGTGTGTTGGAATGATGATCAATCTGCATATTACTCTTTTATTAGAGAGTATAGAGGACTGATGCATGGGTGGGGGCCAGCTGGTTAACCCTGAAGGCTGTCTTGGATCAGGATGGGGGTTCTCTTGGGGCATGGGGTGGCCTGGGCAAGGGGCCTGTGGTGGTTTGCAGGCCGACCACAACCCCTGGCAACCCAAGTGGAGGCCCTGGTATCTTGGATTTATTTATCTTCTATAATTGAAACTTTGTAGCCTGGAGTGGAGCCAAGCCTTCTGCTCCACAGCCATTGAAACTTTGTTGCCTTAAGCAGAGGCCTGGGCCCAACAGGGTGTGTGAAAAGCTTGGCTTCCTCCATCGCCAGGGGCAACCCAAGCCTTTCTCTTCCTCTCTCTGTGGGCCGTAGCCATCTTGGTTGTGTTAATTTGCATACTTGCTCTGATTGGCTGGTGGGCATGGCTGGTGGGTGTATTGGAGGTACAGTCAATATGCATATTACTCTTATTAGATAAGATTATTGTCTTATTTTTCATACAAATAAATGTAAACTTACTTTGCCCCACCCTGTATTACCCTTTGCTTAAGTCCTAGCTTGTACACAACCTTTACACAACAAGAAAACTGGCCAGCTCCCTCCCTCCATAAGAATTTCTGAAATAGCCACAGCCCTTATCTCCTATCATTCAGGAGCTACTACCAACATCTTTTATCTTCCTTCAAACACTCACAGTAAAATAAATAAGAAAAGTCATAGTAACAAACAGTTTCTTAGCCTGCCTAGTAATCATGGGTAACAGTAAACATAGATAAAGTAGAGAATTAGTTGTTGAAAATGTTGGGGTGGGATCTCAAAGAAGGGTGACTTAAAATCATACCTGTATTACATTTGTTATAAAAATCATACAAAACAATTAATATTATGCTATTCATCTAAGACATATTTTCTTTTTTTAAATTTCTTTTTTTAAACATTTTTATTAAGATATTACATATGCATCCTTATCTCCCTTCTCTCCCATCTCCCCACTCATGCCTTCACCCCCCTGTTGTCTGTGTACATTGGTTAGGCTTATATGCATGCATACAAGTCCTTTGGTTGATCTCTTCCCCTTATCCCAACTCCCAAGTCCCTGCTCTCCCCTCCCCCCAAAAAAAGATTTGATGGTCTGATTGATGTTTTTCTGTCTCTGGATCTGTTTTTGTACATACTAGAGGCCCATTGCACGAAATTTGTACAAATTGCTATGTTTTGATATTAAATATAAAACAAGATAGAAAAGTATAGGTACGTATGAATTAATTTATGTCCAATCGTATCTGGAAAAATGATTTCAAAGTAATATGCCAAAGGATTATTAGCCCTTGGATGATTTTCTTTCTGTGCTTTCCAAATTTTTTGTAAGTGAACATTAATAATTTTTTTAACCAAAGGACAATTAGAGCTTACTTCATAGTGACAAGTATTTAAGGACTTTATTGGACTAATTTACATAATCAAACATTTTAAGGGAATTATAAAAATGTCTGCACAGCTTACTTTTATTATTATGATCTTATAGCTCTTTACTAGTATTTTTAAATCTAACTCTTATTAACCACATTTATTATTGATTTTGAAGATGATTTTCTTTCACCAACTTTCTACAAGAGCATAGATTACACTTATAAATTAGAAAAAAGACATTTTATTAACGTAATTTACATACAATAAAATGCACATATTTTTAGTGCACAGTTCAATGAATGTTAACAAATGTATTCACCTGTGTAACTGCTGTCAAATCATGATATATAACATTTCCATCATCCTGGAAACTTCCTGGTTCTCCTTTCTGAGCAATCTGGAAATCAGCTTGCCATTTTTTCATAAGTGCAAATGTAACCTAATTAACAATGGAAAGAACATGCTATTGTTATAAACAATAGAAAGAGCATGCAACCTTTCTGCAATGAATACACCCATATTACATTACTTTGAGCTCCACAAAAGTGGAGTCTTTGTGATTCTCTTCCACCAAAATCTTCCCAGGGCCTTATAGTTTCTGGTACATAGTTCAAGCCCATAACATACTTATTGAATAAAATATATTTGAATGCATATTATATGCCAGGCATTGCACTATTATTTTTAAACTAGAGGCCCTGTGCATGAAATTCATGCACTTGGGGGGTCCCTCAGCCTAGCCTGCACCTTTTGCAGTCCAGGACCCTTCAGGGGATGTCTGTCTGCTGGCTTAGGCCTGATGACCCTGGGGATTGGGCCTTAGCTGTCAGTCAGACATCCCTCTTGTAGTCTGAGGCTCTCGCAGTCTGATCCTTACTGGCCCCTGCAGCAGAGGCAAAAGAGGCTCCTGCCACCACTGCTGCACTTGCCAGCCATGATCCTGGCTTCTGACTGAGTGGCGCTCCTTCTATGGGAGTGCACTGACCACCAGGGGGCAGCTCCTGTGTTGAGTGTCTGCCCCGTGGTGGTCAGTGTGCATCATAGCAATTGGTTGTTTGACCATTTGGTTGATTTGCATAATAGGGTTTTGTTATGTAGGATATTGTATAATATTATTTTAAAATAATATAAAGCATTTAAAAATAATTTAAAATTATAAAGAAAAAATACTGATAATTCTCTTATAACATTCTCAAGAAATGACTCCTAAATATTCAGTATTACTAGTTTGGAGTGTTTCTTTTATTCTCATCTTTGCTCTTTCAAACATAAAACACATTCTTTTAACAAATAAATACAACAATCAGTATTTATCAACAATCTGTTATGGGCCAGGCTTTGACTTAACTTTGGAGAAGAGAGCAGCAAACAAAACACAAAACTTCACACCATCATAAAGCTTAATTTTTTGTGGGAAGAGACAATGATAAACAAAATATGTTAATTCTACAAGATTTTATATAATGATGAGCACATAAGGACTACAGAGAAAAGTAAATTAGCCAAGAAGGCTAATGCGACAAGCTTGGAAGAAAAAGGGGGGCTATTTTAAAATTTCTTCTTTTTTAAAAATATATTTTTATTGATTTCAGAGAGGGAGAGAGGAAGAAAGAGATAGAAACATCAATGATGAGAGAGAATCATTGATCCGCTGCCTCCTGCATGCCCCACACTGGGGATGGAGCCCGTAATCCTGGCATGTGCTCTTGATCGGAATTGAACTCAGTACCCTTTAGTCTTAAGCTGATGCTCTAACCATTGAGCAAACCAGCTGGCGCAAGGGTGGCTGTTTTAAATTAAATTAGGTATCGGCTTTCTGAAAAGATCTTTCAAGCAAAGACATGAAAGGTCAGGAATGAAGCATTCAAGAAAAAAAATAAAAAGCATTTCGGAATTGGAGAGCATTATGCTAAGACAAATAAGCCAAGTCAGTGAAAGATAAATGCCACATGATCTCACTCATTTGTGGAATATAAAGAACATTATAAACTGATGAACAAAAATAGATACAGAGGCAAAGAAGCATCAAACAGACTGTCAAATTACAGCGGGAAGGTAGGGGAAGATTGTGGGGGGGAGGGAGGAGGAAGTGGTAAGAGATCAACCAAAGGACTTATATGCATGCATATAAGCATAATCAATGGAAACAAGATTTAAAAACTCTTCCCTGTAAAAATCAGTAAGATGTTGCTTTATTTTATCTCCACATTTGACAGACATAAACATGAAGATAAGAATCATGATAGGATATTGCATAGTAATAGGGGAAGGTTGTGCGGGGCGGCAGCAGTTGGAGAATGTGCTAGAATGTAGGGGAAGCCAGGGGAGGTCAATGGGGAAAAAAGGAGACATATGTACTACTATTTGTCATACTTTAAACAATAAAATATATTTTTTAAAAAAGCCATTTTGTTTATTGGGGATGGGGCCAAGTGGACTGTGGGGGGCTGGGCTCTGTGTGTCTCAGTCCTCAGGTATGGCAACTTGATGACCAGTAAGGGCTGCATGACGCCTGGGCTCCCCAAGCTTTCCTCTACATTCTGCCTCTGACCAGGGAACTGGAAGTCAGGATGTCCTGGGCCAGGGACTGCACGATGACCTTGATGGAACCTACCTCCAGCCCTGCGGATCTCTGGTGTGCCACCACCACCACCACCCTCGCATCCTCAGTGACCGGCTTCCAGAGCTTGCGCGGTAGTGGATTGTAGTTTTCCACAAGGTCTTGAATCTCTATGCACCTGAACAAGGGGGATGTACCAGCCCAGAACCTTGTAGGTTAATGGTTGTTTGATTTATATATTACTATATAATCTCCTAATTCTTTACTCCTTTTTAGAATAAAAGAGTTGTGTGCATGCAACTGGGATTATTAAGGCTGACTGAGTGAATGTTGAGTGAAAGGTGGGAACAATCTGATTCAGGAATAGATGAGAACCCATTTTAGGACATGTGTACCGAGGATATGTCTCTGGACTTTTCAGTCTCTTTTTATGTTATTTTTGTCTTAACGTATTACAATTGCTTGTGTTTTCATTTCTAAACATCTAATATAAAAGCCATTATCTTGCATTGCTCCTTTAAAACACAATTGTGAACGCATTTCTTGTTATATTACATTTCAGTGATATTTTGTTACTTGTACTATGGGAAGCTAATAGGCCTCATAAACTGTACCTAGAATTTAAGTTGTACTGGTAGCATATTCCAACCTCTAAATGCCTTTCATGTCAGCATGAGAGATATCATCAGGCATTTGAAAGCTCCGGCCTATTTATAAAGATACCATCAAAACCTGCCTGATGTAGCTGACTTATGAATCAATTATCTGAACTACACCAAGTGATGTATCTATTCTGAATTTTAGAGCCATATATTTGAAGCTAAACTACACACAGATAAACTATTCAATAGCCTATCATGATTCTTATCTTCGTGTTTATATCTGTCAAATGTGGGGAGAAAATAAAGCAACATCTTACTGATTTTACAGGGAAGAGTTTTTAAAAAACCAATCACACTTACAAATTCTCTCTCTTTCAGTAACACACACACACACACACACACACACACACACCTATCTGCACACCTGGCTATCAATTACTTATGACCTAAGAGAAAATGAACACAGAGATAACAAAGAAAAATTTAGATAACATTCAGAGCATGCAGGGATTACTCTTGTTTTAAAAGGGCAGAAATAACAAGTAATATTAATTCTCTTTTGTTTCATGTCTTAAAAAGCTGAGTATTTTAGTAAACAAATATGTCATTGCTGTTATAAAAGTTACAAAACCACTGGATGTAGAAATAGTCAGGTTTCATCCCAGAGGTTGTTGAAAATCAACCAAACTTGAGAGAGATGTATGCCCTTTCTGTTTTGCTTTTAGGTGATACTTCAAAAGGTATGTTCTATTTCAGCATCTACTCTTCATTTGTAAATATTAATTATCTCAGTTTTATTGCTTTACCTGGCAGTGTTCAGATTTCAGGATAGCTTTGTTCATGTTAATCAAACTCATGAGAAATAGACACACTAGGATGATAGTGTATTAATACAGAATGAGAAATATAGTAACTTTTAACCATCCTATTATCGTTTCAATACAAAAAAAATCTGTATGAGATCAACTTAATATCAGAAGTTGGCTTTTCTGCTTAGTATTAAAATAGAGAAACTCAACATCTTTGAAAAAAATGATTTCTAGGGAAGTGAAAACTAGGAAGCAATTAGGGATTAAATTAGAAGCTCATTGCAGTTAAATTGTGACATAGTCTAAGAGTTGAAGTGGATTTACACAGTAACTTCTAATGCTTCTATAAATACAGTGTCAACTATCTCTTTACTAAAATTCACTTAATTATTCAAGAAAGTACAGTCCATGTTGAAAAATCCTCCACCCCCCCAAAAAAAAAATTAACAAGTGCAAGAAAAAGAGAGGGGTATTTTAATATCAACCACTTGGCTACACATTAGGCGTTTCCTTCCATAGGGCTAGGTTTGTTAGGGACAACTTGAAGGTTTTGTATCTATTTTATACAAGGTACTATTCTCTACTTGAATAATTCTGAATTTTTTTCCCTTAAATAAATGCGGTGTGTTTGTTGTTGTTGTTGTTGTTGCTGTTAATCTTCACTCAAGGATATTTCTCCACTGAATTTTAGAGAGGGTTGAAGGTTGGTGGTTGGGGAGTAGTGGGGGGCGGGGGAGAGAAAGAGAGAAAGAAAAATCAATGTGAGAGAGACCCATTGATTAGCTACCTCCAGCAGGAGCCCAGACCGGGCCAGAATTGGGGTCAAAGCCTGCAACCCGAGGTATGTGACCTTAATCGGAATTGAGCCCATGAACCTTCAGTCTTTGTGGAGATGCTCCATCCACTGAGTCAAATTGGCTAAGGCTGAATGTGTGTGTGTGTGTTTGTTTTTTTTTTTAAAGTATTTCCCATATTCTTAGACTATGCAAGATAATGTCCTTCACCGTTATGGACTTCACAATATTGTTATGGACAAAACTGCATGTATCAAAGACTTACTTTTTACATAAATATTTATTAAAATGTATATGCTTATATCCAAAATAAGGATAAAATAGCATATTGAACTAGAAATATTTTGTATGTTAGAAGAGTTCCAAAATAGGCCAAGGGCTATGCAGGAAAGAATTAACCACTAATTCTACAGAGAATGAGAAAGGTAAAAGAACCTATTTAGCTGAAGTATGCTGGAAATGTTTATGGAAGAACAGAAAATTGAATGGAGTCATTAGGCACTGAAATTACTCTTCTAATGAAAGACATTATTGATCCTTAGAATATTGTCTCCATTAATTTTAAGAAAATTATATTGGCAAGTTCATATCAGGTTACCAAACTGAAATAAGGCATAACCCACAATTTGAAATCAAGATCATAAAAATGTCAGTCTGAAATAAATTTTCATGCAAATGAATAACAATAGATTAGATTAGCCATCCATACAAATCTTTCCAAAGATATTTACTTGAACAATAATTTCTGAATAGCAGATGATATAAGGGTTGCCTAATCTTTATCATGATTCCTTATTGTATGTTTTTAAAACGAATAAAGAATATTAAAGAAAAAATGAAATTTCTCTTGAAATGACCTTTCAAATCCACTTAGAAGTTTTATCTTTATACTAGGGGTCCAGTACACAAATTCATGCACCTTGAAAGGAACTGCAGGCCTCTAGGCTGTGGTGGGCACAGAGGCAGGTCTCAGCCCATCCTCCATGCCTCTGCCTGGCCCCTCCCACCACGCCCAAAGGCCTCTGTCTGCCAGCAGGGAAGTCCCCACTCCCACTGCTGCTGCTCCCATGCACTGACAACATCAGCTCTGCTCATACCCGCTGAAGGCGTGGAGAGATTGGGGCCAGCGCCAGCAGTGGGTACAAGTGGCAGCTGCTGCCCTAATCACCCCTCAGGAGAAGGGGATGTGGAGAAGCTCCCAGGGGTGATCAGGCCAGCAACCTCTGCTCATACCTACTGAAGGCGCCGAGTGATTGGGATTGGCACCGAGTGGCAGTTCCTGCTGCAGGTCGTAGTGTATCCAGCACTGAAAGTGGGTGTGAGTAGTGGCTCCAGTGCCAGTAGTGAGTGTGAGCAGTGCTGACACTGGCAGCAAGTGTGAGTGCCAGGTGGGGAGCAAAGAATTTTCAGTAACCACCAGAGGCTCACCCCAATGACAGCAACCAGTGCCCTACCTTGGTGTGGCACCACCACTCACCTGCTCCACCATCCTGCCATGGCCAATGCCTGCCATGTTCCACACACAGCCCCTGGTGGTCAGTGCACTCATAGCAACCAGCTGTTCGGTTGTTCCAGTAGTTCTGGTTGTTCCACCATTTGGTATATTTGCATATTAGCCTTTTATTATATAGGATGTGGTATGAATTTGGATGCATAGGACACATAGGGAAGCTGGACTAGACAACCCTCTCTAATTGATTTTTCCTACCTCCATGCATCCCTGAGAATGCAAGCATGACTAAAATTATGGGTTTCATGAAAGCAAATATATACATGCATTAGAAGTGACTATATAAGTAATATACTTCAATGATCAAAAAATCTCATAGTATAATTGTATCATATTATTCTAATTTAAAGTTTTTATATCATTAGAAATACTGAGAAATATAATAAAAGACACTATAGGTCTGCCTTTGTACAGGTGCTAATCAGAAAGAACTTTCTCACACATTATATGTATTTAAAACAAAATATAGAGGTCTAGAGCTGGAAAAGATGTACAGTTAAAGATGAGTAGGAATGTAATAAAAGTAAAATACTTAATTTGTGATATGAAATAAATGAAATTTGTGAACTTCTAGAGTATATTTCTTTTACTGTAAGGTGATAAATGTATGTCTTCAATACTTAATGTTGTAATTATGCTGTTTATACCTAGTATGAATATAAGTATATAACATTTTAAAAGAAATGTTTATGTGGAAAATCAGTTTGATACATGCATAAATAAAAAAAATAAAAACAGCAGTAACTCCATTTAATGAGTCAAGAAGAAAATACAAATAAGCAACCATCAGATAAAAAACTATTCAAGTTCCTAGTAAACAAAAAAAGTTAAAATAAAAATACAAAAAGGTCCACTATCATGGCCTATCATACTGGCAAATGTTCAGTGCCAAAACCAGTAGTGAGGTTGGCATTTCTTATACACTGATGATAAATATATATTGATTCAACTTTACAGGAATTCTATTTGTCCATAATCATCAAGAAGCTATGTACAAAAAATCTGGTTTTCTCTCTATATTTCCATGATACTATATAGAATTAATATGTTCTATACAACATTTAAAAAATTAAAAACAAGATAGCATTTCAGATAACACTATTATTTATTTTTGACACATTGTTTTTATTACTAAATTTAGAGAGGTATGCAACAAGAAAATACATATAAATATATTTTTAACATATATGGTTAGTTCCATGAAAGTTATAAATGCTATGATTTTCTGTAAAGTTTCAAATTTATAGTAGATCAGACTATACAAAATATAGGTTAATTTCAATTTCTACAAGGTTTAAATTTTTAAAAAATTATTTCAGTTACATTTTTAAGTGAAAATGAGAAATGAATTCTGAATTTTTATACCCTTATATATAGTTATATCCCACTTAATTACAAAAAAGTAAATTTATTCAAATAAATTATTTCTGTAGTTTAAATTACATGATTGTGGCTGGCTATTTACTTAAGACCATGAAGAAACTGTTCTTTCCTCTAGTAATTCAACATTTGTAATTATTCTGCATAAATTCATTTATTATTTATTATTTATTTATTTATTTATTTATTTATTTATTCTGCATAAATTTATAAATTTAATGTATTCCAAAAACACAAAACTTTTAAAATAATGTATTAGCCATTAGGAGATAAAAGAATAAAGTGTTGAGATCCCCCAAAAAATATGGAATTAAAAATAAATGGCCTAAAAGTATGCATAGCATGCTCACATGTAAAAAAGAGCTGGCTTTACTTAACATACACTTTTCATAAAATCTGATATGTTTGTGTACTTGTGACTATATGTATTGTTACCTGAAACATTTTTGGAAGAAAGCCCCTAGTATGTACCTCTGGTAATGAAATGGAAATCTGTTGAGGAAATAAATATCAGTATTCTTATGTATTTCTTTGTTAATGTGTTTGAATTCTATGCAATACATGTCTGATTCTAGTGATGAAGAGAATAATTGTTATAAGCTACTTAGATGCTGGAGTGAAGCTGCCCTGATGGTACAGTTTTATGACCTTGGACTAGTTATTCAAATGTCCTAATTTGTCCTCATGTGTAAAATGTGAATGACATGTGCTTAGTTGCATAGAATTGTTAATTAAGAAAAAAATTAAGAAGTGATTGACATTTGATAAACATTATAAAATACTATTTTATTAAACATAAAGTCATATAATTTCATGTTTCTTATATTCCTCAAAGAAGTGTGTCTTTGTGAGGTCTTTTCCATGGATAGGCATTAATGTAGATTCTAAAAATAAAAATGTAGAGTAAAGAAATATGGTATAAATAGAGGAAACAAATAGAGGAAGCAAGGAAAGAAGGAAGAAATGGAAGGACAAAAGGAAGCAGCGGGCAGAAAGAGAAGAATGAGAGATGGAAAGAAAGGGAGAAAATGAGGGAGGAAAAAAGACAGGAAGATAAGAAGGAAAGATGGTGGGGGGGGGAGGGAGGACTAAATGTATTTTGAGGAAGCAGGGTACTAGATTTTATTGTTATCACTAAGAGATGATTTTGGACCCGTCACTCACTAAAAAAATGTAAGAACTTTTCAGTGCACAATGCTGTATTATAGACTCTAAGCACAATGTTATCCAGCAGATTGCTAGAATGTTTTCATCATGGTAAAACCATTTTTAAAATATGTTTTATTGATTTTAGAGAAGAAAGGGACAGGGAGAGAGAGATAGAAATAGCAATGGCGAGAGAGAATCATTGATTGGCTGCTTCTGCACCACCCTCACTAGGGATTGAGCCTGAAACAAGCCCAGTCATGTGCTTGACCAGGAATCAAACTCCTGACTTCCTTGTTCATAGGACGATGGACAACCACTGAGCCACATCGGCCAGGCAAGACACTTGTTTTTTTAAGTATTTTTTTTCCTGTATCTCAAAGGCAATATAGGCCTTACAAAGGGAAGTTTGAATAGCATAACATGCTATTAAAAAGTAAGGAATTTGAGTATTTTGGGGCTCATGTTCTTGGCTGTCTGTTGGTGCATCAGAAACAGCTGTTTAAAAGCAGATTTTTACACATTGATAAAAGGTTTTCTTCCTCATCCTGTAATAGTATAGTTGCTACAGTGCTGAGACAGATGGTCCCATTATGTGTAGTCAGAGATGTGTGTTTCCAGGGAAGCTTCTTAAAAAAGATAGTTTCCCTTTGGATATGTCGGTACGTGAGGCAGAATGAGCCATTACAGATTCCTTCTTTGCTGCTGTTGAGTTACCACACATATACAGAATGTGTCAGCTGTTTCTGTGGGAATCACCCCATGAGATACGTGTCTTATGTGGAGATTAGGAAGCATATAGCGGAAAGTGCTCATCACTATGATAAGCAAGGCTGACAAGCTACCAGCACGAAGTGGCTCTCTCAAGTTGGGAAGAATGATGCTCTAGGTATTTAGAATGAAGCTGTTTTCTCTTCTTAGGCTCCAAATATTGTTCTTTCACCCTTTCAAACTGAAAGAAGGAGTTCACACTTATATAGTAAACTCAAAGTTACATGACTCTCTGATCAAGTGGAATGCTTCTTTAAAGCTACTCACAGAATACAACCATGAAAGAGATGAACAACTGGGGTGGTTGCCACAAAATAAATTATATCAACTGATAATTTAATTGCAGTCTTGAAATAAGAATGGTTTTATTATTAACATAATGTATATTTCTTTAAGAATTGAGAGCCTGGGATTAAAGAATAGAACAGGTGTCCCAGAAGTCATTTAATCTATATATTCAGTGAGTTTCAATTTAAATATTATATTACTTGCAAAAACTTCTTTTGCATAGCTATTGTACGTATGTTTTCTAGTTTATGTTTTCATGCATGCTAGAATTTAGCAGTCTCACTATTCCTTAGCAGAATACTTTGACATTAGGTTATTAGCTGCACAACAAGAAAGATATGAGTTAAATAAGCAACTGCAAGTTCTAGGTAAAGAACAGATTGCATGCCTGTGTGTAGTTCTTTCACATAGTAATAAAAAGCCTTAGCAGTATTTTAAATTCCTTTTGGATAAAGTCATAGTTGGCACCACAAATAGGTATACCTAAGCCTGCAAGAGAAAATTATGTCACTTATAGTACAGAAGAGAAAGGATTGAGAAAATAGGCACCACAGCATCTGACACCTATTGTCAAGAAAGTCATTGTCAGCGGAAACACATGCAACTAATCTACACTAATAAAAGAGCAACATGCTAATTGACCATACCTTTATGACACTCAACAGCCAATCAGGAGTGAGTATGTATATTAACCCCAAAATACAGCGGATTAATTGGCATACACAGGCACTGAGTGGCCAGGGGCAGGGGGAAAAAGGGGGATGCCTGCATTGTCGACATGGCAACAACCCAGGCTTTCTGCACCACCCCAGCCACTCTGGGCCTCTGGACAGTGTGAGAAGGCAGAAAGGAGGCTTCAGGTCACAGCAGAAAGGTGGCTTTGGGCAGAGCAAAGGTGGTGCTAGCAGCCAGGGGAAGGAAGGCTCATTCTTGGATGAATCTTTGTGCATCAGGCCTCTAGGTATAATATAACATCTACTGTAGCACTGGTGCATGAAAATTCATGCATTGGAGGCGGGGTTCCTCATCCTGGTCTGCGCCCTCTCACAGTCCAGGAGCCCTCAGGGGTGGGAGGTGACCCAGCAATCAGGAGAAGGCGATGCCCCATCACACCTCTGCAGCTGCCACTGACAATAGTGCAAGCCTTTGTTGGCCCTGGTTATCTGAGTCTCATGTGGCCTTTGGCGGCTGGGTAACTACCATATAAAGTTTGCCCACACCTTGGGCCAGCCTTGGGTGGCTGGGGAGCTGAGGGGACTGGGGCACTCCAGAGGCAGGTATGTGGAGCAGCTGGACCCGCTTGGGGGTTGGCACAGCAGGGCCGTGCACCTGCCACCCCTGAAGAGACTGGGCACTGCCATCTTGTGCCTATGGATGCCATGCCCAGTCAATTAGCATATTCCCTCCTTATTGGCTATGAGCACTATCATCTTTGTGAGGATGTGATGGTCACTTAGCGTATTCACTCTTTATAAGATAGGATAATGCTGCTGTAGTTGATGAGTGGTCTTTAGGCCCATTTCTGCACCAAGTTACATTAAAAAAAACTCACCAATTTGAAGTCTACCAAACATTGTAAAGCAATTTATATCTTTAGTAAAATTTCTCAAATAAGTGACAAAACATATTACCTATTCGTAAAATTCAGTTACCTTTGCAAATCTCTCCAAAGTCCTCAATATTTCAGAAGTCCTCCCCTATCCATCTTTCTGATTTTATCCAACACATAAGGTATTTTCTTTCTTAAAACATTAATTGTGGCTTGTTATTATTACTTCTTTCTTTGGTATTATTTTTAGAGATTAATTTAATCACTCTGTGACTCAGCAACTTCTTCATCCATTATCATGGACAACAGTTTCAGCTAGAAATGTCCATATAAAGCAGAATGATGGCTATGTGTCCATTTGACAATTTTGATATAAAAGTGCCTTGGGGGAATAGATAAATTTGCTTTTATTTTCTTACCCTTTCCTACATTTTTCTATAGTCACTTTTTTTCTTCTCTTTTCTTTATTATGTCCTCTTTTATTTATTTTTTACCCCTTTTGTGTAAAATCAGGAAAGACTTCACAGAAGTGAAATGTTCACTGGCCATTCCTCCAGCTTTTTTCTCACACTTAAAGTCAATAATCTTTACCATGGCCTGAAATGCTTTCTATAGTATCTGCTTGTGTCAACCTATTGGACCTCATCTAGTTATAGATTGCAAAGTCATTGAGGAGGATAGAAGTTAATTCTTGAGTGATTGGTAAACATTGTAGTTATATGAACTCCAGTAAATATAGGAAAGTCTCTTACACACATACAGATACACACACACTTTTTCTCAGTTCATTGCTAATGGATGCTTCCAAACAGTAAAATTGACCATATACTACACAGAAGAAGATGTGAAAAAAAATAAATAATTATTGGGTTTCTGGGATCTATCCCACCAGAAATTTGTGAAGATGAAGGAGCTGTTCTTAAGCACTCATTCTCTTCTTGTCCCTTAAAGCTTTTTACTTCCTATTTTTATTTCATATTGCATGCATACCAGGAAAAATTTTTCAATATACTTGCTTTTCAAAGTAAAACTTCACACTTAATAGCTGCAAGATTTGTGGCAAGTTACCAACCTTCCTTCATTTCATTTGTCATATACCTTGAAAATGAAAATACACACACACACACACACAATGTTTATTTCATAGAATCAGGTTTATTTCATAAATCAGGTAGCACTTAGTGTACTATATAGCAAACAAAGAACAGTCAGTAAATATTTCCTCACTTTTCTTTTAGCATACTTGAGGCCAGGTGCATGACATTTGTGCACTGTGGGGTGGGGGGAGCCCCTCAACGTGGCCTGCATTCTCTCGCAGTCTGGGACCCTGCAGGAATGGGGAGCAGGCCTAACCAGGCAGTCAGACATCCCCCGAGGGGTCCTTAGTGCTGCTGTGGAGGCAGGAGAGGCTCCTGCCACCATTACTGCACTTGCCAGCTGTGAACGCAGCTTCTGGCTGAGCAGCACTCTCCCTGCAGGAACACACTGACCATCAGGGGGCAGTCCTGTATTGACCATCTGCCCCCTGGTGGTCAGTGAGCATCATAGCATTGGTTGTTCCCTGTTCAGTCATTTTGTATATGTATTAGGGTTTAATATATAGGAGGATATTTTCCTGAAAGGATCTAATATCAAAAGGTTACACTACAGGGAGAAGTTTTTTCACTGAATAGCTTATCCTCAGGATATACATATTTTAAGCTTCATATGTAATTATAAAATAGGAAATATTTTAATTTAACTATTTTAATTAATTTAACCCCTTATGTATGAGCTGGGAAAATTGAGATAAAATTTTTCCAGTAAGTCTGATCTGTTGGAAATGATAGTATTTAAATATTATTAGTCACAAAGCTTCTTTTAATATAATATTGTCAATGTAATCTTTAAATATATAAAACATCAAAGAAAAATTAAACATTATGAGTTCTAGATCTACTGTTTATAAATTATTAGCATCAAACTATCACAGTTTTATCATAAACATAATGATGTTTTATATCTTTATGGAACTAGGTACCCTAGGAACCATTAATCCCTATTTCTAATAAAACCTCATAACTAGTTCATTGTAGTTGTTAAATAATATATTTTTATAGTACAAATTTTACAATTAACAAGCCAGGCATTATCAATTTCTCTGTGAATATTATAGATTTCATAGTAATCTACACTCTAGTAACATAGATTTGGCAGCACTTTAAAGAATAGCATAAAAAGGATGAGAAGAAACCCGATTTTTAATTTTTTGGAACCTTAGAGTTTCAAACTGATACCAAATGTCTCAGACAAAAGAAATAAACAAATAAGCTATAACAATAGAAGTGTAATATGCTAATTAGACCAGATAGCTGAATGACCTTCCAGACTTCATTCTGGATGTCCTTCTGGACCATGCTGCGGCAGCAGGGGCTGAGACAGAGGCGGTTAGGGGCAATCAGGCAGGCAGGCCAGTAGTTAAGGGCAATCAGGCAGACAGGCGAGCAGTTAAGGTCAGGCAGGCAGGCAGACAGAGGGGTTAGGAGTGATCAGGTAGTCAGGCAGGCCAGTGGTTAGGATCCAGCAGTCCAGGGTTGCAAGAGGGTGCAGGCTGGACTAAGGAATCCGCCCCCCACATGAATTTTGTGCACCAGTCCTCTAATACTGTATATAATTTTGAATTTGACTTTTTAATTTTAAAACTATCTTTAGGAGCTAGCATTTAATATATTTTACAACTGTCTGATTTTCATTTAGATTTCAAATCAAATAGAGTAGCATCTGGAAATTTGTGAAGCTATACAGCAGAAGACTTAATTAATTAGCTATAAATAATGTTAATCATTCAAAGAATTTACATATATAAGAAACAGAAAAATAATCACCGAAGGAAAGGTCAATATGTAACAGCAAGCATTAGATATATTTTAAATGGTTGAGTCTAGACAAATAATGACAGCATAAAAAACAATATTATGTTAATTGAATAGCTAAAAGTTCAGAAAATTAAAAAAACAATTAACTTTATACATTTTTAAGTTACATATATATTTATAATATCTAAAGTAGTAATTTTCAGTTCTGATTGGGATAGAACAGTTATCAATGGGTCACTGTGGCCCAAACAATATCATTTTTTTATGAGTTATGTGATTATTTTTGCATGTGGAGTAAAAGGAAAAATTCATTTAATTTAGTTTCCAGGTGGTGGGAATTCCATCCAGAATTTTGAGATACCAATTTGAACATCTATTTAAATTTTATTTCAACCCATTGCTACTTCCTCATCATCAAGCAGAAACATTTGGATTCTGACCAACTGGTTCTTCCTAGGTCCCATTTTTCTACATCTCATGTTTTCACTCAGCATCATCTTTCCTTTGCTGATTATCTGACACTGGTTCCAGGTTCCTGCTCCGAGCATGAGGGACTTTCTCACTGCATAGTCTCCTCTTCCTATCAATCATTGAGTTCTAAGTAGGGCCATTTGGTTGTAAAGAACACAGATCCATTTAAGCTGCCTTAGTAAACATACAGTTTGTAATCAGGAGTCACATGGATCTGGAAGTAGTTTTTTTTTTTTTTCAGTAAATGAAACATCTCTGAAGATCAGCTAATTTTGTCTCTTTCTTTCTTCTTATTCTTTTTTTTTAAATATATTTTATTGATTTTTTTTTTTTTTTTACAGAGAGGAAAGGTGAGGGAGAATTAGAAACATTGATAAAAGAGAAACATTCATCAGCTGTCTCTTGCACACCCCATAGTGGGGATGTGCCTACAACCAAGGTATATGCCCTTGACTGGAATCAAACCTTGGGCCCTTCAGCCCACAAGCCAACACTCTATCCACTGAGTCAAATTGGTTAGGGCTGTCTCTTTCTAAGATGTGGTGCAGCGTATTGTTGAAGGCAACTTCTCATCAGTCTTCAGTGATGTGACCTGTGAGCTGTGTGGTCTTGGGAAATTGTTTTATTTTTCCATTTCTGGATAATACATAAAATAATAGCACCTACTCCATAGGTTTGTCATGATTGGTACATGTAACAGTGATGTTGGGCTGGAACACAGAGCACACTAAGTATGTGTAAACTTTGCTACTGCTTTGTATAAACTTCATATTCACTTTTTCTTTTTTAAAAAATTGAGGTTAAATGTATACAATATAAAATTAAATACTTAAACTTTTACAATTCGGCTGTATTAAGTACATTGACCATGTGCAAACACCACCTCTGTCTACTTCCAAAATGTTTTTATCACCACAAAAGAAAAACCCATACCCATTAAGAAATCTATCTCCACTTTTCCAGGGCCATTAAAAAAATTGTGATAAAAAACACAACATAACACTTACCATCATAACAATTTTTACTGTACAGTTTAGTAGTTTTAACCATGTTCACATTCTCATATAACAGACTTGTAGAATTTTTTCATTTTGTAAAACTGACACTATATACCCATTGGGAAGAGCAAATCCCCATTTCTTCTTCTACCCCTGGAAACCACCATTCCATTTTCTGTTTCTATAATTAGACTGCTTTAGATATCTTTTTAAACTGTAATAATGAAGTAATTTTCTTTTTGTGACTAGTTAAATTCACTTAGCATAATGTTCTTTAGGTACATCCATGTTGGAATGTGTAACAATCCCTCCTCCCCCTTGTTTTGTTTGTTTGTTTGATAGTGGAATAATGCTCTATTGTATACATATGCCACATTTTCTAATCCATTCATCTGTTGATGGAATTTAGATTACTATCATTTTTTGGCTATTGTGTATAATGCTACAATGAACATTGATGTTCTCAGTCAATTTAAAAAAAAACTGTTTTAATCCTCATCTGAAGATATGTTTTCATTGATATTTTAGAGAGGAAGGGAGAGAAAGTGAGAGAGCAAGACAGTGAGAGAGAAAGAGAAAGATAGAAAAATGTCATCAGTTGTCTCTATAAGTACCAGGACAAAGGATTGAACCTGTAACCTTTTGGTGAAGCACCCATCAACTGAACCAGGACCAATTTTAACATTTTACTTTCTCTTCAAGTTTTCAGTGTTCTCCTCCTACTATACACTTGCATATATATTCTTTATATTTTTATTATCTTTCTGTACTTCAATGTTTTGCTTATAATAATAATATTTTAACTTAATCATAATTAATTTTATAGTCCACTTGATATTTAATGTACTGAGGACTTATTGGTCTATATTTTTGGCCAAAAATGGGGCTTATGTTTCTACTATATATAGTACCATGATCTGTAGGCTCATGTTAAATATGATCAGACTTACTAAAACATCTAGATTATTTGTTTGAAATAGATGTGCCAAAATTATGCTTCTTCTCTGATCCCATTAAAAGTAAAATATTATTAATTTTTTTGAAGTTGTATTTTTTTAAGAATTTGAACTTGGAAAACAAGCTAGTTTTTCATAGTCTTAAGCTAAACAGGGACATAGCACATTTCAATATTTCTAATGAAACTGACAGACCAAGGTAATGATAACATCTGCGTGTCTGTTTGTTTTTAATAATAAAATCTATTGATGGGGCTGACCTGATTATTTATCTGTAAAAGACAACAAATGAAGATAACCAAAGTTAAAAAGGAAGGAACTATTTGGTAGAATCAAGTCACCACCAAATAGCTAATTCTATAACTCATTCCAATATTAATTTTCTCTGAGGATTTTTTTGAAGAAAACTTCATTTAATAAACATTTAGTGCACTTAATGTGACATTTTCAGGATGTTGAAGAAATATTTGACTATAGATATGAAAGGTGCCACAAAAGTCTCTTTATCTCTCAAAATTATATTCAAAAAAATATTTACTCTTGTTAATAGAATTCAAATCATAAGTACATGGAAAATTTAATTCATTTTTACCCATCAGATATCTTTTAAATGTTGCTTTTGGTGTGCTTATAAAAGAAAAAGAAAAAGCATAGGTTAATGGATAGATGACATTGTTAACCTGATGGGAAATAAGAATAAAGGAGGCACCTTGTGTTACCCTTAAAACCTGACAAAAAAAGGACACAAAAAGAAATAAATCTGGCTATCATAAACAACATGGTTTACAATGTTTGAAATTACAGGAAATTTTTGCCATATCGAATCAAACATTTCTAGAAAGCAGTCTTATGTATAAATGGAGGATTGAATCCACAATCACCACCAACTTCTCCAGTTCAACTGTGAGATGGAGGCAGTATCAATAGATGTGTGGACACAAAACAAACATTGAGAGGTGGTACTTCAAACAGCTCAGAAGTAAATCAAACACAAGCAACATAATTCCACTTAACTTGCCATTGTGACCCAGAACCAAAAATTATATACAGGCTAGGCAAGCAGCATGTGTTAGTCCTTCTCTGTAATGATACTACTTATTTTCTCATTTTAATATTCATTTTCTGGCTAAATGGAGTGTTCCATTCAGAAGTTGTCTATATATATATATATATATGTATATGTATATATATATATATATATGTATATGTATATGTATATATACACACACACACACACATCCTGCATTTTGGTTTTTTTTCCCTTATAGTATTTAATTTGGACATAATATTGTCTCATCTTTTGACCTTTGGGTGATTGTTGTAAAAACTCAGTGCATACAAGAATTTATGCAACTCACAAGTGTGGGAGGTCTGCCACTAGGGGGAGAGCAAATACAGTTTTGAGAAAGCCCAGGAAAGAGAGAACTAACACGTATTGAATCTATTTTCTGTGGAACTTGAGACTTGGCCTTTTTACTTGTTATATTCAGTAATCTAATTATTTCAATAATTTTAAAGGAAGCATTTCTATATAGGAGGATAAATAGCCTTTTAATGCTCAGAAATGCTGTGCTTGATCCCACGTGATAGAATTAGAAAGCACGTGATTTCAACCTAGGCTTATAGCTAAACTCCCCAATAACATTTTTCTGATAATAGTAGGAAGTGATTGAGAAATTTGAATTAAAGTGTTCTTGTTATTCCCGCAGCTTTCTGACACCCCCTGACAGGCACTTTACACACACACATCCCAAGGAGTCTCAGTATGAGACAGGCCAGTTATAGGCAGACTAGAAATCAGCAGAGTTGGGATCAGGCACACTCATGTGCAAACCTTACTGGGAAGAGGTCTGTTGCTATGGGCCTGTCATCGCCTGCTGGAATTGGAGTCATCACTACCAGAGTGGGGAGGAGCCTGGGTAGAGATGAAGACACACTTTCCTTTAAGCAGTTCTGAGAAATGTAGAGTTTTTTTTTCCCCCTTAGAATCTGGACAGATCTGACTTCTATTGCACCTCTACATTTTTCATGTTTGTTAATTTATTTTTTAAAATCTTGTTCTAACATTGCCTATACAGGTGTAGTTTTGGGCTTCCTACAATGGCATCTTTTCATAGTATTTCTTGGTGGAATACAATGTTAACTAAGGTTGTTACCCATTGACCTTAAATAGATAAAGATCAATTTGACAGGACAATGTCCTAAAATTCTCGGTTATTAGCTTACCAAAGAGTGTTTCTTTTAGGCTAGAGAAGTTTGTGTTAGCTGCAACTGGACTCTGACTGATAATCATGTTTTTACAACCCGATTCAGTGATAAAAATGAGAAAAACCTAAGAATTTCTGAAGACTTTTAGAAAAATCACATGTTAGAGTATAAGTTGAGGGAGAGAGAGAGAAGGGAGGGAGAATTTGCAATGATTTAGGAGATAAATATGAGACTACTCAAAGGTAAGACTAACTAATCCAGCCTTGGTGGCCCAACATCAGTTACCCAGAAAAGCAAAGTCTGCCTATTTGTTAGGTTTTACAAGATGTGAGAAGTCTCTCTACTTCTATTCTACAAAAAATGAGAGCATTTTTAAAAAGTTTTTCTTTGTTTTGTAAAGAAATGTTTGTAAAAAAATATTACTCTATAATGAAGGATCTTCATAGATTTGTGCATTCCCTAGGTGGTCTCTGGCAGTCTGAAATCCAATGCAGAATGGTGTGTATGTTAATATGGAAAATTTTCAAATGAGAAATCTAATGTAAGTGATGGCCAAGTTATCAAAAAGTGCCATGATCCAAAAGCCCAAAGACAAAATGAACTCTATAACTCTCTATAACTGCTTAAACTATGCCATGCTCTGTCATACATGGAAACCACTCTCTCTCCATTATAGTTATACTTCCTATGCCTGAAAAAATTCCCATGTTTATGTGATATGGTTATATTCTCTTTACGATGATTTATTTCATTGCATACTGATGATTTAGTCACTATTTGTGTTATATTTCAATAAAATATATATTTTTTAGAATTCATTTCTTATGTAGATGCTTCAAAAATGTCACCAAACATTACATTTGTATAACTTAGTTTGTGGTACTCTACGGATTTCCCTTTCTTTTACATACCTTCCTTTCTGCCTTAAATCCTCAAATATTCTGTCAGGCATTGCCATTTATCTTTAATCACTTTTGAAGTCACAGCCAGTATTCTAAGGGAAGTAGTCCCTTAAGGTATTTGCTCTGGGCATTGGGTTAAGGAAGCCTGCGGAATTGCTTGTAGGCAAGGTGGAAAGTGCAAGGTAACAGTGTTCTCATTTGATCTTTCATTTATTTGATCTTTTATTTATTTGTCATTTGACATTTCATTTATTTGGTATCATTTTCTTTATTTCTATAAGATAATATTTCATATTATCTGTCTCCTTAGTATTTTATTTGTCACATATCCCAGAGACAGGAAGAGACCTAACATGTGAATATTAGTCTGTCCTACCTCTTGTTGGACTGAGTCAGAAAAATTAGAATCTGCATTTGAGAAAAACCGCTACTTGGTAAAATGGTATCTATTCTTAGAATGATCTCAGGTTCAGTTTTGTCATTTTCGTTGCCAACGATGTTTCAGGCTTAATTTGCTTGGTCCCTACTTGTTCATCTTTCTGACAGTTCAGGTCTGCTCCAAGACCATATTTCAGATGAATTCTTTTTTCCCCTATTAGCTTTCTTTATTGTCCAACTTTTGCATCCACACATAGTAATTAGGAATAGGAGTATGTGGATGATCTTAACCTTGGCCTCTAATGACACATCTTTGCTCGGAGTGATTTTTACTAATTTTTCCATTGCTGTCCTTCCTACTCTCAGCCACTTTTGATTTCTTGGCTGCAGCCTCCATTTGACTTAATGACTGAGCCAAGGTAAGCAAAATCTCTAACAATTAGATGTCATCAGTGTTTATGTCTATCTTCATGATTTATGATTCTCTTTCCATGGCACCAAAGCCTCCCTGTGAATTGTAGTTCCTCTGTCAACTGTACATGATTACACTTGCTTGCCCTATTTTACGGATTGACTAAGGGGATAAATTTGGAAAGGAGACTGAAAGCTATTTGAAATCACCCAGGTTATACAAATATAAAGAACATTGTTATAAATAAAGATAACTAGATTAAAACAAAAAGTAAATACAAGTATTCTATGCTGAGCAGGAGTATCACAATCTAGCAATTCTCTGCTTAACCTAAGTCAGCCTTAGCACAATCTGACTTCATATTTTGCTTAAGAGAGAAACAAAATTACTTCCTAATTGAAAAAGTGATCTTGTTTTGAAAGTTGTTTAGTGTATACTATATTTCAACCAGAATGATTGGATTTTACTGCTTTAATCAAGATACTATATTAAAAGAATGAGTAGGGTTTTTTTTATGCTAAGCAAATTGTACTAGTAACTAGTTTGTAATTTGTGATTGTTCATGATTCCGATAGTGAAGAAATTTCATTATAGGTGGGATGAAAAAGCAGAATGCATGTGCATTTGCATGTCTGGATGCAGCTAAATAAATAGTAAAGCTCATTGATAACAGAGGCCATTATAATTTGAATAAGATTATATTCTCTCTAGGAGAGATAAAGGGTAATGAAAGACAATTCAGGGCTAGTTTGTTATTACTTCATCAAATACCTCAGCCTCCAACTGATAAAACTCTCTTGCATGGCTCCCTTGAGACATTAACAACGATGATGCTGCCAACCGTTTGTAGTGATTTCTGAAATCATTAATATCACTATTTAAATGAGTTTGTGATGCAGTATCACACAGGGTAGAGCCAGAGGTGAAACTGCTACATGTGCTTTCATAAAACTATAAGTGAGTCATGATAAACAATAGGATGAATTGTAGCCAGCCTGGGCAGATGCGATGAAAGGTCAGTCGCCAGCAAAACTAACAATGGGCCTAATGACATATTAATTATGCTATGAAAATTCAGAATCCTATAGTAACTTCATTTACTTAAACCCTATGGACCAAATTTAAAAATAAGTACTTTCTCTTGTGACTACTCCCTATGCTGACTTTTACTGATTATATTCATATTTATTCTCTTTATTTCTCTTGCATATGTACCTCCGTTGTGTGAATCTTCCCTGACTATAGATCTGTAGATAGTGATTTCTGAAACAGATGACCTCAGTATACTTCAAACGGGGCACAAAGGGTGACACTGCCCTTTGTTTGTTTTGATATAGGTCTGTTTAATAAAAGGGTAGGTTTCATTTTGCTAGAATTCATTTGGGTATGACATAAAATATACAGAAAAATTTTTAAAACGCATAATCAAAGAAATAGTGATGAAACATCCTAGCTTTGCATAGATATTTAAGACTAGACATGTTAGCTTGAATCTGACAGATGCCAGTTTGAAAATTGCTTTTACTTTAAATTTCAAATTGCTATTCAATAATTTCCCAAACCTAAGTGTCATGATAGCTTTTAACACTCAATTTGCCTCCTGTTGATGACTAATTATAACTGTAACTCAGTCAAATGCATCATTTTATAGGGAAGATTTTTAGAGGAGAAATAAAATCCTGATATTTAAAAAGATATGAGGTTTGCTGGGTAAAATCAGTAAGAATATATGCAAGATAGGATAATCTTTCAGGAGAGAAACTTTTACTGCCAATAACTTCACTGTGATAAGTAGAGCTATTTAACTTTTTACATATGCCCATATGAAATAAAAGCTAATTATAGCATAATATTCCAGATATCTTATAAAGCGCATAGACTTTATTATAGATCTACCAACACATCTTCTCATTTTTCTAATTGCTCTTATTGAATATAAATAAATTAAATTACCATGGTCTGCTGTTGCATAGATTTCTCTTGGATGTAGTTGCTTATGGATCTGCAAACTGACTTGTTAAGTAATAGCATTTACAATTTATCTTTTGGGTAAAATTTAACCTCAGTGAGTGAACACAGTTATTTGTCTTACCTCTGTCTGCTTCGTACCTTGTCACTCTTCCAATTTCTGTGGTCGCGAACAGTTTTTCAACCATAATTTGTCTGTTCTATCCACAAATGATCATCTATTCTTTTCAACTTTACCAGCCTTGGCTCCCTGCCCCAGAAGGGAGTCCTTGATTTTGTCCCTACCTGGTCTAATTACCCATTGTATCCTCAGCTTATATATCTTGTTCTCACCCGTTAGCCTTAAGAATGAATTGTTTTCCAGATTCGGCTCTGATTTGCTGACTCTGACACACTCACTGGGCAGCTTATACCTGGACGTTATTGCAGAACTGGGCTGCCTGTCCCCACTCCCACACATGTCTGGTCCCGACAGGCTCCCTATCATCCTGTACTTCTATCTAAGCTCACACCTCACCGTGCTGACACTAAAGTTGTCTGGTATTTGTGTCCAAGGAACTCTACCAGAGTTATCTTACAATAACTTCCACACACATTTCATGCTTTATCTCAGTGACTCGCAACCAGTGTGCTGCAGCACACTGCTGTGCTGCGAGCTTTTTTAAACCATGCAGTCCCTGACCATTTAGTCAGGGGCGCTGACCTCTTTTCCCTTCGATTGTCAAATAAAAACAATCACCACAGCCAACGCAACCATGGACGTCTGGTGTGAATGAATAACAGTTACACTCATGTTTTTTGTTAGATTCGCAAAATATATGATACGTTATTTCAACTCTTTCAATGGCTCTTTACTATTTTTAGGGGGGGGGGGGAAATCAGGAGTTTGTCTTAGTAACAGAAACCATACAACTTATCGGCCAAATTAGCATAAGTTTGAATGAAAGAGATAATGATATTTCTAGTTGTGCTAGCACAAGGAGGCAAAAGTCTGGTCAAATACAAATATACATCCAGGTTAGGATGCTTTCCACGGTCTTCTATCTGGCTTCTTTTCTAGCCTCAACTTTTCTGATTCCAATCTCAAAATTTGAATTCAAGTTCTATATCTGCCTCTAATATTTCACATCTCAAAATCGTTAATGCTCTCTTATCTGCCTGGACTACCCCTGTTGCCCATCTTTCACTAGGTTAATGCCTAATTTTTTCTTAATACTCAATTTAGGTGTCACTTCCTCTAGGAAGATTTCATTGACTCCCTTAGGATATGATCTCAAATAATGTTATGTGTGTGTGTGTGTGTGTGTGTGTGTGTGTGTACAGCCTATATAATAAAAGGCTAATATGCAAATTGACCAAACCATGAAACTATCGGTTGCTATGACACACACTGACCATCAGGGGTCAGACACTCAACACAGGAGTTGCCCTCAGCCTGCAGGCCCCAGGCCAGCCAAGGTGGCTGCCAGCAGCCAACCCCCCTCACCCCCCGCCCACTCAATTGCTCCACTGGTCACCCCACAGAGGGAGGCAACCAGCAGCACAGTAGGGGGTAAGACCGGCCAAGATTGATGCCATTGGGGGAGTCCCCTAAGCACCCTGCCAGTTGCCTCACAGATCAGCCCTGATCTCCAGCCAGGCCTAGAGACCCTACCCATGCACGAATTGGGACTCTAGTGTGTGTATGTGTGTGTGTATGTATATGTGTGTGTGTATATATATATATAATCACAGTGTGTAATATATATATAATCACAGAAGATTTTAAAATTTATTTAGTCAATTACTTTGTCATAAAACATGAAAATAAGGTATTTACTTCTTTAAAAAATACCAGCTTTTCTGTTTGTTGCTAGAAACCCAAATATACAAGGGTGTTGGTTATTGCATTGAAGGAGCAAACAATAATGTAGAAATAAGAGTATATTTTTTTCTATAACATTAAGTTAACCAACTAATACAATAGTTTTAATAAAAATGAAGTCATCCACTGTTTTATGTTTTTACTAAACAACTGGTTGCTCTCATGATTGCAAAGTGATTATAGTGTAAGTATCATGTAAGCATATTATGTTTCAAAGATAGAACTCATAGCATTCAAGCAGATTTCAGGTAGAGTATCTTTCAGATTTGCTCAGTATGGATGTGAATTTTAAAAAATTAAGTAAGCAAAATATTTTGATCAGACATTTTACTAAAGGAGATATACGCATGGCAATATGAAATATATGGGTGGCACATGAAAAGATGCTGAGTATCATTACTCATTAGGTTGTGCAAATTATTACCATAGTGAGATATCTCTGTACACCTAAAATGTAAAATAATTGCCTTCCTAAGATTTAGCTTATATGAAGAGAAACTGTAACTAATGAACAAGATCTATGGATTGTAAAATTGTACAACTACTTTGGAAAATAGTTTGGTAGTTTCTTAAAACTATTAAACACAACCTACCATAAGATACATATTTACTTAGAAAAATAAAAAGCATGTACATACAAAATTTGTACACACATGTTTATAGAAGATATATTTGTAATAGTAACCTGAAAATTACTCAAGTGGTCATCAGCTAGTGAATACATTTTTAAAATATAATATACCTACGCAATGAATTACTGTACCACAATAAAATATGAAATATTTATATATACTACACAGGTGAATAGCAAAATAAAGTTGAATAAAATAAGTCATGAGAAAATAATGTTGAATAATATTCATATTACATGATTCTATTCGTGCAAAATTTCAGAAAATGAAAACTAGACTAGGGTGACAGAAAACAGATCTATGGTTGCTTGGGGGTGGATGGGTGGGGATTAACAATGAGTAGAGAGGGGTAGGAAACAAGAATTGTAATGAGCAATTTGGGGGATGGTAGACAGTTATTATTTTAACAATGATAATGGTTTCAAGGTGCATTCAGATGTTAAAACTTATAAAAATATATACTTTAAATATTTATAGTTTATTATATCACCTGCAGAGAGATATGAGTCAAAGGGACTGTCCAAGATTGAATAATGCACTAATCATAATGTAAATGACCTTTATCCCCTTTATTGTACTTTCATATTTGACTTTGATTAAATAAGTTATTGGTATATTAATGGTAAAGAAACAAATTTGGGGATATGGAAGACCTCTTACTGAAAATACCAAGGAGCCTTCGGACATCCTCTGTTTGCAAAAGTGGAAACTTGGCTCATAGTTAAAAAACTTCAGATTACTTGACTCTTATTTCCTGCCAGTGTTGGATTGGGGGAAAGGCTGGAGGAGATTAACCAACAAATTTATATGCTTATAAGCATAGCCCATGGACATAGGTACAGTGGTACCTCGAGATACAAGTTTAATTTGTTCTGTAATCTTGCTCCTATATCAAAGCAAATTTCCCCATTGAAATAAATTGAAATGCTGCTAATCCGTCCGTTCCAGCCCCCAAAATGCCACCCCAGTTATTCTTGTTACGTGTTTTTGAATAAGAAAAATGTATTTATAAATGACAAATATTGTATAAAAATATAATATAAGAGAATATAAAGGAATAAACTGGTTTTATAAAGTGTATTTATAAACTTGTTACACTCTTAATGCTACACTTTATCCCTAAACTGAATGTAACTTAACTAATCTTCACTGAACTTAATTGCTACTGGTCTTTGCATTTTGGGCCGATTTAAAAAAAAATGTGTCCAACGAGGTTTGCCTCTTCCTCCCTTTCACAATGTTTCTGAAATAGGTGAGGCAAATTTCATTGAACAGCTCCGATGCACGACCAGTAGCAACTTTTTAGGGGTGTTTCTTTTCCACGAAGTGTGTCATCCTCTCCCACATTCCTAAGATCTCCTTTAACTCACTTGTAGAGATCTCCTCCACCTCTGGCTCCTCCTTGAAACCAATTTCTTGGAGAACCTCCGCATGTTGCTGAGACTGCAACTCTTGTAACTCCTCCGTGGTGAGTTCCAGAGAGTGCTCCTCAACGAGCTCATTCATGTCTCTCTCATCCACCTCCAGGCCCATGGATTTTCCCAGAGACACTATCTCCTCCTCCACTGGCACCTTGGGTTCGAATCCTTCGAAGGTCCTTTTGGCTACGGCCTCTGGCCACAGCTTCTTCCATGAGAGGTCAAAGTCCTTGTTGTAACACCCATCCAGGCCTGATCAATAATTCTGAGGCACATCAAAATGTTAAAGTGGTTCTTCCAGAACTCTCGAAGGGTGAGGTTTGTGTTCTCCGTCACCTCAAAGCAGAGCCGGAACAGGTGCTTGATGTACAGCTTTTTAAAATTAGAAATCACCTCCTGATCCATGGGCTGCAGGATAGGAGTGGTGTTGGGAGGTAGGTAGACAACCTTTATAAACTTGAACTCTTCGAGGAGTTCATCTTCAAGGTTCGGTGGGTGAGCAGAAGCATTGTCGAGGACGAGGAGGGCTTGCATGGTTAGTTTGTTTTCCTGTAGATATTTCTTAACAGAAGGGCTGAAAACCAGGTTTACCCACTCCACAAAGAACTGCCTGGTGACCCATGCCTTCGGGTTTGCCCTCCACATAACTTGCAGTTTATCTTTTAAAATCTTATGTGACTTAAAGACTCTGGGGTTTTTCGAATGGTATACCAGCAGAGGCTTGATCTTGCAGTCGCCGTCGCATTGGTGCACAGTGCGAGAGTAAGCCTATCCTTCATGGGTTTGTGGCCTGGCATCACCTTCTCCTCTGTCGTTATAGAAGTCCTATTCGGCATCTTCTTCCAGAAAAGCCCTGTCTCGTCACAGTTGAAGACTTGCTGGGGGATATATCCTTTGGATTCTATCAGTTCAGAAAAAGTTGTGACGTAATCCTCAGCTGCCTTCACATCCGAACTTGCTGCCTCACCATGCCTGACAATGGAATGCCGGACCTTTTCCTGAAGTTATCAAACCAGCCTCTACTGGCTTTAAATGAGTCTTTCAATGCTTCGTCCGTGGAAGTGCGTGGAGTCTGCTCCAGCAAATCACCGTTAATCGCTCGCGCCTTCTCGCATATGATGCCCTGTGTTAATGTATTTCCTTTAAGCTGCTTCTCCGTCACCCACATCATCAGTAGATTCTGCATCTTTTCATGGAGAGAGCTACGGAGCTTAGAAATTATTGTAACGCCCTGAGCTGGCATTATCCCTTTATCGACTCCTTCTGTTTAAGCACAGTGCATATTGTTGAAGTACTACGTCCATATTGCCTCGCCAAGTCAGCCACTTGCACACCTTGCTCATATTTTTATATGATTTCACACTTTAATTCAATAGACATCATCCTCTTCTGAGCACTGACCTTTCCACTCGCTTTCTTCGGACCCATGGTTATAAAAAGAAATGTGATAAAGTATGTAAATGCACAAAAGATGCTTAGACAACAAGGTAAACAAGCACACTAACTGAGGCGATGGAAACTATGAGATGCTCAAGTCATGGTAAACTGGTGGATCGGGTGCAGCGGGCCGATCCACGCGATTACTCGTATCTCAAATGTTGCTCGTATTTCAAAGCAAAAAATCGCTCACTCAGCTGCTTATATCTCAAAAATCTCGTATGTTAGGGCACTCGTATCTCAAGGTACCACTGTAATAGTGAGGTAAAGGCCTAGGGGCAGGGGTGGAAGCCAAGGTGAGAGGGACAAAGGGAAGAAAATGGGGACATCTGTAATACTCATATATATGAGAGTATTACATATATATATATATATATATATATGGATTAAGAGTATACTGTTTAAGAAGAATGCCCAGAACTTTGTAGTTCCCTGGGATCAATTTTATTTCTTATAAATAATCATTAGATAAACATATATTATAGGTGCAGGTTAATGATTTCTTAGACATTCCATACAAAGATCATTCTTTTGTCTGAATTACCAGAATAAAAAATAAATAAATTCTATTCTGTTTCACAATAGAATTCTTATTTTATATAGAGGCCACTCAGAAAAGAGATTTTTAACCTTTATAAATAGGGAAGATGGATTGTTGAAATAAAAAGCAAAGAAAACATGTTATTCAAATGTAATCTTTAGGTCTATAGATCACTAAAGGTCATGTTAATAAATTTAAAATAATGTAAATATTTTTAACATATAGTATTAGGATTTTTTCAGCACAGTCATATACACTTATATGCAAACTGATTGGCATTAAGGTAACACAGTATCTTATATTCTCATTTAATTACACAACTATGAACCACTTTTTTAAAATAAAACTAGTTTTTCAGATTTGTGTTTAGTGCTGTTACTTATTTAATCAATATGATGTCAAATATCCAAATAATTGTTTTTCCCTTCTATGGTTTTTGTTTACTGAATTCTCAATTTTGCATGTGAATATACAGAGCCCAAGGATAGTCAATGCGTAAGAGTGAGAATCATAAATCTAATTGCTATTCATTTCTTTGTCACAACTGACTGTAACCTTGAAATGAACACTTAATCTCTTTGTGCCTCTATCACTTCACTCTAAAACTTGGATAATGCTACTTATCTCACTGGGTAAGAGGGAGATGTTAATATTGTAAAGCCTGGGAGATTTTTAGATAAAGTAAACTGCTGCGGAATTGCTAAGAAATCACTATTATTATGTTTCTTCCTATAATCATTCCAATACCTGTGTTTGTGTGTATGTGTGTAAATGGAGTAGTAAAAGTACTTTATCCATGTTACTTTATTTAAACTAATCACTGGAAAATGTAATATACTAGGTGTAGAAGGATTTTGGTGTAATATATATCAATTTCTCCATTAAAATGAATAAACTTTCATTTTATCTGCTAGTCTTTTGGGATGAGTGTCTCATCTACAATAAATACATTTTTATATTCTATATTTTAGCACCTACCTTATAGATATAGAGAAGCACAACTCTGTATTATTATTCTTGTTGCTCAACTTCTAGTACTTAAAATTGAGTAAATGTTAATTATTAAAATATGTAAACATACAGAATCTTTGCACAATACACCTCATATTTTTCCATATGATGCATTAAATTTTATTTAGATAACTTTAACTATTAGAAATAAGAAAAGGTTGTTAGAAGATGAGCTGCAGGAGATACAATAATAAACTGGCAAAGTTTTGTACTCAGGGACCTATATTATAGTAACACTAGGTGTGGGAACCTCTTTCACGTCCTGCATGGTTCAGGGTTCCCAGTTCAGGGTTCTGGTTCTGGAGGAGGCCACACACAAATGAAAAGAGAGACTAGAAAAGTATTAATTGGGCAATATTGGGGGGCCAGGTGGGAGCCTTCCTCTAGTAAGAAGACTACTCCCTGCTCTGGCCTTGCTATCCCTTTTATTAAGACTATGGGATACACCCATGACCTTTAGGCAGAAAATTCCAAGAACAGAAATTTACATGAAACAAACAGGTAGAGGCTGCTTCAGCTAACAATGTTTCAACCAAACAGTGAGTGATTAGCTTTGACCTTTCAGAGCAATTAAGGTTGGCCAGCCTCCTGTCCACATCTTTCTATTAGTGAGACAATGTTTTGTTTCTGGCAACTAGAGGCCCAATGCACAAAATTCATGCAAGGGCCTTGGCTCCACCAAGGCAGCTGCCTCTTCCCTGGCTCCCACCTGCTGCCACTGTGGACATGGACCTTGGCTACCTCTGCCTCAGCCCCCAACTGCTGCAGCTTTCTCCAGAAGGTAGGACATCTGGAAGAATGTCCAGTCCAATTAGCATATTTCACTTTTATTATTATAGATATACAAGCACTTCTAATACAAAACCTGAGATGTGACAATTTAGTACAAAATAAATATGAGAAAAGGAGTGACTCAGTCTGGCTGGTGAACCTGAGATCACTTTGTGACAAATATGTGAATTTAATGTGGGCCTAGAAGGATCGGTGCTTAAAATGGGTTTGGGGGAAGAGAAGGGCAGGGTTCAAAAAGGGTCATTCCAGACATATATAGTGATTCAAATTATAGAGTCAGTGGGGATAACTGGATATAGGAATAGCAGAGCAAAATAGCAGCATGTAAGTGTCAAAGCAAGATGGATGCTATTACTGTAATGAGGAACAAGATTCAAATGGCCAGTAGGAGGCCATTTACACACCGAGATATAGGATGAGGGAAACAAACCATTATATTATTAGGGATACAAAGATGGGCAGTTAAGGGGGTCATTATTTGACTAAACTTCAGAAACTATAAACAGCTGGTGAGCACAGGCTGATATCTATCTCCCCCAGGAAAATCATAATCCAGTTTCTTTACTTACAATAGACCTTCCAAGGGCAATTAGATGTAAGTCAGGAACTTAAGCAACACCAAGGAACCTAAAAGACTCTCATACCCTCCATTAGAGAGGAGGAACACACTGGTCAGATGATAAATGCACTTCTACCCTAAGGTTGCTTCAAAGTGGAACTGATGGGGAAAGCACCAAACATTGGTCATCTCTCTAGTTATGAGTTTGAAATAAGGATGAACACACTTACCACCTAATAGAACCTTCATATTGGCTTCCTGTGGAATAAGAACCAAGACTCCACAGCAGGGAAGACCAAGTGGAAGCCTTTGAAACTGTACATACATCCTCAGCCAAGATAGACAATCAGAAGCAATACAGTATCTCGGAGTTGCATGGCATCAATTAGTACTATTCTTAAAGACCTGGAGGAGTTAGTATGTGTTAGCCTTATCACACCATTGTTTAATTTACTAGACTTTCCTCTGGATCAGCAAATGGTGGAACACTCTGTTAAGGTAATCAATGATAGTGCCAATCACTGCTGATACACTGAAAATGGATTTGGTACTAGAACAATCAAAGCCTCTGGCACTTATATGCAGCTATCGATCTGGTGAAAATGTGTTGTTTTGTCTCTATGGAGAAAGAGAATCAAAACTAATTTTTTTCTTTGGAATAGACAACAATATACCATTATTTCATGCAATAACTATAATTATTTTCTTGTTCTTTGTCACAATAAGTTCAAAGAAAACTTGATCTGGATATTTTAATAAAACTTAAATTGTTTTCTTATATTGATGATATTAAATAACCACTTCTGGAAAAGAAGTAATTGAAATAACTATGGTAATGTAAGAGACAGGAGTACCTGGGGTATAAAATGAACCCTATAGTGGTATAGGAGACTACCTTATTAGTGAGTATTATAGAACTACAGTACATGATCAAAGATACTCCACCAGAGAAAAAATAAGTCATTGTTCCTTGTAACTTCTATCTCTAAGAAAGATTCTTGGTGGACCTCTTAGGATATTGGGGATATCAATAACTCAGTAACTCATAAAACTACTGATATAGAATAGGCAGAAAGCACAACAGAGGTTTGCACACACTCAGGCTTGGGAACAAATGATATGTGATAAAATAAGACACTGTGCATTTCTGGCAAGTCCCAAGGAAATGTCTAAGAATCTAACAGCAGATACCCTCTTCTGTAGCAGAGAACTATTTGTTATTCAGAATCCAGCTTCTGGCCTACAACTGAGCCTTTGTAGGGACACATACACATGCATCTACCAAAAGATAAAGAAAGTGTTTTACATGAGACAGGGAGGCAAGTAAAGCAATGGTAGGGAGAATTCCCCTTTTTATCATAAGAGATAGGGTTGACACTACCTAATGGGGACAAGTAAGTGTATATGTGGAAATCAGTGCATTTTCTCTGGTATCTTTTTTTTATTAAATGTATTTTATTGATTTTTTATAAAGAGGAGTGGAGAGGGATAGAGAGTTAGAAACATCGATTAGCTGCCTCTTGCACACCGCCTACTGTACATGCCCTTGGCCGGAAACAAACCTGGGACCCTTCCATCTGCAGGCTGACACTCTACTCACTGAGCCAAGCCAGTTAGAGCTCTCTGGTACCTTTGTCTGTGCCCAGTAATAGGTATTACAGCAAAGGGTTTAAAAAGAGCATAATAACCAGTAGTCATTGTCTGAAAATTAGTGTCACAGTTACTACACTAGGCAATAAACTTAGGAAAACAGAGTGCAGGTCAAGAATGAATGGTATGGGAACTATAAGAATATGTTCTATGGTACAAGAGTGAATTTTTGCAGTGGAAGGAGTAGACTGCAGCAGATAATTTTGTTCTTTCATCCATATCCCTTTGGGCTTTCCCAGGGAAGTGTACACTGACTTACTTATCTTTCAACTATTCATGTTTTCTTGCGAATAGACTCCACTTCCTTCCACTTTGTCCACTTGCTGGGCAAGGCAGAAGTTACTAAGAATTAACACCCACCCCAGGAATAACCGTCAACCAATGACTGAAGGAAATCAGTGAACAAATAAACACTCCAGATTTCTTTTGTTTTTAATCTTCATTGTTGAAAGTATTACATAAGCCCCACTTTTTCCCCATTGACCCTTCTAGTCTGCCCCTATCCCCAACCCCAGGCCTTCACCACCCTATTGTCTGTGTCCATGTGTTATGCATATCTACATACATGTTCTTTGGTTGATCTCTTCTTACCAACCTCCATCTTCCCTCTCCAGGTTTCTTAATCACTGGGAAACTTGATTTTGAAGTACACAATCTGCAATGACTACTAGAATTTCCCACATTTTCCTATAGGTGTTACCTAATTTCATCTCCCATATAATTTTTGTTTTTCTAATGCTCACCTGAAGATATTTTTTTTCCAATGATTTTTTTTCTTGTAGAGAGAGTGGAAGGGGAGGGGTGTGTGTGTGTGTGTGTGTGTGTGTGTGTGTGAGAGAGAGAGAGAGAGAGAGAGAGAGAGTGAGAGAGAAAGAGAAAGAGAGAGAGAGAGAGAAAGGGAAAGAAAGAGAAAGAAAGATAGAGACAGAGAGAGTGACATGGATGTGTGAGAGACACATAGACTGGTTGCCTCTTGTGCGTGCCCTGACTGGGAATTGAAGCTAAGACCTTTTGGTCCATGACCAATGCTCTAACCATTGAGAAAACTGGCTCAGACCCACATAATCTATCAAATTCTTACTTTTTGATGTACTTTTTTTTTAAAGTATATTATTTTATTGATTTCAGATAGGAAGGAAAAGAGAGAAAGAGAGAGAAGCATCAATGATGAGAAATAATCATTGATCGGCTACCTTCTGCATGCTCCACATTGGGGATAAAGCCAGCAACAGACATTGTGTCCTGACCAGGAATCAAACTGTGACCTCATGGTTCATAGGTTGATACTCAACCAGTGGCAATGCCAGCCAAGCTGGATGTGCTTCTAATCAAACTCAAATAAAATATATTTAACTATTTGAAATAGTCTGTTACAGTTTAAGGGGAAACTCATCTGGAGACAATTTCTCCCAAAAAAATATAATCAGAAGATTTAATTCAATTGCCTTGATTACACTTGCAAAATATCAATGTTTTTAACATTAAAAACAGAGATGCCAAAAGTAAAATATTTATTTTCAGTTTCCAAAGTATTTTTATTATACAAATTGCATTTTTGAGGGTTGATGAACACACTATGAGTAAGAAAAACAAAAGGATACATGGCTGAAGTAAATAAACTTTCTTCATATATAGGAATCAGTCAACTTAACCAGAAAATTAATAAAAATGAATTATCATTAAAATTTTACACCTGAACATTGCTATTATTAAATTTCTAAAAATCCTTAAAAATTAATTTTGAATTTGTATGACCAAATAGAAACACAGAGATATTAAAACTTTTAAAATTAGAAGCAGCCGAAACCGGTTTGGCTCAGTGGATAGAGCATCAGCCTGTGGACTGAAAGGTCCTGGGTTCGATTCCGGTCAAGGGCATGTACCTTGGTTGCGGGCACGTCCCCAGTAGGGGGCATGCAAGAGGCGGTTGATCGATCTCTCTCTCATCGATGTTTCTAACTCTCTATCCCTCTCCCTTCCTCTCTGTAAGAAATCAATAAGGTATATTAAACACACACACACAAAAAAAAAATTAGAAGCAATGTCTATTTCATATAGCAAAAATACTAACAAAAATCTGTGTGTATATCTTGAGATATAGCATCTTAGAGCAGTAAAAAGTGGCATATTTCATAATAATCTGTATTGAATCTAAAGAAAATGGTGACATTATCTGTGAATTAAGAATAACATAGTTTAGAGTACCTTTTCTAGTGAAGAGATTTAAGAACATTTATTCCCTAGCTGTATGGTAGCCCTCTTAAAATCATAGCAGATACAATCATTTTTTTGATATGCCCTTTATAACTGTCAAACTATATACAATTACCGATTTGTTGGCTTTTTAAAGTCTTATGTAATAAAGTCTCATTTGCTTCAGCAAATCATTATTTGTCTCTTCTGACAGGAAGTTTTTGTGATCAGTGATTGAATCATGGGAACAGTTAAAGGGATATTTAGAGATCATGTACCTGAATTTTAGTAGAAACTCTGTAAGAATTTAAGAACCAGGCTAAAAAAAGTTGTTTAGATAATATGGTTATAATTTATTTTAACCATATAAAGTTTTTTAAGGTATGATTAGGAATGTGTTTATATTTATATATAAGACATTTGACAGGTTTTGATGTTTATTCTACATATTACCATGTTTTAACCACAAAATTACTTCTCACATGATCAGCAATGTTCACTTATTTATATATATATAAGACATTATGGAAATTTTTCATTATGTTTATTCACATATCTACATTTAGTATCTAGTTTATCTAAACATTTCTGAGTTTAATATATTTTGTTTAAAGCATTGTGAATGTGTATGTCATTTGTATACCATTGTAAGAATATATCACAGTACGTTAATTCATTCTTTCTTTTGACAATATCAAGCCAATTTGGCCTTTTGCAAATACCGCTGCATTATATACATTCTTTTACATTCATTCATTCTAAAACTTGAGAAATGTTATCCAGTGTAAACTATTACTAGTGGCTATTGGGTGATCCCTTTCAATATCAGCTGTTATTAAATAATGCTATTTTGCAAAGTAAAAATAGCATTAAGTTTAGCAGTATCAGAAAATTAAAATTTTCCAATTCCTTCACATTTTTGCTAGCACTTGGTATTGATGAACTTTAGAAACTCTGCAAATTTTGTCAGATTTTAATAGCAGCATATATTTATCATATTAATTTATATTTTCTTGATTACTAATGAGGGTTAGTGTTAAGAAACTGTTAATACATTATTTGGCTATTTGGTTAGCTTTTTTTGTGAAGTTGCTATAGAACTGCTTTATCCATGTATTTATTTAGCTTTTTATGAATTGATTTGCAGTTATTTTTTTTTTTTGTATTTTAGGAAAAAAAGCATCATTATTTCAATAATTTACATTGGAAACATTTGCCTTCATTCTATGTATTCTTTTTCACTCTCTTAATTCAGTCTTCTAATAAACACAGATTTATTTCTCCATTATTTAGATTTGTATTGTGTTTGAGAAGGTCTTCCTTCCACTGCTGTGCCTTCACCTGTGATGAGACCTTGAAGCCATGTGAGTGCATGCGGATAGCAAGGACATCCACAGCTACCTACTGGACCATATCTGGCACTAGACTGCACCACTGAGTTTGCATGTAGCTAGCCTTCCAGCTGTATACCTGCAAGCCCCTGGTTTGACTTCAGTCACAGACCTCTACTGATGTGCACCTATAGTAAGACCCAGAAGTCACATAGTGGGTACTGACAATCAGGGATCTCCACAGCTGCTTGTTAGCCCTGATTTGCCCCTGACTCTTGTCATTAATCTGTATTTCTGAACTTACAGCTACCCCTCCAGCTCTGTACCTGCCAGCGCAGCTCCCATCAACAGCCCCCACTGCTGCTACTATATTTCTAGCAAGGCCCTTAAGCTACAGGAGAACATGCCAACATCTAGAGCCCTAAAGTTGTTAGTGTGCCCATAGTTGGCCCTGGTCCTTGCTGTTGGCCCTGGCCCCACTTATGCATGTGTATCTACAACTGGCCCTGCTATTACAAACACCTGTAGTTTGTTCTCAAAGTTGAGGGCATGCATACCACTAGCTCCAGCCACCACCAGTACCTGCTCTGGTCCTTAACTGATGGATGTGGAGGTGCAACTGAGGACCCCAACAGCCCTCACAGCCACTGGAGATCACTGTGGCACTTAGATAGGTACACACAGTTATTGGTGTTATTGAGCCATTAGCCTGAGTTATCAAGACATCATGTCCTTCTTGATTCAGTACTGCTACATACCCACACACCTGGTGCCTTGCACCATTAGACTAGGGGTAACAGCACACTTCATCATGCTCCCGCCCAAAGATGGTCTTTCCTCACCAAAGTCATTCAATAAAGTCTGAAAGAAATAATTGCTTTCTCAAATTGCAAGCACCAATACAAGGCTATGGTGACTATGAAGAATCAGGAAAACATGATAGCACCAAAGGAAAATAGTAAACTCTCAGTATCTGACCCCAAATAAATTAATTAATATATATTAATTACTTGACAAAGTATTCTAAATAATTATTATAAATATGCTCAGATTGCTACAAGAGAACACATATAAACAATTTATTGAAATCATAAAAATAATACAAGAAGGAAAATGAGTTCAACAGAAAGATAAAACACATCAAAAGAACTAAACACAAATTTTGAAGGTGGAGAATTTAATGCATGACCTAAATAGAGAACCCCAATAGCAGACTTGGTCAAGTAGAATATATCGTGAGCAAACTCAAAGACAGCATTTAATATTATCCAATCAGAGGAACAAAAATTAAAAAAAAATGTTAAAAACCTATGAAACTTATGGGACATCATTAAGAAAAGTAATCTATACATCACTGGGATCCAAGAAGGTGAAAGCAGCAGAAAGTTTATTTACAGAAATAGTGGCAGAGAGCTTCCCAAATTTGAGGAAAGATTTATACATACCAATTCATGAGACAAATAGATCACCCCAAAATTTAAATCCAGGGCAGTTTTTACAGGACAAATTATAATAAAAAGATATTCAAATGGAATACATTTATAATATATACATATATATTGAACCAGCATATTATACCTTAAAATATGAATGATCAATTATATCTCAATAAAGATTAAATTATTTAACAAATATGCAGGTAAGTAAGCAATTTAAGTAAACAGTTCTCTAATCTGAATTCATTGAAACATTTGAAATAAATTTTTATACTAGATAGATGGCAGTGGTGCAAATTTACTTATTTTTCCTTTGTAAATTGAATTGCTCAGGCTACTTATTAAAATATTGTACCTTTCTCCACTGATAAACAATTTATTAATTTGAAAATCCTCATTGGGCATATGGGGAAACTGAGACAGGATGGTTATGTAAGTTTCTGATGAATATTCATTTAGTAAGACTAATAGTGCTGGGATACATAATGAGAAAGTCTGATTTCAGAGTCTGCGTTTCTAACCATGAAGGAAAACTAAACTTTGTTGTTATAAAAATTGCAATACAATACAACCCTGAAATTTTCTGGTAATATTAAAATATTATGAAGAAAATAACATAACTTTGTTTCTAAAATAAAACACAGGTTTATAAATACATTTTACACAAACAAAGTGATTATTTGATTTATGAAGATAAGCAGACATATGTTTACTTATGATAAGCATCTTGTCTGAATAGCTTTTCAAAGGATGGTGAAAAGACAATTGAATAGTCTCAAAACCATAATCATAAGAACACCTCTTAACTTACAAAAGAGTAGAAATTCAAAGTTTCTTAATATTAAAAAATAAAGCTTTCATTGAGTATCCATCACTTTCCTTTTATCCATGCTTTTATCTCTTGCTGACATTTACTAGGGTAATAATTTTTCTTTCTCTCTTTTTCTTTTTGTTCTTCTCTCTTTCAAATAAATGGTGATGACAACAATAAATGGGGTATTTTTAGATCCGATTAAGAGGATTGCAGTCCATCGGATATTTGCTCCTGACCCTACCTCCAACAAAACTCAATTGATGTCATTGACAAGTAGTAATATTTGAGGGATGTGTTTATCAAGATAGTGACAAATTATTGTGTTTGGCTCATGGGCATGAATGTAAGTAGAAGGAATAGGGCAACACACAGCCACTGAAATTATAGTCTGGATACCAAAACAAATGCCTTCACAATGCTTTGATCTCTTTGGGGAAATTGCAAAAGATCCATGTACTTCTCCGTCCCCCAACTCCCTATCCCACCCCCCCAGTACATTAAAAACTTATAACTGGCAATTGAAGTTGTGGGTTATAAAAACAGATTTCTCCCTCATATTCACTATTTCTCAATTGAAAGAGAGTTATAATTCTGAAACTAATTTTCTAAGAAAACACTTCATTTTGGTTTTGCTATCTTTTAGGCTTATATTTAGTGTGCCAATATCTTTGCTTCTTTACTTCTTTCTGTAACTTTCCTCAACTCCTTTTACTTAACCATTAATGTATTCAATTCTTTATCAACTATAAAGAACATATCTTCACCAGATGTATTTTTATCATGTCTTAATTGACTGCTATAACTTGTTCTACTAGTATTATTGGTCATTTTTATTTTTACTTATTAGAAGCAGTCACTACAACACATGTACCTAACTGTTAACCTGCTCTTATTTGTGGTAGGTAGAATAATGCCTCCCCTCCCCCAAGCAAACATATCCACATCCTAATTCCAGGAACCTGTAAATTTTTTTACCTTACATGTCAAAAGTGATTTTGCAGATATGATTAAATTTGCAGATCCTGAGATAGGGCAATTACTCCCAATTATTGTGATGTGCCAAATCTAATCCTTAAAAGCAGAGAAACTTTCTTGGCTGTGGTGAAAGAGAGAGAAGGGTCAGAGAGATGAAATATCACTGGCTTTAAAAATGGAGGAAGACCCAGCCTGTGTGGCTAAGTGGTTGAGCATCGACCTATAAACCAGGAGTTCATAGTTTGATTCCCTGTCAGGTCACATGCCTGGGCTGAAGCCTCAATTCCCAGTGTGGGGCATGTAGGAGGCAACCAATCAATGATTCTCTCTCATTATTGATGTTTTTTCTCTCTCTCTCTCTCTCTCTCTCTCTCTCACTCTCTCTCTCTCTCTCTCTCTCTCTCTCTCCCCCCCCTCTTTCTTCCTTTCTGAAATAAATGAAAAAAAAATTTTTTTAAATGGAAACAGGAGATCACAGGCCAGGAAATGTGGGCAGCCTCTAGAAGCTGAGAAGGACAAAGTAACAGATTCTTCCCTAGAGAATTTACAGAAAGGAATGCAGCCTTGACTAGATATTAGAATTGTCAGACTTCAGGCCTATAGGATTACAAAATAATAAATTTTCAATGTTTTCAGCTACTACATTATTGGTAATTTTGTATGGCAGCAATAAGAAACTAATAAAATATTAATTCTTCATTGAGTCATGTTATATCCTTTTAATATGCTATCTATGCAGGCATAAAAATGATCCCATTCATTTATTAATTCATTCAATTTTTAAAATATAATTCTTTTGCCCTAGCAAGTTTTCATAAGTTGATAGAGCATCAGCCTGAAGACTTGAGGGTCTTGGATTCTATTCTGGTCAAGGGCATGTACCTAGGTTGCAGGCTAAATCCCTGACTCTGGTAGGGGCATGTGCAGAAGGCAACCAATTGATGTATTTCTCTCACATTGATGACTCTCTTTCTCTCTTTCTCTCTCTCTTTCTCTCTCTCTTCCATTCTCTCTAAAAATCAGTAAAAGAATATCCTCAAGTGAGGATTAACCAAAAAAATGTGTATATATCCCTTTTTTAGTGGCTAAATATAGGAGCTATAAAAATACAATATGGCCCCTCTTAAAAATAACACATTCAAGTATACGATTCAGTGCAGTTGCTATTATCAGAACTAAGTAGAAGTAATTGCTTTTATGCAGGGATGAAATGATGGTAGTGATCTAAAAATTTCAAAGAAGTGGGATTTAAAGTTTGAGTAGGTTTTATTAGATGGAAAAATTAGTTAGATCTAAGTAGAACAAGATAAGCAAAAAGCAAGAGATCATGTGTACAGCTGGGCACAACACACTAAAATCAAATTTGTTGCTTGGATCTTTTATTTATATTAAAATGCAATTTGTTTATTTGAATGTATACTAGTATGAGAAATGTTTGTTTACTACTGCACCCCAGGGACCTAGCATTCAGTAACCCTCCATTGTAGGAGTGAATGCCTTTCCTCTTTAATGTAATTTAAAGAAATTTATATGAATATAGAAATATTTTACATGTAGTTTACCAGATTTTAAAAATATACTCATATTTGCATTCCATAGTATCTTGGAGGGTTCTTCTGAATGCAATGTGCCAAACTCTGCTACTATTTAGTACATAGAAAATAAAACTTGAAAACCTAAAAACTGATGAACATATTGATATGATATTGTGAAGAATTTCATGGGCCCTACTATCACATGTCTTAATCTATGCCGACTGTATTTTAATTTTTTAAACACTGAATTCATCTTAAAATAACATTTATTTTTGACAGCACAAATAATACCAAATGTATTTTTTTTCCCTAAGACTGAGGCATCTATCATCAAGTTTAAAATGCTTACAATTTTTTGAAGCACCTGATTTTTGATGAACTGAAAGTGAAAATACCCTCTGCAACCACTCCAACTATATTATAACTAGGAACAGATGTTCACATTATAAATTAATGAATTCTACTTTTTTATTACACTGATTAGAGTATTTTAAACCTTTTAATAGATAATTAATTTTATAGTCTTTAGCTTATGGTAAAAAATGTGTATTTATCTAAATTTTTATCATTGCAGTTTACATATTTAAAAATATTTTTCTAAGCTTATTTCTTCATTCAATGAAAGAAAAAATCTAAACACCATTTTAACTTCAAATAGTTATTTCATATAGCTTCTAAGACACTTCAGCTTTTATTCACATCTGAAGACATATTGGAGACAGATGCCAAATCATCCAAAGGACAATTTTTCTGAAATTTCTGTTTCAGTCGAGAATAAAAAGACCAAGAAGATGTGATTTGAGAAAATTCGCAGCATTACTTAAAACACTAGATCCTGTGTAAGGGGATACAGACATTTGAATCCAATGTGGTTTTCACTGAAGTTACTAGCGGGAGTTTTGGACACATTGAGTTGATATGGCAATATAGTGTGTGTGTGCATATATATATATATATATATATATATATATATATATATATATATAGTTGTATAGAATAATAAACTTAATGAAGAGGAGAAAAATATCAGTCTTCTAATGGAGGAGAAGATAACTACTTCCTTGTGAATGAGTTATAAAAAAGGAAAAATATGCACATATGTCTGCTCTTAACAAAAATAAAGAGTCCTCTCTTTTTTTTCTGGAGAAGCAGAAGGTCTAAATGCAAGATGTCTATAAGTTACATTTGATCATTTATTTTTAGTAGCACCAGTAAAGGCTAGAGCTGAGATTGAGGGATACGGTGGGTATAAATTGTAAATAATTGAGTTAGCTGTTCCAAAAGCCTGACATTTGAGGGCCAACTGCCCAAATGCTAAAAATAAAAACAAAAATACATCTATTAACTGATTAACTCTCTTTTTAAAAATATATTTTTAGTGATTTCACAGAGGAAGGGAGAGAGAAAGAGAGATAGAAACATCATTGATGAAAGAGAATCATTAATTGGCTACTTCCAGAATGTCCCACACTGGAGATTGAGCCCACAATCTGGGCATGTGCCCTGACCAGGAATCGAACCATGACCTCCTTATTCATAGGTCAACACTTAACCACTGAGCCATGCCAGCTGAGACACCTATTAAGTATCTTAACTACAAACTAATATGAAGACCAAACTCATAAAGAGCTTTTTGAATGCTGCCTTTAAAAGTTATTTAAATACTAGAGGCCCAGTGCATGAAATTTATGCTGTCCCTCTCTAATCTGGGACCAACAGAGGAATGTCCGACTTCCTGTTTAGGCCCAATCCTACAGGAATCAGGCCTAAATGAGCAGTCAGATATCCCTCTCACAATTCAGGAATGTTGGCTCCCAACTGCTCACCTGCCTGCCTTCCTGATTGCCCCTAACCTCTTCTGCCTACTAGCCTCATCACCCCCTAACCATTTACCTGCCAGCCTGAGTGATACCTAACTGCCCACCCCTGCAGGTCTGGTTACCCTTAACTGCCCTCTTCTGTAGGCCTGCTTCCCCCCAACTCCTTTCCCCTGTTGGCCTAGGTCCCCCACAACTGCTCTCAACTACATGTTTGGGGCCCCTACAACTGCCCTTCCTTGCAGGCCTGGTCGCCCCTAACAGACCTCCTCTGCTGACCTGGTCACCCCTAACTACCCTCCCCTGCAGGCTTGATTGCCCCCAACTGCCCTCCCTTGCAAGCTTGGTCTTTCCCAACTGCCCTCCCCCACTGGCTTGATCACCCATAACTGCCCTCCCCTGCTGGCCATCTTGTGGTGGCCATCTTGTGTCCACATGGGGGCAGTCATCTTTGAACACATGGAGGCAGCCATCTTGTGTGTTGGAGTGATGGTCAATTTGCATATTATTCTATTAGATAGGATAGAGGCCTGGTGCATGGATAGGGGCTAGCTCATTTGCCCTGAAGAGTATCCCAGATCAGGGTAGGGGTTCCCATGGGGCATGGGGCAGCATTGATGAGGGTACTGTGGTTGTTTGCACGTTGGCTATGTCCCCTGGTGACCCAAGTGGAGGCCCTGGTATTTGGGATTTATTTATCTTCTATAATTGAAATTTTGCAGCCTTGAACAGAGGCTAAGGCAGGCCAGGACTGCAGAAGCTTGGCTTCCTTCATCATCAGGGACAACTCAAGCCTCTTGCTCTCTCCAGCTCCCTGGCTATTGCCATTTTTGTTGGGATTTATTGATCTTCTATAATTTAAACTTTGTAGCCTTGAATGGAGGTCTGGGCCTTCCAGGGTGTGCAGAAAGCTTGGCTTCCTCCATTGCCAGGGAAATCCAAGCCTCTTGCTTGCTCTGTGGTCTCAACCATCTTGGTTGGGTTAAATTGCATACTCACTCCTGATTGGCTGGTGGGCATGGCTTGTGGTTGTAGCAAGTGATGGTTAATTTGCATATTACTCTTTTATTAGATAGGATATGCAGAATTATGTTTAAGTCCATGAGACAGGAAGCTGACTAATATGACTTAAAACTAACCAATTTAATGAAAGACGTTTTGAAATCAACTGGCACTGTGCTTCCAGTACTGAAAGGTTAAGGCATATTCCATCATTCTTGTCTGCTAACTTTAAAAATAAACTTTTAAGCAGTTTTATTGAAAAATAATTGATATACATCACTGTATAAATTTAAGACATACAGCATGATGGTTTGATTTATGTATACTGTAAAATAATTACCAAAATAGGTTCAGCTAACATCCATCATTTCATGTAGAAACAGTAAAAAGAAAAGAAAGTAGAATGTGAAGAAAAAAATTACCCTTGTGATGAGAATTCTTGGTATTTGCTCCAACAACTTTCTTATATATCATATAGCAGTGTTAGCTACAGTCATCACGGTATATATTACATCCCTAGTACTTATAAATGGAAGTATGTACCTTTTGATCATTTTTCTTCAATTCCCCTTCTCCCCACCTGATCTGCTAACTTTAATATATGGCTCTGGTCTTCATGCTTATAGCAACATGTCAAATGAAGCTCTGGGTACCACATCTATGTTTTATATAGAAAAAAAATGAGGGTGTGAGGACAGAGCCTTAGCAAATGCCAAAAGATATAATGACTGAGATACAGTTTCCTTTGTTGATAAAGGTGCATATAGTTAATAACACTGTGTAGGGGGCTAAAGAAAAACATGGAAATGTGTTTGTGGTTTGAGCTCCCATTTATGTAGATGACTACGAATTATTTTATTGGAGCTTCTTCTCTGCACCTCCAAAATACATAAACTATTTAATTTTGACTTCTAAAGAGCAAAATAATTTAGTGTATTGAAACAGCCCATTCATCAAATAATGGGCTTGATTCTGTCACCTCAAGAGCTTGTTAAGTCACTTCCAGCTGCTACAATCACTGCCAGGTACTTCTAAGGACTGGCACTTTCTGAGCTCTATCTACTACACCTATAAGTGTGACTCTTCAATCCAATTCTAGTCTTTATTATAATCAAGTGCCCACTCCAGTTAGCATCAAGGCAACTGGGATCTTAGAATTCTCTATATGTGTCTGTTTCTGATTTTCAATCAGACCTCTTCATCCAAAAGCTGAAAGGTCCTGAATATCCAGGAAGTAGTAGAGTAACATTTTCACTTAAAGCAGTGTCAAGAGCAGCATCACGGAAATAAAACTTTGGGAAGGAAGATAAGCTATAAAATAGAAACTTTCCACCAAGAAGGAAGGAAGTGACAGAGCTGAGAAGTATTATATTCTGTGGTTGTACCTATATGAATTTATTGATTAAAGAATTTAACCTCAAGGTGAAATTCAATGTCATTTAAATTACAGGAAAAAAAGAAGGAATTTCATATGTAATAATCTATATTAAAGAAAGTTTACAGGCTACATCTAGATATAGGGTTTGATTTGCTCAACAAATATTTATTAACCATTTATTGGGAATATTGGTAATGTATACACTTATAAAATAAGTTATAATTTAAACAATAATATAAAGATATTAAAATAAAACTCAGTAACCTTTAACCTTTAATTGCATAGATCATGTTCACTTCTATTTTTATTAAAATAGTTATATAACAGCTTTATTAAGGTATAAATCATATTATGCAAAATTCACTTTATTCAAGTGTACAATTCAATGTTTTTACTTGACATATTCACGGGGTGCAACCTTTGTGCAGCCTTCACCATTTTTTAGTCTCAAACATTTTCATTATTGTAAAAATAAAATTGTTAGTGATTAGCAGCTGCTTCCTATTTTTTTCCATTCCTTCTATCCTAGGCAACCACAAATTTTCTCTCTATCCTCATGAATTCACATATAAATGACATCCTATCTAATAAAAGAGTAATATGGAATTTGACCACACCTCTGCTACACCAATAAGCCATGCCCACCAGCCAATCAGAGCGAGTATGCAAATTAACCCAACCAAGATGGCTATGGCCACAGAAAGAGCAGGAAGGAGGCTTGGGTTGCCCCTGGTGATGGAGGAAGCCAACCTTTCTGCACATCCTGGCCAGCCCAGGCATTGGCTTAATGCAACAAAGATTCAATGGCTCTGTAAGCAGAAGGCTTTTCTCCAATCCAGGCTACAAGGTTTCAATTTTAGAAGATAAATAAATCCCAGATACCAGGGCCTCTGCTTCAGTCAAGGGGTGTGGCCATCCTGGTCACCCCATCCCCCAAGGGAACACCCACCCTGATCCAAGATACCCTTCAGGACAAACCAGCTGGCCCCCAACCATGCAACAGGCCTCTATGCTATCTTATAAAAGAGTAATATGCAGATTGACCATCACTCCAACACACAAAATGACTGCCCCCATGTGGTCAAAAGATCTTGCCCCTATGTGGATATAAGATGGCCACTACAAGATGGCCAGCAGGGGAGGGCAGTTGGCAAGGACCAGGCCTGCAAGGGACGGCAGTTGGGAGTGATCAAGCTTGCAGGGGAAGTCAGTTAGGGGTGACCAGGTTGGCAGAGAAGAGAAGTTGGAGGTGACCGGGCCTGCAGGGATGGGTAGTTGTGGGGGACAAGGTCTGTAGGAAAGGGCAGTTAGGGGTGACCAGGCCCACAGGAGAGGGCAATTAGGGGCAAACTGGCTGGAAGGGGTACAGTTAGGCATCAATCAGGCTGGCAGGGGAGTGGTTAGGGGGTAATCAGACTGACAGACAGAAGCGGTTATGGGCAATCAGGAAGGCAGGCAGGTGAGCAGTTGGGAGCTGCAGTCCTGGATTGTGAGAGGGATGTCTGACTACACATTTAGGCCTGATCCTACCCTGACATTCCTCAAGGGGTCCCAGATTGGAGAGGGAGCAGGCTGGGCTGAAGGACAGCCCCACCCTGTGCACAAATTTTGTGCACTGGTCCTCTAGTCATATAATATTAGCCTTTTATAAGATCATTTTATATAGCAGTAGAAGCTCGATGCACAAAGTTTCATGCTAGAATGGGCTTTTTTTTTCCCTGACTGCCACCACCACCTTTCTACTCTGCCCTAGCCCCTTTCCACTCAGGCCCCAGAGCTGCCTCTTTCCACTGGCTGCTGCCCAGCAGCCCTGAGAGACTAGGGGTGGGGCAGAACACCAGGGTCACTTGGCGCTTATGAGTGCAAATTAACTGCCATCTTTGTTGGATTAATTTGCCTATCACTCCTATTGGCTGGTGGCATAGCAGAGGTATGGTCAATTTATATGTTTGTCTATTATTAGGTAAGATAGTATTTTCAAGGTTTTGCCTTTGTTCCTTTTTATGGCTGAATGATATTCCATTGTCTAGATATACCATTATTTGTTTATACATTCATTAGTTGATGGTTATTTGGGTGACTCTACTTATTGGCTATTATGAATACTCTTCTGTGAATATTTATGTACAAGACTTTTTGTTGGGCATATGTTGTCAATTCTTTTGTATTTTCCAGTTAATTTATCATGTCGACTAACATGACATTTTAGTTACAGCCAAATTTTTTTTCCACACTTCGGAGTTAGTTATCCTCTGCTAAGAATAGTCAACTATATTCATACTGATTTTGAGTCTACTTGATCTATCAATTATCTACAGATGGATATTGATGTCTGCAAGTGTAATAGTGTGTCTGTCTATTTCTTCTTTCACTTCTATGAGTTTTTGCCTCATGTATTTTGGTGTTCTCTTAGGGATACACACCTTTAAAATTATTGTGCTAGAGAATTGGCCCCTGAGATATTGTGATTTATAAATACATGGTTTTCATCCATAGTCCCTGGCTCATAGCTCTCAAAATTCTTGGAATTTCCTAAATGTTGAGAATAATAAAAGTACTTTTAGTTATGTTAATGAAATGACTTGTAGACCCCACCCAAGTGAGGGCTGGTTGCCAGGAGAAAAACTATGTGGTTAAAGGTTTGGGACTTTCAGCCCTTCCCTTCCACCTCTTCTAGCTTAGAGACATCTTCAAGGACCCAAGGGTAAGTATATATTAGATTTTAGAAAGTGCCTTGAGAATGATTCTAAGTATTTTTTTATTCCTGCCTACTGATGCTGATCTGGAAGTTGAATCATGTTTTTCACTTCATTGTCATTAGTTTTGGCAATATGACCTGGTTTATCCCCTGAAATATGAATGAAAATTACATGTGACTCTTCTGTGCATGAGAAATAAGGAGAATCACGTAGGTTTTGATAAAATTTTTCCTGCCCTAATGAAACTCTCAAGTCTTTGTTAGCTATTAAATTTGGACACATGATGTAGAGAATGTGAAATGGAGCTGTGACTGGTGTAAAATACATATAATCATGAGCATAAAATATTGTTAAAAGCCACTATGATTACAGAGCTGTTTGCTACTGCAGCATTACTGAGATTACATTGACTACTTCTTACAGCCTAAGATAATGAATTACTTTTAAAGACCTAGTAAATGATCTTTATTAATCCTTATTTAACTATTTTATTATTTGTATCAGAAATTACATTTTTCATGCTGTAAAAGAGTTTAAAAACTAGTTTTTATTTAAATATTTACTAAAATATTTAATTCTTCAAAAATAGCCTAAAACATGAAAGGAAGGGGTGGAAATGCCTGAGCAGACACAATAAACAGAAAAGATATTTGACTCATTGGCGAGTCAATGGAAAAAGAAAAGAAAAGAAAAAAAAACGAAAGAAATTGGGAAGCTGGGGTGCTTCACTTGGCTGAAAAAATTTAGCTAAATCGAAAACAGGTCTAATTAAGCAAGTTTATTCTATAGATATAGATATAGATATAGATATAGATATAGATATAGATATAGATATAGATATATAAAAGACTAAGTTGACTCATACATGCAGTTTACATATAAAGATCTCACTGGTGCGAATCGCAAGCATGTTTCGATCTGTCATTGTTGATGCTGAATTTGGTTGACACTTCTCTTATAGAGAAAAGGTGAATCGTGATATTAAAATATTTCTTCTAATTAATTTCCTTTCAATCTTCATGAATTCAAGTACCAGGCCAGTAATTTATCTTAATAAAAAGGTAATATGCCAATTAGACTGGTGGACCAACATCTTCTGGACTAAGCCACGGGGAGGAAGGGGTTGGGGCGGGGAGAGAGCTGAGGCAGCGGTGATTAGGAGCAATCAGGGCAGCTGGGGAGCAGTTAGGGGATAGACAAGCTGGCAGGGAGATATTTAAGGAGTGACCAGGTCATCAGGGGGCAGTTAAGGGGTGACCAGGCAGTGGGCATTTAGGAGGTGATCTGGATGGCAAGCAGAGGTAGTTAGGGGTGATCAGGCAGGCAGACAAGAGAGCAGTTAGGAGCCAGAGGTCTTGGATTGTAAGAGGGATGTCCTAAACTGGCAGTTGGACATCCCCTGAGAGGTCCTGGATTGAAGAGGGTGCAGGCCAGGCTGAGGGACCCCTCTTGTACAAATTTTGTGTGTTGGACCTCTAGTGTTTAAATAATTGTGAGTGCTATCCGGTAGTAATTCTGTGATAATAGAATTATTTTTATCTTCAATGTCTGAGCCACTATGCAACTTATAGCTATGAAGCACTATGTCCTAGTGTGATTAACAAACTAAATTAAAAATTAGTTTTAAAAAGTCACATACTATTAGTGGCTATTATACTAATATCAGCACAGATGTAGATTTAAATCTGGATAACCTAGAAAATACAACTAATTGTTTCATGTTTTTATTTCTGAGTATTATCCAACTAGTAGTCTAAATGACACAATGAGCTTTAAGTGGGAGAGGGAGAATAATGAATTAATAACTTAAGCTTATACTACAAGATTGATTTTAATGACTCTTGGTAGAAAAATATTTTTCTTAGGAATTTGGAAATAAGTTAAAGCTTTAACCTTGAAGAAACTACAAAAAGGCTAAACAATCATAGCGAAAAAATACAATTGTAGAAATATAAAATACCACAATGTTTTATTTGGCAAAATTAAACACATTACCATGTAAAAATTTACAATATTAAAAGAACAGTAGAAATATCTGAGTTGGAAAAACAATTTTAGATCAATATTAAAAAAATATTTCTCTCTGTATAAAATAGAGATTGAATTTACCTCTCTCATATAATTAGTCATTTATTTTCAGGGTCAGAATAAAACTTATATTTTCTGATCCTGCATTGTGTTTATTTCATATATGTAATTTCTGTAACTAAATTAGTAATGACAAAATAAAATAATATTCTAAGACATAGCATGTGTTTTATTCTTTCCACCTATTTAAATTTTAATTTTCATAGAATTTGCACTTTCTGAAAATTTTCTCCAGGAAACACTTGATAATAGGATGTGAAAATTTGGGATATTTCATAAACACATATGAAAATCATAAGAATGGGTAGATATATAACATCAGTATTTAAAGGTAGAGGAATAAAAAGTTTCTTGAGCTTGCATTGTAACTAGTAAGTAAAATCCAGAAATTCCTTTCATAAGTCAGAAATATAAAATAATAAGAGGTTTTAATATTAAGGAATCATACAAAATTGTTTCATACTCAATTCATAAGTTGAAAACCAAGTAATTGATTATTTCCAAGGTAAACAGTTTCTAAAGAATATACTTTAACTTTTGTTAAATGAATAAAATACTGATTTTTTTTATTTCTTTCAGATAATCTGTCTTTATGGAAATTTTATCTCATTTAAAATATGGATGTCAATCATTTTGAATCCATTTGTTTACTTAAATTACACTAGAAAGGTGATTCACATAGTGAGCAGGCCAGGAATGTTGACTTCATAATTGACAAGTTTGGATCACTTTCCTTAGAAGGCCAAAAGATGGTGCTGCTGTGTAGCTGAGACACTGTCTTCAATAATCAATTTCCTGCACAGTTCAGTTCACCTGCTAAAATGGCGGAAATATATCTGTCATAGAGCAAGTAAAACATGTCTGAAAATGCAGTGAAACAAATCAGAGAGAGACCCAGTGATAACTGGATTGGTAAAAACTGACAGTAGTCTAGTGGCAAAGAGATTGGTAGTCTCCTTTTGTGTTACTTATAATAATGAACAGATAATATGCTAATTAGACCAGATATCCTTCTGGACATCATTCCAGACGTCCTTCTGGACAAAGTTGGGGCCGGAGGGAAGCCAGCCTGGGTCCCAGGTGTCAGAGGGAAGCTGGTTCCGGCAGCCGGGAGAAGGGTCTACTCTTACAAAAATTTCATGCATTAGGCCTCTAGTATGTAAATAACTCTGAGAATTCAGGTTAAACACTCATCATAGAAAATTATGATGTTAAATAATGAGAGAGAGTGAGAAAGTTTGACTTTAAAGAAATTGGTTATTTTATGAGGACAAACTAATTAGTCAAGTATTGATATTTTCATTTTAAACATTTAGTAATTGTATAATCTCAAAGTAAACCTCAAAATTATTTGCTTCAAACCATAAACTCTTACTAGCACTAGTATTAAACTATAGTGCTATTTATTGTGGTCACAGTTTTATGCAGAAGTAGAATTTTTCAATTTAAATTTTTAAATTTTATACTTCACATCTATACATGCACACACTTTTAGAAGTCAAATAGTTTTATAAAATCATAATAGAAATAAAAAGAAACTACCTTTCAACCCCAAATTGCTCCTCCTTAGTGAATACAGTTTACCTGTGTCATTCCCATATTTTGTTAAAATGTTTTATCTAGATAACATGATTCTTCTATTATTTCTTGATGTTCCAGTGTTAGTTCTATCAGTTGACTTCCTACTATAAAAGGTTTCTTATTTATCCTCCATCAGGAAGCTTCTCTATATTTCCAATTAGGTTTTATAGATATTTTTTGTGAAATCAAAAATTAGTGTTTATATAATGATTCAGTGAATATTATTAAAGTGGAGCTATACAGTATACTATAACATTTAATTTATATACAACTTTGCATAGGTAGTTTATAATTTACCCCCAACATCTACTTATGTTAATTTTCTCTCAATACATTTAAAAACATTATCTGTGTACAGTAGAGTATTAACTATAGTCACCATGATGTACATTCGCTCTCTAGAACTATTCATCTTACGTAACTGAAACTTAGCACCCTTTTGTTGGAGGAAGCCATTAAGATGATGTGAACACTGGTTGACCCTCAAGCTGGACCTGGGTAATCTGGGCGTTGAAGGCTCTTTGCTACTCTGCTAACCTTGAATATAAATTCTACTTGCCTTCCCCAAATCTGAAGCTGCCCATGGGCACAACTTTGAGTGATGTATTGTTGAGACTATTTGGATGGCCTATGTAATCAAACCCAGTTGAGGACTCTAGATAATCTTTTAAAATTCGGGTGAACTGGTGTGATCAACTTATATTGCAGATACTCAAGACAAGCCTTGTAGGTAATAAGTTCCTTTGCTTATTAAATCTATCACCTACAAAACTGGAGTGGTCTTTCTTTGGTCTCTCTACCGCTGCATAAAAAGTCAATTTGTGAACCAACAAGAAGACTAAAAAATGGGCCTTGGGAAAAAGGTATCTGGGGTAGGGACATTCTGAGTTGGCCATCAACCTCTGTGTAGGGAGGGTGGCTCATATTTCAGATGCTTGTAGAACACAGTGTGAGTATGGAGATGCCCCAAAACACAACTGTTTTGATCCTTTATTTGAGGAACTGCTCACAGTGCACTGTGGCAAAGAAAGGAAGTGGATTGTGGCTGCAGTGGGCTGGTCTCTACTGTGGCAGTTTGGCTGGTCACAAATGCCCAAAGAGAAGCTAAAGCCTGAGATAGAAAGTTGGAAGAAGAACTGAGATTAGAGAAGGACATGTAATGTCCACTACTCTGATAGCTTTGGTGCTGGCAGACAAGGTAGGAAAGCAGTATAATAAATTAGAGACTTCAGTGGTCCATTTGGTAAAAAGTCAAACTGTCACAGATTAATGTCCAAGTGCTTGGGACATGCCTGATTAGGATGCTAAGAGGAGGGATCCCTCAGAAAGTGTGGAGAGTGACAAGGTTGTTGTGATGATTGGCAGTGAAATGGAAGAAACAACCAGTGCTCTCCCACTTGTGACACAAAGGAAAGTAAAATCACAACAATACATGCCCAGCCAGTAAGCTGCCCCCAGTTCAGGAAGTATTCATGAAGAGAGGATATAATCCCATTGAGCACATTAATATAGCTGTGAAGTTCAAGCAAAAGGCCAGAACAAGTATCCAGGCATGGTTAGTGTGGCTATAGTATGTCAGGGCCATGGTATTTCTCTGACTGTGCAGAAGGCAGAGAAAATGAGAAACTGACCTCCATATATCCTGCTCTCCAGCTGTGGCTGTATAGCACTCAGAAGGTTCATGGTACTCACTGCTTATAGATTAGACTATAGGACTGGTGCACAAAATTCATGCACAGAGGGTGTCTCTCAGCCCAGCCTGCAACTCTCCTTTCTGGGACCCCTAGAGTAATGTCCAATGGGCAGTCAGACACCCTTCTCACAACCCAGGACTGCTGGCTTCCAACTGCTCGCATGCCTACCTTCCTGATTGCCCCTAATTGCTTCTGCCTGCCAGCCTGATCATCCCATACCACTACCCTGCCAACTCGATTGATGCCTAAATGCTCCCCTACCAGCCTGATTGCCCCTAACTGCCTTTCTTTGTGGTCCTGGTCACTCCTAACTGCCCTCCCCTGCAGGCCTGGGTCCCCCTCAACTGCCCTTCCCTACAGGCCTGATCACCCCTAACTTCCCTCCTCTGCTGGACTGGTCACTCCTAACTGCCCTCTGCTGTAGGCTTGATTGTCCCCAACTGCCCTCCCTTGCAAGCCTGGTCCCTCCCAACTGCCCTTCCCTGCTGGCCATCTTGTGGTGGCTATCTTGTGTCTACATGGGGGCAGGATCTTTGACCACATGGGGCAGTCATCTTGTGTGTTGGAGTGATGGTCAATTTGCATTTTACTCTTTTATTAGATAGGATAGAGGCCTGGTGCTTGGGTGGGGTCCTGTTGGTTTGTCCTATAGGGTGTCCCAGATCAGGGAAGGGGTTCTCTTGGGGACTGAGGCATCCTCGGTGAGGGGCCTATGCTGATTTGCAGGCTGGCCATGCCTCCCAGTGACCCAAGTGGAGGACCTGGTATCTGGGATTTATTTATCTTCTACAAGTGAAACATTGTAGCCTGGAGTGGAGCCAAACCTTCTGCTCACTCCATGTTGGCAGCCATTTTTGTTGGGATTTATTTATCTTCTATAATTAAACTTTGTAGTCTGGAGTGAAGGTCTGGGCCTGCCAGGGTGTGTGGAAAGCTTGACTTCCTCCATCACTGAGGGAACCCAAGCCTCCCTCCTGCTCTTTCTGTGTCCACAGCCATCTTAGGTTAATTTGCATACTCATTCCTGATTGGCTGGTGAGCATGGCTTGTGGTTGTAATGGAGTGATGGTTAATTTGCAGGTTACTCTTTTATTAGATGGGATTATTCTAGTTTACAGAAGGCTTGGTCCAATGAGGGACATTTCTCTGGGTATGTGGGACTTTGGAAATCTATAGAAAATGTACAATAAACCCTTTGGGAGTTGGCAATGCCCTTATCTTTGAAGTCTCTGATAGGACCATGGTCTCTACAGGTATGAAAGCCAAGACACTTCAATCTGCCCAATATCTGGCATGATATTGTGATATAGGGCCATCTATTGATGATTTGGGGGAAACTAACAAATCCTGGGAACAGGCACTGGCTGTGTGAAAGACCCATATGACAGAGAGGGAGCTGGAAAAGCAAACCTAAAGCCTCTCCCATTTACCTACAAAGGCCCAGTGAAAGTAACCCGGAGCAAATGTGGTTTGAGCTCATGGCTGCTGGGACCCCACCTGAACAGAGGAACTGGCAACACAAATGCTATGTTAGTCAGCCTGTAAAGCCATAAAACCTGAATAATAGTTCAAAACACCCTCTCTGATCCTGTATCTTATAGCAGAGGCCTTAGGTACACAGTCCTATTTGGAGTGGATACCTCCCATGCCCCAGGCATAGGAAGGTCAAGATTGCCTCCAGCCCAGCTAGTGTTGCTAAATGGTTGAGCCTCAATCTATCAACCAAAAGGTCACAGTTTGATTTCCAGTCAATGCACATGACAGTAGAGGGCATGCAGGAGGCAGTCAATCCATGACTCTCTCACTATTGATGTTTCTCTCTCTCCCTCTTCCTTTTTCTTTGAAATCAATCAGTAAATAAAAAATTAAATTAAAATTAAAAAGATCACTTCCAGGTGAGGGCCATTTCGTGTGATCAGAGATCTTACGTTGAGTTCACCTTTCACTGGTCCTCCAGAAATAAAAGTTGATGGCTCTGGTGAATACTGGAGCTGAATATACTCTAATACATGGGAACCATCAAAGGTTTCTCTAGCCTTATCAGTATCAGCAAGTTACAGAGTAAAGGCATAGTCAGGAAAGGCTCTCTGACATTGCAAATAAGAAGTTCTCCCTCAGGAGAACATGAGGTTTTGATCTCTACAATACTAGAGAACATATTAAGAATTAATATCCAACAAGGCCAAACCATGCAAACTTCTATAGGTGAATTCTGCTTCTGAATTAGAATAATCAAACCAATGCAGAGGGAAAAAGCCAATTCGGGACCAGTAAGTCTGCACCCCAACAGAGAGTAGCAATTGTCTAACAATGTAACTTGCCTGGGGCACCATCAATTTGCCTTCACATTTGAGAGGTAACAATGGCCCTTTCAATTACTTCCCCAAGGCCATGTGCACAACCCCAAGATGCGCCTTTGGATGGTAGCCTGATAACCTGTCCTTGTTCCCTTTTTCCCACTTCAATCAACATGGATGATATCATATTAACATGTGATTGGCCTCTGTTGCAGGACACTCTTTAGACTCTGTGGGGACATATGCCAGGGGGAGGTTGGGAGGTGAACCCACAAAACATTCAAGGCCCAGGCTTTTTCCTAAAGTTCTTTTGGAGTCAGGTAAGAGGCTCATTGTCCTAGCAGCTGTGATTGTTAAAGTGCAAGCCTATCCAACTCCTAAAAATGTGAAAGAGGTTCAAGATTTTGTAGAAATTTTGGAGTTTTAGACAACTTGTATTATCTCTCTGGTACAGTGCCTCCATCCCTATATTGCCCGATAAAGAAAGGGCATGTGTGGGTGTGGAGAGCAGAGCAGCAACTTTGAGAAGACAAAAATACTAGTCAAGCTGATGAAAGCTCTGGGCATCTCCCAAGCAGGGCTACCATTCCAGTTAGCTGTGTCTGTGACTCAGGAAGGTATGGGCCAGCTACTGTAGCAGACACAACAGAAGAAGAGAGTACCCTTGGGATTTTGGTCCCAGTTCCTGAAGGAAACAGAACACTGATACACCCCCCACAGATTGGTAGATCCTAGCAATGTACACAACACACCTTCAGGAAGAGCTACTCACAAGGGAAGAAAATGACATGGTGAGAACTTCCCTTCATATCAAGGGTTGGTTTGAAAATCTGTTCCAATGGCCTACCTCTGCCATGGCTCAAATCTCTACTTTGACTAAGTGGCATGTCTGTGTATAGTGGAGGAGCACCCAATCTGTCAGCCCATTATCTTTAGAGATGTAGGTGCTCCTAGATGTAGATCCCCCAGATGTTCTGCCCTAATAAATGTGACAGCCTCTGCAGCCTGTAGAGAGGGAGTGGGGACATTTCCACTGATGCCTGGCATAAGGATGGAGCTAGTCTAGACTGCAACAATCCATTCACATGGACTGCAGTCACTATGTAGTCCAACATTGACCCCATTTGCATGGAAATAGGTAGCCAGTGAGCTGATCTCAGCAGTTTGGCTGGTGATCACTCATGAGCCCTGACCTTTAACCCTTTGCACTGACAGTAGGGATTTTCTGAAGGGATTAACCTATGGCTGAGACAATGGCAAGCCATTCCTCATTTTTTTGATAAAAAAAAAACTTGTGGGCTCAGAATATATGGAAAGTCATTTGGGTTCACCTATAAGAGCCTCAAACAGTCCTCACAATGCCAGCACTTCCTGGCAATTGGGGAAACTGATGCTCTAGCTTAGGTATAGTCCTACTGACTGACTCTTCAGTAGATACAACAGATTGGGTGCATAAAAAAGAGCTGTCTTCTCAGCACCTAGATTAGATGGTGAATTGCCAGGGATGACTGAATGCCTTTGAAATACAGTGACTAGTTACTGCAGTAACAGCATGTGTGATGTTTCTAACAAGACAACTGCTAAAGGAGTAAGCTAATGTCACTGATAAAACAACTTTCTCCTTAGAATGTATATTGCTATAAATTACTTCTAAGTAGTGCCGAAGCTTCCTCTCACAAATTTTGTGTTCTGTTTTCATTTTCACTCAGTTCAATTTTTGTATATCATTTTTGATATTTCTTTGATCTGTGGGCTATTTAGAAATGTGTTATTTAGATTGCAATTATTTGGGAGTGTTTCTAGATCTCTTTCTGCTGTTGACTTCTAATTTAATTTTATGAGGTTAGAAAATATATTGTGCATGATTTGAAACTATTCAATTTATTGATACTTTATGACCCTGAATACAGTCTCTTTTGGTAAATTGTATGCAATTGAAAATAACATTCCTGCTTCTCTTGGTTGAGAGGTTATATAAATGTACAGTAGATAAAATTGGTTAGTAGTGCTGTCCAAATCTTTTATATTTTTACTGACTTTCTGTCTACTTATTCCATCAATTATTAATAAAATTGTGTCAAAATATCTACTTATAATCATAGATTTTTCTATTTCCCCTTCTGATTCTCTGAGGTTTTGCCTCATGTCTTTTGGACTGTGTTATTAGGTACATAAATGCCTAGGCTTTTTATGATTTATAAAATTGACCTTATCCCTGATTAAATGACACTATTTAACCCTAGTAATATTTGTGCTCTAAAATATACTGGTCTACTATTAATATATCCTTTCCACCTTTCTTTTGGTAGTGCTAGCATAGTATATATTTTACCTTCCTTTATTTTATTATATTATTATATTTAAAATATATTTCTTATGTAATCTGGCCTTGCTTGTCAAAATCCAATCTGATGTTTACTTTTTAATTCCTGTGTTTATTATATTAACATTTAATGTTATACACATAGTTGGATTTATATCTATGATTGTGACATTTTAAAATTTATCTCATCTATATTCCTTGTTTCTTTTTTCTCTTTTACTATTCTTTTGTATTAATCAAACATTTTTTTTAGGATTTTATTATTTTCCTTTGTAGTCTTGATTGCAATATTTTTTTGTTTTACTTCTAATTGTTTTGGGGATAATGGTATACATGTTTAACATATTACAATCTATCTTCAATAATACCATTCCACTTCAGATAGAGTTCAAGAATCTTACAGAAGTATTCTTTCAATTCTCCCTTAACTGATTTTTTTTTTCCAATTTATCTATTCCTGACCTTATGTGATTACATTTCTGTTGTACAACTCAGGGACAAAATTGTTTCTTGGCTTCCTTTGACTGCTAAGTCAATTACTTTGGATCACTTTAGACTTTATTTATCTAAGATATTGTCCTCATATCTCTTGTGTCACTTCTTTTTTTCTTTGGTAATTGTGCCAATTTTAGTACTTTCAACCAGTATATTAATGGAGTTTTGGGTGGGGACATGGTAAATGCATCAAAATAATTCTTTACAAACTAGTTTAAATCCATATTTCCCATATTTCCATTTAAACATTTATGGTCTCTTCCTTTTCATTACATTGGTTAAAAATTTCTTAAAAAATTATCAAATTTTTCCTTTAACTAAAGTACTTTTTTCCCCTCATGATTCACTTGCAAACCATGTCCACTCCTTTGTTAAAACCACCTCATAAGTTGTGAGTACAAAAACAAATACCTATATTCAGGAATAAAGATATTCTAAATCATTTTTTACAACCTATATCTTTAGTAAGAACTATGGATACTAAGCAATATGGAACATACAATTAGCTATATTGGTAAAGCTACTTTAAGAGATTGATTTTGTACTGCTTCTTTAGACAGAAACTTTTTCATTATTTCTTTTAGATATCATTATTGTAAACATAAAGGAATTAACCATATTGCTTAGTAAGGAAACATTTGACTTCCTGGAAAAGAAATTTCTGTATCTGCAAATGGGGCGAGTATCACTTGCTGTACATTCTTGACAGAATTATTTTGAAAGCCAAGAAAGATTTAAGAATGTATTTTAAATTATTTTAAAATACAAATGTATTCAGAGTCCATATCCTGTTACTTCAAAATCTCAAACACAAACAAGTATGAAGAAATTGTTGTTGTTTTTTATGAAAAGATGACTACTAATATGAATCTTTTTTGAAATTATTAATTGTGATATTGGGTATGTTTAAACTCCCAGAGTCAGTTTTTATATTTGAAGAGTTATATTAATATCTAATAATTATCTGCATAGTCTCTGCACTGTGTTTGGTAAGATTCTCATTAAGTCTTAGTTTATTCAAATCTCCTTGTAATAAAAAAGATAGACAAAAATATGTGAAATAAATTTCACAAAGTAAAGTCAAGTCAGTGTATTTATAGTTGATATCCCTTAATTATATCTCTCTGTTATATAAATAAAATCAGAAAAGCTTTCTAGCTTCAGTTTCTAACAAGCTTTCTAGGCTCATTAGGTTAAAATGCTAGACAAAAGTTTGATGCTTAAAGCAGTAATTATTTGAATTACAAGGAAATAAAATCAATAACATGTGGTAGAAGCAATTTTCAAACATGGGAGAAGAGGTTAGCATTATTCAAATTGAATTCTGTGTATGCCTGGGTTTCCATGGATGCTCTTAAATGCCATTACAAGGGGAGGGGTAAGCTCTAGGAGAGAACTTTGGAACCTCCAACTGGCTTCCATTTAAGTAGTTTGTTTTCATTCATTTGATAGAGAAAAGTTTCCTGTTGGTTTTATCCTCCCTACCACTTCCCATAGTGACTTCTCCCCTCCTACCCAACCCCCCCCCAAAAAAATATTGAAGTTTTTTGTTGTAAAGACATTTTTTTTGTATCTGTTATGTCACACTGAAGTAGCTAATTCTAATAATAATGATGTTCTGTCAATAAGAAAAGTTGAAACTATATTCACATAATTCTATACCAGAATGCAACTTAGTATTAGTGATAAGCTCTAAAATGGCCCCCAGATAATTCCATGTTCTAGTTTCCCATCTAAATACAACCAAGACCCAACCCTGTTTTAGCTTCTGATATCAGACAAGATCAGAGGCAAAGAACCTATCAAAGATGTCTTATCTGCCAAAAGGGATGTTGCAAATGTGATTAACTTAAGGATCTCCAGAAGGAAAGTTACCCTGGATCTTTGGGGTAGATCCAATGTAATCATAGGGGCCTTATATGAAGAATGCAGGAAGGTCAGTTAGATGTGGCAATAGAAGCAGGAAGCAGAGTGATATACTTTGAACATGAAAAAAGATACCACAAGCCAGATAATTCAGGGAACTAATAGAAACTGGGAAGGACAAGAAAATAGATTCTCCCTTCATTCTTTAGAAGGAACCAACACTGTGATCACACTGACTTTAATACAGGTGATTTCAGTACTGCAAGAGGACAAATCTATATTGTTTAACCCACTGAGTATTTGTTACAATAGCTTTAGGAAACTAATATAGTGTATAATACATTTGACTATTTGTGATTTTGATAGCAGTATGAATCTCATCATTACAGCTTCTTGTGACGACATTTTCTGTGCAAGTTCTTAGAACGTTTCTCTAAGTCAGTCATACATTTATTTATAAACAAAATGCATATATTAATTGCTGTTTTAGATTTTACAGATAAACAAATTATTTTTCCACAGCCCCAGATCTCAAGAGCCTAGGAGTGTGGTTGAAGGGACAGATATTTAAGAAGCTGTGGTAATGTGTTGAATCTTTGTGATATTGTTATATATAATAAGAAATACATATTTGGTCTATGTTCCTATATCCTAACATGGAATTTATAAGGCTTGTAGGGACTCTGTGTTTGGGTATAATTCCTGACTAATAAGAGCACTAGGAGCATATTTTACTCTAATGAGGCAACTCTGGAGGGACTCCTAGATGGCTCTGGATGAGAGCTAGTCAGTCACCAGTTAGATAAGTCATGATTAAAAGCTTGGGAATGTTCAGCTACCTCTCACCCCCTCTAGTTCTATGAAAAAGGGAGAAGGGCTAAAAATTGAGCTAATGATCCATCATGACTACATGGTGAAGTCTCCATAAAAATCCCAATGGTATGAACTCAGATAGCTTCAAGGTCAGTGAACACATTCTATGTACTGGGTGGGTAACACACTCCAACCTTATGGGAACAGAAGATCCCATGAAAGGAGGCTAGGGATCCTCTAAAACCTCACTCCACATCTCTCTTTATCTGGCTATTCACCTGTATCCTTTATCAGATCCGCTAATAAACTGACAAATGTAAGTGGTTCTGTGAGCTGCTTTAGCAAATTAATTGAACCAGAGGAGGGGGCCATGGAAAACTCCAATGTATAGTCAATTGGTTAGAAGTGACAGGTGGCAATCTGGACTTGGGCTGGGTATCTGAAGTGGGGTGGAAGAAATCTCACAAGACTGAGTCCTTAACCTGTGGGACTTAACCTGTCTACTCCAGGTAGATAGTGTCAGAATTGAGTGAAAGTTGCAAGAATATCCAGCTGGTGTCATAAAGAATTGCTTGAAGTGGGAAAAAAGAAAACTTAGTATATTTGGTATCAAAAGTATTATGAGTGTGTTAACATGAGGAAAGTAAAGGAGAAACACACAGGAGAAAGAAAAATTATATATATATATATATATTTTTCTACTATGTCAGTATAATTCTTGATATTTCACAAGAGCATATTGTACAATTACCCCAAACAAAATTACAAACTAATGTTTGGCAGCAATTTTAAAAAATGACATGAAAGGATTTAATCCCTTTTAAAAGGAATTAAGGCACTGGGAAGGCACTTGAGAATTCTATACTGGCCCCTCTTACCCTTTTTTGCCAAGAGGGACCCTCTTCTCACAATCCATTTGCCCTCAGTTGATGCCTGAGCTTTCTATTCATGCTGAGGTTGAAGCCTCAGGTGGCTGGTATAATGGATCTGTCTTTCACAGAATGGTGTGAGCTGGGCCCTCCCTGGAGAAGGAATGTGAGTTCCCCAGCAGCCAAGGGGATCCCAAGGCAGGTGCTGGGCATGAAGGCCCTGGGGGCATAGGCTACCAAGGAGACAGAACTGAACCTTACAACACTCTGCTTGACCCCACAGGGAAGGAACAACCTAAGACAGGCATAGTAGCAGAGGAGCCATCAGGAGAGAACATGGGGTCAAGAGAGGTGGGGTACAGACCTCATCCCCTCAACCTTGCAGAGGCCTAAACCCTCACCCCTTCTGAGGGAGGTCTCCTGCCCCTATGGCTGCTTTGCTTCCCATGCCAAGCCCAGAAGTGAACCCAGATAACAGACAGAAACTTGGCCAACAGTAGCTGCCCTATATCTAAATTCAGCCTAGCACCAGGAATGCTCAAGAATGCAAATAATCCTTTCCACTAATATTTACAGGGTAATCTAAGATTGTTGATAGAGTATTAAATTTGACAGTAAAAGAATAATCAAGCTGTAAGATTAATTTAAATTGGCTAATTGAAATGAGTGAATTTTCAAGAAAATTTAATTGTACTGGACAAAAAGCTGTTTCTAAAGTATTAACTAAAATGTCTATTGGTAGTTCATCTCATGGTAAATTGCTTAACTTGCAATGAACATAAATCAATCATATTTTTGCGCAAAAAATTAAAATTTAAAGTTATCAACATAAGAAACTGTTTGACATTGAAACTGGGACTCAGAACTATTGGACATTGAAATTGAGACTCAAACATTTTTTGTTCGTACAGTTTTATTTCTAGCCTGCAGAGGCAAGATGTTTTTAAAGAAAAGAATCGGGGAGCGGGGAGAGGACAAAAAAAAAACACAGATACAGAGACAAAGAAGCAATGGACAGACTGTCATACTACAGCAGGAAGGCAGGGTAGGTTGGGGCATGGCGCTGTAAGAAATCAACCGAAAGACTTGTATGCATGTATATAACCATAACCAGTGGGTACAAGATACTGGGATGGGGGGCAGGTGAGGGCATGTATTGGGGGGTAGGGAAGGCTGGGGAGAGGTCAATAGGGAGAAAAAAAGGAGGCATATGTACTACTATTTGTAATACTTTAAACAATAAATAAATAATGAAAAATAACATTTTCTAACATGATTTTATAAAAATTGGATGCATAAAGGAATATTGTGATAATCTAAAGGAGAACCTAACCTTGTCTGGGAAAAGCTAGGAAGGCTTCATGGAAGAGATGAAGCTGGAATTACGTTATAAAGAATCAGAAAAACTTTCCAGAGATATTAAGTGTGAATAGAAAATTCTAGGCAGAAAAACAGCAAAGATAAAATAGGGCAATGTGAAAAATCTTAGCCTATTCAATCAACCTCAAAAACAAGTGGAATTTGGAGAATAAAGAGTGAACTTAAATGGGATGGTAAATACATTAATATAAGGCTGATGAGGATATGCAGTGCAATGCTTCTCATCTATTATTATTCACATATAATTTAAAAATAAGAAAATAATACTGCCATTAATTTATAAATGAAGGTGGGTAGAATGGTTAATTTGTTGTATAAAAGAAGGAAAAAAAGATTTTAAAAACCATGCATTGTATTTATGAGTACCAATGTTTCTTGTGGCTATATGCTTCTATAATTCTGTTAAATTTAAGTGAAATTTATTCTGTTTCCAAGCTGATAGAAATAAAGCTTTTGAATAGATTTTAGAAAACATTCATATTTGATAGAAAAGTTGCATTCCTTTCATTTCTAAAGGACCTTTTATTAGTACATTTTTGTTTGCACAGCATGAAAAAAAAGAAAAAAAATTCAAATATTTGTATCTTACTGTGTATTCAAACATCTGGGTGCTTAAAAACATTATTATTCGTTGTTCTTTATTTGCTTTGTTTAGTTTGTTTTGCATTGCTTTTCATCAGGATGTTCCAGGATTATGCAGCTGCAGTCAAGGTCTTTATTTATTTTGTTCTATTCAGGATAACCTCTTACTTTAGCAGGGGTAATTTCACAATCCTCACTCTTTTCTCCACCACTCTTTTAGTGAAGTATGAATGTCTATTGTTTGCCACTGTTGTTACTCCTCTGATGTGAAGGCCACCTGTCATTGAAAAGAGTTACCATGCTCCAGTGAGGCAGATACGCCGTTTTAAAATATATTCTAAGATTTATTTAATAGGTTTGACCTTTCCAGAAATTGTCCTTATCCATCATTATAGTAGATGATCAATCATTTCATACTTCATCATCTATAAAACAAGCATTAACAATGGGGAAGAGAGTGTACATTCTATTTTTCTCTAGAGATTTATATCAAAACAATTTGGACAGCTCTGCTAATTAAGGATGGGAAACTAAACAATGTGGACCAATCTGACCACTCTTAAAGGGTCAAGGTCTTAACTGAACTTTCTCGGAATCTGTATTTTACTTTAGATTTCAGGGACTTGGAGAATGGGCTCAGTAGTTTTTCTTGGGCTTATTTCTGGTCTACTTAAATAAGTATGCCTTGAATTCTGATATCCTTATTCATTTTCTGTATATCTTGGTTAGTTTAAATTCAGATAACATTTATTTTTCAAACATATTAAATAGACAGTTACAGAAATGGTTAATACATCACACTTTATGATCAGATGCTGCCAACATTTAACTGTTACATGGTTGGCTTTATTATTCTGATTCTCATGGCAGTCTCACTCCAAATAATGGATAGAATTTGAAGGTGGTTTACTTAGTGAGTCTTCATTTTAAATGAATAATTTGGAATGTGTAATTTTTAACTTGGGAACTTTACCAAGATTAACCATTTTTTAAATTCATTTTAAATTTTTAAAGAAAAAAAATGTTCCTTCATTCTAAAAACTGCAGGGGTACTTTTTGAGCAAGATCTAGTTTCGTCTATCCATTATATTTATAGCAATGTCTATTGGGATAAAAAGTAGTTGTTATTGTTTTCTATCAGCCAATGCATGAGGTCACTGAATACCAGTTAGATTAATAAGTGTCAGAAGTATGAGGCTTTTATTATAGTCTTTTTATGTCAATTTTAAATGATTAAAAGAACAGTAAATGGTGAAATAAAAGTGACCATCTTTTGTTAAAATTAATAAACACATACACACAAGGACCAGAAGCCAACCCAACTCTTTACTGTTCACCATCATGAAATCAAATTGCACAAGGGGCAAGTGGAAGAACTGTTATAGAGGTAGCGACAGCTTCTATCTAATCCATCTAGGCTGTTGAAGACTAAATATGTGAAGGTGTAATTTTAATATTATTTTAAAAAATAATAGGTATGGTTAGCCATGTAGTTTATCAAAATTCAAATTTAAGGCTAGAAGCAATCTTCCTTCCTCCCTCCCTCCCTTCCTTCCTTCCTTCCTTCCTTCCTTCCTTCCTTCCTTCCTTCCT
>JAAGEH010000311.1:26893624-26978232 GCA_011751065.1 Lasiurus cinereus
CCTTCCTTCCTTCCTTCCTTCCTTCCTTCCTTCCTTCCTTCCTTCCTTCCTTTATGTATGTATGTATGTATTATTTTTAATCCTCACCTGTGGATATTTTTTGCCATTGATTTTTAGGGAGAGTGGAAGAGAGAGGGAAAGACAGGGAAAAACACTGATGCGAGAGAAACACATTGAATGGTTGCCTTCTGCACAAGCCCAAACCAGGCCCATGGTCCAGGAAGGAGTCTGCAACCAAGGTACCTGCCCTTGATGGGAATCAAACCCGGGACCCTTTGGTCTCCAGTCAAAGGCTCTATTCACTAAGCCAAACCAGCTTGGCTGCAACCTTCCATTTAATGATAAGCATAACCTATATATGATCATAGAGCTAAAGCAGAACAGATCCCACGATACTGAACCACTAGTAATAAAGTTTTTTTTCCCAATCCTACTACGTTTTGCATAATAACATTTCATAAGGTACTAGCATTATTTATAAAGCTTTTATCTAAACTAAATATTTATTTTTATCTTCACTGGTATAAATCAATAGGGCTAAAGATTTTTAATATCCAGTAAAGATAACCATGATTTTGATGGTTGATTGCTATCTAGATTATCTCTATAATGTGCTGAAATCTGGGAGGAAAAGAAAAAGTGAAAACCAGAACAAAAACTTATCCAGATGTTTTCCCTATATGATAACAAATGTGTGAAAACATCTGGGTGACTAGATCTTTCAATTTTCAGATAGATGAGAAATCAAGCTGTAATTGCACATGTTGATCTACCTATAATTGAATGAATTCTAAAATACATTTACTAGATAGTGAAACAGCCTAAATGATTTTGAAATCATTTAGTTACATAGAAAGTCACTATCTTTGGTCCAAAGTGATTTGTAGGAAGTTTTTGCCACTTTAAAAATAATTAATTAGAAAATTTTTCTTATATCTTCATATTTATGTCTACACAAACTAAATGTGAGAATTCAGCTTTAATTTTAAAAATGTATGCCAAAGTCAAAGAAATAATAAAGAACAAAGACAAAAATTGTGATTGATGCTAAAATGATGAAACAGCTGTGAAATGCAAGGTATCCATAGAGATACATCTGAATCCATACCAATCACAAGCTTTCCTTCACTTTGGTAGTTTTTCATTAGATTCACATTAAAGTTGTATATTATTAAGAAATTTGTAAAGGAATATTAATAATAATTTATTTAATACAAGTTTAAAACTTATTAAAAATATTAAATTTCTAAGAAATAAATTGGTAAGAATTGCATTAATATTGATGATGAATCTGTAAGTTGGGGTAGAAGACAACCCAAAAACTGGGTTTAGTGATTTGGCTTATATAGGTCTATTTTTTTTAAAAGAAGTATTTTATTGTTTAAGGTCTTACAAATAGTAGTATATATGTCTCCTTTTTTTTCCCATTAACCGTCCTCTCACCTTCCCCCTCTTCCCTGCGGCCTCTCCTCCACTTTGGCACTTGTCCTCACCCCCCTCCCAGTGTCTTGCATCTGTTGGTTGTGCTTACATGCATGCATACAAGTCCTTCGGTTGATCTTTTACCCCCCAACCCTCCCCTACATTCCTGCTGTAATTTGACAGTCTGTTCCATGCTTATTTGCCTCTATTTTGTTCAACAGTTTATAATGTTCCTTATATTCCACAAATGAGTGAGATCATGTGGTATTTATCTTTCTCTGATGGCTTATTTCACTTAGCATAATGCTCTCCAGTTCCACCCATGCTTTATTAACAGCCTAAATGCCCATCAGCAGATGAATGGATTAGAAAACTGTGGAACATCTACACAATAGAATACTACACTGCTCTAAAAAAGAAGGAATTCTTACCATTTTCAACAGCATGGATGGGACATTTGTTTTAAAATGATTTTGTGCACTTGAAATTTAGTCAGGAAATACTCAAATAAGGTCAAATTACTAACTTACTATCTAGCACTTAGGGATTATTTTCCTAAAATTGAACTCAGCTTTTCTTTTGTCTAGGCCAGTGGTCAGCAAACTTCAGCTCGTGAGCCACATGTGGCTTTTTGGCCCCTTGAGTGTGGCTCTTCCATGGCCTGGGCAAGTCTATTTTGAAGAAGTGGCATTAAAAGTTTAAGTTTAAAAAATTAACTCTCAAAAGAAATTTTAATTGTTGTACTGTTGATATTTGGCTCTGTTGACTAATGAATTTGCCGACCACTGCTCTAAGCCTTTACTGTTTGTTCTACATTAAGTAGCCATAAAAATAGCTGATTAGACCATTTAGAAGAGGATATTAATATTAAAAAGAAATACTGGATTTTATTTAATTAAAATGAAAATAAAATTCTGTGTTGAATACATGTCCAATGAACAAAAATATTATTTTATTATTATTATTATTATTATTATTATTATTATTGGATTTTAATAGAAAAGGCCAATAGAAAAATATGTAGGTTCCACTCATACTGTTTCAATGAGTATAGGCAATTGCCCTCTTGTAAAACCAGGTATTAACATCAGATAGATGTAATGAATAACTATAAGTTGGTAATTTTAAGACAAGATTCATATCATGAGAAAAAGTAGAAATAATCTTCTTAGCTTGCTGACCTTAAAACCTCTTTGAACCTTATTTTTATTTAATCAGTTTTCAAAGCCACAAGTGAAGATTTCAGAGACCCAACTCTATATTTTTAAACTGTTATCCTAATCTTAAATTCAACAAAAATACTTTTCACTTATTTTATTGATTTATGTTAGTGCTCTCTAGCTCCAATGATATTCTTTAGCTATGAATGATGTCCTATATGCCTGGTAAATGGACAGATGTTTCAGCTTACTACAATACAGTGGTAAAAGCACCTCCAAAGGTAATCATGCTGAGTAACTCACCCAAACTAACAAAAACTAGAATTCCCAGAGGGACAAACCTCTGTAGGACAAAAACTTACATAGGTAGAAAAAAAATAAACAGATTTTTAGATATATTAAGGGTCAAAGAGTCAGATTGTAAAAGATAAGCTATCAGCTACCCAAACTAGCCAAGTGAACCTGAGACAAAAGCAACATCTAGTATAAATCAAATTTAATAAATATGAAATAAATTTTAGTTGGCTCATAATAGGTGATTGTGGGAACCATGCCAGGTCTCCAGAAGGTCAAGGCCAGTGGGAGCACAAAGGGTTTGTTATCAATGCACCAGAATGACCAAAGGCACTCTGGGCGTTCAAGGACTCAGAGCGTGGGAATCCTAATCAGGCCACCATACCATTAGCGGGTGCAAGGACACTGGGTACACTGTGCCCTTCAATAGCCAATATGATTGATGTAACTATTGGCACAAAGCCTTCTTTGTCTAACTGGTATAAAAGTAGATTACTGACCAGATAGTTTGCTGGAGTAGGCTGCAGTTGGCTGAGGATGGAGTGAGAAGTCTGCTAGAGAAAGGAGCCAAGCAGGAGAGACAGGAGAAGCTGCTGAGCCAGAGAGCTGAGGTACCACTAAAATGTGAGGCGATGAGTCTAGGAGGCAGTGGGCAGCTGCTCAGATAATAGCTGGGGGTACAGAGACTGATGCTACTTTATGGGAAAGATCTGTATCCACCAGCCAGTGTCTGCCTACCTGCCTGTATGGACTGTGGTGAAGACTTCTTGTCTGATGGCTATATGGCCATTGATTTCAGCATTAAAGACTCATTCTTATACACCCACAACCTCTCATGGCTTCTCGGTCTAAGAGCAGACACCCTAGGACAGTGGTTCTCAACCTTTCTAATGCCGCGACCCTTTAATACAGTTGCTCACGTTGTAGTGACCCCCAACCATAAAATTATTTTCATTGCTACTTCATAACTGTAATCTTGCTACTGTTATGAACTGTAATATAAATATCTGATATGCAGGATGTATTTTCGTTGTTACAAATTGAACATAAGTAAAGCATAGTGATTAATCACAAAAACAATATGTAATTATATATTGTGAAATATTTATTTCTAATTATAAATAAATGAAATTTTTGTCTTGAATCATGGTGTAGCATGGGTAACAGTCTTCATATAACAACAGTAAACTACATTGTTTTACTTTGCTACACCGAGGAACGGTCTGTTGGTTCCTAAGACCATGGGAAATAGGTGTTTTCTGCTGGTCTTAGGCGACCCCTGTGAAAGGGTCTTTTGACCCCCAAAGGGGTTGAGACCCACAGGTTGAGAACCACTGCCCTAGGAGGTCCAGCCTCAGGCAGAAGGGTTCAGACTCAACTCCTGTTACTAGTGAGCAGAGTATAAAGGAGGGATTTGGACTAAGTTCTTAATAGTTTGTACAGTGGGCAGGGTTCAAGCAGGAACCAGCCCTGGCATTGTCGGATAGGAGAGTTTAGAAGAAGACATGTACAGACAGCCACTCAGAACAACTCGGAACAGCAGAGCTCGTGAGGGCTCCTGCTGTGTGCTCTGACAGTGATATAATGAGAAAAATGATTGCTAGTTATTAACTTTAAAAGTGGATTTTTCTTTGTAATTTTAGTATTGGTTTATAGATGTTATTAAAATGACAAAAAATTGTTTGCACCAATGGTTCAGTATGACATGTAGATCACTGGTTGGTTCTGAGGCTTCCAGAATGACCAGTTGTTGTTTTTTTGTTTGTTGGTTTGTTTCTTTTAATATATTTAATTGATTTTTTTTACAGAGAGGAAGGGGAAAGGAGAGTTAGAAACATTGATGCAAGAGAAACATCTATCAGCTGCCTCCTGCAAACCTCCTACTCTGGTTGTGCACATAACCAAGGTATATGCCCTTGACAGGAATCGAACCTGGGACCCATTAGTCCCCAGGCTGACGCTCTATCCACTGAGCCAAACTGGTTAGGGCCAGAATGACCAGTTTTAACCATGATCACAGGACTAATGATAGATATCCTGTTAGATTACATCTTATCTTTCTGTTGCTGGGTAAGAGCACTCTGCCAATAAGATTCTTCATCTCCAGAATTTTAGTGGATAATTAACAACTTTTGTAATTTAAATGTGCTTTTTATGTTTTAACTAGGAACCCAGTGCGTGAAATCACACAGCCCTGCCCAACCACCTGCAGCCCTGCCTTGATACCTGAACCTCTCCATGCTGAGCTCCTGGCCCAGCCCTCGACCCCTCTGGCCTTCTCTGGCCGCTCAAGCCCCACCCCAGTCCCTTGAATTGCCTCAGGCTGGTCCTGCCTTTTCTGGGCACCTCTCCACTTCTGCTATCTCCTGAGTAATACAGTGGCTCTGCCCTGTCATGGCGCCTGAGGAGAGCATGGAAGCCTCTTGCCTGCTGTGCTGTGCTCCTTACCCTGGCAGGTGATTGGCAGGTGGGTGCTCTGAGTGTGAGCAGTGGGTGGTGAAGAACTGGTGAGGGGGGTGCTATGAGTTTTTCACCCCCAGCTTTCCCAGCATGGGATGGTCCCGCCTCCTCGGGATACCTCCCTGCTTTCATTCCATCGTCTCCAGAGCAACACCTGCTGTGCACACGCAGACAGCCTCCTGCGATCGGTAGTAATGCGTTATGGTGTCCCATCCATTAGCATATTAGCTCTTTATTATGATGATGACAAATTTGATTTCTTTGATCAGTATTTCTTTTAAAAAATATTTTTATTGATTTCAGAGAGGAAGGGAGGGGGATCGAGAAATAAAAATATCAATGATGCCTCCTCTACGTCCCCTACTGGGGATTGAGTCCACAACCTGGGCATATGCCTTTGAGTGGAATTGAACCCGGAACCCTTCAGTCCTCAGACTGACACTCTATCCACTGAGGCAAAGAAACTAGGACTATAAACAGTATTTCTAATTAATTTTTATTTTAATTAAAAATGCTTAAAGAATTAGACAAGAATGATTACTTGAGCCACAGCTAACATATCTAGTCTAAGTAGGGCTCTTCTAAGATGGCCCAATAGTGCAATTTGGGATAGTCCAAAATAACCAATGAAAGAAAAATCCCAACCCCAAAAGAATTAACATATTGTGGAAATAAAATTGGAACAGTCTCTCAAATGTGAAAATAAAGAGAAGTTATAATTTTGAATAAATAATACTCAAAAACTTCCCATTGGAGATCCTTCAGATAGTACTAGGAAGAGTAGAAGCTTAAGAGTCAGGGAGGCCTGATTCTCAGATTTTTATAATTTCTCCCTTGCAGGCCCATTGGAAGGGTCAAGTTAGGTCATTTACTTAAAAATTTTAGCACATAGTAGCTAAAATGTTTGTTTGTAGCTGAACTTATAAAAAAATACTACTCCTGAGATAATTGGTTTGATGTGCATATCTGAACTCAAAACATATATTTTTATTTTAGATATGCACACCAAACCAATTTAAAATACATAAAGGCATTCTTTTAGTTATTTTTATTTCTGCATGTGATACAAAATATAAAACAAGCATCTTAAAGATAATATTTTAGTGCCAAGTAGTGAAATTTTTTATTGCTCCAAAAATTCAAATATATTATTAAAATAAATTTGAAAGTTGCATATAAGCACTCCTACTGCACTTACCCTTTTTATATTTTAAATCAGAATTTTGAAAACTATTTTTTTGCACAAATAGCTCAGTTACACCCACAAATCACTGAATCTGGTTAGCATCTTTTGAAGAGGTGTAATTTTTTGAAAAATGTGACACTTGTTTTTGTGCCAGTTCATTTGTCAACATTAGTGTAATTAGCTCAAGTTTCATCAGCTAGCTGGTGCAATCTGTTCAGAATGCAACTTTGAATTTTGAATAGTCTTATAGACTCCAGTTAGAATTTAAGCCTGTGAGATTTGATTTTAGTTCTTATATGTGAAAAAAAGTAGATATTTCTTTTTATAAAGTCAGCATGATTTCTTTAAAGAATCACTTTATATACCATAGGAAGGATCATCAGAATTTTTGTAATATCAGTAGATATTTTAGGAAAGTATTAAAAAAGTCTCTGAAATTTTAATTTACCCAGAAAAAATAATTATTTTGTTATATAGAAAATAACCATATGATGCATCATCAATGCATTTATTTTAAATATAAGAATAGTTCAACTTGGCTGATGTCAGAGAATGGAACAAAGATGCTAACAGTTATATTTTTTATTAATAGTAATTTGTCTCCACCCTGAGGCAGCAGAAGAAAAAGCTTAGAAAAATTTTGTTTTACCAAGATACATGTTTTGTTTTGTTTTGTTTTGTTTTGTTTTGTTTTAGTACTCTGTTGCCTATACACATTCCTGGCGCAGATATTCATATATTAACAAGATAATTTTGCCCTATCTGGTTTTGCTCAGTGGATAGAGCACTGGCCTGTGGACTGAAAGGTCCCAAGTTTGATTTTGGTCAAGGGCATGTACCTTGGTTGCTGGCACATCCCCAGTAGGGGGTGAGTAGGAGGCATCTGATCAATGTTTCTAGCTCTCTATCCCTCTCCCTTCCTCTCTGTAAAAAATAAAATAAAATAAAATAGACAAAATATATTCCAAAAAAGAAAGACTTTTGAAAATTGTGAAAGAAAGGCTTATTTTGTGCATGCTTTTCTATGCCGGTATAGAATATTCATAGAGCACAACAACTAGAAAGCAGTATCTCTGAAAATGAAAAATTTATGCTATAACAATATTCAATGTAACACATAGGCAATTCTTAATAGGCTAAATCTTAATAGAATAATAGGAAGTAGAAAATACTCATTTATATATTAAATAACCTACCCAGATTAAATAATTATAATCTAAAAATAAATCATACACATATCCAACATATGTTTATTGTCAATTTCCCTGGAAAACACATATGCACACACACACACATACACACATCAATATCCAATACCATGGTCCCTGTTTTCAAGGAGCTTATGCTTAAGTTGAGGAACAAGATAATATAGTGAAATAAAACCTTATATGTTTGATAAGTGAAGTATAAGTAATAGTGCATAAAATACAACTTCATCATAGAAGATATTACTCTTGAAGAATAGGGCAATTACTTCAATTGGTTGCAATGCATCTTTGGATAAAAATGCCAGGTGATAGGCATCATGAAAAATAAATGGGTAATAAATACAAGGTCTCAATTTCAGGTGCGAGGTATTGGAGGCATTCATTTATTGAGCATTAAGTAAACTTTAGAGGTCTCTGCTGATTATAGTTCCAATGCTTAATTTTAGTCAATAGAGAAGACTGGCACAGCCTTAGCCTTTGATATGAAAACATTGATAGAATGTACATGTGCCAGGGTGTAGGGGAAACCAGGGGAAGGTCAAAGGGTGGGGGGAGACATATGTACTACTATTTATAATACCTTAAACAATAAGTAAATTAATTAATTAAAGAAAGAATAAAAAAGAAAAATTTTAAGAAAGAAAAATACAAAAACAGTTGTAGTGTGGTTTCTCAAAAGTGATGAATCTAATTTTGCCTTAGGAGATCATGAGGAAGGTGGCATGGGGACTGCCTTAAAGCACAGGTAGAATTTAGATATGGAGGAATCAGTTAGTGCCATGTTAGTCCCACAATTTGTCACTGCTCTTTTGATAGGGTCCCACTCACTTTTGTTAATTCCTTAGTCCTTAATAGAATTGTGAGGACACAGGGACTTATTTAATACTAGAGGACCGGTGAAGGAAATTCATGGATCAGGCCTAAACAGGAAGTTAGACATACCTCTCACAATCCAGGACTGCTAATTCCCAACTGCTCACCTATCTGCCTTCCTGATTTCCCCTAACTGCTTCTGCCTGCCAGCCTAATCACTCCCTAACCGCTCTCCTGCCAGCTTGATTAATGCCTAATTGCTCCGCTGCTGGCCTGGTCACTCCTAATGCCCTCCCCTGCAGGCTTGATCACCCACAACTGCCCTCCCTTGTAGGCTTAGTCCCTCCCAACTTCTCTCCCCTGTTAGCCTGATTGCCCACAACTGTCCTCCCTTATAGGCCTGGTCCCTGCCAACTGCCCTCCCATGATGGTCATCTTGTGGTGGCCATCTCGTGTCCACATGGGGGCAGTCATCCTGTGTGTTAGAGTGATGGTCAATCTGCATATTACTATTTTATTAGATAGGATAGGGGCCTAGTGCACCTGTGGGGTCCAGCTGGTTTGCCAAGAAGGGAGTCCTGGATCACTGTGGGTATTCCCTTGGGGTGTGGAGTGGCCTGGGCCAGGGGCCTGTGGTGGTTTGCAAGCTACCCATGTCCCCCAGCAACTCAAGAGAAGGCCCTAGTATCTGGGATTTATTTATCTTCTATAATTGAAACTTTGTTGCCTTAAGTGGAGCCCTGGGTCTGCCAGGGTGTGCAGAAAGCTTATCTTCCTCCATTGCCAGGGGCAAACCAAGCCTCCCTCCTGCTTTTTTGGTTGGGTTAATTTGCATACTTGCTCTGATTGGCTGGTGGGCATATTTGTGGGTGTAGCAGAAGTACCGTCAATTTGCATATTACTCTTTTATTAGATAGGATTGGGGATTAGAAAGAAATCATTGAACACTATCGTAAAAGTGATGGTAAGTTGAATAAAAGTATTGAGAGTGGATGTCCTTGCCATGTTTCAGATATTAGAGGAAAAACATTCAATCCTTCATTTAATATATTGTTAGCTGTAGCTTTAAATTCATGTATTTTGTTTGGTTGAGAGAGTGGCCTTCTACTGCTAACTTGCTAAAACTTTTTTAAAAATATATTTTTATTGATTTCAGAGAGGAAGGGAGAAGGAGGGAGAGAGAGAAACAACAATGATGAGAGAAAATTTTGTATCAGTTATCTTCTGCAGATCTACCTCAGTGTTTGAGCCTGTAAACTCAGCATCTGCCCTAACCAGGAATCAAACCATGACCTCCTAGTAAGTTGGGACTCAGCCACTGAGCCACTCCAGCCAGGTTGTTAAGAACTGTTGAATGTTTATCTAACCTATTTCCTGAGAGGTAGCTTCCTTAGCATCCATTTTGTGTGGCAAAGTGGCCTGTGGGGGCTTTAAACTGACACTAACCACCTCATGCAAGCTCAAGCCCTAGATAGCAGCAGAGTCACAAGCAAATGTAAGTTCTTGGTAGGCATTCCCTAATATCTTGTCATGATCAACAGTCTTCCCTGCCCACCCAGGAACTTGCCCCTGAGTGGTCCTTAGATAAAATCTTTGGAGCTTACCAAAACCCCATTCTTTTTGAATTGCCCAATTCAACTTTAGCTACAATATTCCACCCCATGGACTCTAATAAAGGGTATTTATAAAGGCAGACCACAGTATCTATCCCTCTGCCTGCCCCTGGCCTTGACTTCTCTGTGTAACTCCTCAAGGCCTGCCTTACACTTCATTAGGATCTGTGTGTAATGGACTTCACTATGTCATTTTCTCCTGTGGTCATTTTATTTGAAACATTGCTCACCATCTGGCACCCTGTGCTTCACTTAACAAATGTTAATTTAACAAAGTCATAACAAGAACTAGAATTACGTTTTGTCAAATGTGTTTCTGTCTTTGTTGTAGTAATCATGTGTTTCTTCCTGAGATCAATTATATTGATTCAGTTTTGAGTATAGAATCAGCCTTGAATTCCTGGAATAAACTGCACTTGGTGATGCTGTAATATTATTTTACTGCATTGCTGGTTTTAATTTAATAATGTTTTGTTGAGGATTTTTGCTTTTCTGTTTTTGAGAACAATTAGCTTGTTGTTTGTTTATTTTTTTTTCTTTGTTTTATAATGCCTTTGTATGGTTTAGGGATTAAGGTAATCCTAGTCTTGTAAAATGAGTTAGGAATGTTTCCTCGTAATGTCTTTCTAGAAAAGATGTTATAGTTTGGTGGTATTTGTTCTTTAAATGTTTGGGAGAATTCATAAGTAAACCATATATGCATGGAGATTCTTTTTTCAGAAGACTTTACTTACAAATTAAATTTATTTAATGGTTATAAAGATATTCAGATAATGTTTCATCTTGGTTTTTAGTAGTTTGTGATTTTTGAAAACTTAGTTCATTTTATCTAATTTGTCAAAATTATGTGCATAGAGTTGTTTGTAGTTTTCTTTTCAATAATATTTTAGTGGGGTCTGTAATAATATTCTTTCTTGTATTTTTTATATTAATTTACTTTTCTTTTTAAAAGTAATATTGCTAGAGGTTTTTCAGTGTCACTATTCTTTTCAATGAACTACGTTTTATTAATTTTTTCTATTAATTTTATTACTTTCTGCTTTTATATTTCCTTTCTTTTGATTGATTTTAAATTATCATTTTTTTATTTTCTCAGTGTACAATCTTAGATTATTGATTTGAAATTATCTTTATAGTATAAGCATTTAATTCTATAACTTTTTGCTAAGTACTTCTAGTTGTATCACACAAATTTTTAAATTTACGTTTTCATTTTTTAGTTAAAATATTTTCCAATTTTGTCTAAGACTTTCTCTTTTACCCGTGGATATTTTAGGACTGTGTTGTTGAATTTCCAAGTGAGTGAAAAATTTTCCTTCTTTTCTCTTACTGATTTCTGGTTTAATTTAAATTTGGTCCATGAATACAGTTTGTATGATTTCAAGTCTTTTAATTGTGGTAAAGTTTGTTTTATGGCTGAATGTATAGTATATCAGGTTGAATTTTCCATGTGCTCTTAAAATGAATATGCAGTCTAATGTTGTCCAGTGTGCTATCAATGTCAATTAGATGTAGTCAGGATGTAATGTTCTAAAGTTAAGCTGTAAACTTATTTATTTTTCTTTCTACTACCTTTATTACTGAGGGAACAGTTTTAAAATAACCCTATGGTAATTATAATTTATTTATATCTTTTTAGTTTTATCAGCTTTTGCTTCATGTGTTTTGATATTCTTATTATTTGAATATACTGTATATTGAATTATTGTGTCTTATTAGCAAATTGACATTTCATTCCATGTATAATCTCCCTTTTCTTTATCTCTAATACATTGTTTGCTAACTCTATTTTGTTTAATAATAATATAGCCTTTCCAGCTTTCATTTGATTAATGTATGTACAGTATATTCTTTTCTAATATTCTACTTTTATGTTTAAAATGAGATTCTTGTGGACAGAATATATGTGGTTCATGTTCTTTTTAATCCGTTATTATAATCTCTGTTTTTTAATAGTTGTGTTTAGACCATTCTGTATTCTAAATATTATTGAACAACAATTATGCCTTTACCAGTAAGGTGATGAAAGCTTTATGGTTAGGTAGAAAGAACTTTTAAGGCTGATTAGCCCATCAGTGTTTAGCATGCAATAAAGAAGCAAAATAGAAATAATACCTCACCTGGAGTTTTATTTATCTGGATCCCTAAGATGCCAGTGACTGGAGAGAGAGTGCTTAAACCTGCTGGTCTCAGAAGTAGCAACATGAGCCCAGACATGTTTCTTCCTCATCTGATTGCCCCCCAAAATAAGCGACATTTGTACTTAATTATCCTATCTAATAAAAGATTAATATTCAAATTGACTATACCTCCACTACACCCATAAGCCATGCCCACCAGCCAATCAGGAGAAAGTATGCAAATTAACCCCCAAAACATGGCTGTGGCCATGGAGCTGCAGAAAGCAGGAGGTTTGGGTTTCCCAGCAATGGAGGAAACCAAGCTTCTCTGACACTCTGGCCAGCCCAAGCCTACACTCAAGGCTTGGTATCAATTATAGAAGATAAATGAATCCCCCAAAAATGGTGGCAGCCACAGAGCTGGAGAGTGCAAGAGGCTTGAGTTGCCCCTGGCAATGGAGGTAGCCAAGCTCCCACAGCACTGGCCTGCCTTGTTTCAATTATAGAAGATAAATAAATAAAACAATAGAAATGGCTACTGCCATGACAAAGAGCGAGCGGGAGGCTTGGCTCTGCTTAAGGCTACAAAGTTTCAATAATAGAAGATAAATAAACCCCAGATATCAGGAACTCTGCTTGGGTCATCAGGGAATGTGGCTGGCCTGAAAACTACCACGGGCCCCTCTCCCAATCCGCCACACACCCCAAGAGAATCCATACCCTGATCCAGGACAACCTTCAGGGCAAACCAGCCAGTCCCCACCCATGCATCAGGCCTCTATCTTATTTAATCTTAACTAATAAAAGAATAATATGCAAATTGACTATCACTCCAACACACAAGATGACTGTCCCCATGTGGACACAAGATGGCCATCACAAGATGGCCAGCAGGGGATGGCAGTTGGGAGGGACCAGGCCTGCAAGGGAGGGCAGTTGTAGATGATCAGGCCAGCAAGGGAGAGAAGTTGGGGGAACCAGGCCTGCAGGGGAGGGCAGTTAGGGGTTACCAGGCCCACAGGGGAGGCAGTTGGGGGCAATAAGGCTGGCAGGGGAGCAGTTAGGAATCAATCAGGTTGTCAGAGAAATGGTAAGGGGGTGATCAGGTTGGCAGGCGGAAGTGATTAGGGGCAATCAGGAAGGCAGGCAGACAAGCAGTTGGGAGCCAGTAGTCCTGGATTGTGAGAGGAATGTCTGACTGCTCCTTTAGGCCCAATCCTACTGGATCCAGTCTAAATGGGCAGTTGGACATTTCTTGAGGGTTCCCATATTAGAGAGGGTGCAGGCTGGGCTGAGGGACACCCACCTGCCTGTGCACTAATTTTGTGCACCTGGCCTCTAATGTATTTTATAATATACTAGAGGCCCGATTCATAAAATTTGTGTATGGGTGGAGGGCGCTTGTCCTTCAGCCCAGCCTGCTCCCTCTCCAATCTGGGACCTCTTTAGGGATGTCCCACTTCCAGTTTAAGCCTGATCCTACCTAAATGGGAAGTCGGACATCCCTCTCACAATCCAGGACTGCTGACTCTCAACTGCTCATCTGATTGCCTTCTTGATTGCCCCTAACTGCTTCTGCTTGCCAGCCTGATCACCCCCTAACCACTTCCCTGCCTGCCTCATTGATGCCTAACTGCTCTCTTGCCAGCCTGTTTGCCCCTAACTGCCCTCCCCTGTGCACCTGGTCACCCCTAACTGCCCTCCCAGGCATCTTGATCACCCTCAACTACCCTCTCTTATGGACCTGGTACCTCCTAACTGCCCTCCCCTAATGGCCTGATCCCCCACAACTGCCCTCCCTTGCAGGCCTTGTCCCTACCACCTGCCCTCCTCTACTGGCCATCTTGTGGTGGCCATATTGTGTCCACATTGGGGCAGGATCTTTTGACCACATGGGGGCAGTCATCTTGTGTGTTGGATGATCAATCTGCATATTACTCTTTTATTAGATAGGAGAGAGGCCTGGTGCATAGGTAAGGGCCAGCTGGTTGGCCCTGATAGGTCTCCTTGATCAGGGTAGGGGGCTCCCTTGGGGCATGGGGTGGCCTGGGTAAGGAGCCTGTGGTGATTTGAAGGCCAGCCATGCCCCTCAGTAACCCAAGCAAAGGCCCTGGTATCTGGGATTTATTTATCTTTTACAATTAAAACTTTGTAGCCTGGAGAAGAGCTAAGTTTCTGTTGGCACAGCCATTGAAACTTTGTTGCCTTAAGTTAAGGCTGGTCAGCATTTGTGGAAAGCTTGGCTTCCTCCATCACCAGGGGCAACCCAAGACTCTCTCCTGCTCTCTCTGTGGCTGTAGTCATATTGGTTGGGTTAATTTGCATACTTTCTCTGATTAACTGTTGGGTGGGACTTGTGGGTATAGCAGAGTAATTTGCATATCACTCTTTTATTAGATAGGATAAGCAAGTACTAATTTATGCAATGCCTAAATTAGTACATGCTTATAAGGCCAAATCTGTAAAGTAAAATCCCAATCTTTACTTTACAGATTTAGTCTTATAAGCATGTACTAATTTAGGCATTGCACTGGGGACCATTTTAAAGTAGCCTTGCTACTAAGTGCTGGAATGGTAAAGTGGCCATTTAGATTCTTCCCTAGTTTTTTTTTTTTTTTAAATATGTTTAGGGTGGTGATGAGAAAGTATAAGCTGATCATTAAAAGAATCTCAATGCATTAGACAAATACTAGAAAAGATGGATGAGGTGATGCTATTTTATACTGAATGGTGAAAAATAACCAGGAGTTTCACCTATGGAAGTTCCTTAGCCTGTAGATGCTGAAGATAATTTGAATAGAAGTCATACTATCTATTTGTCTTTTGGCCCAACTCTGAGGGATGGCATGAGTCTGATTAAGTACTAAGCCAAAATTAGGATAGTAGAAAGAGAAAGCAGGGGAAAGGGGCATGAAGCACCGAGGAAGTAAACTAAACAAAGTTACCATGAGTACTCATGTGCAAGTTTTCTGGTATTAGTATTTAAATTTTTTTTAATCTTCACCCGAGGATAGTTTTCTTTTCTTTTTTTTTTTAATATATTTTATTGAATTTTTACAGAGAGAAAGGGAGACGGATAGAGAGTTAGAAACATCAATGAGAGAGAAACATCAATCAGCTGCCTCCTGCACACCCCCCACTGGGTATGTGCCTGCAACCAAGGTACATGCCCTTTACTAGAATCGAACCTGGGACCTTTCAGTCCACAGGCTGATGCTCTATCCACTGAGCTAAACCGGTTTCGGCCCCAGGATATTTTTCCATTGATTTTTAGAGAGGGTGGAAGAGAGGGAAAGACAAAGAGAAATATTGATGTGAGAGAAACACATTGATTGGTTGCCTCCTGCACGCACACCAACCAGGGCCCAGACCTGGAAGGAGCCTGCAACCACGGTATGTGCCCTTGACCAGAATCAAACCCAGGAACTTTCAGTCCATAGGGTGATGCTCTATTCACTGAGCCAAATCAGCTAGAGTGGCTAAAACACTCCTTTAAACCCTCAAAATATCCAAAATATTTAGGTAATTTTCAGTCTTTCTAATTAAGTGCTTACATAATATTTGGTAAGAAAATTTTGTTCTCTCATTAAGAAGGAATATTTTGAAGTATTTTAGACCATTTTCCTATAAGTAACTTTAATTGCATTAAATTGTATTCAGATTCTGATCCTTATTTTTTCCTTTTAACAGAACGATATTATATTTTCTAGTCTAAAAAATTAACCTTCAAAGCTTTAGGTATATGAACTAGTCTGCTGAAATATTTTGAGATTTGTTTTCTTTGACTTTCCCATTCAAAACAATAAAGGCACATATTAAAAATGTGATAACATGTTAAATCTGTGCACTTTGTAGTCAAAAAGAGTTAAGTTTTAATGACAGCCAGACAACTTACTACTTTTATGACATTTACCAAGTTACCTCTCTGAATCTTGCTGTCACTTTTGCCCCTTTATTAAACTCTTTCTCAAATTACTCATTTATGCTATTTCCATCTGAGAATCTGACTTTTTCTCTAAGTGACTATAATAAATTTTTAAAAGCTGCAAAAATTAATACATTTTACTCTTATTCTTAGAAAAATACTAAATATTGTTTTTCTCTCCATTATATCTGTAAGATAGATTTAGAAAAAAACATATTGTGAAAATCATGAATTTACATGTTATTGCACATTAACATTGCAGGTAATGACTCCTCGGTCCATAGAAATAGTGACATTATTTGTTATTTGGAGCATATATCCTTGGCTGCTTTCATCAGAGATTCAAAGGTATGTTTGTTCCTTCCTGGTTATGAGATGCATGTTGTATAGATTATTTATCCTAAGGGTGAAAACTAAGAGCATTAAAAAAGTCCCATTTTGAAATTTCACTGAATTATTAAATTATAGTTGAATTATTGTGATAGCTGAACATGACTAAATTATTAACTAATAGCTAAGAGATGAATGGCTACTTTATTGTCTTAGGATCCACTGTGAAATCAAGTGATGTTTTTAATATAAAAACTATACTTTAAAAAAAAGAACTTTTTATTTTATTTTTAAAATATATTTTCATTGATTTTAGAGATAACAGGAGAGGGACAGACAGACACATCAATGATGAGAGAGAATTATTGATCAGCTGCCTTTTGCACACCCCGCAATGGGGGTCTAGCCCACAACCCAGGCATATGCCCTGATCAGGAATTGCACCATAACCTCCTGATTCAGAGGTAGACGCTCAACCTCTGAGCCACACTGGCTGGGCAAGAAAAGGGCTTTTTCAATGATAACTTTAAAACTCTGTTACTGTAGCTCTCCCCACTCCCACTGGTCTGGTTTTCATTCTAATGCTTATATTTTTATCTCTAAAATTACCACTCTTAAGGGCTCCAGATCAATGTAGCCACTCCCTACTCAGTTCCACCTGATTGACTGATAAGCACGTCGGACTTTGAATATCATAGTAAAACTCCTGATATTTCCTCCAAAATATGTTCTAATTATCATTAAATGAGAACTCTATCTTATCATTAGAAAATCCATGTCCCGATCTTTTCAAAACACTAAATAATAAAACTTCTTTCCATTAGCTTCCTTGCAACATACCCTTTGATGGTCTCTTCTAGATTTTCCCTACAGCTTCCTGACTGGCTCTTCTACTCCCAGCCAAGCCATCTTCTGTCTCCTCTGAATACAGCAATGGCTTTTTGTGATAACATTTGAATCAAATCATGACACTGTTTTCCTCAAAGCCCTCCGATGGCTTCCCACCTCACTCCAGTAGAGGATGAACTTGATCTGGTTTCCATGATCTGCTCTCCTATTAGCTTTCTGACCTTAGTTCCTGTGGTTTAACCCCTTGCTCACTCACCACGACCACACTGATTTCTTTAACGTTTCTGAGTTTGCCAGGCATGCTTCCACCATAGAACCTGTGCACATCTTATTCCTAGGGCCAGGATTGCTCTTTCTCTGTAGATCCACATGGCTCCACGGCTTCTTGCTTTATTCCTTCAGCTATTCATTCACATCACTTCAGTTTGCTCTTTATTAACTACCCTTATAAAATTAAGAACATTTTTCATTATGTTTACTATATTTATTTCTCTTTTATGTTTCCTTTTCATAGTCTTGATCGCACAAACTTTTATTTTATATACTTTGCAAATACAATACTTTTATTTTTTAAAGTTTGTCCCTTTAAGAAAGTCTCAGGTTCTAAGATTCATGTTGGCAGGGATTATTATTTGATTACAATCATATTACCCATGTCTGGAAGGATGTTTGACACTTTCAGAAATTCAATAAATATGTTTTGAATGAATAAATGATTATAGAACATCAGCAACAAAAATTTTAATAATAAAAAAATACCCTTAGATTTTTATGCTTAGTTCTAAGCCATTTGCTTTCTGTTTACAAGTCTACACTCTATGCCCTAAATTTTTATCGAAGCATATTAAATACTATCTCTTTTAGGTTTTGGTAACAGTATTCTTAAACTGATAAATTATCATACCTATTTAATTCTTGCCACTAATTATGAATAAAATCCTGGACCAACTTATTGGGAAAATGTAGATCTGCCACAAATCCTGGTAATAAATTATCCATATTGGGTCTGTGTGTTTATAAGGGTATTTCATCTGCTTACATGTATAAGAATGTGCCTATCTTTGCTGGTTTTATTATATCAAAAATGCAATCATATAACTTTTCAATAGTATGGTAAAATTCCTAGAAAAGAGTTTCCAGCTTTCCAATCAATACTGAAATTACTAAACCACATTGTTATTTTTAGTTTTTAAAGGGGTTCAGAAAATGTTCTTACTCAAAACTTATATAGTAGTATTAATTATATAACAAGCTTTTTAAACAGTCAATCTTTTCTTAGAGAACATATAGAGTAATAACCCAATATGGCAATTAACAGTTATTGGGATGCTTATTTATTTATGTAATTAATTTATTTAATATCATTTGTGTTTATTCCATTAGCTTTAACAATTTATTTTTAATATTTAAAGCCGCTATAATTTTAAAATTTATTGTAAGAGTGCATACCAATACATTTCAAGTAGACATAAATTAAGAATACTTTATGATGAGAAAATGTCATATGAGTACTTACCATTGGAACACAGTAAACATCCCAAGGTCAAATTCAATGCTATGTATTTATTCCATAGTACAAACATCAAAATGATGCAGAAATAGCTTTCTTACTATCTTGAATAAGGAAGAGAATAAATGAGAATGGGAAGAGTTCTTATAAATCACCAGAGTCAATCTTCTCTGTCATATTGGAGGAAAATGAGATCTAATTTACTGAAAGCAAGACTGCATTATATTAATATTACTAAATCTATATAATTTACACATAAAATAACTCAGAAAATATTTGTACAGTGGAGAATACAGAGTCACAAATTGGTAATCTGCTATTACTCAAAGATGTCCTTTTAAAGGCAGAGTTAAGACATTAACTTGAGGATGATTTTACTGTCCTTCAAGATATAGGACATATTTTTCTTAAAAAATAAAGCAATGCCTGCTATATGGTTTTGTGTCCCTGATATCTAGAGTACATAGGTCCAGAATACCACTCTCACAATTCTTCCCAGTGTTTCACTTTTAGAATATGGGCTTCCCAATCCATACAGTTTCTGGATCTGTGTTTTGGTTCTTAGGGGGGAATAGGGAACACTTTTATGATATTACAAGGCTATGAATCTTGGTTGCTGTGTGGGTACCTTTTGTCAGAAAATTAGAGGGAAAGAAGGAAGGCAGGTGTATAGGCAATGGTGATTGATCTTTATTATAATGAGAATATAAGATTGTTGCTACCAAATGGCAGAGGGGTCAGTTTGTGTTGAACTCAGTGAATTCACTGGAAGGCCTGTTAGTATTTTTGCCAACATAGCACTAGGAGCTCAATCCCTTCAGACATCAAGGCCTGGCTTAACGTACTGTTCAGCACTTCAATAATTGCAGGGCATCAACTGCAATAGTGGGCATCTATAATTTTTCTCAATAGCACATCTATTTTAGCACTTCATTTCTTTAGAAATTATAACTAACCATCATCTTAAAGAGCCAGTGATTGATAAAAGTGAATAGATTTAAAGCAGGCAATGACTAGATCTCAGTTATGCAAAAGGTGCACTGTGGCAGACAATATCAATAGTCAGTGCTTTTCTTGTGTATTTAAATCTAATGATTTTTTATAGTAACCACCTTCAACAAATTGCTTGAGAGTTTTCTATGGCTTCCAGAAAATATTCTACATATGCTTATAGTGAGAATAAACTGCCACATGAATTGACAGTTAAAACTCTAATTCTCACAACTTCTGTGAGACAATTCACAGCCACCCAGATCTTCCCATGGCAATTGAGCCCTAATTAACCACATTGTAATCTGCTCCTTAATGCATTCTGTATTGATGTCCTTCCCTTCCCAGTTCCATTTCTCTATTCATCTATCGGTATTTTCTGGAATCACTTTCCTAATAACTATCATTTGTAATCAAATCCTTGCCTCAGTGTCTGAAACTGGAAAAGTCTTAACCTAAGACCTATTGTATGTCAGGTAAGTGTGCTAAGGAAAGTACATCAGGATTGGGTAAGAAGTGTTAATAGCATTTTGGAGTATTGACATTTTAAATAATTTTCTTTGGGAAAGCTTAATTGAGAGTCTGATATTTAAGCAAAGATCTGTAATTTGTGAGGGAACCTGGAAATGTCTGAAGGCAGAATGTGCTAGGCAGGGCATACAGCAAAAATCATGAGACTAAAACAATTCTGGCATATATTTGAATTAACGAGGTGCCTATGAATCTGGAGTAGAGTAAGACAAAGAAAGGATAGGAAATAAAATCAAAGGAGGTGAAACAGTGATAGGACTGGGGAAGAATGTAATGAATCTCAAAGGTTGCTGTAAGATCTTTGTTTTGTTTTTCTTTGAAATGAGAGGGGGCACCATAGGAAGGCTTGATCTACCTTTGATTTCTCAAGTATTCTCTTTGCTTATGTGAAGAATGGATCTAATTGAGGCAAAGGTGAGAAAGTCATCACCCCAGGTAAGGACAGAAACCAATGTTGTATTAAGGTGGTAACAGTGATTGTGATTTAGTCCTTGGGCATATTTTGAAGGTAAAATTACTTGAATTTGCTTGAGGATTGCAAATAATGTAGGAGAGAGAGAGGAATAAAGGATAACTTCAATGTTTTAAACCCAAAGGACTAAATGGAAGCAGAGATACAGGATATATGGAGAGGAATAGAGATTTTCAAAGAGGATATTTGGAGATCCCCTTCAGATGTGTTCAATTTGAGATGTTCATTGGATATCCAAGAAGAGATGTCAAATAGACAATTATATATAGGAGTTTGCATTTCCAGAAAAATAGCTGGACTCAAATTATTAATTTGAAGTTGTCAACAAATAATCATCAGATCACATGTCATGTGTATTCATTTTAAGAACTGTTAAATATCCTATCTAATAGGAGAGTAATATGCAAATTAACCATCACTCTGCCATGCTCACCAGCAACACCCACCAGCCAATCAGGAGCAAGTATGCAAATTAACCCCAACCAAGATGGCTGTGGCCATGGTGTGAGCAGGAGGGAGGCTTGGGTTTCTCCAGTGATGGAGGAAGCCAAGATTTCCACACACCCTGGTGGGCCCAGGCCTCCACTCCAAGCTACAAAGTTTCAATTATAGAAGATAAATAAATCCCAACCAAAAAGGCAGAAGTCATGGAGCTGGAGAGAGCAGGAGACTTGGGTTGCTCCTGGTGATGCAAGAAGCCAAGCTTTCTGCACACCCTGGCCTGTCTTGGTCTCTGCTTAAGGCTAGAAAATTTCAATTATAGAAGACAAATAAATCCCAACAGAAAGGGCTGCCACCATGGAGCAAGCAGGAGGCTTGACTCTGCTCAAGGCCACAAGGTTTCAATTATAGAAGATAAATAAATCTCAGATACCAGGGCCTCCACTTTGGTCTCTAGGGGGGAGGGGGGGTGTGGCAGTCCTGCAAACCACGACAGGCCACTCACCCAGGCCGCCCCACTCCCCAATGGAAACCCCACCCTGATCCAGGATCCAGGTCATCCTTCAGGAAAAACCAGCTGGCCCCACCCATGCATCAGGCCTCTATCATATCTAACAAAAGAGTAATATGCATATTAATCATCACTCCAACACACAAGATGGCTGGCCCCATGTGGTTAAAGATCCTGCCCCCATGTGGACAGAATATGGTCAGCAGGGGAGGGCATTTGGGAGGGACTAGGCTTGCAAGGGAGGGCAGTTGGGGGCAATCAAGCCTGCAGGGAGGGCAGTTAGGGATGACCAGACAGGTAGAGGAGGCCTGCAGAGAAGGGCCGTTGGTAGGAACCTAGGAATGCAGGGGAGGGCAGTTAAGGGCAAAAAAAGCTGGGAGGGGAGCAGTTAGGAATCAATCAGGCTGGCAGGGGAATAGGTAGGGGGTGATCAGGCTGGCAGGCAGAAACAGTTAGGGGCAATCAGGAAGGCAAGCAGGTGAGCAGTTGGGAGCCAGCAGTTCTGGATTGTGAGAGGGATGTCCCATTTAGGCCCGATCCCACTAGGGACACCCCTGGAAGGGTCCAAGATTGGAGAGGGTGCAGGCTGGGCTGAGGGACACCTTCTCTCTCCTGTGCACGAATTTCATAAACTGAGCCTCTAGTATATATATATAAAACTTTAAGCTGCCATTACAATGGAACAGTTGGAATGACTTGAACAACCAGTTGCTATGACATGCATGACCACCAGGATGTAGATGCTCAATGCAGGACCTGCTGACAGATTGCAAGTCCCATGTGCCAATGAGACCTGCTGGTCAATCGACCAGTCACTCCCCTAGGGCAACAGGCCTTGATAGCCTGATCGGGGCTGACCTTTGGGCTGGGATGGAGAACTGGGGGTGGGGGCAGAGATTGGTGGTGGTGGAGGGGCCCCTTTTCCAGGGGGCCAAGGTCCAGCTCCCTCCTTGGGGCCAGCAGCCAACCTCTCTCCCAGGTCTCTCCCCTCAGGCTAGCAGGCCCTGATCACCTTGAGGGTGGATGGCAGCAGATGCAGGCAGTGAGGGAAGGAGGATCACAGAGGAGGGGAGACGGGGACCTTAATTGTCCCTGATCACCGGCCAGACCTAAGGACCCCTCCTATGCATCAGGCTTCTAGTATATTTATAAAGGTAATGATTAGAAATACTTCTTGATCTCTCTTATACTATTCTCTCACTCAACACTAATTATTGATTGAGACCCCAAGTAGTTATATAAGATAAATCACTTTTAGTTAATGCAAACCAGTCATGTCATCAGAGAAAATAATATATTAATTAAAAATTTTAAAGTTTTTGAAATTGTGATAATTTTTTATTAGTAAAATGAAATAAACAGAAAATTAAAAGACTGACATGGCATGATGTATAGTTCTAAATGAAATGTTATTCAATTAATGAGAAGATTGTCAAAGAAAAAGCCAAATAATACCAGCATTACCTTCTAAATAATCACACAATCTAATGGGGATTCATTATGTTATCCTGTCAAATGGACAATCCTGTGTTTTTGGACAAATACTTAACGCTGTGATTTCAAATGCTTTTGAAGGGATGTACTTATCGTGGTATAAACTTACAAAAAATTCAGTATATCCATGAAAGAGTGGGGAGTTTGTTACATAAGAACAGGAACCTGTTGTGATTCTAAATAATTTGATTTTCTAAGTAATGCTGTTCAACCTACTCATTGGATGGATTTCATTCAGTGTTAAACTTGATGTTAAGACTTTAAAAATAACGTAAGCTGTATGTGATCCCAATATGGGAGGGATTTCTTTGCCAGTGTCAGAGCCTCATAGGTTGTTGCCCCATGCAGCACAGAAATCTGACCCAGATGACTGAGGCCACTCCTCACCCATTGAAACCTTTGAAGTCCAAAGACTGCATCACAGTAACTCTATGTTCCACTTATATCAACATCACAGAGGCAACACAATTAGGAGCTAGCAGAGTAGTATCAGGCCTCAATCAGAAGAGCTGCTTAAATAGATTCCTTGAGTTTGCTTGCTGTGAGATCCTAAGATACTGATTTCTGGCTTATTTGTCCCTGCAATCAGGTGATAGATCTTTCAAAAGAGGGAAATAATTTGGGCATTGCTGTTAACATATTCTTCCTTTGTTTATACCTTATTCATGAAGAAAATTTTGAAATAAGGCACAGAAGGTTTCTGCAATCAGTCACGTTGACTTTTAAGGCTCTTGGGCTTTTAGGAACATTTTCAAAGTGAACTTCTAGCTCCATTTCTTCTCTTTTTGCCTATCATGGTAACTCCATGGACAGAAACATGGGTAGATTTTCAATAAAGTATTACTATGGTTTACCACTAGTAAGTAAGACAAGGTTGTTCTAGTATATGTTTGGGCAGTATTTATGTAAGATGATATATTTGTTTCCATTTCACAGATCCTCAAACTTTCCATTGAGCAATAATTTCCCCATTCCAGTAAAAAAGACACTTGCCACCCACTGTTAGATATGCAATGTAAATAGATTAAATTAATGAAAATGTCACCATAAAATGTTACCATGTTCAAATAAACAACGTAAGTCTCTATGGTTATAGGCAAATATCAAGAAAAGCATCCTTGCATTTAATTTGTCAGAGTCAAATAAATTAACAAAAAATTACTTAATATAAAGTAGAAAATTTAACTGAGGTTTTAACCTAACTGAGAAAAGTATGCCAACTTATCATTTTCATTGATGCTTCCTGACATTTAGGTAAAAGTTCTTAATATTTTAAAATGATAAGTTGTGATCCATAATATATATTTATAGCCATATAATTTAAGAATCTATTAACAAAAGCCAATTTAGTAAAATCTCAAACTTTATTATACTACATACTCATGTATCAATAGAATGGGCACACTCTGAACATCTCCTAGATCTGAAAAAAAAAAAGTTGTCATAAACTGTATAGACTGTTTCAGTCCCTTTCTCTTCAGAATGAGATACCCTGGATTTGACAAATAGAGTTCAAAGATGAGTTTTTATAACTATTTTTCTGGGGACAGGTAATTTTCAGGGATGTTAGACTAGGGCACATAAATTGGAAAATAAATCCTGATTTCTGTGTAACATGTTTTAATTTTTTTCCAAAAAGAAAGTTTATGCCAATATCACTCAGTAAAAGATACATTGTTTTCTGCATTTGTGAAAACATGGAACAAGATTTCGGTCTTTCTGTTAAATTTCTGTTGTATATTTATGCCTACCTTCATTTCCAGCTGTATCATTAATTCAATTGAACAAAAGCCTTTATCACTATTTAGTAGTTTAGGCATTGAAATGCCCAGAAATGCTCAGATTTTCCAAGCCACTCAGATTTAGTACTCAGCTTTATTTCACCATTTCTATGATGCTTTGGTATTTTTACATTATTATATATTAAAGTGCCTCAATATTCTGTGGAACATGAAAGGAACTATTTTAAAAGAATAATACAAAATGTATGTTCATGTAATCTAATTAAGAGTTTTTGTTTATTTATTTTTGTTTTATTTGTATCTTTTTTTAAAAGCCACAATTCTCTCACTATACAAGTTTTGTTATATATTACATCTTAAGTTGTTTTCATATCTTAATTATGTAAACAATGCAGCACTAAACAAGTGTTTATGAATCTTTTCAAAATCAGTGTTTTTATATCATTGCAATATATAACTAGAAGTTTTTTTTTTTCTAATTTATGTTCTTTACATCATTTTAATTGTATTCCAGGAGGCATATAATGAGGTGGTCTATATTATACTATGATTCTCTCAATGGACATGTATCTACTCCCTTTTACTTTGAAAAGGAAAGAAATTAGTATTTTTCCATTCAAAGATCCATGACACAAATTGAGCCAATTTAAATCTTTCCATGGGAAGAGCACTTTCCTTTCTGGATATAGACATATTCTTATACTCACACAAAGATGTCAGGAGCATGATTTCCTGTGTATAGAATTGTGCCTATACAAGGAGAAAGTAAAGCTAGCATTCAAAGAGAAGACAAGAGAAGAGGAAAATTTGAATGCTCTGAGATCCTTGGTTATATAATCTTTCTTTTCCCTCATGTTGTCTTGGATTATATCCTTAGGATTTTTATATTTTTATGATTTTTATTAGCTCTCTGAACAGCTCTACAGTTTACCTATCATTTTGTAAGCTAGGTAATTTGAATCTTTCACTTTTATGCAAACAAGTTCTGACCAATAAAGATACCATGTATGCAAATAACATGTTGATTTTTTTCTCCAAGTACCAACCATGCCCAATCATGTTTAGCTTTTAACTTAAATTGATATCAAGGATATTCAGGATTGGGTAAGCACCCTATCTAATAAAAGAGTAATATGCAAATTGACCCATCACTCTAACACACAAAATGGCTGGCTCCATGAGGATACAAGATGGCCACCACAAGATGACCAGCAGGGGAGGGCAATTGGGATGAATCAGGCCAGCAGGAGAGGGCAGTTGGGAAGGAGCAGGCCTGCAAGGGAGGGCAGTTGGGAGTGACCAGGCTGACAGAGGAGGGAAGTTGGGGGCAACCAGGCCTGCAGGGAAGAGCAGTTAGGGGCAATCAGGCTGGCAGGGAAGCACTTAGGTATCCATCAGGCTGGTAGGGAAGTGTTTAGGGGGTGATCAGACTGGTAGGCAGAAGCAGTTAGAGGCAATCAGGAAAGCAGGCGAGCAGTTGGGAGCCAGCAGTCCTGGATTGTGAGAGGGATGTCTGAAAGTACATCCTTTCTACCATGATCAGGCCTAAACAGGCAGCTGGACATCCCTCGAGGGGTCCCATATTGTGAAGGTGCAAACTGGACTGAGGGACACATCATCTTGTGCACGAATTTTTTACACCGGACCTCTGGTTATAACATAAATATTTACTTGTCTATTAAAATAAATAAAGACTGTGTAGTTCTATCTAATAAAAGAGTAATATGCAAAATAACTGTCACTCCGTGATAAAAATGGCAGCACCCATAGCCATAAGATGGTGGTGTCCACTCTTCTCAACCCCACCTGAGCCTCCCAGTCTCAGGGAGGCTGCCACTGAGAGCCTGCAAAGTAAGCAGCCTGGTGGAATGTTGTCCAGAGGCCCTCCTGACCCATTATAATAAAACAAAAACAAATTCACTCTCCACTGCCATACCCTGACAGCAGTGGCAGCCTGGGCTGGGGTCTCAGCCTGGGAGGGGCATGCCCCCCATAATGTGATCCCCTGTTAGTGGTGGCAGCCTGTACTGGGGTCTCAGCCTGGCAGGGGTGTGCACCCACACTGCGCGGTCTCCTCCCAGCTGCAGCACCTGGGGTCTCAACCACTGAGTCACACCAGCCAGGCAGATATGGAAGAATCTTAAATGTATTTTTTAACATATTTTATTAATTTTTTACAGAGAGGAAGGGAAAGGGATAGAAAGCTAGAAACATCTATGAGAGAGAAACATCGATCAGCTGCCTCCTGCACACTCCCCACTGGGTATGTGCTCCCAACCAAGGTACATGCCTTTGATGAGAATCAAACCTGGGACCCTTGAGTCTACAGGCCGATGCTCCATCCACTTAGCTGCAATATGTTAAAGGAAAAACCCTATCTAATAAAGAGGGAATATGCAGGGAGGGCTTTTGGGTGTGACTGGGCTGGCAGAGGAGCAGTTAGGAATTGATCAGGCTGGCAGGGGAGTAGTTAGGGGATGATCTGGCTGAGAGGCAGAAGCAGTTGGGAGCCAGCAGTTCTGGATTGTGAAAGGGATGTCCAACTGCATGTTTAGGAAGTTCCAAGGGGTTCCAGATTGGAGAGGGTACAGGTTGGGCTGAGGGACACTGCTTCCCCACACCCCCGTGCACAAATTTTGTGTACCAGGCCTCTAGTATGTCATAATGTGCTTGTATCATAGTTTAGTTCATGGCCATATGGTGGGAACATTTTTATCAATTATAAATAATGCTGAAATAGACATTTGTTTATACTTTTATTTCTATATTTTAGGTTAAAATCAGAAGATAAATTTCCAAACATGGGATTAATGTGTCAAAGGGATAAATATTTTAATGGCTTTAAATTCTTATTGACAAATTTCTTTCCAAAATAGAGGAGCTCATTTATCCTCCAACCAGAACTATTTTCACTACTAGATAGTATTACTTTTTCAATATTTGTAATTTAGAAAGTAAAATATTGTAACTATTGATGTTTTAACTTGTGTTTATTTGATTAACACGAAGTTAAACATCTTAATATATGTTATGCTGTTTAATACACTTACTTATTTGTATAAAATCAGATAATAGTTAATAAGAAATACTGCTCATATGCTGACTTTGTGTGAATAATACAAATCAGCATTCATGTGGAACTTAAGGTTTAGATATTAAAAAATACCAAACTTTTTTTTTTTGTTAATTATACTAAATTTTTTGCCTTATTGTCAGACATTGGTGACGGAGAAACACCATGTAAATTTACTAAGCATACTACCTATGCTGGAGTTTGATTGAAAATGCATTGTTAAAAAATTCTTTGTCATATGTAGGTAAACTATAGTGGTTATTTATTCAACACTGAATAGCCCAGACCTATTTCAGAGCTCTCTCCTCTCCATTATCATGGACCTCTTAGTACTAAGAAAAGCATTACTTCCATAGCAGGCTTTTTAAAAATCACTCTCTCTCTAAGCAGCAGCGTGACTTTTGACACTTTCAGGCAGATTAAGAACTGAAGTCACAGTGGGCAGCCATAAGAGTCTAAACACACTGAGCAATGGGTCTCTCCATTGGTGGGAGGAAATTAGTGGCCAAAGCCCTTAAAACCATGGATCAATGGTGCTGATGTGCTACAGGGAATCTATGAGCAAGCTGCTTTCTTTTCTGTCTCACAGGGGGCATCAGAAGAGAGTGTGATTCGTTGAAGTCAATAGAGACCATTGTGAAAGTAGTGTGTATGTGTGGATTTAAACTAACCTGAGATATAGCTAAAGGCAAAATAGAATATGTTGCTAAATCTATCATGATTACATCCTACATTTTGGTCAAAAAATATTCTCAGCCATCTAACAAAATGAAAATAGCAAAATCCGCAAATGTGAAAACCATATATTTTATTTTTGAACTGATCTAGTTCTAAAATAGTTTCATTTCAGGAATAACAGAGAAGACATATGCTCTTTCTTATGACTTGATGAAAAATGACAGTCTCCAGTGCATCATAATTGACATAGTATACAGTATGATATACTAGAATGCCAAAAGCATGGAAGGGAGTAAATATGCAGCTGAATTTAAGTCAAGATTGGCTCCCTCAAAATTTATTACAGGTTGGAAGCTTCCATTCTGCCGATAAACAAGTTAACCTTAAATTTTCCTACCCACCCTTCTCTTGAATTCTCTTTTTTGTACACACTGCTTTTTCTGGACAAAAATAAGAATTGCTATTAAGTTGAAGACAAGTAGAGCTAATGCTGAAAGCTAATCAAGATGAGAGATGGGAGCTTCAATGAAATGACCATTTTGTCCAAGCTCCTTTAGCAGGTATATCTCTGTTTTGCTAGTGCTTGTTAAAAATATATGCCTTTACTACTAAATCTTCACCTGATAGTTTGAAAACATCATCTTTTGGCTTCCAGTAATGAGAGACAATTGTATTCCCTCACACCATCTCTCTCTTTCTCCCCTTCTTTATAAAAATTGATATACCAGTTTTTAGTTAAATCACTAATCAATGTTGACTTGGTTATGATCATCTAAATGTCCCCTGAAAAGTGGATGGTGTAATCCTATGTAATAAAAGACAGGCAACTGAAACAGCAGAACGACCAGAATGACCAGAGACCGGAACCACCTGCAAGCAAACTATGTGTGGCCCCTCACCCCAGCCAGCTCCACCCTCAGTGAGGACCCCAACCCTAATCCAGGACCCACATCAGGGCAGGCTGGCCGGCCCCCACTTTTGCACCAGGCCTCTATCCTATCTAATAAAAGAGTAATATGTAAATTGATCATCACTCCAACACACAAGATGGCTGCCCTCATGTGGACACAAGATGACTGTCACAAGATGGAAAGCAGGGGAGGGCAGTTGGGAGGGATCAGGCCTGCAAGGGAGGGCAGCTGGAGGCTATCAAGCCTGGAGGGGAGGACAGTTAGTGGTGACCAGGCCCTCAGGGAGGGCAGTTAGGGGCAAACAGGATGGCAGAAGAGCAGTTAGGCATCAATCAAGATGGCAGGGTAGTGATTAGGGGTAATCAGGCTGGCAGACAGAATCAGGAAGGCAGGCAGGCGAGCATTTGGGAGCCAGCAGTCCTGGATTGTGAGATGGGTGCCTGGCTGCCCATTTAGGCCCAATCCCACTGGGCAATTGGATATCCCTCAAAGGGTTCCAGATCAGAAAGGGTGCAGGTTGGGCTGAAGGACCCACTCCCATGCACGAATTTTGTGCATTGGGCCTCTAGTCCTATATAATCCTATATAATAAAAGGATAATATGCAAATTGAATTCTAATGGCAGAATGACCAAAATGACCACTCAAATAGTCCCTATGAGGAACACTGACCACCTCTAGGTCCCTTCCTCTGGTTGGCAGGTTCTGATTGCCCACTGGTGAACAGGGAACCAGGGGTGGGTGGCAGGGAATGCAAGCAGTGCTAGTCCAAGGCCCCCACCCCACCATTCACCTCACACACAGAAGGTGACCCACAGCAGGAGTGGGGCCAGTGAGCGGGCGGGATGGCCGACTTCTAGGTCCCTTCCCTTGGCCATCAGGCTTCAATTGCCTGATGATGAAAGGAAAACCGGGATTGGATGGTGGTGGGGGACAGGGTCAGCTGTGGGCAGCCTGGGAAGATGGCCCTGATTGTAGGCCAGGCCTAGAAACCATACCTGAACACATATTTCATATGCCAGGCCTCTAGTCCTATATAATAAAACCCTAATATGCAAATTGACCAAATGGTAGAATGATCGGTCACTATGACAGACACTGACCATTGTTCAATCCAGGAGCTGCCCTCTGCTGGTCAGTGTGCTCCCCCTGTGGGAGGGTGTCTCAGCCAGAAGCCAGGCTCATGGCTGGTGAGCACAGCAGCAATGGAAGGAGCCTTTGTTGCTTCCACTACAGGTGGGCAGTAAGGAGCGAGGGTTCCTAGACTGCAAGAGCCCCAGACTGCAACAGGGATGTCTGCCTGCCGGTTTAGGCCCAATCCCCCTGATCATGCCTAAGCCGGCAGGCAGACATCTCCCAAGGGGTCCTGGACTGCAAGAGGGCACAGGCCTGACTGAGGGACCTCCCCCCACCCCTAAGTGCACACAGTTCATGCACCGTGCCTCTAATACAATTATATTTCTTCATACTACAGGTTTCTCTTTCAAACCATTATTACCTTTCTGTCTTTCCTGAGTTAATTGCCCAATTCTTTATCATCATCCCTTTTAAAATGTCTTTTTACTATCTATTCTATTTTGGTACAAGATCTTCCCTCTAAAATTTGATGTTCTCTTGCTCCAAATTGGACTGATTTTACTTTTGTTGTCATCCTATGCTTTATTTTTTTTCTATATTATGTTTGATCAACTACATATTCATCTACATATCTATCACTTTTTCTAATTATTGGTTTACCCCCTTATTTATATGAGTGTACTATTAAATGACTTGCTAAGAAAAAATGGGTAGGAATTAAATTTCCTGGATTCTTATATGAATGATGATGTCTATAACCCATCTAATATAATTAATTGATAGTTTGATTTGGAACAATATTCTATGTAGACAATCTATATTGCCAAGTTTAAGGTAAGTATGATTCTTATTGCTCTTTAGGTGATTTAAAGATTTTCCATTTATTTGTGTTCTGTAATTTTATAATGATCTTTATTTGAATTTTTTTTCATTTATTTTTCTGAGTTCCTATGAACCTTCCCTCTAAAGATATTTTTTTTTTCAATTCTGGAACCTCAAATTGTATTACTCCTTAGACAATTTCCTCCCCTACATCTTTTTCTTTTTACTTACTAGATTTCTTAATGCTAGAATTTTTTGATTGGTGTTTTGTCCTAGCAGGCATTATTTCATATATTAAAAATCTTATTTCTGCCGAGACCGGTTTGGCTCAGTGGATAGAGCGTCGGCTTGTGGACTGAAAGTTCCCAGGTTTGATTCTGGCTGGGGGCATGTACCTTGCTTGCGGGCACATCTCCACAGTGGGGTGTGCAGGATCGATGTCTCTCTCTCATCGATGTTTCTGACTTTCTATCTCTCTCCCTTCCTCTCTGTAAAAAAAAAAAATTAATAAAATATATTAAAAAAAACTTATTTCTGAGATAATTATTGGTTTTTCCTTCATTAAAATAATACTAAATCTTTCACTTTTTTTGTATTGTTTGTTTGTTAATCATCAACCAAGGATATTTTACTATTGATTTTGAGAGAGTGTGGAAGAGAAGGGGAAAAATAGAGAGAGAAACATTAATGTGAAAGAGACATATCAATTAGTTGCCTCCCACACTCACCCAGACCGGGGTTGTAGATTAAAGCTGCAACCAAAATATATGCCCTTGACCAGAATTGAACCCAGAATGTTTCAGTGTGTAGTCCTAAGCTCTATCCACTAAGCAAAACTGAGGAAGGCAACTTTTAAAAAAAAAATTAAATGATCATAGGTTAACTTTCCAAGAGCTAGTTCTTGTACTCTATTGGTTCTATGCTGTATTTTGGGTGCAATATACGTATCTTCTCCCATCTGTACATTTGAAGACATCCTTTAAAAAATATTCACGTAAAATAAAATTACATTTTATGTGTGATTTTTAGTGTTCTCTCTATGTCTTTTAGAGACTTTTATTAAATGTCTGATTCTGGGGGGCTATATTCTAATTTAGGAAACAAATCCTTTGGGTATTCTATGCATGTGGCTGTGGCATTTTACGTAGAGATATTTGCTGTAATATAAATGAGTAGGTCTTGGATATTTCTTTGTAGTATTTCTAAACCCTAAAGTAGAGAAGTATTGTGTTTTTTTTTCCACTTACTGTTTTAACTTTATCTAGAATGGAAGTTTAAGGACTTCTTCCTAAGGAGATATAACCTGACAGTGAAAAAAAAAAGCATTGTAGGGTTTTCTACATACAGATTTAACCTTAATCCCACTGTTTTCAGTCCTGTCTTTTGTTCCAGCTTTTATTGTAGTAAGTAGCCAGCATGTTCAGAACTTTTATTTGTTTAGAGAGGAGTAAGGAGTCAAGTTTGTTACCTTCTTGTTAGTATTCCCTCTAGGCTGTGTGGTTACTCCACCTCCCCTCCCCAACCCCTCCCCAAACACACAGCTTCAGTCCTCCAGAAGCATACTGAAATCTCTTATACATTTAGGTACACTTTCACTCTTACACTCTTAGTTAATTTGGATTTATGTGTTTCTTATTCCTTTACTTTTATTACAGTAGTTTTCTGGAAAAATACAAGAGATGCATTTGAAGTCAATCTATCATCTTTTAATAGAAGTCCTTCATTGTACTTTTTAAAAAGGGTCATCTTTATAATAAAAAAAGGAATTGGGGATAGATTAAACAAGCATATTGTCTTTTATATAAAACTAGAGGTCCTTTGTCTGAAGATTCTTGCAATAGGTCTTCCTTCACCTGGTTGCCAGCACTAGTTTTGCTCCTGCACCCAGGACCCAGGCATTCCCTCTGGTCACTGCCTCCTGCTTTCACTCTGGCTGGAGTCTTCACTGAGAAGCCTCCAGCCAGAGTCTGCAGGCTTCTCGAGTCTATAGGCTTCTTGCTGACTCCAGCCAGAGGCTTTGCTTTCCTCCAGCCTAAGTGCCGCTCCTGTAGATCTCTCCACCCCCTGCTCTCTCCCTCATAGCAGGCATTCTGGGTAGAGCTGCTGGGGGCTAGACCTTCTGCCATCTTTGTCATGCTAATTTACATATTCCATCCTGATTGGCTGGTGGGCATCACGGAGGTATGGTCAATTTACATATTTCTCTGTTATTAGTGTAGATAGCTTAATGTCACAGTACACTTTATAAACTCTTTCACTTTCCCAAGGAATCATCCTGTTACTTCACTTCTTTTGTGCTTTCTATTGCAATTACCTCCTCAAGACGTAGCTTCTATATCACTTCCCAGGAAACCGTCTCTGATTCACAGTATGTATTAAATAGCCTTCATCTGTAATCTAATTGCATACTATTTGTATTTTATTGAATTTCATATGAATTTATCTGTGTCACCAACTATATTAAAATCCTTATCTTCCCAGCACCTAATAGTCTTTAACCATATGTAGAAGTAATAGCATGTATTTTTAAATATTTAGCAAATGGATAAATGAATAAAATAAGTATGACTTTTATAAGTATGTGTTCAACATGAACCACTAGTATAATATAGTTGGCAAAAATATCATTGCAGTTTGAAGTGGAGTTAAAGAAAATACAATATTTTTAAAATAAAAGGTAAACATTTGCTATAGGTTAATCATATCTTGAAAATTATTCATACTTCTGAAAATTACATTTTAATAAATATATTAAGAAACATAACTGTAGTATAATAAAAAGTGGGAGAACGTGATATATAGAAGTTGAAAATCATGACAAAGAGCAATGAAGGAAATAAGAAATTTTCATCTGATATATTGAAGGTTCTAGGGCATGATGGATATCCACAAAAATATGAAGAGTTTTTGGTATGGTTGTAGGGTTTATAATTTCATCTAAGTTTTCAAAAGAAAAATCTAGTTGAATAAGTAGTAGAATTTTTGTTTGATATGAATAAAAATTCCCTAACCAGATGAATGGCTTTCTTTCTCCTTCATAAAAGGTACCAAATTGACTTCATCTCTGGGATGTCTTAGTAAGTTTTTCTGCAAAAGGTCAGAAGTTGAACTATTGGACCTCTAAGGAGCCCTTCAATATCAAGCATTTGACAGTGGAATAAAAGGACTGAGCTGAATTGAGATGTCATCCAGATAGCAGAGAAGCAGCAACTATGTATTTCCTGTTACAATCACAAAGGAAATACGATATTTACTTTACATTCATTATTGAATCTTAATATGATGAAGAATGCTTTCCTGCTCCTTTGTACTAGAAGAGTGAACTTTTACATCTCTCCTAAGTTAACCAACAAAATTGAACCACTCTTCTTTGTTTCCCTCAAATGTTTATCAAATATATGCTTTGATCTATTAAGTAGGTTGTTACTTCAAAATATAAAAGTAGAAGGTTTTTTTAAATACATTTTTATTGATTTCAGAGAGGAAAGTAGAGGGAGAGAGAGACAGAAAGATGAATGATGAAAGAGAATCATTAATCAGCTGTCTCCTGCACGCCCCCTACTGGGGATTCAGCCCACAATTCAGGCATGCGCCCTGACTGGGAATTGAACTGCGATTTCCTGGTTCATAGGTTACTGTTCAACCACTGAGCCACACCAGCCAGATTAAAGATAGAAGTTTTAAAATTCAATTGAAGTTGTTTATTACACTTCAGACATACCTGATATTTAAACTTTTTGTAATTACAGTATAAATAATCTATGTGTACTCAACACTCGAATTTACTTTTGATGACCCTCATACTGAGTTCTGTATCTAAAGAACATTTGGCAGAAACAAACTTCTGCCTACATTTTGATTTTAGATAAGAGTCTGCAGGAATCCCTCTGGGTTACTATGCAGAGACAGATGTTTGCTATAAACTACAGTTCAATCCTATGTGCCGCCACTGTCTACTTTCTCTTCCATATATCATACCGAAAAATAACAAGATAATAGAAAACAAGTTTTGATTCCAGAATAATTTTGGTTGATGATGATGAATGAAGCAGAATAGACAGCTTGATTTTCATAAGTTAAATTGAACTTGCAGTGCCAAATGCAGCAACAACAGCAAAAAAGATTAGCAGATATGACAAGGAAAAGAGAAGAATTTATGTGCAAAGGCATAATGCCATTTGAAAAAAAAAACAGGTGTTATGAAAATGTATAAATGCATAGATACCGAAATGCTGGCAGGAAGAAACACACGCTAAAATACATTATCTAATGTTGGAAGCTATTGTTAAAGAGAATCAGGGCCAAATAAACAGAGCAATGTAGTTTCAAGAAATAACTTCATTTTATTTGGGTTATAATAAACTATATCCAGGTTGTTTGGGCACACAATACAAGTAATTATAAGGGACTGCAATCCACCTAGAATCCAAAGGATAAAGTAGCCTAGGTGATATCCATGAATATATAACAAACATTCCCCATCATTCACCTATCACCCTTTATAAAGCAAAAGGCCCTTAATAGAACAGTATCTTGAGGTTACACTAAGAAAAGTAAAATGAGGTGTTTCTTCATTAATAGGTCCAAGAGATTCTGACATTAATTTCTTCCTCCAGTTTATAACTTCTTAGGAGGCAAACTGAAAAATTAATCAAAATGGATTTAAAATGCTGATTTTATTCTAAAAACCATCTGCATTTTGCTTTATTAATAGAATTATTTAGTTTTTAAAATCATGTACTTTGTATTACAATAAATCCCTGGTCTGGCTGGCGTGGTTCAGTGGTTGAGCATCAACCAATGAACCAGGTAGTCAGGGTTCAATTCCAAGTCAGAGCACATGCGGAGTTGTAACTTGTGGGCTCAATCCCCAGGTAGGAAGTGTGTAGGAGGCAGCTGATCAATGATTCTGTCTCATCATTGATGTTTCTATCTGTCTGCCTCCCATTTCTTTCTTCTCTGAAATCAATAAAAATAAATAAAATACATTAAAGAAAGTTGTGGTATTCCCTGTATCTACACTAATAAAAGAGAAAGATGGAAATTGACCATACCTTCATGACGCTTACCAGGCAATCAGGAATGAATATGCAAATGAACCCAACAAAGATGGCAGGTTAATTTGCATATGCAGGTGCCCAGTGGTCAGGGCTAGGGCAGGACCTTGTGGCTCTGGGCCTCTGGACAGCTTGGGAAGGCGGGAAGGTAGCTCAGGGCTGGAGGGAAGGCACTGCCGGCTGCCAGGGAAAGAAGGACCATTCTTGCATGAATCTTCGTGCTTCGGGCCTCTAGTCTGTATATAAAACTGAAATAATTTTTGTCTTAATTTAGGCTAAATTGATACCTATGTTTATGTTTCTCTCACACCAACCCCCAGGTTAATGAAATATTCCCAAGGTCTTTAATTCTTGATATTAAAGTCACTTTAAGAGTATTTCATTTTGTTTTGTGTGATATTAACTTTCATTGGGAAGATGCCAAGGTGGATTTTTAACTATGAATTATGAATTAATCTCAAGAAAATAGCCTACTACCTTATATTGGTCTTCTTCCGGCTGTGTGTATATGTAGTTGACAGAATAGCATAGAAATTTTAAAAAAAAGAAGAAGAAGAAGGAAGTGCATTCAATGCAATCCATCTTCAAAGAATCCTATGTACATTTGTTTAATCTTAATCAAATTACTTAATTCCTTTGGACATTAATTATTTTCATTTGTAATATTTGTCAGTTGGTTTGAATGATCCTTAATGCTCAAAACAGAACTATTATATTGTGTCAGATTGCCAGAATATCCTGAAGCACTGGCCTTTAAAGGTCAACAGAAATTGTTTAACTATTTTTATTATTTAACAAAATTGTATATAGGCAATATATTTGACTGAGATTGAGTTAAGATATATTATCAAAAAAGTTACTAGTACGCTTTTATAAACTATTATCTCTTATAATAAATCATATTCAATAAGATATAGGAGAAATTATTGAGAAGAATGCTATAATTTCTTTAAATTAATGAAAAGTGGCAGTGATATCTAGCTTTAATTATGTCTTTCAAGATAAAAAAGTGATCTCCATCTATTTGCATTAAAAACAATGTTCACATGTGAGCACAAACACCCCCAAATGTGTAGCTAACCATGTGCTCATGTGTGAAAATGGAATGTATTATTTCATTTTGAATAAAACATTGTTGTATATAATATTCTTACTTTGCTTACAAATGTCATGTATTACCAGGATGTACAAAGGGAAAAAAAAAACACCAAAATATTATTGCTGATTTGGGTTTTTGTAGGAAATTTTAAAACTATAGTTAAACTTTTTGATGTCACTACTGTGATCAGTGAATACATTAGTGAAGAAAGGTCATGATATAAATTATTACCTGCTGCATTGCCCCTTTATGTCTTATTCGCAACAATTGAAAAGTTCTTAAATTAGGTAGAAAGTGACAACTGAAAATTAGGAGAAAAATAATTGTAATTCTGTTTTCTTCTGGGAATATATTAAATCTCTATTTATGAGTATTTATATCTAGCTCTCTAATAATGTAGAAATTACAATTATAACAAACAGGGTTTATCTGGTCAAATGCATCACCAAAACAACAGATAAGATACATTTTATTTTAACAGAATATTATTGGTGTTTTACAGATTGTTAATTACCTATATAATGTTATTAACCAATGTCACCCAAATATATCTCATTAAAATATTTAGAATGTTCCTTATAGTTAATTATTCAGAAAGCTTAATATTAACAATAATCAAGAAGTCCTGCTTCTCCTTTAACTTGTCCTTTTCTTTATTCGGAAAGTAAACAAAAAGGGATCAAAGTCCTTTAAATATTTTTCTATGCCATCTGGCTCTATGTTAAGCTCTGTCAGTAAAGGATGTTGGAGAGTCATTGTAAGAGGAAGGATATTTCCTAGCAGCTTGCAGAAAGCGGCTGAATTGCAGACAGCCACACTTCTTTTTTTTTTTTCTTTCTTTTTTTAAAGTATTACAAAGAGTAGTACATATGTCTCCTTTTATTTTCCCCCGATTAACCTGCTCCTCTGGCCTTCCCTACTCTGCCCAGTACATGCCCTCACCGCCCCCAGCCCCCGTGTCTTGTATCCATTGGTTATGCTTAAATACATGCGTACCAGTCCTTTGGGTGAGGTATGTGGCCACAGGCAGCACCCAGCACCCAACACCCAGCATTTTCTCCCAGCACACCATTCTGGAGATTTTTACCGCAGAATACCTCTGATGAGAAACCTCCCCGGGAACACATTTCCCAGGTACCCTCAAGGGTGGATATATGGTGGCACTACTCTGCCATTCAGTGAGTATTGCCTGTGCTCTCTTCAACAGACTCGGATTCTCACTCAAATGGTGGTGGTGGTATGTTCAGTCTCAGCCTCGGGATCTTTGGAGGACATTTGCTCCTGTCCAAATGTCCACAAAAACAGCCAAGTCATGCCAAAAAAAGGTCATTACAAGTTGATTCTGTCCAAATATCTACTTTTTAAAAAATATATATATATTTTATTGATTTTTTACAGAGAGGAAGGGAGAGAGATAGAAAGTCAGAAACATCGATGAGAGAGAGACATCGATCAGCCGCCTCCTGCACGCCCCCAAGCAAGGCACATGCCCCCAACCAGAATCAAACCCGACGCTCCATCTACTGAGCCAAACCGGTCTCGGCCAAATATCTACATTTAGAAAATACCCCTGAGTACAGATATACCATGATGCTTATTTATGGTTTTGATTTACAGGATTAATGCATAAGAATACTACCATATTTGCTTGCTCAAATAATTGTGTTGTGGCTGTAGTACTGTCAATACTACTAACTTTTCCTGCCTTGGTAACCTAGCTAGTCAAGTCTCATGGGGTTATGTGGATAGGCTGGTGTGGGCCAAATGTTCCCAGGGATGTTTTGGACAGACCTAATTATCTACTAATTCTTGAAGAGTACAGGCTGCCCCTTGTATCTGCTATTTCTATGTTTCAGTGTTCTCCTTACTTCTTCTAGCCAATTCTATGAGGCATTATTATTTTCCCAATTTCCTGCTATAGTTGATAACTCTTTTTTAAAAAAATATTTTTATCATTCAAAAACTATGTGATTGCTTATTTCTGATTGGACCTCAACTCATATAATATGTATAACTATAACTCATTTAACTTTACTGCTATACAGTGTTCCATATTATGACTGCCCCATGAATCCTTTATCCATTCTTTTGTTAATGGACATTTATGTTGCTATTTTTTTCTATTACAAATGATGCTCTTATGGTATACTAATATAAACATTTTTCTAGAGTATTAAAGAATTTCTGGGAATTTATATCTCTTATACTAGAAAAGGCTAATTGTTTACCAAAATGATTTATAAATTAACACTTTGACCAGCAGCAAATAAAGGTTCAGTTGCTTTATATTTTACTAATAAATGATATTGTCAAACATTTAGAAAAATATGTCAATACAATTGATCCAAAATAGTATTTTACTGAAATTTTAATCTTCATGAGAACTAATGGCTCTCAGCTATTTTTATCTGCTTTAGAAGATCTATTTCTGTGTTTTACTCCATTTTTATTGACTTTTTTTTTGCCTTTTATTACTGATTTGAGTTCTTCATATATTCTGGATATTATTTCCTTTTAAGTTACTTGTCCTATTAATAACTTTTCATTCTGTGGTTTTTATTTTACTCTCTTCAGAACATATTTCAATTAATAGAAAGTTTAATTTTAAAATAATAAATTTTATTAAAGATTTACTTTAAAGTTAATAAAGTCCAAAAAGTATTATTTTATATCAGAGGCCCAGTGCATGAATTAGTGCACCTTGAAAGAAACTGTAAGCCTTGAGGCTACTCTGGGAACAGGAGTGGGTCTCAACCCATCCTCAGAGCCTCAGCACTGGCCCCTGGTCTCCTGTCTGCAGGCAGTTCTGCTCCCACTACTGCCACTCCCACTCACTGAGGGCACAGAGCAATTGCGGCTGGCACCAGCATCAGGTGAGAGCGGGGCTGGTGCCATCAGTGGGTGCAAGCAGTGGCTGCTGCCCCAATTACCCATCAGGAGCAGGAGGAAGTAGAGAAGCTCTCAGGGGTAATCGGGGGCTGATAGCTGCTACTCACACCCACTGACAGCACTGAACAATCGGAACCAGCACCAGGTGGTGGCAACAGGTGCAGGTACGGGTGGAACCAGCACAGCAATGGGTGCAAGTGGCAACTCCAACTCATGCAGCAGCTGTGAGTGAGGCCAGTGTTGTCAGTGGTGCCAGCAGCAGTTGCTATACTGATCGCCCCTCAGGAGCAGGAGGAGGTAGAGAAGCCCAGAGGTGATCAGGGCCGCCAGCTGCCGCTGGCACCCACTTCCAGCCCCAAGCAATTAGGGCCTGCACTGGGTGCCAGCACTGGGTACAAGCGGGTCCAGTGCTGGCAGCGTGTGAGTGCCAGGCAGGACTGTGACACAGGGAAGCAAAATATTTTCATTAACCACCAGAGGCTCACCTTGATGACCATGACCAGCACCCCACCTTGGTCTGACGCCCCCCCTCACTTGCTCCACCATCCTACTGCAGCCAATGCCCACCATGTTCCATGCTCTGCTGCCTGCTCTCGACACCTGCCATGTTCTGCCTGCAACCCCTGGTGGTCAGCACACATCATAACGATTGGTTGGTTGTATGGTTGTTCTATTGTTCTGTTGTTCCGCAGTTTGATCTATTTGCATATTAGCATTTTATATATAAGATTGTATTCTCAGGGGTTTTAAGCCACATAAATTAATTTCTTTTAATATATTTTTATTGATTTCAGAGAGGAAGGGTGAAGGAAAGATTCTTTTCTTAAAAATAGCTTAAACCCTTCCCTGGCTGGTGAGTTCAGTGGTTAGAATGTCAGCCTGCACATCTCTGGGTTATGGATTCAATCCCCAGCCTAGGTTGGGGTTCCTGTGGGAGGCAACCAATTCAGCAACACACTGATGGCCTCTTCCTCTCTCCATCCCTCCCTCACTATCAGTATCTCTAAAGTCAATGGAAAAATATCCCAGGTGAGGATTAATGATAACAACAAAAAAATAGCTTAAACCCAAATTAACATCATGTTCTGTTTTTACATGTTGTTGCTTGAAGACATTAAGAATCTCTCTCCATGAGTTAAGTAAAAAAGCTTATGCACTCTACTTCGAAGAACACTGCTGCCTGAAGTGTAACAGAGCAACTTTTGGGGAAATTTGGAAAGTCACAAATTAGACATTGACAAGTTCTATGAGGATTTATTCAAAAAATTTTTTTTTGTGGAAAAGCTTTGGATTTCTTTTTTTTTTTTTAATTTCTTTATTGACTAAGATGTTACATATGTTCCAGTAGAACAATGTTTCCTTATATAATTCTTCACTGATTGAGTTCATCTAGCCCTTTGCACACCTGGTTAGAATTGAATCATATATTTGGAGAACACACATAACTGGAGAATATTAGATAAGCAATAAAAATGTTAGATGCTGGAAAAAATAAAAATAAAATAAAACAACTGTTGTTTATACATTACACTATCGAAAAAACTGTTTAGAATAAGTATAAGGCCGGCATAAAATATAAGTACAGTAAAATAGCAGACATAGAAGCATAACTAAATAGCAAAGGACATCTTTTTGTGGTACAAGAATAAAATCAAGAATTATATACCCATATTATAACTTTCCATAAGATCATTGCAATTCACTATTCTTTTTAAAAAATATGTTTTTATTAGTTTTAGAGAGAGAGGAAGGGAGATGGAGAGGGGTAGAGACATATATGAGAGAGACATCTATAGGCTGCTTCCTGCACTCCACCTACCTACTGGGGGAATAGAACTGGTGACCTCGGTGCACGGGATGCCACTGAACCAACTGAACCACACTGGCAGGGCACAATTCACTCTTCTTTCTTCTTTATTTTTCAAGTAGTCAATAGAATTTGTTAAAATAGCACAAACATTTTAACAATATGTGTTAAGTTGTGTGTGTGTGTGGTCTTTTGTTGTTGCTACTGTTTGTAATTTAAATGAGATACATATGGACTCTATTACATTGCATCAGATTTATGAAAAAACAATCCCTAAAAAGTAATTTTGTATTTCCCAACATATTTAATTATTAAAAAACTGAGCATTTCCTTGTTAATGAAATTAAAGTTATTGCATATCTTCTTCCATTTTGGATGAAGTGGAATTTTGTGTCATATATTCCTTTTGTGTGTGTGGCAGTAAAACTTGCATTTAAAACCTGGTTTGGAGATAGATGATCTTACAGTGTTTTATGTGAACTATTTTAAATCAATTATTGACTTGTCTGAATGTGTAAATTATCTCAAGATGTACTATGTCACCTTCCAGATAGTAGGAAAAGTGAAGGAAGTTGAAGTAAAAAAGTAGAAAAATGGCATTGTAACTAGAAAGCTAATTTGGTGAATGCAATTGCAGAATAGCTACAAGATATTAAAAAGTGTAATTCCAATCAGTTACAGAGGTAAGTACAATCTCAGAAATAAAACCAGACTTTTATATCAGGCTAGGAATTTAAAAATTTATTTATTATACTATGTTTCTTTTGTGAAGACATATATTAACTAGATAGGTAGAATTTAACCTGGTAATTTTCTTAGACTATTTATTTAGCAATTTATAATTTTAAATGTACTCCATTAGCTCCAAATACAGTGGAATAATACTCAATTAATATGAATTATGCTATACTAAAACCAAAAATGTAATTTCATGTAAATTAATATATAACTAAACTCATTATAAGTAGTAGGGAAAGGAAAATAAGTAGTTTTATTTAATGTTACAACATATTGTCTTAATTTTCTTTAACATTTTCAAGTTACTTGGGAAGATGTAACCATTCTTTTCTTTCTGTGAACTTCGATGCAAATGCAAATAATAATTTCAATAATAAGTATTTAGATTTTTTTGAGGATATCATGTAAGTTAGGTATAACTATAAATACTTGAAACTTGATCATAGATTCAAATTCTAATGAGTGGTTTTAAGACCATTTTTCAAGAGCAGATTTAATTTTACAACAAAATTGAGGGAAGATACAATAATTCCCATATACCCACTGTCTCCAGTACATTCTGATATCTATATATTTCAGGAAATGTTATTTGTGCGATGTAACTTACTATTGCCTTATTAACAAAAATTTAGTTCTCTAGTTTGATAAGAATATTTAGTTCTCTAGTTTGGTAAGTTGGCAAATACACTGAATGAAAATGTTCTCTATGTATTATCTGTGTGTGAAATTAACTATACAGAAAGATATAAACATGGAAAAAATAGTAGTTCTGTTTGTTTCTAACAGAAAGCTGTGAAAAGACCTTCTCAACTTATTATCATTAATTCTATGTTTCCTTCTTTGATTTTACCTTATATTAATCCTATAAAGGTCATTGCATATTATTCTAGTCAACACACCATCTGTCTAGTCATAACTCAATTAAATAGCATGCAGATATGATAAAAATTTCCTGAGAAAATGTGATAGAGTGAAAATACATGAGTTTGAGTGAAAATATGTTAGACTGACCTTCAGTTGAATTTTATGAGTATTATGAGTATTTACTTAAGACTATAGACTTGTTGTGGAATACAGATATTATCAATCTGTGTGTTTTTTTACTTGAAGTAGCACTATAGTTAATTGAGGACAACAGATTCATAAGCAGATAATTACAACATAGCATGTTAAGTGTTAAATATGAGTGTGTGGAAAACCAAAAATAGACACACATGATAAATTATCGTGGTTCCAGTAAGGATTCTTAGAAGAAATGATATTCACCCAAAATGTGAAGAGTAAGGAATATTTATATTTTTCAATTTTTATGCAATTTATTGTTTTTTCTCTTCTTTAAAATATAGATATCTCCTACAGAAAAACTAAAGATTTTCTTATGCTGCAGTTAATGAGTTTGTAACTCATGAAGACTGCTTATCTGTCTAGTGAGAGGCTATATTTTGTTTGGGATATGGAGAGTAAAAGATTAGAATTTGGGAGCTTCTTTTCTCTTCAGTATTTCCATGGGTAATTGATGGACCTGGACTCGGGGTAGCCAATGAATTGCTTCTTTCCCAACATATGGAGGTCAGGATTGTTATTCTATCCCAAGAAATAAACTGAACTAAATTAATTTTTTACTTTATATTTTTATATACTTTCTACAGCATTTTATTCATGTTACCAGAAAAATGTAAATAGTTGTTCATAAGACCTTAAAGTTTTACTACATTGATTATGTTTTAGCCATATACTATTCAGTTTTCCCATATTTTATTTATACTGTTATAGAGCTCTTGTTTGTTTTTTATTTACCTTATATTACCACCTGCCTCATAAATGCTCTTTCATCTAAGAGATCCTTGTTTATTCATATAAAAAGGTATGTGTGCACAGGACCTGAAAAAACTGAGAGCCCGTAGAGATGTTTTTCATGGAAATTACAGGTCTCTGATTTATTCTTTTCTATCTTCATTACTGCTTATCAAAAAAAGCTATTATTAGCTTTTAGTCCTTTGGATGTTTTCAATTTTCTACATCCATATTTACAATTTACATATACTATTTTTATGCCAAGTTCTGATAACTTATTATGATAGATGATGGTTAAGATCAAATTACTCTCCAATTCTTGTGTCCCATCTTTAGAAATACATAGCCATTTGAATGCCTTATACTTTTAAGTGGAACTTCCACATCAATGTGCCATGATGATTTGTAGGTTTGCTAAGATACTGCTCTCATCAGTTCTTGGACTTCCAGCTCATGCCTGAGGTAGCCAGTGTCCACAGAGAGATTTTCTCCAGCAGTGGGTTAGCCTCATCCATTACATCAGCATTAATGGCAGTGAGTGTTATGATATGAAGATGTTTCAAAATGCTACCCCACATATTATTCATCAAATATATTCTTTTTGACTTCTACATTATCTTTTCACCTCCTGTCATCTCTAATGTTTCTTTAATGTTGCCAAGTTTGCTGACACCTAACTTCTATTATGTAAGCATAATGAAATATGCACTTTCTCTAGATCAATTCCATAAGGGCAACATCATTAAGCAGTGTTTACATCATTCAGAATAGCAAGCATCTTATTAATTTTTTTTTTGTGAAGGTAAGAAGTATTCTGACTTTACAAATTTTCAAGTAGAGCTCTCTCTCACCTTGTCTTCCATTTTATACTGCTATGTTTCACTTTGTAATATATTTACTTTCTTCCAACATATCATATACTTTTATAATATCTGGGAATAACTTTGTTTCTAAATATAATATATCTGAGTACTAGTTTTCCCTTGGAATATTAAAAATAATCACTACAAGGAAAGCAGAAAAAAATAAGAAGATAGAATGGAAGATGGTTCATTTAAATTCCAATATATCAGCAATTACATTATATGGTGATTGGTTAAATTTCCTGATTAAAAGATAATGAGTTCAAAACAATAAATAATGAAATTGCACTCTTTTATTTTTTATAATAGACATCTAAACATAAGTATTCAAAAGGTTGAGATTAAAAAAAGGAAGAATATGAACCATGTAAACAACAACACATTAATTCTGTTAAAGTGAAAAAAAATTCAAAGAATTTGCAAAAGCAGGAATGAAATTTAAGGTAATATTTGGGCTTTAAGAGCTTATGATGTGTCAATATAGATTTTTCAGCTGTAATAAATGTATCATTCTGATAGGAGATGTTGGTGATAAGGTAGGCTCAACATGTGTGGGGAAGGAAGTATATAGGAAGCCTCTGTACTTTCCTCTATATTTTGATTTGAACCTATAACTACTCTAAAGATATATTTTAATAAAAAGAAATATAAAAAGTGAGAGAAAATAAAAAACAATTTTAAAAGGTTTTACGAGACCTGAACTTGCATACATTTTAGTAATACAATTTTAACTAATCAATAAATAAATTCATAATTACAATGAGAAATTTCAATGTTATTTTATCAATAATTGATTAACTTACCCAACATACCAAAAACACATCAGTAAACATATGGATGATTTATATAACATGACTAACAAGACTAACATAACTGTCATGTATAGAATATTATAAGCTAAAAGTATATAGTTTATAATTATAGAGGATACAGATTAATTTATCTAAAAGATCATTTCTTAAACATAAGAAAAATCTCAACAAGTTTTAAAGAATTTATATTTCCCAAAGTATATTTTATGATCACAAAAAATTCAACATAAATCATTTGATAAAGATAAGGAAGCTTATAGGATGTGGCTGATGCATTGCTTAGAGGGAAATATACAACCTTAAATGAAGAAGAAATGAATAGCTGAAAAATTAATGATATCTACCAGGGGAATAGATAAAAACTGTCATAATACTCCAAGGACATAGAGAGGAAAAATTAAAGTAAAAACAAATAGGTAGTAATGAAGAATAAGTATCTCTTCTATTTCTTAGTCTTCTCATTTGTATTAAAAAAAAAAAAGCAATAGTTTCTACCTCATAGAGTTTTCAGGAGGCTAAGTGGTATGTTTATCACAGTATTTTGGGTACAGTATGCTCTTAAAACATGTAACACTTTTTATATCATTATGTGATTTTTTCTTATATATATATTTTATTGACTTTTAACAGAGAGGAAGGGAGAGGGATAGAAAGTCAGAAACATCGATGAGAGAGAGACATCAATCAGCTGCCTCCTGCACACCCCACACTGGAGATGTGCCCCCAAGCAAGGTACATACCCCGGACCGGAATCAAACTCGGGACCTTTCAGTCCACAGGCCGACGCTCTATCCACTGAGCCAAACCGGTCTCAGCTCATTATGTGATTTTAAATCCTCTTTTTCATGACACTTGAGAATTCTGTGATCTGAATCTGTTTAATTTGGGGATTTAAAAAAAAAGGAAAACTTGTTGAACTGCATGCTGTTTTTCAAATATAAACTTGTTTTAAATTTCCAAGCTTTTGCTCTTGCTGTTTTCTTTTTTTCATTTCTGTTTTTTTTCCCCCCTGAATGCTTTTAATACCATTGTGTGTTTGGCATCTGTTACTAACTATTCAAACCAGGCTCAAAAACTACCTTTTCTATATAATATTCCTGATCATTCCCCCTAATTTCATAAATATGTTCTCAATATATATTTATGAATGTAAAATTGATGGAATATCCTGATGAAGAGAAATAACTAAAAACAAACACAATTGCTAAAACATTACCATTGGCTTCTCTCTTTATATAATCTTATTTTCTTATGTTTTATATACTTTCTACTTTTCTTATTTCAAATAAACAGCTTTTTTAGCTATTGTTGAATATTAAGTTGACATCTTTATTAAGCTATTCACAAAGACACCTGGATCTTTATTCTTAGAAATTAAAACAAATGTACAGCCCATCAATGTCTAGCAGGAGTTTAATTTGTTTCTCTAGCATTCATTAGCTCATTCTTTTGTAGGGTGAATTGTATCTTCTGTAGAAATTCCCATTAGAAAACAACTAAAAAGAGAATCAAAGTCAGAATCTATAACTGTATTTTTTGCTTTAATTTATTCTCACATCTCACAAATATATGTGGTGATATTTTGGTTCATGCTTAATAAGCAACTAATTATGAATGTACTGTGGTTTGTATAAGATAATGCATAGTATTTAAACAATTAAGAAAAAGCACTTTAAAAGTTAAATGATGCTTTCACCTAATTAAAATAAAGTACTATACTAATAATATATTGAGACTATCAATGACAATGAAAAAATATTAAAGGCATCTTATAGATAGGCATGTCCAAATCCCATTCTTCTACCAAAGTAAAAGCCCTTTAGTTAAATGATAAGGAAAGTAAGCATTTTATTTTTTAGGCTTTTTATAGTGAATTTAAAATGAGAACTTTAATTTAGTTGAACTACATTTCTACTAGGCTTCTATCTCTTTTTACTTTGCAATGCTAAATAGATTTAGTGATTCCTATTCTATCAAACACTCTGAAGGGAATTTAGGAAAGAATGGGATAAATAGGCTTCTTTTAATATTGGCTATTTGACAGAGTTTCTTTTTCCTGACCTCTAACTGGAATGATTCTCCCAGATGAAATTTGCTCCTTAAATATTTAAACAACTTTGGCTTTTTAAAGGAAAATTATTAGATCAACAGATTAAAGACACTTTTATTGCTACAACTGAATTTCTGTTGTTACACATAAATTAAAGTTATACTGCCTCCCATAGTCTTATGTTTGCTTGATTTTTTATTTCTTTACTAGAGGCCCAGTGCACAAAAATTTGTGCACTGGAGGTTGTCCCTCAGCCTGACCTGCCCCCTCTCACAGACTGGGCACCCTCAGAGGATGTCCTCTTGAGGGCTCAGACCTGCTCAGGGGAAAGTGCGGCTCCCATCACCCCAATGCTGCTGCACTGCCAGCCACCACAGCTGCTGGCCCTCCTCAGACCTCGCAGTCTCTGCGGCTTTGTCCAGAAGGATATCTGGAAGACGTCTGGTCTATTCGGTCTAATTAGCATATTACCCTTTTATTAGGATAGATTGTGTTGGTTGTTACATGATAGTTGCATTTGTTAAAACTTCCATAACTGTACACCAAAACAATATGTAATGCAGTAAATGTTACCTTAATTCAAAATAAATAAAAGTGAGAAGCTTTTCTGTTTATAATGGCAAATATAGTACTATATATTTGCCCTTCCATTATACAAAAATAAAAAGGGCATTAAATATAATACAAATAACAGTTTTAAGAGTGAATAAGTGGCAAAGCAGTGTTACCTGAGAAAGGATCAGTGATTACATTGGTTTTCATCCTAGAAGCATTTTCTGTTCTGTAGTGCAGGAAAAGAATCCCAAACACAGTCCTGATATCTTACTAAAGTTAGGACAATGAAGTGTAGGTTTGAAAACCTAAAGACATTGGAATTTGAGGAAGAGTACTGGAGAAGTAGAAGTTTGTTAGTAAAAACAGTTTCAATATTTAAATAAGAGTTATGTTGAGTCTTTCTTTGAACGTTGAGCTGTACATGCATAGGGTAACAATCCATAAGTCTAGATAAAGAATAACAAAGGGAGAATAAGCTGAACAATTTCAGATTTCAGACAGGTTGTAAGGTACTTACATTTTAGATGTAGTGGAAAAAGCTGTATTAATAATTGTCACCTACACTTTTTCAAGCACAAAATGTCACATTCAATCAGAGAATAATCAGACTACCTCTGATCCAGAATAAAGCCCTTCAATTTTTTTTTTAAAGAGGGCAATGAAGTGGAAAGCTAAGACTCCAAAATGTTTCCCATTTGATAACTCATATTTTTATACCAATGATCAATATGAACTTTTAGGAAGTAACCATGTGTCATGTATCAATGTTTTTACTTTTTCCAGAATATAAAAAAAATAATGAAATTTAAGAGAAGAATTAATATTCAGCATGATTTCACTTGCTTTAGCTCAATTTACTCAGAAAAAAAATAACAAAACACTACAAATTTTTCATTAACAAGGTGAGTTAAGAATGATAGGGAGTTAGTTATAAATTTTACCATTTTAATTTCTAATTTTATATAACACTGAAGTATTTTATTATTTCTCAAATAGAAAAATATAACAAAGCACAGAATCTTGGGATTGGAAAAGAATTACTGATCATTTGATCAAAATTCCTTCTGAACACATGAATCTCTTCTCTAGCAGTGATGAAGAACTCATGACCTCAGCAGAGTTGTCATTCCATAAGTAAATTGTTCTATGACAATAGCTAGGAATGGAGCAGAAAGATATCTCCCCTGCTCTCTTAAAAATTGACTCTAATAAATATTTGTGATTTATAGACATATAGGTCAAATTGTATTCTGTTAACAAATGACCTACCTTAACATGTTGGGAGGTTGCTGAAACTAGTTTGGTTCAGTGGATAGAGCGTCTGCATGCGGACTGAAGGGTCCTAGGTTCGATTTCAGTCAAGGGCATATACCTTGGTTGCAGGCACATTCCTAGTTGGGGTGTGCAGGAATCTGCTGATCAATGTTTCTAACTCTCTATCCCTCTCTCTTCTTCTCTGTAAAAAAATCAATAAAATAAAAAATAAAAAAAGTGTTGGGAGATAATTATCATAGCTGCTCTGCTCCCTTATATTTTCTTGTCTGTAGGATAAACACTTCTGGTTCCTTTAGCAGATCCTCAGAAAATACAATCAACTGAATTTCTTGTAACTAGTTTTTGGACATATTTAATCCAAGAACAATTCGAGGAGATGGGAAATATGACTCCACAGATCTCTCATGTTCTGCTCCCTTGGAAGCCTAGAGGGCTGCCTACCCTTCCCTTGGTCTTTGCCCATGGATTCAGAAATTTAAGTTCTCAAACAACTAAGAAAGAGGACAATTTTTGTTCTACTTTTACAGCAAAGGCAATAAGACTAAAATTTACTTATTTTTTTAAATCACTCCCACTTTTTTCTCATAGTCATTTACTATGAGCAATTATAAAGACAAATTCTGATATGGTAAGCAAAGGTTGATCAAGTTGCAAAGCATTCTTGAAAAATACAGAAACAAGTAAAATAAACAGGAACAGACAAGCTAAAAAAATGATACTTATAGATGGTGTTGAGATTGTGATACTTTGTATGTTAAATGTTTGCACAGTGGCAGCTAAACAATGGATTGTAAGTATTGAGAACCATAGAGGTGCACTAGATTGCGCTTGTGCATATATATACTGGTAAGTGTTTTAGGAACTATGTCCATCAAAATTCAAATTTTACTCTTAGCAACAAGGAGAAACCAGGTGGCAGCATCCAATTTGCCTGGATATTTCCTTAGTTTAGCCATCCAGTTAATTAGGTACACTTTCTGTTTTACACATTCCTGCAGATGACCATGTTGCTAAACTTACTGTGACTAAATAATCAGTTTTGCCAGCTTCGGGTTTCTAGAAACATTTTTATCACTTTCTTTGAAGCCCCCACTGGCAGCCTTTTCAAAGTCCATTACACTTCTGCTCAAGGCACATTAGTATTTCACTAACTCTCTCATTAAGAGTCCTTTCAGCTTCTTTTTGTTTTCTGTTGATAAAATATCCCCACCATCGTTGTTTGCTACTACAACTCTCCACATCCAGTTTCCCTTGATCTGTATTAGTTATTTATTGCTGAGTAATATATTAACCCTGAGTGTTGCAGATTGAAACAATAAAAATTTTCTATTTGACACATTGTTTTGGTAAGTCAGGAATAGCATTCCTAAAAGGTTTAAGTTTTGTGTCTCTCATGAGGTTGTAGACAACATGTTGAATTAGACTGTGGTTATCTGGAAGCTCAGCTGGGGCTGTAGTATCTGATTCCAACTTGGACCAGCTATATGGCCATTAGCAAGATCTTTCAGATTCTCACTACATGGATTCCACCATAGGTTTCTTGAATAGCTTTATGTCTTTTTATCTGATTCCCCCATATAAAGTTTTCCAAAAGGGAACAAGGTAGAAATCACAATTTCTTGTGGCCCTAGTGTTAGAAATCACACAGCATAATTCCTACAAAATCACATTGGTTGCCTAGGTCAGTCCTATTTAATGAGAGAAAAATATCAAGGAATGAATACAAAAAAGAAAGAGTAATTTAAAACCATTTTTTAATTTAAATTCTTTATTGTTTAATGTATTACATAAGTCTCTTTTTTTCCCTCATTGACCTCTCCCTGGCTGCCCCCACCCCTCAGCATATGTCCTCACTGCCTCCTTGTCCCCCATCTGTGTCCATTATTTATACTCATATGCATGCATGCAAGTCCTTTGGTTGATCTCTTACCTCCTCACACCCCGCCTTCCCTCATAGGTTGGACAATCTATTCAATGCTTCTGTGATTCTGGTTCTATATTTGTCAGTTTATGTTGTTCATTATATTAAAACCATTTTTGAGTTAATTTTTTGGGGATGACTTGGTTAATAAGATTATATAGGTTTCAAGTGCACATTTCTATGATACATTATTGTACATTGTGCTGTGTGCCCACCAACCAAGGTCAAATCATCTTCTGTCACCATATATTTTGACCCCTTTTATCCTTTACTATCCCCCACCTTGCTTCCTTCTGGTAACCACCATCCAATAAAACCATTTTGATGCTGGCTTTCACACACTGCTAAACTATCTCTGTCTTATCTCCCTTATACTTGACAAATAAAATTATAAGTTATTTAAAGTCCACAATGTGATAATTTGGTAGATGTATACACTGTGAAAGATTTCCCCCCATAGTGTTAATTCACTATCTCTTGTTCAATGTCTGAAAACAGTCACTTTATATAATTTGTCAAATTTTCTAGTTGCTTACAATGGGAAAGTAAGTCCCACAGGATTTGTTCCTTCATGGGTGGGAGTGAAACAAGCAGGTACATCGGAAAACAGAAAGCAGAAATTTTGGACTCATACTTTTGAAATTCTGAACGAGCCTCCAAGGGAGCACTATTAAACATTCTTAAATCTATATCTGTAGTCCCTGTATGATGTTTGACATCAATATATAAGTTTTGGAGTCATCAGCATATACATGGCTTTTAAATTTATGGGCTACATGAGATAACCCAGGAAAACAAAGCAGTCTGATGACTGAGCTCGTGGGCATTTCAAAATTTAGGACTTATGAATGAGAAAATTCCAGGAGGAATCCTGAAAGTAGCAACCAGTGAGATAGGGAGGGAAAAAGTCCGTAATGTGTAGTCCACATAAATGGAAGAGGGTATTTAAGAAGGAAAAGTAATCATCTGGGACAAATACTGACAAGATGAGGTTTGAGAACTGGCTATTGGATTTTAGAAGCCGAAGCAAAGTAATCTTTTTACCCCCAAATCTGGTATGAGAAACACACATGAAAATACTTGCTGATTGATTCAAATGGGCTGCTTAGTTGCACAGTTTAAGAGGCTACTTTCCTTTTTCCCTTCCTTATAATTTCTCATTAAGGAATTGCGCTTGCTGCCACAGTCCTCTAAACACCTTTTGAATCCAAGCGCTAACCTGGGGAGTCCATCTGCCGCCGCAGCGCAGCTCCGTGGTGCTAAAGCGAAACTGGCAGGAGAACTAACAGCCTGGGTGAGAGGCATAGCCTGGGTAATGTGCTTTTCTTCTGCTCTGGCAAAAATAGAACCTAAACTTTGGCAGGAAATGAAAGAAATTTTGCATTTTGGTGAGCGTTTGTGCTTCTTGCCTCAAAATATAAAGTGGGACACCCCGGGTATCTGTTGGAGAATCGCATAGTTTGCAACTCTGGCAGTATTTTTTTTTTAGTGCTTTACGTAGAAATAAGAAAAGATAGAATCTGAGATGCTTATGCCTTGTAATATCATTAACATTAAAGCAAGTGTCGCACTCTTATGTGTAAAACACGCATAGATGACTATCAAAACAAAGCAAAAATATTTAAGTGTACAATTTGGGAGAATGTGAAATAGCATTTAGATGAACAAAAATTTCCTTTTTATTATATAAATCAAGATATATAGTAGTTCAAGTGAATTTTTCAAACAACTATGATATAGTTTTAGTGCTATTAAAATAATTTTCAGAAATTCTTATTCAAAATGTCATATATCTGGAAGGTCCTAATACAGTTTTTCAAAGTCTTATAAAACACACACCTATGTATGAATTAAATAAGAAAATGACAGAAACTCGGAGTTATATTTCATACTAAGATTTACAGACAAGGTGGCATCAAAATGTAGATAGTAATCCCCAGTAACTAAGACAAAAGAGCCAATCAGAGAAAAGTCACCTTTGACTTTGACAGATAATCATTCCCTGCTTCTTCTCATAGAATACAAATTCCTCTGAATAAAAGTGCACATCACCCTTTTTTTTCTTTGTTTTCTTTTCAGGGAATAAAAAAAACTGTACGTGTTACCATTTTCTTCAGTTTTTCTCAGAAAATCAGGGCTTATATTAAATCAAAAGCAGACAGTGCTTACTATTATATAGTTCTTTATCAAAAGCTGAGATCAATATGATTGAGAGTATATATATATATATATATATATATATATGTGTGTGTAGAGTGTCCCCCAAAATGTATATACACTTTTAATAATTATTTATTCCGATGGGTTAAATCTGAAAAGAAAGAAATATCAGTTGAATTATCATTTGTTAAGTGTGAATATATTTTGGGGGAACAAATATATATTTGTTCTTCCCATTGATTATTTAATATTCCAAAGTTTGCTTATACATATAATTTGTGATGGAAAAACTAGCTTCAATTGAAATTCTTTTATATATGTAGTTCAAAACTTCTCTTTTATGTAATTAACACATTAATCTGAGAGGTAGTCAGAATACTGGCCTGTGCCAGCATTTTACTCTGACAGAGACTCCAAATTTTAAAAATTGTCTTTGAAAGAAGTGGTATTATAGCATGATACATTCTGGAAGTTGCAAATTCACCAGAGAGAAATATAAACGCTCTAGAGGATGTTGTGGTTTTTCATATATTCAATCAAATCATATTAAAACAGACAGAGAGGACTGGCAAAAGAAGACCTTCATTATAGTAGAGGCGTTCTAAGTGGACATATTCAACGAGACTGGAGGTGCACACCAACTGCTCTTCAGAGGATGATCCAAGGAGAGGATTAGATCTGTACCAAATGTCAACAATAGCAACACCAGCCTGCATATTGACTGCTGCTTGCCAAGAAAAGAACTTGTCCAACAACAAACAAAAGTGTGGCCCTAGTAAAGCTTTGCATCATCAGTCTCTAGAAGAATGAGAAGGAGAATATTCCTCTGAATATCTGCTGCATGATCTAGAAGAAAATTTCACAAGAGTGTTTGACAACCTTAAAGTATGCAGAAAGACATAGACTGCAACCATAACATAATACCTATAGCTACATTAGGCAGCTGGATGAAATAAAAGGGATTTAGATAAGGTAAAACAAGACTACGGTGGGTCAAGATACTCTGGCAGAATTAGAATCTACACTAAGAGTTGTAAAAATAAAATTCAAAGCTTTATAATATTAGTAGTGCAAGTAATATAAAGAAAACTTGAGATCCCATTCAAGGTTGTAGATGAAAATGATTGAGAAAAAAATGATGAGATTAAATTTATTGACTATAGAGGAAAGTTAATATAGTAATTGCATGTGGTGATAGATGTTTCTAAGAGATCAGAAAAAATTAATAGCACCAATAGCCAAATCTGTTCCTCATGCTTCTTAACTAAGTTTTTACATTTTTAAACTTTTCATTTTTTTTCCAGTTTATTCTACTTTCCTGGGTTCAGAGTCCTGTTATATAGAGGTTAAATTATTTTGCTTCTAACAATTGTATAAACTTTCTGTCTAAGTCATTTAGTAGATGCTTTTTTTGAGTTAACTTTCAATTCTTCATAATTGATGACATTGTACTTCAATTTATAGATATTTTCCCATATACATCTTGTTTTTGATTGTTTCTCTGTTATTTATTTTGCACTCTATAAACATCCTCTGAGAATTACTGTCCAGAGATAACCTAAGTAGCCATATCTTACATTGAGTTCCTACGTTCATGCATTTAAATGTTTGTGTGTTTACTTAAACCACTTTTATCTGTTTTATGAACATTTTCTTGGGAAGAACATGTTCATTTAAACAACTTTTGACATTTATAAAGGTGATCATAAAAGTATTTATTTCACATATTCAAATTATAAAGTATCTATCCCAATGCTGATTCATCTTCTCATTAATAAAATGTATTCAGTTATGGTTTTTATTCTTCATTCATATTTAAAAACTGACTGACTTTATAATTTTTATATTATTTGTTTTAATAGCTTTCTTCTCTTCATTTATTTATCCACTAGTATAATTTATTACTTTTTACTATTTCTGCTTTCATTCTGGCAAAGAATTTGTGATCTACAGGGTTGGTCCATTCCTGATACACCTCTCCACATTTCTTTTAACCCAGGTAATTAGTGGGGTTTAGGTAAATTTGATTCCTTTTTAAAAAGAAAGAAATAGAGAATCTATAATGGATATCCGTGTCTACTCTAGTCCCATCTATGGTGTATTTGTCTAAAATTTCTTTCAACAACAGGTTTTTAATAGTTTATTTCCTTAAAAAATATGGTAGATGCAGATTTCCTGTACTATGTACTTATTTCTTTCATAATTGTGTATGCATATAATTGTGGTGAGAGGAGACAAATTGGCAAAGTAATGGAGATCAAATGGGTCTCTATTTCAGGAAATTGTAGTTCTTTTTTTTATGAAAAAAAAATTTTTTTTCCACTGAAAAAAAATTTGAATCAATTTAGTTTATTTTTCTAATCTATTATGTTAAAATGTTTTAATATCATTAAAATTTTAGTTTTATATTTCAAAGAGCTTCTCATCACAGAGCTATTATAAAAACTATTTTAAATGTTCTCTTTTCCTGTTGATTAAGAAGTAGGTTAGATCATCCAATAGTATTGAACCTTGGTTACATACTGTGGCGAATCATATAATGAAAGATGCTCAGGATGACAAAATGCTTATATTTTTACTTTTAATTCAAATATTTTAGTGGGTGCTTTAAAATCCTTGTTTCACAGTTAATATGACACCGAACAAGTTAATAAATACCTTGTTATTTTAGTTTTCTTTAAAGTGAAAAAGCAATAATTTCTATTGCATAGGATTTCTGACAAGATTAAATGAGATGACATAACATTCTCAGAAAACTCAAATAATGGTTTTTATTGTCTGCCCTTTAAAGGTTCTGCTTTGGAGAAAAGCAAAGTCTAGAGTCTTCATAGAGGTTATGTTCATGATCTATGTGTTCCTGAGGTTTAGCACATCCCTGTCCTTTTTCCACGTTGGTTGTTCTATAAAATAGTTCATTATTTTTGTGCTAAAATAGCAGAGTGGAGTGGTTGTGACAGGCAAAGGCTAAAATATTTACTATCTGGTCTTTACAGAAAATATTTGCTGATCCTTGAACTAAACTCAAAAATTAATACTGCATATATAAGTGCTTTGATCTTAAGAAAAACAACAACAACAAGGATTACAAAAATAAGAGAGGTAATTTTTAATTTTTCCTTCTGAGGTTAGGAGAGAGGGATAATGATCACAGTGTACAGGAGGGGCTCCTGCATCTCTGCTGGTATTCTATTATTTTTTTTATCTATGTTAAGTGATTGGTTTAAGTGCACCCACTTCACAAATGTCCATTATACTGTTTGTGCATTTATTCATGTTATAATATATTTAATAATTAAATGTTTTTGACATGATTTAAAGGAAAACAAAAATAAAAAACAAACAAAAAACATACCAACAACAGGCTAGAACTTTTTATAAACACATAACTGTTCATTTTATTTGTGATTTATTTTCCTGATTCCACTATCCACATTCTGCAGTTACCTAATGGTCCAAAAGAGACATCACCTCCAATTGAGGCCTGTGACTTCTCATCCAATAAATCAGATACATAACAAAACTTTGAATATTTTACAATCTACTATAGATATCTATACTTAATAAAGTCCCTTAAAATCTTCTGTTCATTTACTTCTATTGGACTCTGCCTAGAAAATACAAAAAGAAATATCAGCAAAATTTTGGTGGACAAATGAAGACAGCAGCAGTTACTTCTTTCTTGTCTAAGCAGTAGGATTTTAGAAGCAGATCAGACATAGCCACACAATTCTTTGTATCTTCCTTTTTCTCATTTGCTAAAATAGGGTTAAGTAAAGCTAACTAAATATACAAAGTTATTTATTAATAGAAATTATGACATATTCTATAATAGCTGGATGGAAGAAGGCCAACTTTAAAAAGTTTTTCCAGAAATATAAGCTTCCCCGTTGTATGCATATTTTTATCTGAGCCACTCATGTGGCATTAGGAAGACATGCTGGGTTAACATGGAGCCTGTTCCAAGTTTGGAGTTCACTTGAAGTTCCCAAATTTTGTGGAAATGCTACCGTGCTGGTTCAGGACTCCAAAACTTACATTTCTCCAGATGGAGCATTGTTAATATTCTGGATTTGTGGCAATGCACTATTTTGCAACAGATAAAATGAAGCAGTAAAAAGTAAGTTTGTTTGCCATATGGCTGTTTATTTTTGTGTGTAGAGCCTAACTGTGAAATATATGGCTCCTCAGTGTGGGGCAGCCACACATTCACAACGGCACACCTGCTTTAGCACAAAGGACCCTTCTTTTAGATGATATGAAAATCACGGTGCCATGATTTGAAGCAGTTTTCCCATCATTTATGAGGCTGTGGGGAGCAGTCTGGCTTATAAAACATGGAAAATGAGATTATATACTGGTAGTTTTTACCCTTTCAAATATATATATTATTTAAATGACAAAGAGCTGTTTTAGGGAAGTAAAAGAATCTGACAGATAGGAATATGCCTGTTAATGCTGAGAGGGAGACTTGTGTTCTAATTCTACCTGTGACGGTGATTTCTACGTAGCCTTGGGCAGGGAATGACATTTCTCTTCCTAATCTAGTCTAGCTTTATAATTGAAATTTAAATAATAGAATCACAGAGTTATAGATTTCTTAAAATTTGATCAAGGTTTTGCTGCAGGAAAAATACGAGGATACTAAGAAGCAACACCTTCTTTCCAGAGAAAGAAGCAACTTCTGTTTCTAATCAGTTCAGTGTTGCTTTCAGGGTCAGAGGTCAACCTGTTCTTCGGAACTTGCTTTCTCTGTTCCTACTGGGAAGTCAGAGAAAGAGTGACCCCTTACATACCTACAGAGGATTGTGAAGTGCTGCTCTGAGGCTATTATAAGAGGCAAAGAAACTCCGCAAGGATAAATACTCTGTTCATCTCTGAGCTCAACACTCTCATACCTCTCTATCAAGCCTACAAACTCTTCTCTGATTAAAACCATTTAGATCTGATGGTGAATTTCAGTATTTTGCTTAAGTCTTCCATCAGTTCTTTCATAGAAACACTGTACTTTTAACATAATTGTTACAATTACTTTATAAGATTTCAACCTCGATATCTTTGTTTTTTTTATTTTTTTTCTTAATTGATTAAGGTATTACATATGTGTTCTTATCCCTTTATTGCACCCACGCTCACCATTCATGCCCTCACCACCCCTGTTGTATGTGTCCAAGTCCTTTGATTGATCTCTCCCTCTTACCCCCACCCTGCCCTACGTTCCCTCTGCGGTTTGACATTATGATCAATGCGTCTCTGTCTCAGGATCTGTTTTTGTTCATCAGTTTATGTTGTTCACTATATTCCACAAATGAGTGAGATCATGTGATGTTTATTTTTCTCTGACTGGCTTATTTTGCTAAGCATAATGCTCTCCAGTTCCATCCTTGCTGTTGTAAACAGCAGCATAATATTCCATTGTGTAGATGTACCACTGTTTTTTAATCCATTCATCTGCTGATGGGCACTTAGACTGTTTGCAAATCTTAGCTATGGTAAATTGTGCCACTATAAGCATAGGGATGCATATATAATTTCTGATTGGTGTTTCTAGTTTCTTGAGATATATTCCTAGAAGTGGAATCACTGAGTCAAACATTTTTAGTTTTTTGAGGAGACTCCATACTGTTCACAGTGGCTGCACCAGTCTGCGTTCCCACCAGCAGTGCACAGGGTTCCTTTTTCTCTGCATCCTCACCAGCACTTGTCATTTGTTGACTTGTTGATGATAGCTATTCTGACAGGTGTGAGATGGTACCTCATTATCATTTTGATTTGCATCTCTTGGATGATTAGTGAGTTTGAGCATGTTTTCATATGTATCTTGGCCTTCCTTATGTCTTCTTTTGAAAAGTATCTATAAGGTCCACTGTCCTCAGTGTTTTATTTTTCATTTATTTATTTTTTAATATATTTGTATTGATTTCAGAGAGGAAGAAAGAGGGAGAGATAAAAACAATGAGAGAGAAGCATTGATGGTCTATTCCACTGGGGATCGAGTCCACAATCCAGGCACATGCTCTTGAACAGAATCCAATCTGAGACCTTTCAGTCTGTAGGCTGATGCTCCTTCTACTGAGCCAAGCTTGCTAGGGCTCAACCTCGACATCTAAAACAACACATACATAAGTATCAATTACTTGTGTGCATATTATAAAGCCTTGAGATATGTAAATAGTCATTGAATTTATGAAGATAATATCAACATATATTAAATACTATTTATCACCAAAGAGGAGGTTTGTACTCCATATATTAGAAATATACAATCTCTTCATCTAGTTGAAGAAGCATAATTAATGCATGAGAGCAACTTTATTCTATGAAATATATATATATACCCTTATAAAAGCAAGATACATTTATCTCTTTTTTACTGTTATTTGTGTTCTCTCCAATTCTGGGTAATTTATGTTTTCCTTTACAACATTTTTAATATCTGCCAACTTTGAAGTCCATTTTATTCAAGCCGCATCATCATAAACCTCATCCATGTGAGCATCTCTGAAAATTTTGGCCTTTTTTTTTTTGCCAAATTCTGCTACACAAGCATCTTACTAAAGCATTTAGTGTGTGTACTACTTCCTGCTTTCCAGATCTGATCAGCATAATCTCAGTCAGTGTGAAGTTCTGTGATCTATTAGTTCCAGGGCTGTCACGAGCAAAGTGCCATACACTTGGTGGCTTAAAACAATAGAAATGTATTCTTTCACAGTTCTGACAGCTAAACGTCAAGGTTTCAGCAGGGCTTTTCCCTCCTATAGGCTCTGAAGAAGACTCCGTTCTATGCAGCTCCCCTAGCTTCAGGTGAGGATGAGCAATCCTTGGCATCCCTTGGCTGGTAGGTGCATCCAGTTTTGGCCTCCAGCTTTACATGTCGTGTCCGTGTCTCTTGTCCTCACATGCCATGGTGGTCCTCTTATAAAAACATCAGTATTACTAAATTGGGGTCCCACCAGACTTCAGAGTGACCTCATCTTAAGTAATTACAATGGTCATGTGCCTTTTTCCAATGAAGATAACATTCTGAGGTATATTTTCTATTCTTAACTTTTATCTATGTATTTATTTTTTAATAATCTCAATGATTCCATGTCTCACTTGGGCTTTGAAACTTAAAATTACATGTAGAAAAAACTTGCTTATGTATTTTATGATAATGACACTCAAAATTTCTAAATGCAGAACACTGGTTCACAGCTCATCTAAAAGGTTAAATAATGTCTATGGATTTTGGCTGATAAAACTTCACAATGTCTCTTGGAAAATAACATTGAAAACAAAATCTTACCAGAAGCCCTAAAGTACAAATCTGTACAATTTTTCAGATGTAACAGGTTAATTCTGGAGTTAGTACTCCCTTGTGGAATGGTAGCATTTTAGCATGTTAAAGAGAAAACGCATTTAATGATCACAGGAGAAAATGTAATTACAAAGGCAAGCTCATTTACACTCCCTTTTTATTCTCTGGTTTAGCTGGAAAACTGGAGTAAACATCTGTGAATGTAGTTCAATTGGAAGGGTATGAGAGAATAATACTTCAGGTTAAAAGATTTCGGTGCTATCTAGCAGTCAGGAGCAGTGTGGATGCAGAACTTAAAGTGTTGAGCACTTCTGTTGTGTTTGTCATGGGTCATCTGAATGAAATCTGAAATGCCAATTCTGTTAGAATAAGCCAATTTAACCTTATTCATAATCTAAAATATCCCCCCACCCAAGTTTTCTTATTGTTTACTAAACCAGGATTTTGTTGCTAAGTAAATATATTCTGAATGACATATTTACATATAGCTAGACTAAAGCATTTATTAACTAGGCCATTCAGTCTTTATCAATCTGAACTCACAAGTGACATAAAAAGCCATGTCCAAATACAAAGGCATAGACCAGCATTTTGGAAAATGACTACAACTTATTTTTTTCATTTGTGATTCTGTGAAGAAAATAAATTAAAACAAATCTCTTCTACCTATAACAAAGTCACAGGGGACTCTGTCTGGAATAGGTATGGATATTTGCCCCAGAATAATATAAAGATCAAAACCTGAATTTGGAACACTGAGCCAAAAACAGCTGACCTATGCAACTTACAGCTATGTTTAGATGACAGATTCAAAATTTTTAGGAGAGAAAACTGTAGAGGCAGTAAAGGGGAGAATATAAGAGGGAGACAATGGGTAGGTAAGATGTCCAAAAAATATAGAAAATTTCTTCTAATGAAAAATACAAGCATTTACTGTATTAAAACAGCCAAATAATTTGGAAGCTTTTTTATTTACATGGTGAAAACTTAAGCTAGAAAAATAATTTTGAGTGACATCTCAAACTTGTGGTATCATAGACATAATCTTGGTGAATTAAGAAGCTACTAGTATACCTTCAGCAATCTGAAAAGGAATATTTCATATTTTATCAAGTAAAAATTTAAATTCTTAGCTAGTTTAAGAAAATTCCATGATCTAATTACTGCTATTTATTATTGGGAGTATATTTACTTAATAAACACCATAAAATGATTAGAACTCTTAATTTGCAAGTAATAATATAGTGTTCTTTAAAAGTTCCTTGTCATTGTATTTTTTACATAATACAAGTAACTTCTTTGAATTGCATAGCTATTTAGAATTTACTGCGAATGATATAAGGCAAATACCTTCAAAGATATTTGAAGGGGAAAAATAAACAAAGCTAAGAGGTAGCAGCTAAAGTCTGGTAGTTATACCTCAGATTACAAAAGAGAATACAAATTTAACCATAACTAATACTTACTCCTAACACACATACATTTTTTTTCACCACTTCCCAGTGTATAACCAAGGACTAAGGTGTTCATAAATGTTATATTAGGAAGCTTTTACTTTATAATGCAAACCATGACTGTGACCCAAAGCAAGAATATACATTACTTTTCTGTTGGATATTCTGTTCCTTTCATTCCCTTTGATGCTCTTTCTTCACTTTCAGGAAAGGAGCAGAGGGAGTTCAGGTTTGTGGCCTGCTCCCCTGTTGTCCTACATTCTACAGTCACTGAAAAAGAGATGAAACCTCAACTGCTCACTAGTGCACACACACACACAACCACTAGCTTTCATCAGTAACTTTTCTTTATGAAAGTTTCTGTCAGAGAACAGTGCACCTTATTATACAGTCCATTCAGCTCCACTCACCGTGGTCTGGTGTGAATGAGGGCTTGTGGAAGATTCCACAAAAGGATTCTTCATCTGTAAGATCCTCAAATAGGTTTTTCTCCCCCTTACAATGTTGAGCAGTAGAACCAAATGAGTCTCCATGGACCTACAATAATTGATAGATCATATCAGTTTCTATGGCCCTGATAATTGCCTTAGCTATTTTGCTCTACTAACAGAAATAGCATGGAGTTGAGTCAGCATCTACATGATCAAAATAGGTGGGTCCAAGTATTTGTCATCACTGTTCTTCCAAAGAACAATCAGGAAAGAATAACTCATATAAATTAGATTTATTTTCTGATTGTTTTTTTCTATAATTCATATTGAATTTTTCCTAACAGTGTTATGCATAAAAATTCAAAATATCACTATTTTATAGTCAGATCCATTTCTTTTGACCTCATAAATTTAAGCTTTTTTTCTGAAGTCAATTAATGAAACAAAATAAAATAATAAACACAACAACAAAAGATAGATCCAAATAACCTGGAGAGATATATATCATTTTTCTTACTCTAAAAAGGAATCACTATTAACATATGATGAAAGTTATTAATTAAAAATAATGCTGGGAAATATTTATCATCAGAGATTAAAAGAAAAATATAATGTAAATCATTCACTTTTGTATTTAAAATATGAAATTCAGAAAGATTAGTTGAATAATCAAAAGAAATGCTGATGTAGCCTAGAATTTCTCTTAACAACTAAAATGCTCTTCCTTGCTCTAACTGGTTTTCTCAGTGGATAGAGTCTTGACTGAAGGGTCCCAGGTTTGATGCCGGTCCAGGCCATGTATCTTGGTTGTGGGCACATCCCCAGTAGTGGGTATGCAGGGGGCAGCTGATCGATGCTTCTCTCTCATCGATATTTCTAACTCTATCCCTCTCCCTGCCTCTCTGTAAAAAAATCAATTAAAAAAAAGTAAAATGCTTTTCCTTTTAGATGTTTTGTATGTTTCAAAGTTGTAAAAATTTAACAACTCTACAAATATTTATTAAATGATTTCTATATAATAGGTACTCTTCTATACATTGAGGATACAAATTAAAAACACAATAACCAGACAAAATATTTATATTTAAGACTTTAAAAGTTAGAGATTGAAATAAATGAATAAACAAATATATTGTAAAATGATAGATAAGTACTATTAAATTAAAATAAAATATAGTAGAAACAGCAACAAAGGATGCCACTTAACATACCTTTCTGAAAGATGACAACTGAATGGATACTGAGATGATGTGAACATGCATGCCTCTGTCTGTGGGAAGAGGCTACCAGGAAGAGAGAACATGATGACAAAGGTCCTGAGCAGGAGAGGACCTGGTATGCTCAAAAATCACCATTAGATCAGGATAGTTGAGGGAGAAGTGAGATAAATGAGTAACAGATGACACCTGGTTTGAAAGACCTTGGTGAGGAACTCAGATTTTACTTTATACATACAGTATTGATAAACTATTTGTTGTGGAAGGGTGGTGAAGTGCTATACTCATATTTGTGTTTTAAAAGGATAACTCGTAACTCTGTGAATACACTGTAGTAAGGTCAGAGTGAAAGTAGAAAGAAGTTGTTATTGTGGGAGACCTGGTGAGATAGCATAGTGGCTTGACCTAGATTGATAATTTTGAAATTGGCAAGAAGTAGATAATTAAAGTTATGGTTGTAAATTATTTTAAAATTATTTTTTATTGTGTTACATGTATACATATCTCCCTGTTGCCCCCCTCCCTCCCAGGCATACCCCAACCCCCCCAGTGTCTATGTTCATTGGTTATGCTTATATGCATGCATACAAGTCCTTTGATTGATCTCTTATCTACACCACCTCTCCTTAATCTTCCTGCTATAATTTGACAGTCTGTTTGATGCTTTACTGCCTCTGTATCTATCCTTTTGTTTATCAGTTTACAATGTTTTTTATTTCCACAAATTAGTGAGATCATGTGGTGTTTCTCCTTAATAAACTGGCTTATTTCACTAAGCATAAGGCTCTTCAATTCTATCCAGGTTGCTGCAAATGGTAAGAGTTCCTTCTTTTTAATGGCAGCATAGAATTCCATTGTGTAGATATACCACAGTTTTCTGATCCACTCATCTGTTATTTTTATTTTATTGAGATGAAATAAACAAAATGTAAAATTTACTGTTTTAATTGAACAATTTGGTTGTATTAAGTACCTTCACAATGTTACAAAACTATTACCTTTATATAGACATTCTCATGACCTTGAAAAGAAACCCTGTACCCATTAAGCAGGAGCTCTCAATTCATCTCCCCTTATCCCAGATCTTAGCAAGCAGCCTCTGGTCTGTATTATATCTCTATGGATTTACCTATCCATACTTAATATAAATACAGTAGGTGATTACTTCCACTTAGTATAATGATTTCAAAGTTCATTCATATTGTAGCATGTATCAGTACTTCCTTGTTTGTTTGTTTTTTGTTTGTTAATCTTCATTCGAGGATACTTTTCCATTGATTTTTAGAGAGTGGAATGGAGTGGGAGAGACAGAGAAAAACATTGATGTGAGACAGACCCATACATTGATTGCCTCCTGTATGTACACCAACCAGGTCCAGGGAACCTGCAAGCCAGGTACTTGTCCTTCGATCTACAGGCCAACACTCTATCCACCTGTCCAAACCTGCTAAGGCAGTACTTCTTTTTAATGCTGTATAATATTTCATTGTTTGAATATACCACCATACACTGGTGATCTATTAATAAACATTTGAGATGTTTCCACCATTTGTTTATTACAAAACATGCTTGAGTGAACATGCATGACCTCTACATGAACATATTTAAGTATCTATTTTCAATTATTTTTTATATATACCTAGAAGTAGATCATGGGGATAATATGATAATTATATCTGGGAAATAGCAAATTATTTTCCACATTGATATAAAAAAAGTATGAAGTTTTCTGTGTCCTCACCAAATTTGTTATTTTTTGGAATTTGCATTTTTGTTTTTAGTTTTCTTTTTGGTTATAGCCATCCTAGCAGGTGTGCAGTGGTACTTGTGGGTCTTGATTTGCATTTTTCTAACGAGTAATTATGCTGATCATGTTTTTATGAGCTTGTTAAAGATTTGTGTATTTCATGGTTATAAGTCTATTCAAGACCTTATTCCACTTTCAAGCACAAATTTTTAATTTTGATGAGTCTACTTTGCCTATATTTTTCTTTTGTCGCTTGGTATTTGGTGTCATATCTCAGAATCCATTTTCAAATTCAAAGTCATCATTTTAGTTATACTTAGATGGTTTACTCATTTTGAGTTAGTTTTTCATATGCTATAAAAGTAGTGGACACAACTTCATTTTTATTTTATTTTGCATGTAGATATATACCTGTCCCAGCAGCATGTTTTGAAGAGACTATTCTTTCTTCCTTGAATGGTCTTAGAACCCTTATTCAAATCATTTGATTATATATATGGTTTTGTTTCTAGGCTCTCAGTTCTATATTGGTTAGTATGTTTGTCTTCATGACAATTCTGTACTCTTTTGATTACTATATATCTGTCATAAATTTTTCAATAAGAAAGGTTAATCCTCCAACTTTGTTCTTTCTTTTCAATGTATTTTAACATTGAAATTTAAAATTTAAAATATCAAAGCTAATTGAAAAATACCTGAGACCTCAAATGTTTTCTCTATATTTACACTTTTTAAAAATTAACAAATATTTGTTATATAAATTTACAATATTGAAATATATTGCACAGTTGCTCCTAATAGTGTGTGGATATGTTTGTGTCAATTATAGATTGTGTTTATATATAGAAAATCCTCTTTATATTGTTTAATATTTTGTCTTCCAATCAATTGGTTTTCTATTATTTTTATATCTACAGTTGAATTACCATTTTTTCTTTTAAAGTCCAAAGTAATGTTTGCAAAACAAAATAAAAATTAAAAAGTTTTAAGAATTATTTTAGAACAAGTTGTAATAATAAGTATGGAGTTAGCAAATGTTTTTGGGTTTTTTTATGTGTGGTCTATATTTGTCTTTTTAAAATAATTTGTTGTACTTAATTATCCAAAAATTTTCTGATAGTATTTGTATTTGCTCAAAATGAAACTTTGAAAATTCTCCATTCTTACTAATGAGACTAATATTAACATGCAACAAACCTCAGCAGAATTAAATTTACCAGTTTGTGACCAACTGATATATTAAAATAATGCCAACATTTCAATTTATTTACTAGAGTTCAGGTGCACAAAGTTCATGCACTGGGTTGCGGGGAGGCCCTCAGCCCAGCCTGTGCCCTCTCATAGTCTAGGACTCCTTGGGTCCAGGACCCCTCACTCTTTACAGCTGGCCTCCAGTGGAGACGCTAGAGGCTCCCACCACTGCTGCTATGCTTGCCAGCTGTGAGCCTGGCTTCTGGCTGAACAGTGCCCCCCTGTGGCCAGTGCATGACATAGTGGCCGGTCATTCCCCAGTTCAGTCAATTTGCATATTAGAGTTTTATTACATAGGATTATATTTCTTTTTTTTTCTAATCGGATGGCATTAGTTCAACAAACCATATAGATTTCAAGTGTTCAACTCAACAAACATCATCTACACGCTATATCATCACCCCAAGCAAAGACTTTTCCCATTCTTAATTTATCCCCCTTTGCATATTTCCACCAACCCCTCACTCCTTTTTTCTCTGGCAAACACCACACTGCTATTGTGTCTATGTGTTATACATACGTTTTTTTTCTTAATGTCTTCACTTTCTTTCATCCAGCCTCCCAACCTCCCTTCCTTCTGACAATATGTTCCATATAGCTATGCCTCCATTTCCATTTCATTTGGCAGTTTATTTTGTTCATTTGATTCCATGTGTACCTGGTAAATGAAATTATATGGTACTGTCTTTCTCTGACTGGCTTGTTTCACTTAGCATAATACTATTCAGGTGTATCCATGCTGTCCCAAAGGTAGAATTTTTTTAAGTAGTATTTCATTGTGTAAATGTTTCATCACTTTTTTATCCACTCATCTATAGATGGACACTTAGCTATTGTAAATAACATTGCAATAAACACAAGTGTTCTTTCAAAGTAGTGTTTCAGGTTTCTTCAGATATATTTTTAGGAGTGGCATTGCTGGATCATTAGGCAGTCCCATTTTTAATTTTTTGAGGAAACTCTTTTTATTTATTTTACATAAGAGATCAGGTGGTCAGCTCTTACAATTTTCAAATTTTTGCTAATTTGTTATTTTCCCCATAAGACTAAGGTTCCAAAACAAGTGTGAACTTTTAGGCACAAATACTTTGCTAGCCTCATTTAGAGTGTTATATTAATTATTCACCAAAATAATCATATAAGCTTTGCTATTATTATTAGTTTTTTTCAGATGGTAAAATATAATAAAAGTGGGTAAGTTACAGAAGGTCAAAAGGAAGTGTTGGTTGGGATTTTAACATAGTTTGTTCTGATCATGTTACTCTTTCTATAATATCTGGACCCTCTTAAACAAAAATATGTTTATCATAGAATAAAAACTAACAAGTTTTTCTATATTTTCAACCAAGTTTCATCAGAACCTTGTCAAACTATAAGCTAATTTAATTTGCTTTAAAGGAGGCATGTTGCCCGCAGGCCGTTTTGACATGCTTGAGCTAAAATACCAGACTTTACAAACAATTCTTTCCTTCTTACATGGATTGTGACTTCAGAAATATAAGTATGGCATTCTAGTAATCTCAAGAATTTAGCAGTAGAGTTAGTTTATGAGTTGTTTATAATTTCTGGTTATAATTACTCTTTGTTTAAAAATATAACCAGACCATTAAAAAATAACAACCTCAGATAAAACTTGTTCTTTGTTGGTTTCAGCTCAATTTAACATTTTATTTTGATGAAGTGGAACTAAATCATTTCTACCATTTAAAAAAATAACTAAAATTAAAAACCACATATAAAGAAAATTTACCTCTTTGGTTTTATATTATTTGAGTGTAGTTCCAAAATAATTGGAACTTAACTTCTGAATGGCAATATTCCAAATTTCACTGAAGTAAGATATATTGTTCTTGAGAATGGTTAACCCCCCTTGTTTTTATATCAAATCACTGATGCTTCATCTGACTTTTTTTTATCTTTAGGACTGATGACTTTGATTTGATATACACATCATGAAAAACACATCATAAAGCACTTGTTGACTGGCAATAATGTTAGGTCTAGTCTCTACATTCAAGAAGGCCAAAGCTCTAGTGTCAACAATGTGACAAGTGCAATAATGGAAGGCAATGGAAAGGACAGAAGAGGAAATAATTTCTTATCAAACAAAAAAAAATTAATATCAAAATAAAGTAGAACTGAACTAAACTTGATTACAACATTGGATATTTGGATTTGAAAATATGCTGCTTTAGTTATTAAATGTATATTAATGAAAAAAATTAATTTACTTTTATTTCCTATATTATTCTGTTTCAGCTCTATTAACATTTTAATTTTATTTTTCAATTACAGTTGACATTCAATATTATTTTTTATTAGTCTCCGGGTGTTTTATAATTCTTAAAACTTTAAATTCATTCTGAATAAGCACAATCAAAATGTTATGCTATTATTATTTACTTAATAAACATCAAAGCGCTATAGTTAGCTAGATTTTATGTGCATAAATGCCCTCTCAGGGCATGGTTTTATTTCTGAGACAGATGGAAGAATGCCCACCTACAGTCATCCAGACCATTTTCTGTAGTACTTGGTTTTGCATCTAAATATTCTCATGTAGATACCTACAGGGTCAACTCAAATTAGATTATTAAATGTTAAAACATCACAGTTCAGTAAGATGCTTGCAGGATACCTTCCTCATCATTTCTATAAATCCAGAGGGCATAGAATGAGTGGCAGGTGCCTATGATAAAAGGACTTTTAAATTCAAAAGTGATTTTCCTTGTATGCCACATTTTTTATTGAAAATGTTATTTAACATTAACTCATTGTGACCTATAATCACAGTTATTTCCTATTAATAAAAGAGGCTTTCAAACTGTTAATTTATCTGTTACTTTAATGAACTATAATTCTCACATATTCATTTGCTGTAATTTCCAAGTGGTATGTTGATCATCAAAATGTGGTTTTATCTGAAACATTTAGTCATAACACTTCTTAACACCCACATGTATGTGGTTTAAAGTGTTGTTTACTTATATACTAAATAAAATGCTTCTGAGAAATACTTCAAAAGGGAATCATAATTCTTAGAATATCATATAATTTATATTGTCTGCAACATCATTTGTTTATTGGTTACATTTCTTTGTGCAATGACCAAGATAAATTGCTCTTTGACTCCCCTGATGAACTTTTTAAATCCCATTTTTAATAGTTCTTTATCAAAAGAGAGAGCTCTGTTTCAATAAAGTGTGACAAGTTATTTCCCCCTTTACTGTTTGTGTTAATTTTCTTCTACTTGAAAACAAATGTGTGTGTGTGTGTGTGTGTGTGTGTGTGTGTGTGTGTGTGTGTGTTCATTTTTCTCAAATCTAGCAACACTTTACAATATTGGTCATGGTTAATGAATATTAGTTACATTTGATGAATGTTGTCATGGTTGATGAATGATTTTTCAACAACAAGATAATATAAAATCTCACCTATATTCTTGTGGTAATCTTCAGGTTTACTTGCCTTATAAGTAGATAGCTGACACATCAGAAGTTACTTGGAGATCTTGAACTAGCTCATCTAATATTCTTTTTTTCATCAAATTTAAAATTAATACTCCAATTAATTTGGGGGGTGTCCAATTGATCTTCAATCTATATAAAAACACAACTTTTTCCTTATATGAAGTTCTCATACAGGATATGTTCCATTTCTGGCCTCTCTATTCTGTCTCACTGATTTGTTTGTATCTTGATTTTTTTTATTGTTTTAACATATTACAAATAGTACATATATATCCTTTTTTTTCTCCTATTGACCTCCCCCTGGCCTCTCCTACCCCCCAGTACATGCCCTCACCTGTCCCCCCGCCAGTGTCTTGTATCCATTGGTTATGCTTATATACATGCATACAAGTCCTTCGGTTGATCTCTTACGGCCCCTGCCTCAGCCTCCTCTGCCTTTCCTCTGTAGTTTGACAGTCTGTTCACTGCTTCTTTGCCTCTTTATCTATTTTCCCCCCTGATTCTTTTCTTTAAAAAATCTTGCCTCGCCAAGACTGGTTTGGCTCAGTGGATAGAGCGTCGGCCTGCAGACTGGGAGGTCCCAGGTTCAATTCCGGTCAAGGGCATGTACCTTGCTTGCGTGCACAACTCCAGTAGGGGGTGTGCAGGAAGCGGCTGATAGATGTCTCTCTCTCATCGATGTTTCTGACTTTCTGTCCCTCTCCCTTTCTCTGTAAAAAATCAATAAAAATATATTTTAAAAAAAATCTTGCCTCTGCAGACTAGAAATAAACCTATAGAACAAAACGTGTTTGAGTTTAATTTTTTTTTAAGACATATGTTTTTATTGATTTCAGAGAGAGAGAGAAATTGACCTGCTGCCTCTTGCATGCCCCCTACTGGGGATCAAACCAGCAAAAAATGATGCTCAACCAACTGAACCACACAGGATCACAGTAGTTAGTTAAATAGCATTAGGAATGTGCAGAAATTTACATGTCTCTCCTTTCCTATACATGTGTGTGTATGACATCACATAGATATATTTTTCTGAATTGATTCTTTTAAAATATTTAAAAGAAGTCCCATGAGATTTTGATAAAAGTACATGGTACATGCAAGTTATAGATCAATTAAAGGAATATCTGTAGATTTACAATTAATTTGTATACCTTTTGCTTTTTGTTCTGATTATTATTAGGCATTATGTTGCTTCAATTACAACTTATTATTTACTAGAGACACAGTGCATGAAATTTGTGCATGAGGCGGGGGGGTCCCCTCAGCTCAGCCTGCACCCTCTCTGGTTCAGGACCTCTTAGGGGATGTCTGACTGCAGTTTAGGCCCTATCTGAAACCAGCAGTCAGACATCCCCTTTCATAATCCAGAACCACTGGCTCCTAACTGCTCTCACCTCCCTACCTGCCCCTCACTGCCACCCCCCGCCTGCTGGCCTGGTCACCCCTCACTGCCTCCACCTGCTGGTCTGGTCGCCCCCAGCTGTCCCCCATACAGGTGTGGTAGCCCCATACAGCCTGCTGCTCGGTTGTTTGGTTGTCCCTCACTAACCTCCCTTCTAGCCTGGTCACCCCACACAGCCTGTTCAGTGATTTGTTTGGTTGTTTAAGATGCGATGATCACTTAGCCTTTTATATACACAGATTTTTCTGAATGTTGAAAAACTACAGAATTTTCCTTTATTTTAAGCATCGATCTGCCATATTACCATCAACAGTGTACTGGATAACTTTTTTAGAATTTAAAAAGAAGATAATTTGTAAAGTATTTTGTTTATTTTCATCAGAAAAAATTTCAAAATATATCATTTTAAAAATATATATTTTTATTAATTTTATAGAGGAAGGGAGAGTAAGAGAGAGATAGAAACATCAATGATGAGAAATAATCATTGACCAACATGCCTCCTGCATGCCCAAGATGCAAACCAGGCATGTGCCCATGAGCTCCTGGTTTAAAGGTTGATGCCCAACCACTGAGCAACACTAGCCAGGCTCAAAATGTATCTTTATACCCAAGATTTATGTCTTTCCCATTTAATGTTGCTTAACTTTTTATGTTTTATAACCCTGTATTCTTATTTTAGTTTGTGGTTTCCAATATAACATACTATGTCTATGTCTCTCACATTTCCTTGACATTTCTTACTCTTGTCACAGATTCCTCTTACTGGCTTCCACATTATTTCTATTCTCCTCAGAGATTCCTTATTATTTAAGCTATGATACTATTTATGCCATACAATGAAAACACTTATTGTGAATAAATTATAGTAAATTGATGAATGCCAGACTCAACCCTAATAACACATCAAAAAAATTAAAATCCCTTGTTACTGTCAAGTGAATGAAATAAATTATCTCTGTCTTAGGAAAAAAATGATGCAATTTCAAAAACACAGCTGGAAACTGAGAATTTCTTTCTGAATATCAAATATCAAAAAGGATTTGTTGAGACAATATCAATATTAAGCCCAAATTTCATAGTTATTAAAATGTGCTGCATTCCTCATTAGCCAAAAAAACAATCTGCTCAAATCATAAAAAGTACCCTGAATGAAAAGCTTTTCCATAGCAATTCAATAAAAGCTGATTGACTTCTGAGGTATAATAAAACACTTATCTTTGCCAATATTCAGTATAATACTCAGTTTCAGGGTTTTGCCCTAATTAATATAGTTTTACTCAAGTTGTTTATTATATAAAACTAATAATGCACTAATTACTCTAAAAACTATACAATGATAGATATTTATTTCTTATGTTTAAAGTGAGTGGCACTAGGGAAGAATAAAGATGCAATATATTAAATCTATATCAGAAATGGTGAAAAATATATATTACTATATCAGCAAATTACAGATGATTGATTATAAAATTATGAAAGATATACTATACAGATATTTTATAAAAGATAAAATATGTTATATGTATGTGTCTGTGTATATATATATATTTTTACACACGCATACACACACACACACACACATATATTTGGTTTTGTATCTTCCTACTTTTCTAAAATATATATTTTTTATTGATTTCAAAGAGGAAGAGAGAGAAAGAGAGATAGAAACATCAATGATGAGAATCATTGACCATCTGCCTCCTGCATGCCCCACACTGGGGATTGAGCCCACAACTTGGGCATATGCCCTGACTAGGAATCAAACCATGACCTCCTGTTTCACAGGTTGATGCTCAATCACTGAGCCACTCTAGCCAGGCTCTTCCTGCTTTTATTAAACTTATTTTAATTATTTTCTGTTAATCCCTCCACTTTTATTTTTCATTAACTTTTGTTTTACAATGTTATTATTAAATCTTTGTAGGTTTGGCATATTGAAAATACCTTTTCATGCTCTATAATTTGACTTTTAACTTTCCTAAAGTTGTGGTGAACAAAAGCTTTTATCTAATAGTTAAATATGTGACACTAAATGTAGCATCAAGTCTTGGAAGTGTTTGAAACTAACATACTGGTATGGAGATTCTTTTGAAAAAATGAAATTTCAGATTTCTTACTAAAAGTTTTTCACGATTTCCTTCATGGCCTGTGAAGGAAAGCATTCACAGTAACAATACCTCTAAAATTTTACTGTTAAAAGAGTTTACTTTTTGTTCTAAAGGGTGTTAATGATGAAGCATTTGCCTGTGTGGGCTTGACAAAGCAATCTGTCTCTGTGGGAAGCTTCCTTAGGACTACTTAGAAGTGTGATCCCTGAAGATGTCCCTATTTTACAAACCCTACAGTCGGCCTAAGTGTTAGGCTAGATACCTAGATCAATTCCAATGTGGATAATACAACAATACTTACTAAAATTTCTTTTGCAGTTGCAACTTAATACAGAATATTTATTCATTTTCCTTCATAAAGCCTGCAATAAATGACACAGGCACAATAAAAGTTTGTTGTATCAAAATAAATGTGTAGTTTGAACACATTCTTATCTTGTCTAACCCACACAGATTTACTATCACAAAGCCTTCAGATAATATTGGAGATATGATATGATGCTAAAAATATTAAGGTTACATGCTAGTTAAAGCTTCAATTTCTAAGGATCAGACCTGCATCAACATAATTTATATATTGTATAAACTGGAGATGTTTGAATATCCAAGGACAAGAAAATCCAGATACCTTTCTAAACTGGTTGTGTTCATTTTAGTCGGTCATTCATGGGGCAGAAATTCACTATTAAAATGCCTAAACAGATATTGTACTTTGTAAAGTATAATCCCACTAAGGTTATGAAATAAAAATCAAAAGTATGGATTTAAAACTATTAATTGGTGCCAACAACAATTGACTTAGATTGATTGCATGATCAAGTTTACTGGAAACACACAATAAGAACAATATACCTGTAATAAAATGGACATAAACAGAAGATTATCTTACATGTTTATTTATATATTACCTCTATTTTGAATTTATCAATATTTTTTAACTTGAAATTATAACATATTTCTCTGAGTTATTACCAAATGCATAAAGTAGATGCATCTATACTTAACTCTCTATATATCTTTCTTAGGAGCATAAATTGTTTTTTATTTTTTATTTCTTTATTGATTAAGGTGTTACATATGTGTCCTTATTCCCCCATTACTCCTTTCACTCCCCCTACTCATGCCCTTACCCTCCTGTTGTCTATGTCTATTGAATATGCTTATATGCATGCCTATCAGTCCTTTGGTTGTTCTCTCCCCTAAACCCCTACTCTCCCCTACCTTTCCTCTGAGGTTTGATGGTCTGATTGATGTTTCTCTGTCTCTGGATCTGTTTTTATTCATCAGTTTATGTTGTTCATTATATTCCATAAATATGAGTGAGATCATATGATATTTATCTTTCTCTGACTGGCTTATTTCACTTTGCATAATGCTCTCCAGTTTCATCCATGCTGTTGCAAATGGTAAGTACTTCTTTTTAACTGCAGTGTAGTATTCCATTGTGTAGATATACCACAATTTTCTAATCCACTCATCTGCTGATGGGTACTTAGGCTGTTTCCCAAATGTTAGCTATTGTAAATTGTGCTGTTATGAGCATAAGGGTGCATATATCCTTTCTAATTAGTGTTTCTAGTTTCTTGGGATATATTCCTAGAAGTGGGATAACTCAGTTAAATGGGAGCTCCATTTTTAGTTTTTTGAGGAAACTTCATAATGTTCTCCACAGTGGCTGCACCAGTCTGCATTTCCACCAGCAGTGCATGAGGGTTCATTTTTCTCTGCATCCCAGCCATCACTTGTCATTTGTTGATTTGTTGATGATAGCCATTCTGACAGGTGTGAAATGGTATCTCATTGTCATTTTGTTTTACATCTCTTGGATGATGAGTGACTGAGAGTGCTTTTATATGCCTCTTGGCCTTCCTTCTGTCTCCCTTCAAAAAGTATCTATTTAGGTCCGTTGCCCATTTTTTGATAGGGTTGTTTATCTTCCTTTAGTTAAGTTGTATGAGTTCCCTGTAAATATTGGATATTAAACCCTTATTGGTAATAACATTGGCAAATATGTTCTCTCATGCAGTGGGCTTTCTTGTTGTTTTGTTGATGGTTTCTTTTGCTGTTAAAAAAAGCTTTTTATTTTGATGGAAAACTATAGGACACTTCAAAAAGAGATAGAGGAAGACATAAACAGATGGAAGAATATTCTGTGTTCATGGATTGGTAGAATCAATATCATTAAAATGTCCATATTACTCAAAACAATCTATAGATTCAATGCACTCTCCATTAAAATACCAACAGCATATTATGCAGACCTAGAATGAACTTTCCAAAAATTCATATGAATAACAAAAGACCTTGAATAGCTGCACCTATCCTGAGAAAGAACAAAGTAGGTGGGATCTCAATACCAGATATCAAGCTGTATTTCAAAGCAACTGTTCTCAAAACAGCCTGGTACTGGCACAAGAACAGAATCAATGGAATATAATATAGAACCCAGAAATCGACCCAAGCCATTATGCTCAATTAATATTTGACAAAGGAGGAATGAATATACAATGAAGTCAAGATAGTTTCTTTAATAGTTGGTGTTGGGAAAATTGGACAGATACATGCAAAAAAATGAAAGTAGACCACCAACTTACACCATACACAAAAATAAACTCAAAATGGATAAAGGACTTAAACATAAGATAGGAAACTATAAAAGTAGTAGAGGAATCCACAGGCAGAGAAATCTCAAACATATGCCGAAGCCATTTATTCACCCATACTGCTCCTAGGGCAATGGAAACTAAAGAGAAAATAAACAAATAGGACTACATCAAACATTTTTTTTAAATTTAGATATTATAAATTTTAGAAAGCAGCCTATTAGAAAAGTAAGAACACCTTAAATAAATGGGATAGCTGTGTTAAATTAGAGAATTTTCATACAATTGAGAAATGTTCAAATGACTTTCTGAGTAATAATACTATATTATTATAGGATTTTTTTATGTGGTTATCTAAGGTAAGTTTAATCCATATGAAATGTCTTGCTTACTTCCTTGGTACTATGTAAAGTTTAAATAAAACATGGGGAAATAATTTTTAATCAGGGGCCCCTAATTTAGTCCAAAACAACCTGTTACCAATTTTATTTCTGATGAACATATCAAAGCAATTGTTGCATGCCCCATCTTTTCAAAAAGCATATGTTAAACAGGGCAGGCAAAGATAAACTTTAAAAGGATTCACTTGTCCTAACAGCCCATCTGTTTTCTACTCCCCGCAGAGCACATCTCTTTTCTGGGGTCCCTTTCAGGTGCGCTCTTACCTTATGTAACACTCTCTTTATTGTAAGTTCATGCTGTGACCCTGTCAGAATTGCTACAGCAGGGGTGACCCCAGTAATGACCATCCACAGCCTGCCAAGCTAACTTGGTCAGTGTTAGCTGATTAAACTTTTAACAACATCCCCTGTGCGATAAAGGGCAAAATGACAACTTTGCCCATCGTCAAGGTGTCTGTATAATAAACTAATTAGTAAACCACACAGTCTGTGGAGCTTTTAATGAGTGCTATCGGCTGGCCTCTGTAATAAAAACCCAGTCTGCCCCCTTTTGGGATTCAATTAAGGCACAGACTGTCATCTGCTTGGTCTAGCTGATCAATGAATCCATTCCGACCTTTGTCGGGGCTGTTTGCAAGGTCAGTGGCGTAGTGAAGAAAGCCAGCTTGGTGAAGGAGATATACCCAACAGCAGCAGACAGGTTCCAAGTCCTGTTGTTAATATCCTTGTGGTCATTTGACATCAGCAGAAGTTTATCTCATTCAAAGGTTAGCTGAAAGAGAAGACAGCAATGAAAAAAATATATTGGTATTGTGGTATGTGTGTGTTTTTTTTCCCCACAGAAAGGTCCCTTGTTATTAAAAAATGATCATTAGTCTGTTAACATCTACTTTTACCTTGCGGTATCTCCTTTTTCTTCACCCAGTGGAATATAGGATCCAACTTTTTTCCTTCCAAATATGCCTATTGATTTAATTCTTTTCCAGATGTGAAAACAAATGTAAGCTTTATAATATGTAGTCAATGTGTTGTTGTTTTTTTTTATGATTCAGGATGTGATTTTAGAAAAGAAACTTATTTAGAAAAGAAGCTATTCCTTATTTAAGGTCTTTGATGTCAGAAAAAAAATGATTACAATTAAATATTTTAAAATATTTTCTATTTTGTGGTATTGTAAGATTTTTCAAGTCTACATCTCAAACATTACTTTATTTCCTAGTAATTTGAGAATCCTCATATTCATTTCCAGAAAATAATTATTGAAAAATTTTAAATAGCCAATTTTTCCTAATATTTAAGTGATACTTTAACGAAAACATAAATATATTTGACATTTTGATCTTAATAAGGCAAAGAGAAACAAAATATTATGGGTTGAGTATTCCAGACTTGATAGTTATGGTTTTTAGGGTAATTTAGAAGACCAATGAGAATCATTAATATATAGTTTTATTGGGACCTGAGACTGAAATGTTTTGTAACCTGACTGTGCAATAGAAACCAACTGAGCTAGACAGTGAAGGTAGCTGACAACTCTGTAGCCAAAATCCAAAATAACACTGTTGTTACGTATGCATTGTGTAAAACGCCCTACAGAATGTCATTATTTATACCTTGATGTAGGGTAAAATATAAAAGTGTAATTTGGGAATCTGAAGATTTAAAAATTTAAATATATTTTATAGTTTATTATTTTTCACAATATAGATATTTATGATCAAATTAGGTTGAAATTATATTCAAATAATAACTTTTAAATGGAATAATTTTAATGAGTGTATATTTGCAAAAATAATGAATGTAATTAAAATTAAACAATCTGTACCTTTGGCACAATCTATGAATATTAAAAATTAATATAACATGGCATTCATGTTATATAGTTTTAGGTTTATACTTATATATATTTTTATAGTTTATACTAAGAATATAATTATATGGCTATAGAATATGCATTTGCTAAATGTTCACCACAAAGTTTATTTTAATACAAATTTCATGCCCAACTATAGTAGACTAAATATCAAAAACAGTTTTTTCACTTATAGTCATAGAAATGTATTATTATACCAGTGAAAAGATGAGTGAAAAATATGATTCAGTGTGTATATTTATTTTGTATTATATTTATATGAATATATATGCATAAGTTTAAATACAGACATTTATAAGATACATATGTATTTAGAGATATATCAACAAACACAAATTTATGTATACATATTCTAGATTTATGAGTACTTTCAGTTTTCATACTTTTAATATTTCCTGATTTTTTTCTTGTGATTTCTCTGCATTATTTTCACCAAGAAAAATAAAAACATATTTTATTGTTTTAAATGCACTTATGATATCTCTGGCCGGTGTGAGTTAGTTGGTTAGAATGTCATCCCATACATGGAAAGGTGAGAGGATGAAAAAAATGAACCAATGTGTAACAACTAGTAATATGATCCATGAGAGAGATAATGGTGGCCTAAACAAGTCAAGCTGATAAAGTTGATGGTTGATTGAACAGTTGATTGAATATGGATGTGAAAGATAGAGTTCATGGACCAAGCCAAAGGTTTTTGTTCAGAGCATTTTGGTAAATACTGGTGACATTTTCTGCATTGGGGACATTGAAGAAATAATTCATCTGAGTTTTGGGATTGCTAATGAAATATCATAAGCATCCTGTTACACAAATCATCTGTAAAAACTACATGCCCAACTATAGTAGACTATAGTTGACACCCTTTTTAACATACACAAGAAAGATAGCATTAAAAAGTTATGAAAATGGCCAAAACTTTCAAACCTAATATCACCAGAGCCAAGAATATTTCATGAATTCAAAGCATGTGATTTCTGCATATTCTGCATTGCTTTGGAGCAATATACTCCCTTCACAAGAGGAATAAATTTCTCCTTCCTTATAATTTTCAAGATAAAGTACCTGTGTCTATTGACCAAAGAAACTTTCAAAAGTAGGTGTGAAAGTTTTTGAATAAGAGATATAAGAAACACAATTTAAAAATCTCTTCTTGCTTTTTGTTTTCCCTGGGAACTCAGAGACAAAGCTTCACTGACTTCCAGCAAACTGAAGGAGGAAATTTCCTACCATCTGCTAATAGAATAAATTTGAGACATGGTTTGTGTGATTTGATTCAGAATCCAGGGTTGCATTGTGACTTTCGTGGGCTCTAGACCCCTTTGCCTTTATGGGTCCCTTTTTCTATTAAAGACATATTCAAAATTATATTTAACAACAGGGTTGGTCCCATAATATGTTAGTATTATATTATGATATTTTCTTTCACCTACAGTGAAAGGAAATGTCTAATGGACAAGCAGACTCTGTTCATATCTGTATAGAGAAGAATGTCCTCCCAGAGTTAGTTAATAAGATATTGAACTAGAAGATATATGTTAGCACAAACCACAGGAGCCAGACTATGTGGTTTAATTTTTTAAAAATCCTCATCTGAGGATATCATTTTGTTTATTTCTTTTTGGAGAGAGAGGAATGGGGGGAGAAAAAGATGAAGAGAGAGAGACAAACATTGATGTGAGAAATTAACATGTCCTGACAGGATATTGAATCCACGCCTTTTGCTGTATAGAACAATTCTCCAACCAACTGAGCCACCTGTCAGGGCCAGATTCTTTCAAATAACAATTATTTCAACTCATGAGGATAGTATGTAAATTATTATAGATTACTAAAGCCTGTGTTCCCTGCCCCATACGTTTTGCTATTGTAGATTTTAAATGAAGGATGTGAAGATGGTTTTGTGTCATGTATATTTATTATGAAATGTTTATTCTACTCAACTTATAATTATTAATACTAATTATTATTGCTATCATTATTGTTGGTTTTTTTTCTCATTTGCTCTCTCTGTGCTAAAAGAAACTGGGCTTTCAAAAATTATTTTTTTGTGTGTGAGCATTATTTTCTTTCTTTCCCAGGTTTTGTTGCACAGCTTTCTCAATTTTTGTCTTATATAGTGTATCTGGGACAAATTTCCTGCTCTTTTTAGCCCTGGCATAAGCTAAAAATTTTAAATATCTCAAGCATTTGGTCTTTGCCCTAAATGTGCTAAAGTAAGAGAAATGTTCTTTATTAATAATTCTACCTTTCAAAGCAAGTCATCACATAGGAAGGCAAGGACATTAATTAATTAATACATGCACCCAAAGGATAATTAGACAGTTGAAATAATAAACGTAGACGTGTCTCTGAATATTTGAATTCAATTTTATTATTGAAGTTACCAGCAAACTTTAATCTGTAGTTTCAGGCAAGATGATACTTGGAAGTATTTTTATTCTGTAAAACTGAGAATACTGGACACCTAAACTTTGCTCTTTAAAGTGTATTTTAACCACATAGGATGATAATGATTTTAAAGATGGTCAGTCCTACACATTTTAAAATAGATTGATGGACATGTTCTTGTTATATGTTGTTATTCATATATGTTTGAGGACTTACTATAGTGGTTTGGCTTATACAACTTAAACAGTCTTTAGCAATTTTATGCTTTTTAAAATGTTAAAATATTGCAATTAATAGCATCAGAGAAATTAAGACAAGATGGTTTATGGTACAAAATGTTGGGCTTAGTTTTGCACTTGCTGCATCTGGTTGTTATAAAAATTGAAAAATTCAACTGAGTTAAAGGGCACTAAGTAGATTTAAGTTGCCACAAACTGCAACTAGGAACGCACCTAACTACCTGGATAAAATCAGAAAAAAAATTGTTTCTGAGGAAAATATAGAATAGATTTTATTCAAGTCTCAATGACAACCATGCAGTGAATAATGTAGACTATGAATCACCCATTACAAAAGTCAAAGTATATATTTACATTTAATTCATAAATTAAAATAATCTAATTGAGTTGAAGAAAAAAATGGAAAATACATAGGCTGCTCATTAAATTACATTAAAGGAAAAAAATGAGCATGGCAAGTGTGTATATTGGAGATATAAAATTATCTTTCCATTTTTCTCTTAGATCCACACTAAACGTGTTACCACTTCTCATCCTCCACTTTATTAAGTAAACTGCGTGTGCCAAAGTCATGATTCTGTTATGCTGATAAATCGAATGGCGAATTCTCAGTCCATTTCTTAACTTGACCTTTAAGTAACATTTGGCATGGGAGGCTCACTCCCTGCTTTAGCACCAGAACTCAGGTGAGTTATTCAGAGATGTTCCTTTGGCTACTTCTCTTCCAATGTGACTTTATCCAATCTGATGCTTTCATATTCCCTCTAAGTGGCCTAGCCTGACCTTCTTCTTTGAACTGAAGATCCCTGTATCTATCTGTACATTGCTATTTCCACTTGAATGTCTCATAGACCTCCCAGACTTAGCATGTTGAAAATCGATTCTTTGTGTCTCCAAACCTGCTCCATCTGCGGGGTTCCTTGAGTCATTTACTCTCTAATTGCCCTATTTAAAATTGCCATCCCCTCTGGCATCCTGAATCTCCTTAGCATATTTTACCTTCTTATATATTTGGCTTGCTCGTTTCATTTATTGTCTGTAATCTCCACAAGGGAATTGGTATCGTTGGTGTATTTGTTTTACTGCTATATCCTTAAAGTCCAGAGCAGTCAAATGTGCTCTGTAGATGTATGTTAGGTTGTTGAATGACTTTATAGATCTTTAAGGAAAATTACTATTCTGACTAATCATGACAAAATTGGAAGTCTATGCTGGTATCATAAGAATATGATGAATTGTTTATGGAGTGAATAATTTAGAGAATTAAAGGTAGAATTATGATTATAATAATGAGTTAGGTCAAATTCATGAAAAATCTAGACAAATGGTCTTCAATATTAGTAATTATTAGATAATCACCTATTAGTAAAAAAAAGTTTTTTGTTATCAAGTTTAAATATTCTGAACTGCAGGTATTTGCATTTTAACAAACATATAAGATGATTCTTATACAAATTGTTCAAAGATTATACTTTTAGTAAGTGTAATGAGAGAAAGAGAGAGAGAGAGAGAGAGAGAGAGAGAGAGAGAGAGAGAGAGAGAGAGAATGGAAAACTAAAAGAAAACTTCTAGAGTTGGAGGGGAGTCAGTTCACATTTTCACTAAAACCCAGCATAAAAGTTATCTGATTAAATATGAGAATTACAAATTAGGTTTAGAATTAGGCAGCCTTTTTCTTCTTAGTCAGGACTGATAAACTGAGAAAGATAGGCTGCTTTTTTTCTGGAAGCATTTAATAATAGACTCTCATCTTTCTGGAGTGATTTTTATGATGGTCTATTTTAAGATATCAGATTAGCCAAAATGAACTTGCATTGTTCTTTTCAAGTGCTGTGATCATGACTTTTAATCTTTTTAACAGCAATGAAGGGGTAGAGTGTATGTTCTGCAGAATGGATCAAGTAGAGATCATTGATAATAGGGACAACTTTTCTTTTGACTATCAAGTGAATCAAATATAGTTGTACTTTTAAGTTCCCTTTCTGCTTACATTTTAATAAGTCTCTCTCCCTCTCTCTCCATCCTCTCTCTCTCTCTCTCTCTCTCTCTCTCTCTCTCTCTCTCTCTCTC
>JAAGEH010000311.1:26978242-27122423 GCA_011751065.1 Lasiurus cinereus
CTCTCTCTCTCTCTCTCTCTCTCTCTCTCTCTCTCTCTCTCTCTCTCTCTCTTTCTCATCAAGGTATAGATTTCTAGACCTAAGAAGATGATATAGAAATATAACATATTCTCCCTCTCCATTTTACAATTTATGTTTGATGCAGGGTTTTGTCAATAGGATGATTACTTAGGAAGGGCACAATTATTACCATTTAAGTTTAATTGTATGACATTTTAGTTTTCTCAGTCAGAAATAAGATATCTATACCTAGCACAGTGAAACAGAGGTGAGAAATAAAGATGGGATTGAGAATACATTTTATTCTTGACATTTTCAAATATACATGTTAATTTGGATACCCAAATAAGATTTTAGCTTATTTCAAATTATAATGAGTTCATTTCTTTTCCTGTGCTTTTTTGAGCTTTAAAATAAACAAATATGTAATTGGAGGAATAGCTTCAGAATCAGTTGCTAAAATGATTATTTTCCTATTAGAGATCCTTATCAAGACTGAATATAGAGTTTCATTTAGCATTTTCAACCCCACATAAATACAAATATATATACCTTCTGTCTCCCATTATTGTCCGAGCTATTTCAGAGACCAGGAATGACTGTTATGGTATAATTGGCACAGAGTTTACTGTGTAATACTAAACACTATAAGAAAAGAAACAGCTGCAGAACTAGAAATAATAAAAGTATTTTAATTTTGAATAGCCAAGCCTATCTTAAAATTTCAATTTTAAAAATAAGGATCTGAAAGGAATATAGACAATCTTAAAAAGCAATGGATTTTTCTTCTTAAACCTCCAGAAACATCATAAGATCATACCATCTAAATCACAAAAGAATTTGGGCAAGTTTCAGACTTTTATCATTCAAACTTGGGACTCCTTTAATTTCATTTTCTCCCCAGTTAAAAGAAAAGTTTCAATCATAAAGTGAAAACTATCTATATACTTAGGTAGAGCCCTAACTACACTTGGACCCTATTTCCCCCTGGGTGAGGACTCAAACTTTGTTCATATCATTATTGGTAATTCGAGAATAAAAATTCAGAGTTGTGGAGACTATTAAATATGCATGGATTCATGCTTTAAAAGCCCATAAATAATTTTATAGAAATAAGAAATGTTTAAACAGGATCATCCTTTTAATATAACTGGAGAAACAAATACAATATTCAGATATTATATAACACTGTATCTTATATAACTAGTAACTCTTTGTTAAGACACTGAAATGAATAAGAAATATGCTCTGATTAATTTATAAGTAATTACAATTAATTTTTTGTTGATGACCAGCTAATTTAGTAGAATTTTTAGGATAAAGTAAATGTACTAGGCAGTAATTATTGATTTAGCATGATTAAAAGTTTACTCTTAAAAATAAGGTTATTAACAGAAAGGCAAAATAGAATACAAAGTACTGAATCAACTCAAATTATAAAACTCTTCCACTGTAAAAGAATAGAATTGTGAATGGCCCAAGGATCGGTCAAAGATTTATATTTGAAGCTCTTGATGAAGAAAACTAAGATTTATATAAAACTTTTACTCTTCAGCACTTATTTTACATTTTTATACCTCAAAAGAAACATGTATTTGTATTATTATCTGCATTAGAGAAAAAAATAATACTCAAAGAGCCCGAACTTTCTGGTAGGTTACATATCTATTCCTTTATTTTGTACCTATTTATATTTAATTTACAAAAGATGCCAACATTTGAATTGTATTAAATACATGTGGTAACAATCAAGATACTGACTTGTTGCCCAATTCTGGTGGATATAGAGATAAAGCTGTCCAGCTCACCCTTCAGAGAAAGATGTGCCCATTCGCACTGAGGGGTGTGCAATTCCAAGCCTGTGAGTGAGCAATGAGGGAAGGAGAGCATGACCACTTGCTACACAAGGGTTATTCATGGAAACCACTTTGTCATCCTTCTGTTACACCCCAATCTCTCTTCTGCCTCATAATGTTTTCCCCTTTCCTTTCACAGAAGTGAGTCCTAATAAATATCTTTGTCTCAGTACCTGCTCCTGTAAAAGTAGGACTGGCTACATAATTTGTGGGGCCAGACAAGATGGAGCATTCCTTTAATAAAGATCTGTCTGCATTTGTGATGTTTAATCCTTAACGGCTTTCAAGCCCCAGAGAGGGACAGGGGTTCTCCCTCCCTCCCTTGGTCCCAGATGGGGAAGTAAAAACAGGCAAACCCAGCTCCTTGATTGAGACTGTCATTCCAGCCTGTCTCTAGCCACAATAACAAAAACTAAAGTCATTTGCCCCTGTTCACTGAAGCCACTGGGGAACTGATTGGAAGTGTATGCTTATCTCCATAGAAACCCTTATTCTGTGAATAATAAACCTTGACATACTTCTTGTAGCATCAGCAGTTTCAACAGCCAAATCAATTTTAGGTGAGAGTTTGATCCTGCAGAAAACATTCTTGTTTAAAATTATCAAAAGTCTCAAAACTTGGACATCAAAGCATCACACTAAGTGGCAGGCTATTCTAAGCTGGGTCCTGTGGCACGGCCCTGTGTAAAACCCAACCTATAATATTAACTACTAGAGGCCTGGTGCATGAAAATCCATGCACTGGATGTGGGGTTCCTCAGCCTGACCTGTCCCCTCTCACAGTCTGGGAGCTCTCAGGGGTAGGAGGAGACCCAGCAATCAGGGGAAGACAATGCCCCATCTCACCTCTGCTGCTGCCACTGCCGGCAGCGCAAGCCTTGGCCTGCTCTGGTTACCTGAGCCTCGGGCAGCCCTGGGCAACTGGGCAGCTGCCATCCAAGGCTTGCCTGTGCCTCAGGCCATCCCTAGATGGCTGAGGGCTGAAGGGGCTGGGGGACTCTGGAGGCAAGTGTGCAGAGTGTCTGATGCCCCAGTGGGGCTTAGGGGACTGGGTGGTACCATCTTGTGGCTTTGGGCACTGCCATCTTTGAACGTGGGGCAAAAAATTAACATATTCTCTCCTTATTGGTTGTGAATGCCATCTATGCAATGGCATGAGGGTCTATTAGCATGTTCACTCTTTATTAGATAGAATAGTTTCCCTTTGAATTAATTTTATAGTCTTAATTAAAAAAACATACTCCAGCTGTCATCTTTCTGGGACTGTACTGAACTCTTACACTTACAGTAGCTTCTCCATTTTTTCTCATCTTGGTTTTTACCACTGTGTTTCCATACCTCAGTCAGATGAGTTTTCATAATTTCCTCAGTTCTATGATTTCCATAGGGAAACCATCTTGCTGAAAAGGGTCATTGATTTGTGTTTTTGCATGCCCCATTCCACAAGTATAAAGGGATCTCTGTTATAGAAATTTATCACACTATATATGTGCACCATTCTATGCTCACTACCTTCCTAACCAAGTCTAAGTTCTACATTTCCACATTCTACCTTTCATGTGCAAACACAGTCAACTCTCTTGTCTTTCTTTCACTTTGTCACTCTCTTCTGGCAAAACTCTAACAATTGTTATATCATACTCCCCATCTAAACTACATCAGGCCCTCTGAATCTGGACATGGTTCACTGTCTTACTTTAAATTCATAGCCACTAATTCTAAGTGACTATTCATTTTCCCTCTCTATTCGATCATTTCAAGAAGCACACTTTGTATACACATCGTGTAAGATCTTCCATCTTTAAAAGAAAACTTATATTTCCCTCTAGCGGCCAGCCCGCCTTTTTGCTCAGCTTTACCAGTAAGACTCTTATAAATAATTTGAATTTTCTATCACCAATCTCTTTCCTCCCATTTCCTCTTAAATGCAATAATTGGGCTCAATGATATACAGGGGGGTGAGGGCATAAGTGGGGGGAAATAGGGAGGTAATGGGGGAATAAGGACACATATGTAACATCTTAATCAATAAAGAAATTAAAAAATGAACATTAGCCATGTTGCTAAAGGTCAAAATTCTAGTGTAATTATTGACTGTTTTATTTTTCCCACAGCTCACATCTTATCAGTTATCAAGTTATTTTGCTCTAATTTCAAAGTATATAGAATTTGACTTCTAATATCCAGAATGATCCTCTCATTCAATTCTTTTTATCTTTTGGTTGAATGATATCTAAAGCTCCTTAACTGGTCTTCCTGCTCCCCCTCTGTATTTTCATTACCAGGTTTTCAATCTAGAGGACAGAATTATTATCATTTTAAAATACAAGTAGACTTATGGCACTTTCTATTTAAAATACTCAAATGGTCTCCATCTCACACTCACACACAGACTCAAGGTTTCTACAAGAGTCTAAAGATCCTTCATGATCTGGACCCTGACACCTTTTTATAAATAATCAAAGGCTCAATATAATTTATTTGACCATGCTTTCCATGTAATTTAACATACAAAATAAACCTAATTATATCAATATTTATCTTTTATAACTTTTAAGATAAATCTCCTATTACTCTTCCTTTTATTTCCTCCCTTCCAACCACACTGATTTCCATGTTGCTCCTCAAATAAGTCAGGCATGCCCCTTCCTGTCTCAAGGTCTCTGAACCTGCTGTTTTTCCTTCTTGGGATACTTGTTATACCTGAGTCACCTTTACCAGTCTTTGGTCAAATGTCACTTTCTCAATGAGTCTTTCTGCTGTCATTCAATTTAAAATGCTATTATTATAATACTTTTGACATATTAAATTCATATTTATTTTGTTTATTGTGTGTGTCATGTCATTAGAATGAAAGTTTTATGATAGCCAAAACTGGTTTGGCTCAGTGGATAGAATGTCAGCCTGCTGATAAAAGGTCCCAGGTTCGATTCTGGTCAAGGGCACATACTTTGGTTGTGGGCACATCCCCAGTGGGGGATGCAGGAGGCAGCTGATAGATGTTTCTCTCTCATCAATGTTTCTAACTCTCTATCTCCCTTCCTTGCTGTGAAAAATCAATAAAAAAAATTTTTAAAGTTTTATGATAATAGGGATCTGTATGTGTCTGGAACATGGCAAATACTCAATAAACAATTATGAATTAGTTAATAAAAGTATATATATACTGAGAGAGTTCTTATAAAATATTTTAAGGTTCTTTATAAGTTCTAATAACCTAAAACAATACTGTGACCTGTCTAAATATCTCCTGCAAGGACAAATGCAAAGACTGAGCATATGGAAATAAGACTGAAGAGGTAGAAAATGAAAATTAATTTTTTTAAATCAGAAAAAAATATATTAATGAAATCATTGAAATCTGGATTTTATATAAATAGAGCATATGTGATAATCTGAGTTTTGTAAAAAGTCATAGCCAAAAATCTGATGAGTTTTAATTAGTTAATCATGGTTTTAGCTTATCTTGACCCTAGAGTTTTAGTCAAGGTGAGAGCTAGTGATGTTTTTCAGGCACTTACTTAGATTGAGGGTGTATGTGAATGTATGTGTATGAGTGTGAATTTAAACAAGGAGTGAACAATTTATTGGATAATTCTGTATTTTTATTATTAGGTTAAAGGACAAACAAAATCTAATTCATTTTTTAAAAAATGTCTTCCTCATGTTTCAGGTTGTTCAAGCTTTTTTCTTAATGTTTTGGCAGGAGTACCAAAAGGCTGTTATCAAATTTGTCATAGTTTGATATTAAAATATGAGTGCATTCATCTTACAGTGACCTTTTCCCTGAACCTAGTGCTAGAAAAAGGATGCTGCATCTCTTGTAAGTAACTTCAAGGCAAGATATCACACAGCATTCAAATATAAGCTTTTATCCAGTTAATCATCAAGCATTACCTACTTTCATCAATGTCCAGGAGCTTAATTCCAGGATTACTCATCCCCCAAAAGCTAAATATGAAAATCAGAAGCATGGACCCAAACAATAGGACTTTTATACCATGATAATTAGAAAAGGAACCTATTACCCAGGATTATAATTAGTGCCTAACATATTAAATGACCTTTAACATTTACCTTAAGCCCTGGATTTCTGGAAAACCAGCAAGGTTATGAATGCCATATTAGTAATCTTTAATCTTTATTACTGCTGTGGACAGAATTTTAATGATTTTTAAATAGGCAGTGGTCACTAACATATCCCTATTAAAATAAAAAAAATCTCATAAAAAATTAAATGGATTAAGACTTCAAATGTACCATCAAAAGTATTACCTAATTATGGAGTTCAGTGAACAGGCCAAGTGAAATGGTTGGTAATATTAGTTACTTGCCACATGGGAATGCCCAGGATTTATGCACAAATAGATTCTGCTTCTGTTGCAACACAGTAATTAAGAATTTGTCAGGGAAATTTGACCCTCCAGGGTAGAAATTACTTTGTAAAATAAGAATGGCAGAGCACTAGTCTCCTTGCTGCACATAATTTAACCTGATTATTTATACATCAAAGAGAGTCTGCAGTGACTGCACTCTAATATTTAAGTAGAGGGATATTAAAGAAAGAAGCATCTAGTGAAATCTTTTTTCCAAATCTCCGTGAGAAAATAGAAGAAATTTTCATAAAGCATTTCATTTTGCATATAAATTGGAGCCTAGATTGTGCCTGTGAATTTACTGCTGTCAAATTTAATTTTTCTTTAATTCTTCAGGCCCATATGTGAAAGGCGCTGTGTGCAAGCTGCAATTTTCAATGCTTACAGGTAACACCCAGATCGATAATGTGTCTTTATGAGAAATTACCATTAATGTTATTGAGTATGCATTTTGCTTTATAGGATAATAAGGTAATATGAAATGCCAATTCATTCATTAGAAGAGATTTAAGTGCTTAAATTAAATGGGTGACAGATCTGAAAAAAGATGTAGTTATGGTCAGAAAGGCAAGAATGGATTTTTAATGACCTAATACTTAGAGGTATAACCATGCTTTTGCATTTTCTTTGTATGAACAATTTAATTTATAAAATAAAGGGAATTATTTAAATTAGAGAAAGTGTTTTGGCTGAAAATTTTCTGCAAATAACAACTTGGTTTCAGAAGATTTTTCTAATGGTTACTTTTACTGGGATCACAGCACAAAATGAACTAAAAACAGACATTTCTGTATAACATAAAATGTTATGAAAATCATCAGAATATAAAAGAATATTTTAAAAACAAGACCAAAATTAACTTTGTAATAAAAAATGTATTTAATACTTCCTCTGCTATAGGAGATAATTCTAAAATTAACTCAATTACAAAAATGCAAGAACACTTAAAATTTTGGGAGACTGTGATTTAAGTAATGGAAAAATGATTTTTTTAAAAAAAATTCAGTTAAATTGTATGTTTTCTAGCATTGATATTAAGAACTTTATATTTTGACATTAAGGAAACCTAGTTTCCACATTTTTATGAGTAAAATAATTTTGATACAACATTGTGTTATTAAGCTAAGGGGCATTCCAATTATCTAGAATGTCGGATGGATCCATTAATAGATGTTTGTGCTTTTATGAAGAGCCAATATGTGTTCTGAAAGAAAAAAAAATTAGGGTAAGTCAGTTAAACAAGAGTTTTGGTGAACTATAAATAAAATATCTATAGTACTGCATAATTTGAATTGAAATGACTTGTTTTAAATGTCATATCATCTTACTTAATCATATTTAATTCTGCAACCATAACAAATGTCATTCATGTGTTTAACTCAGTGTCATGAACCAAATATTTTGGATCTGCTTATCTCCAGAAGAAAAATGACACTACCATCTCAAACTAAAAGGAACCAAGGAGGAGCATATGCAATTATAGACAGAACAAAGTAATTAAAACAACTGATTATCAGAATTACATTGATTCTTTTATAGATTACAACAGTAATGGTGCCTACTTCTATTTCAATAGTAAAAAGCTAAATTGTGGTGAACAGTATGGTAAAAAGTATAGACACTTTGAAGTCAGAAAGACTAGGGTTCAAATCCCAGCTCAAGTAACTGTAGTTATTTCTATTTGGACAAATCATTTAATCTCTCCAAATTGGTTTCTTTGCACAAAAATATCTAACTTATCACAATAAATACCATACATCGAAGTTAAACTAAAATGTACCTACATCTTAATACTAAGTACATGCCATGCTTTCATTACAACCACCTATCTTTCTGGCTGTCAGTTTCACCCCTGCTACTCCAGCTAAACAGCTTTATGGAAACAACAGCTCCTTGATCCCAACCCACCTCCTCTCAGCTGAGCCAGACTTTCCAAGATTTGCTGTCTTCTCTTGAGTCCAGATCCCATTATTGATCACTTTACTATTTTAGCAATAATTTCAACACCTGACACATTTACCTTTATAGATACCTAACTGATAAAATTTCAATACTGAATTAAGTTTACTATCCACCTTTTTATTAAAATGCAGGTGCTCACAGTTTAGGAAAGTGCCACAATTTAAACATTGTTATAGCCAGGAATTCAATCACAGTTAGTTCCTGAGCTCATTTGACAATCATTTGCCTCCTTGATAAATTCCCTTGTCTATCTCCTTCAACAGCTACTCTACTTTATCTTTAAGACCCTTCAATTCTCCCATTCTTACTTTTATTACCTAAATATTTATATTATTAACAATTTGAATCAATAAAACATAAATCATTTGCTCTGTCTCCATAACCTTCAGATTTTCAACACTAACACTTGCCATCTGAGAGGATGCTATCCTTCTCTCTGTGGCCAGTATAACCCAGGCATCTGTTCTTTATTTTGGAAATGTTCCTCAGGATTTTAGTCCATTGGTTGAGAACTTTCCTCCTTCCTTTTTCTTAGCTTTCAAGTATGTATAAGTCATTAGAAAGAAACTTATTTGTAATGTAAGCCCCATTATGATCATTTACTCATCTTTACCAACTTATTTTTAAAAATAAGATATTTTCCTTACTTCTGATTCACTTTTCAATATCCTATAATTTACACCCTATGAAACTGTTTTATTTATGAACCAATTACTTATTATAAAACCAGTATTTTTTTTCATTTAATTTGATCTACTAGGATGGTGTCAATATTGACACTATTATTTGTAATTTGAAAACCACTTTTCCCCTCTCTAACTTGTTTTTATCAATCTTCTCTGAGTCTTCTCTTCTCCTTTCCAGTTTTTAAATATCTCTCAACATTAAACTCTGGTCATTCTCACTCCTCAAATACTCTTTGATGATGTTTTCCACTTTTTGTAGTTTTAATAATCAACCAGTGTTTATGACTTTCATTTGTGTATTCCTAGTGTCAATAACTACACCATATACCCAACTGCCTGCTGGATATATTCAAAATTATTTCAAACTTAGCATGATCTTGTCTTTCCCATTAAATTGTTCATATATAAACTATTTCTATTGTCCAAATACAATATTGGGGATACAATAAAAAATTCTTCTTTTCCTTATCTCAACTTCCAGAAAGTCTCCTACTAAATTTATCTGCTAAATTATTTCTGCATCTATAATATTTCCTCAGATCATGCATGACTCCTTTATTTTAGACCCTCCTTGTGTATAGCCTCACTGAATGCCCACTGCTGTCTTTGCCTGAAGTATCTCTTCCTTTCAATCCATTATCCATAGACTTCCTATTAATATTCCATCCAAAATAAAATCTGATCACTCTACTTGCCTGCTTTAGAATCCTTCAGTGGAACCATGGTACCTGTAAAATCCTCACACTTTACTATTATATATTACATAGCTCTCCATGACCTAACTCTCTTACCTTGTCTCCTGCCATGTCCTGCCTCTTACTTTATGTGCTCGGAATCAGATGACTTGCTGTGTTTCTCATACACCATGCTGTGTCACAGCTCTATGCTTTAACTCACACTGTTTAACTGCCTTGAATGCACTTCCCATTCTTTGCCTGGCTAACTCTTACTCATCCTTTAAGCTTTAGTTCTCACCATGCTGTCTTCTCAGGAAGTCTTCTGTATCTGCCCAGTCTAAGTGTAAATACTATATGCTTCCTTGCAGCTAGCGAATCCCAATGGCCCTGATCTCATATCATGCTGAATTTTTTGTCTTGTTCATTCTGCTAGATGTAAGCATCTCATCATCAAGAACTATTTTTTTCTGAGACTAATTTATTTAGGAGTATCAAATGTCTGGAGGGAGACATAAATTTGTTTTATTATTTTTTTCAATAACTGACACCAGCGAAGTCAATGCTTCCCCCTTTCTCACTTGTTATGAGTACTCTGTGATGACAACTCTATTTATTTCTGTGACTTATCAATAATAACAGCTGTCAAAAAAATCAAACTTTTAGTTTCTTATATTCAGATATATCCTTTAAAAATCTACTTTAATATTTAATTAAATATTATTTTTAAAAACGTCCTCTTCTCTTTTTACCATGTCATTGCTTCTCTTTGTAACACTGACTAATCATAGCTACTCTCTATGGGGCGAGTATCTACCTGGGACCCATTAATAGTACTTGAGAGAATTAAGTGAGCTGGCAAGCACCCATCCAATTCCTTATTCAAGAGACATCAGATAAGTTTTAACCTATGGCCCTATAAGCATGGAGAAACATATATATGCTTTAAAAAAGCTAATTAAAGATATTTTTAAAAAATCTAATAACATATACTCAAACACAAACATACACTATTATTAGTTTTTTTTTTATTTAGTAAATGATATTTTAGAAATTGTCAGCATAGAGACTATAGCCACCTTTTGAAGTATCTTATTTCCATAGTAGCTCTAGCTGATGAGGCTCAGCTAGTTGGGTATCATCCCAAATACCAAAAGGTTGACTGTTCAATTCCAGGTTAGGGTACATGCCCAGGTTGTGAGCTCAATCTCTAGCATTTGGCAAGAGGCAGATGATCAATGTTTTTCTGTAAAAATCAATACATTATTTTTTTAAAGGTGGACTGCATTATCATCATACCCTCTTTCAAGTCTACCCTATCAGTCCCACCTTTCTTCACCTCTACATGTATAGACAATCATTTAATATTTTAATGTAAGTTAACATTATGACTTTACAGTTAATTTAACTATTGCATTTTAAATTCAAAATGGCCTCTAACTGTACTGGTATTTGTCATAATAAACCTAGTTTAGACTGAAATACCACCAAACCCAAAATTGCAGTGTCTTAAAATAAGTGACAGTCATGTCTTGGTCAAATCATATCCATTATGGTGATGAAGGCTCCACTGTTTAAGATGTCACCTGTCAGGGCATCAGGGAAAAAAGAGAGCTGGGAAGTTGCCAACCAGCCATTAAATATATACCTACCTGCCCACTTGGATACTTCTTCATACTGAGAATAGGTGGCTGCATTAGTTTTAATGTTATAACAGGTCATAACAAGATCCAAAGCAAGAACAGAGATTGTTTCTCTGTGGCTTTCTTAGGAGTTAAGAAAACTTTTCTAGTAGAGGCTGCTAGTCTGAGAATTAAAAATACCCTAAGTGTTGGAGTAAGTGGATTATTAACTCTTGGGCTCAGTTTTCATATCTGTTAAGAAATTAAATCAAACAATCTTAAAAACTTCTACACATTTTGCAACTTCATGAACCCATATAAAATATGTGTTTTCTTTGGTATCCTATCTAATATAGAGGTAATATACAAATTGACTATCACTTCAAAACACAAGATGGCCACCCCATGTGGTCAAAGATGGCTGTCCCATGTGGACACAAGATGGCTGCCACAAGATAGCTGGCAGGGGAAGGCAGTTGTGGGCATGACGCTTGCAGGGAGGACAGCGGGCGGGAGGGGACCACCCCTGCAGGGGAGGGCAGTTGGGGGGACCAGCCATGCAGGGGAGTACAGTTAGAGGCCATCATGCCAGTAGGGGAGGGCAGTTAAGGGTAATCAGGTTGGCAGGAGAGCAGTTAGGCATTAATCAGGCTGGAATGGATGTGGCTAGGGGTGATCAGGCTGGCAAGCAGAAGCAGTTAGGGTAATCAGGCAGGCAGGCAGGCGTGTGGTTGGGAGCCAGGAGTTCTGGATTGTGAGAGGGATGTCCGACTGCCTGTTTAGGTCCAATCCCATTGAGGGCAGGTAGGGTGTAATATTTAATGGCTGGTTGGCAACTTCCCAGCTCTCTTTTTTCCCTGATGCCCTGACATGTGGCATCTTAAATAGTGGAACCTTCATCACCATAATGGATATGATTTGACCAAGACATGACTGTCACATTCAAACAGGCAGTTGGACATTCCTCAAGGGGTCCCAGATTGAGGGTGCAAGCTGAGCTGAGGGATACTGTCCCCCTCATGCACAAATTTCATGCACCGAGCCTCTAGTAAATAAGTAATTGATACCCTATGGGTGAATAAGCATTAAAGTGAGTTTAGTTTTTCATTTGGAGGATGAAATTTATTTCTCTGCAGATGACTTCATTGTTAAGTTTTATTTTATTCTCTTCTGTAAAGTGATGATGACAAGAACCTGAAGGTGTTGCTTCCTGGAGAGAGGGAATTTCCTCATCCAATCAATAGCCAGTTAGGACTGAGGAGAAACAGCTAGTAAAAATTAGGGGATTGATCTGTCCTGCCCCACTTGGACCATCATTCACTCTCTGCCCTTCAAGGTTGTAAAGGGAACACTCAGGTTAATGGAAACACAGTGGCAGACTTGATCCTGTGTGTTCTCATTTCTCCTCGCTTGCCCTGGAGTGAAAGTATAGGTCTAAGACAGTCAGAGATGCCTGGAGAATCATGATGGAAATTCCCATCTAGACACCTTTCAAAATTCACCAGCACTAATAATGACATCTATCTGTGATATGAGAGGCAAAGGAACATAATTTAGGGGAATGAGACAAAATTTTATCCTGCCAAGACAAATAATGTGGCACCTATCCAAAAACATGAAGGGCACTCATTCAGGAGAGAGAAATCTATCCCATAAAAACATCACTAAATTGAAATTACAGTTGTTTTGTAAGTAAATTGCTGATATTACTTATGTACTTGAATATTTTTTTTACTTTCAAAAAATTCTTTAAAGACATGGCTTTTTGTTTATTATCTAATTCTATTTTTTTTCCTATAACTCTACTTAACTCACACTGATATATTTAACTTCCTTAAATATATCAAGCTTGTTTTCCCCTAAAGACCTTTGCATTAGCTCTTGCTTCTGCCTGAATATCACATACATAACTGTATTTTAGATTAAACCTCCTCCTCAAAATACTTTCATCATCAAATCTAAAGTAGACCACCTTCACACCACTGTATGTACATACCTCTAAGTAATATGTGATATAGTTGATATATGTTTCATATAAATTTCTATTTGCTTTTTTTCTGCCTTCTTCCTTTTAGATATGTGTACCTCAAGAATAGAAGCTTTATTCATGCTGTATTTCTAGAATCCAGAATAGTATCTCTTCCTTAGTAAATGTTTAATAAATACCAGTTGAATGAGAGAACTGTAAATGTATATTGGGGCATATTATATTTTATCTTTTAGTAAATAATAATACTTTAAATAAGGAGTGTGAGTTAATTATAACATTTCTTCCATTTTCAACTTTCTTCTAATAGAGTAAAAACATTTTTTCCTCAAAGTACTCAGAACTAACCATCTTTACCAGGATAGCCAATGGTTATAACAAATATATATAACTGATTTTAACAATAAAAAGTACCAGAAATAAAAAATCTGTAAGTATTTTTTTTGTTTTTTACTGTGCACCGTTTGAGTAATGTGATAAAATTGTGTACAGTCCCACTTAGAACATGAATCATGCTTTTATTCAGCATATCATGCTTTATGTACTATCCATCTGCTATTCAATTGTACTATCCACCTAGTTTATCCTGTGCTGCCTGTGGTAGTGTCCACAATATTTGTGTTCAAGTAGGCTTTATATTAATTAAAAATAGCCTAAAGTATAAGAGTAGTGATTTGGACAATTTGAATACACCAAAGAAACCATAAAATATCTTCTTTAAGTAAAAAGGTAAAAGTTCTTGACTTAAAAAATGAAGAGGAAATAAGTCTTATGCTGAGGTTGCTACAACCTATTGTAAAAAATAAATCTGTTCATGAAACAGTAAAAGAGGGAAAAGAAATCTGTTTGTTTGCTGAGGGACAACATTCATAAAATTTTTATTACCGTCTACTACTATATTTATTCTTTTCTATTATTAGTTATTGTTGCTAATCTCTTACTGTGCCTAATTTATAAATTAAACTTTATCACAATAATATATGTATAGGAAAACACATAGTATATACAGGTTTTAGCACCATCCCCGGTTTCAGACATCCACAGGGTTTTTGTAACAAACCCCCCATTAATAAGGAGGTAATAGCATGTAGTGAATCCCTTTCATGTCCTGCATGGTTCAGGGTTCAGGTTCAGGATTCGGGCTCTGGAGGAGGCCTCACACAAATGAAAGACACTAGAAAATATTAATTTGGAAATATTGGGGGCCAGGTGGGAGCCCAACTCAAAGGGAAGGACTCCAATCGCTCTGGTGTATCCCATGGTCTTTAGGCAGGCAATTCCAATAATAGCCAACCAGCAAAAGTTTATGTAAGACTAAAAGGTGGATGTTGCTTTAGCTACCATTGTGGTTGGCTCTGACCTTTCAGAGTTTCAAGATTGACCAGTCTTCTGGGTTCTTTGTCCACACTTTCTGCTAGTGAAAGCAATGGGCAGCTTCCAACATCTCCCCCGTTTTTTGTTTTCTTAAAAAATCTTGCATCTGCAGACTAGAAATAAATATACAAGAACAAAAATGAGACAAGCAATAATGGTTATGCTAAGAGAAAAATGAATCAGTCTGTGGTATGTTTCTTTTTGGACCAACAGTCCTTTGATTCCTAATTTCAATGCTCAACAGTTTTGAGTCCCAATTTCAATGTCCAACAATTCTTTATGTGTACATATCAGCAATGATATGTTAGTTCTGGATGGTGGGCGAATGGTGGCAATGCAGGCCCAACCCTCTCTGGCTTGGTGCTGGGCAATCCGCAGTGACACACAGCTGCTGACTGCTAGTATGGCAAGGCATCTTCAGCATCTTCCATTTCCATCTCTTGGTTGTTTCTCCTCTTGTCTTCATGGCTGGAGCAATCCAGTCAGCTCCTCTCTGGGATTCGTTGTTGCAGGAATCCACATGGTCTTGAAGGAATTTTCTGAAAATATACAAAATATTCTCGATGAAAGGTTAATAAAGAAATTTTTTTCTATAAATTAGACTTGGGATCCTTTTTCATTTTTGCCCAAATGATTTTCCTTTGACTTTTTTTGACACCATGTGATTTTTCATGAGTGTCTTGCTATTAGCATTACAAGTGAAAAATAATTTTCCAAGGTAAAAAATTTCTTGATGTAATTTACTTATAGGATATTTCTCCACATATCATATTTGTCCACTATCCCTCCCCTCTTTTGATTTAAATATTAGGAGGCTTTTGGAAATTTTTACAATGCAGTCTTGATAACTTAATTTTAATTTTTGCCCAGAAATATTACTGCTTTGGATTCATAGCATGTTTGGCAATTTTACTATGAGATGAGCCATCAATAAAAAACTTAGTTCATACTTCAGTAACAGGTTTTTTGTCCAGCACAATTAAGTTTTTATGAATATTTATTTATTTCAACTAGCCAACCTAAATTAATCTGAAATAAAATTTATTCTTTAACTTCACTTGTCCTAGCTTATGGACAAAAAAATGATACTAATTAAATCCCTATAATTAGTCTTTGAATAACTTCATATTAGCTATATTCAGGGAGGCAAAAACACAAATTACTTATTTCAGTTTCTGAGGCCAAATTTATCCACTTTTAATTACAGTCCTTCAGGTGTTTGAAAAAACATCTTTATTTCTCTACAAAACAACTTTCAGGCTCCAGAGAGTTTCACTTAAGAATCTTCTAAAGGTTATGGTAGCTACTAGTACCAATTAGATTTAATATTTTAATAACAATCTATAGTTAACCCTGTAAATATTAGTGGAAGAGATTTCAAATTTCTTCTTTTTATTAAGCTAGAATTTTATTTTTAAAGAGTATACCATTTGGCTAATTTGCATATACAAAGGGATCATGGGAGTTCTCAGTAACTTTATTCAAAGAGAGGGGTTGGCCTTTGCTGTTTCAAGATGGTGGCCCCCAGGGGTGCAGCAAGCCATGAGGTCACCATGGCAGCTTCCAAGTCAGGCAGTCCAAAAATGGTGACTATCTAAACTGTTAAAGCCAAAACTACACTGCAGACAAACAGAAATCTCACTAGCTATTTCTGGTGGCTTTATTTGGATTTAATTGTTTATAATTTAAGTAGGTATCTTTAATTAAAAAAGCAAAGCAAACTTTGTAAATCTTTACCTCTGATTCACAAGGCGCAGAAGTGGCCCTACCTTCAGCCTAAATAAAAATCCAGGCAGCTATGGACTTTTGTTATTTTAAATTCTGTTGTAGGATTTTAAGAAATTTAGTAACTTTATTTTATATTGCTATTCTTAGAGGCCAAAACCTTCATAACATTTATATGTAAAATATAGTTATTAATTTTTATTTGATAAAGCCTCCCATGCAATTTCAAATATATTAGATCAGTCAAATTCAAAATATTTCCTTTAAAAAGAGAGAATAACTTCTTGAAAACATTTCAGGGCCTAGGAAAATGTTCCCAAATTTATTATCCTGTTGTTACAGCCTTGAAGTTTAACTTGGAAAAATTGATCAAACAAATATCTATATATGATGTAAAGATTATATTACTTTTTATAATTATCTTGATATCAAATTCTAAACTGGCCTTTATATTGAAAATTTGATTGGGATCACAGAATTAATCCTCCTTATTTTTAATTAGACCAATAAACAACATATTTTAAATTCCTAATTATTACTGAAAACACATTTTAAATTTCTATACTTTAGGTATTTCATTACCACAACTATATAATTTCTCCCAATTTAATTTAATTTGAATCTTTAAGCTTTTAGAGCTGGCATGTCAAATATCTAGCAATTCCTAGATTGATAACACATATTTTTAAGAATACAATATATTTCAAAAATACAAGCCATAACCAATCAATAGATTCAATTCTGTCCTCTAGATTTTTCTCATAAGGAAGCATACTTAAAAATTTTTAAACTCCCATAACCTGTATTTCTGGATAGCAAAATAGGTTCCGCAAGGGCTTAATAAATTGACTTTAAACTGGCCATGTTTTTTCTCTGCCCCTGGGAAATTGAGTAGCAAGCCTACAGATAGACAAATGAAAAAATTGTAACATTCTTTAAAGATGGCTGTTAGCGGGAAACTGGATTACCTGTTCTTCTGGGAGAAGGGTATCTACCCCTTCCTCCATTAACAAAGGGCGAAGCCAGCCTTCACCTGGGCTACTTGATCTTTATAATACATTTTTCAACAATTTTTAAGTTTCAAATCCAATTCCAATTATCTTAAGGCATTTACTTTGGATAAATTCTTTTGTAACACAATTCACTGATTTTTATGAAGGCCTTAAAATTAACTTTTGAACTCGTTTCATTAGCATTTTAAAAACCAATCTTTATTATGGAAACGCCAGTCTGCTGCTGGAACTAGCCTGTGTTCTTTCCATTGATTCAAATATGCCATTTTATTTAGGAAAAAAAAAATAACAATAAAAAACAGTCTTGGGTTTTTCATTTCTGTAGGTTTTGTAGGGAGATTCCAGCTTAACACCCAGTGTAATATGTCCAAAAATTGGACAGTTGTGCACATTTGTTTCAAGCCAGGCTTCTCTCCCTATGAGTACAGAAATCCCAGACACATGTCTAAATTTTTTTTTTAAACCTTTCATGGCGAGAAGATTTTAAATTAGCATACTGGGAGAGTGGGCATCCATATTGGGTTGCCACGTGTCTCCCCCCACATTCTGCTTACTTTGGGGGAAGCATAGGAACAGATATCCCTGCATATCTTTTCAAATCTCAATTGTTTTCTTTCTTTTTCACTTTCCAAAGTAATTACTAGCACCCAATTTGGCCAAATTTTGCATTTTCCTGTGAGTTCTTTTATAATTTTTAAACAAAACTTTAAGTAATCTTATTGCGGGAGAGTGGATAACCCTGTCCTCTCCTGCCATCTTTGAATTTTTCTGCACCAGAGGCAGTTTCAGCACCAGAGTTTCATTCCTTATTACAGATTTTAGATTCCAAATACAAATTAAGATTTTAATTTGAACAAGAAATCACATTCCTTAAGCATGCAAACCAAAAGTCTATAACAAAGTTTACTTTATAACCTAATTCTGCTCCATTAGTCTGGTTGAAAAAAGTGTTCCCACCCTACTTATAGATTGCAAATTCTACAGATAATCATGGGCTTTGCATGTGGTGAATTTCACTCAACTATATGGTGATCTTTTCCCCATCTTTTTGGTGTAATCTTTCTTCTTTGTTCTAGGCAAATATTGTCCCCTCCAGAGGTACCCTACGTTGGGCTGCCAGTTGTGAGTGCCCCTTTCCCCGTCCCCCTCCCATGGCATGCATGGTTCAGGTTCAGGTTCTGGGTTTGGGCTCTGGAGGGGCCACACAGAAATGAAATAGACTAGACAAGAAAGTATAAATTTGGGAACTGGAGGCCAGGTGGGAGCCTAACTCAAGTGGAAGGACTTCACCCCACTCTGGCCTTGTTACCCCTTTTATAACGACTATGGGATACAGAGTTTTCAGAGAAACCAAAATGGCAGCATAAGTAAACACCTAAACTGCTGCCTTGCACACACAATTTCAAAACTACAACTTAAAGACAGAACTGACATCATCCAGAACCACAGGAAAGCTGACTGAGTGGAAATCCTATAACTAGAAGGAAAGAGAGGGGCTCAAGGAGACTCAAAAGAGCTGCAAAAAGCTGAGGTACAGAGACACTCATGTGGAGAACATGGGCGGCATAGTGCCTTGCTGGCTTCCTCTAGTGGGAAGGAGACACAAATTCATGACTGCACTGAACCCCAGTTCTGGGTGAGACTAATACAGGGGGGAGTCTGGAGTGTTATGAAAAGGAGAAGTGGATGGAAACTTATGGGGGCTGTGAAAGGCAGAGGTCTGGAGGGAGGGGCACCTGTGAGTGTATTCAGAGAGGACTAACTGATAATTGTGCCACTGACTTTCTCTAGTAGGAGGAAGATAGAATGTCCCAACTACACTGAACTCCAGTTCTGACTGTACTGAACCTCAGTTTTGGGCAGGACACTGAGGACCCAGACTCATATGGATCCCTGGAGTGCAAGAAAACTCAGGGGAACCGAGAAAGGCAGAGGGCTGGAGGCACGCACATGAGTGCACACAAAGAGGGCTGCAGCGATTACCAAGGGACACAGACCCAGGGGTCTCATAAGGCAGGGTTGACTGGAAGCCAAGGCTGTCTGCTCAGCCCTGAGTCTGCCCCATCCAAGCCGAGCACAGAGGTTTTTGCAATTTTGCAAGTCTTTTCTCATAAGGTTAACTCCAGCACAGAAGTTCTCCTGGCATAGACACAGCTGATCCTCATAGCCAATTGGCCTGGAGGTCAATTCCCCCCAGTGATACCAACAACAATCAAGGCTTAACTACAACAAGGCTGTACATACAGTTGTCAAAGGAGTGCACCAAGAGTGTGCATCTCAGGTAACTGGGGAGGCAGAGCTACTGGGCCACATATGACACCTAGCACACAAAGCTACTATACCAACTCAGGGAGGCAGCAAAAATGTGGAGACAAAGGAACAGATCACAAATAAAAGAAATTGAGGAAAGCAAACTACTGGATATAGAATTCAAAACCATGTCTTATAAGGTTTTTCAATAATTTCCTAGAAAAAAATTGATAAATTTAATGAGACCCTTGAGGAAATGAAAAAAGACCAACTAGAAATTAAATATACAGTGACTGAAATAAAAAAATATTTTACAGAGACCTAACAGCAGACTAGAGAAATGCAAGAATCAAGTCAAAGATTTGAAATACAAAGAAGCAGAAAACACTCCACTGGAAAAGCAAAATGCAAAAAGAATCCAAAAATGTAAAGATAGTGTAAGGAGCCTCTGGGACATCTTCAAGTGTACCAACATCAGAATTATGGGGGTGCCAGAAGAAGAGAGAAAGCAAGATACTGAAAACCTATTTGAGGGAATAATGACATAAAATTTCTCCCAGCTGGTGAAAGTGATAGATTTACAAGTCCAGAAGCACACAGAACTCCAAACAAAAGGAATCCAAAGAGGACCACACCAAGACACATCATAATTAAAATGCCAAGAGCAAAAGACAAAGAGAGAATATTAAAAGCAGCAAGAGAAAAACAGTTAATTACCATCAAGGGAGCACCTATATGATTGTCATCTGATTTCTCAACAGAAACTATGCAGGCCAGAAGGAATGGCAAGAAATATTCAAAGTGATGAATAGCAAGAACCTATAATCAAGATTACTCTACCCAGCAAAGCTATCATTCAGAATTGAAGGGCAAATAAAAAGCTTCACAGATAAGAAAAAACTAAAGTAGTTAATCAACACCAAATCAGTATTATATGAAATGCTGAAAGTTACTCTATAAGTAGAGGAAGAAGAAAAAAATAAAGATAAAAATTCTGAACAACAATACATATCTATCAACAAGTGAATCTAAAAATCAAGTGAATTAAAAATCTAATGAACAGAATAAACTGGTAAATATAATAGAATCAGGGGCATAGAAAGGGAGTGGACTGACAATTCTCAGGGGAAAAGGGGTAAGGAGGGTGCAGGAAGAGAATGGACCCAAATCGTACACCTATGGATGAGGACAATGCCTGGGGAAGGTAAAGGCAGAGGGTGGGATGGGAACTGGGTGGAGGGGAGCAATGGGGGGAAAAAAGAGGAACAATTGTAATCTGAACAATAAAGATTTATTAAATTAAAAAAAAAAAGACTATGGGATACACCCATAGCCTTTAGGCAGGCAGTTCCAATAATAGTCAATCAGCAAGAATTTACATAAGACTAAAAGGTGGATATTGCTTATCTACCATTTTTTAAACTAGACAGTGGGTGGTTGGCTCTGACCTTTCAGAACTTCAAGGTTGACCAGCATTCAGGGTTCCTTGTCCACACCTCTCTACTAGTGAAGTCAATGGGTGGCTTCGAACAATATTATAAGTAAGATACATAGGAACATCATGGCAAGGTGAAAACAATAGTTAAGTCTACAATGTTATTTTATATGAATTTTTTCAGTAAAATATGAGAATAGAAAATTTTACACTCAGGTATTGGTTATTGTTCTTGAAGTACAACATTGAGGTAGGCTATAAAGCCAAGGGATAGTTTCAAACACATATTCTTTTTACTCGTTTTCCTATATATGCAAGTAGTGTATCACTGCTATTGGCATCTTCAATTACAATGAACCTTGTCATATCCTACCGGATACTTTGCATAACACTCAATCCCATCCACAGGCTTCCAATGAAACCTGTTATTTAAAGATGATTCTGTTTTTCACATTTGATGCTAGTAATTTGACTACACATTCATTTTAATTATTATATTGCAAGCTCCTAAAAGTGAGAAAATTAAGTATGTTTTAGTTTTGAATCCCAATATCTTACACAGTCCATGCCAAATAATATGTACTCGATACATTCTTGTTAATGTTGCATGCATTTTCAAGACCTTGAAGCAGAAATTAACATCTCTGCTTCAACTGAAACTGATCTCCACTTGCCTTACATGAAATGTACAAAATACCCCAAAATATTAAGATTTCTTAAATTACAAAGGAAATATTAAAACCATTAAAAGTTACATATGTGAAGCTCTCTACATCTTAAATAAATTAATTAAAAATTAAGATTATTAATTGTGAGGTTGTGGGAACCTCTTTCCACATCCCGAGTGGTTCAGGGTTCCCGGTTCAGGGTTCAGGTTCTGAAGAAGGCCGCATGCAAATGAAATGAGAGACTAGAAAATATTAATTTGGCAATATTGGGGGACCAGGCAGGAGCCTTCCTCTAGTGTAGCGGTTCTCAACCTGTGGGTCGCGACCCCTTTGAGGGTCAAATGAGCCTTTCACAGGGGTTGCCTAAAACCATGAGAAAGTGTAGTAATGTAGTTTACTGTTGTTATATTAAGACTGTTACCCATGCTGCACCATGCTTCAAGACAAAATTTCATTTATTTGCAATTAGAAATAAATATTTCACAATATCTAATTGTGATTATCACTATGCTTTAATTATGTTCAATTTGCAACAATGAAAATACATCCTGCATATCAGATATTTACATTACGACTCATAACAGTAGCAAAATTACAGTTACAAAGTAGCAAACAAAAATAATTTTATGGTTGGGGGTCACCACAACATGAGGAACTGTATTAAAGGGTCATGGCATTAGGAAGGTTGAGAACCACTGCTCTAGTGGAAAGGACTACCACTTACTCTGGCCTTTTTCTCCCTTTTATTAAGGCTTTGGGACACACCCCTAGCCTTTAGGCAGGAAAAAACAAAACAGAAATTAATATGAAAAAAAACAGGTAGAGGCTGCTTCAGCTAACAATGTTTCAACTAAACAGTGAGTAATTAGCTCTGACCTTTCAGAGCAGTTAAGGTTGACCAGCCTTTTGGTTTCCTGTTTACATCCATTTAGTGAGAACAATGTTTGGTTTCCCACATGAGGTATTTAAGATTTAAACTTGCTTTTGAAGAATTAAGATTGAGAAATGACAGGCATTGACCTGGCAGGTATGATTTTATAATACTAATATTTCTGAGTGGCTCTAAATGAACTTCTGAATTGGATTTAGCTATAATAGAAGATTTTATACCTATCTTCTACACTAGTTTTACATTTTTATTCTCATTTCATTAAGAATCAATGTTTTCTTTCTTTCTTGGTTTTGAAATCTTGAACTGTATAAATTACTGTGTAAATACTCAAAGTTGGTCACTCAAGTGTATATGTGGCTGAGCATGTAAATGCTGTCACTTTCCTTATTTGAAAAAGCAAGTGCTTTCGTTATATGGAAAAGATACAGAAAGACTGAGTGAGGGTAATTCAGTGAATAAGATGATTGAAAGCACATGTTGGCAATGGTCAGTAGCATCATCCATTGCAGTGAAGAATAGAATTTTTATCAATGTTCCCTGTCTCAAAGTGGCACTCCAAGAGTAAATCATATCACTGATTATAGTCTATAAAAAGATTTTGGAGTGTTCTAATGGAAGTAATTATTTTTTCCTGGTTCTTCTGTGTAACAGAATCCAGGCATACTGATTTTCAGTCATATTAACTTAGAAATAATATATGTTCAGTTAAGTTATAGCTCTTGATCATGTCACATGAAGTCTACATCATAAATTACAGAATATTGGAAAGATTTCCCTGCTGTTAGCAAATTCAATACAAAATTACAGGAAAAAATACGTTTTGTCTTCATTGGAAATGTTATAAAGTTTGAAACAAATAATATATTTAATTCCATGTAATGTGATGTGGGACCACTGGACATTCGACATGTCTTATGTCTTATGACCTTGTATTATTCAGAGCAAGTAACTGAATACAAAGTTTTTGGTTTTTTTTCCTGTTTAACTCACTAGGGATTCTTGTTAGTTTGGGATTTGGTAAGTCTAAAATGCAGCTAACAAGCAGCCAGTCTCGTGATTACTCATAATTAACACTAACCTCAGACCCCAAAGATAATTGTATATGAAGAAGGATGACTCCACTTCCTAAGAAATCTATGACATGCCAAGAAAAAATTTTATCAAGAAAGGATTAGGGCCTTAGCCGGCTTGGCTCAGTAGATAGAGTGTCAGCCTGCGGACTGAAGGGTCCCAGGTTCGATTCCGGCCAAGGGCCACATGCCTGAGTTGCGGGCTCGATCCCTAGTCCAGGGCGTGCAGGAGGCAGCCAATCAATGATTCTCTCTCATCATTGATGTTTCTCTCTCTCTCTTCTTCTCCCTTCCTCTCTGAAATCAATAAATATATATATATTTTTAAAAAAGGATTAGGTAATATATATATATATATTCATTCTTCAGAGCAGAAGGGAAAAGGAGAGAGAAAGAGAGAAACATTAATGATGAGAGAGAATCATTGATGAGATCCTTCCTGCATGCTGCACACTGGGGATTGAGCTGCAACCTGGACATGTGCCCTGATCAGGAATCATTGATCTATGACCTCCTGGTTTATAGATCAACACTCAACAACTGAGCCACGCCAACCAGGCCACATTCTTACATTGAAAAGAGTAACAACCAGCTGAAAATTATTTTCTCTGTCCTATCAGCTTCCATGACATTGTAAGGACTCCATTTGGGACTAGGAAGGTAGCCTTGAGATGACGAGAATCCTTAAAGAACAGTTTTTGAACATCGAATACCATTGAAACACTTGGGATACCAAACCATGAATCTATATTTAACATTGTAAAGTATGAAATAGCTAATTGTGAACAAATTAAATTGTTCCCAGCTGCTTCTCACTCAAAAACGAATTGAAAGTTAGACAATTAAAATATATGCTAGTTCAAAATTTCTTTGTTCAGAGGCCATTCATATGGAAAACCAGACTTCACAAGTTTAGTTACTTCACATAGTTTTTCATATTTTAAGTATACATTACAAACAAATTATTTGATGTTGCAAATAAGACTCAATTGAACTGTGGAGACTACAGATAGAAAACCTAATCCTGAAAGCAGTACCTAGGAAAGTTTTTATAGCATGGATTTCTTATTTATTCTCAACTACAAGCAAGGTATGAAGTAAGATTCTGCAACAGAATATACAAGAACAAATGACAAACCCTGGTGAAATATATATAAATAAACACTAACAACAATGTACTCTCTTCCAAAAAGAGACAATTTTCAACCCAGATTTATAACTGATGTGTGAAATACACAATGGAAACAGGGGCAGTAAGGGCACTGGAAAAAATGTGTTTCTGTGGCCCACAAGAGTGGAATTATACTTACCAGCTAGCTACTTGTGAATGATTAATGAAGTAGGGGGAAAACGTTAAAAAAAAAAGAAGAAAGGGAAAATACTTTCTATTTCTCATATATTGAAAAGAAAAAGGAGTACCCATTGCCCAGAACAATATTGTTGAAAAAAAATTCTGCTTTAAAAAGTCAAACTCAAGGGCCAGTGCTTACTTATTCACGATATTTTAGTGTTGATTTGAATCACTTTTGGTTTCTATTTGAATTTCAGAGAACTGCTTTCAGATGAATGAAAAATGTTTTCTTCAGTCTGATTGAAATTCAGACTACTATGGATAATATTTTCCTCTATAGAAATTAAAGGAATTTTACAAAGTTTTGTTGCAACACTGAAAATTTAATTTGAAAATTCAATACCACAGATGTAATCACAGCCAGACACTAATTAAGCAATGGGCCAAATTTGGTCGAGAAATGTGTATGCATAATTTGTGACTTTAGTGGGAGTTGTTTGTGGATTTTCAAGGGCAAACTGTGGCCAAACATTTATTAAAGGATCCAGGGAGAAAAAGGCTTCTAAAGAAATATGTCACTTTTATTTAATAATACTTACTTTTAAATCATTTCCTTTTGATACAGTGTTGATAAAACTGTACCCATTTTATAAACATGTTCCATATTTATTGAAAGATAAACACTCCTTATCGTCTTTAAAAGTTTACTGTTATATTAAGAGGGAATGCACACAAAGATACACAATCTTCTCCATGAGGGATTCCACATTTCAAATTCTTAAATTTCTAGGATTTTTCTCATGGTATATTTTTGTTGATGGAGGGAGGGAAACAAAGCACTCCGATTCAGCAAAATTTCCCTGGAACCACCTCTTGGAGCAGTTGCTCCAAATATTTATTAAATATTTTCTTGATTGTTTGTTTTGCTCTCTATGGATTTTAATTTGATTTAATATTTAATAGCATACAAATAACTTCAAACTGTGTCTGAATGTGAAATGAGACGTGTCTATGTTTGAATCTTCTTGTTCCCTTTCTTAGAGAAATTCTGTAGCTCCATGTAGGATTCATGTCTTCCTCCGAGGAGTCAGTTATAGCTCTAGGAGAGTTGCTATATAAACTTTGGGGTGGATGTGAGCAACTGGACTTCTCTAGAAAGCCAGTACACACTATTCATCATCAACTTAGTCAAGTTCCTTCACTTCTCTCAGCCTCAATTTCCTCATCAGAAAAATGGCAATAACAACACTTATTCACAGTGTTACTCTAATAACCAAAATAAAAAAAAGAAAGAAAATTATTGCATTTATGCATATGATAGGCTTTCAATTACTTATATTGACCTTGTTTCTTCTTGTTCTTATTGTTCTCTACCCCTTTCTCCTTCTTGCTATTTTCCCTCTAATAATGATGATGATATAAAGATGTAGACTAAAACACATATTATTATTTATGTATTTTGATGTAGATATCACACACAAAAATTAAAGCCAAATTCACTGCCAAAAGTATTTAGTATAAAATCATAATAAAGTCAACTAATTTTTTTAACAATCTTTTTTTTTTTTTGTAAATCCTCACCTACATATATTTTTTCCATTAATTTTTAGAGAAAGGAGAAGGGAGGAGGAGAGACAGAGAGACACATCAATGTGAGACTCATCATTTGGTTGCCTTCTGCATGATGCTGATCAAGGCTGGAGATCAAGCCTGAAAAGGAGGTACATGTTCTTGACCAGAATCGAACCCAGGACTCATTGGTCCAGAGGCTGATGTTCTATCCACTGAGCCAAACTGACTAGGGGAATTTTTTTAACCATCTTAATAAATCACATACAGGAGTAACCAAGATGGCGGCTTAGGTAAACACCTACACTGCTGCCTCACACAACAATTTCAAAGCTACAACTAAAAGACAGAACGGACATCATCCAGAACCACAGGAAAGCTGGCTGAATGGAAATTCTACAACTGGAAGGAAAGAGAGGGGCTCACAGAGACCCAGAGGAGCTGCAAAAAACTGAGGTACAGAGATGCGTGCATGGAGAGAGCAGGTGCTGGAGTACCTGGCTGGCTTTCTCTGGCAGGAGGGAAATGAAGACTCCCAATGGCATTGAACCCCTTATCCTATGACACTAAACCCCAGGTCCAGCCGAAACTCATATGGGAGTAGTTTGGACTGTGAAAAGGGAGAAGTGCACAGAAATTCGGGAGTAGCAGGAGGGTAGAAGTCTGGGTGCTGATTGTGCGGCTGGCTTTAACAAGAGGGCAAGAGACAAAGCCTTCCAACTGCGTCACTTCTAACTCCACTAAACCCCAGATTCGGGCAAAGTCCTGGGGACCCAGATTCATATGGTCCTGGAGTTCAGGGGAGCTGGAAAGGTAGCAGTCTAGAGGCACTGCGAGAGTGCACGTGGCACACACAGGGACCATTCCAGCGATTACCCAGTCAGTGAGACTTGGGGGCCATAGTGGGCAGAGATGACTGGAAGGCAGATGTCCGGTAAACAGAGTCTTTTGCAGTTTTGCAAGTCTGGTATCATAAGGCTGAATCCAACACAGAAGTTCTCCCGGCATAGTGAAAATGCCAAGACAAGGAAAGAGATCACAAACAAAAGAAATGGAGGAAAACAAACAACTGGATATAGAGTTCAAAACCACGCTTATAAGGTTTTTCAAGAATATCCTAGAAAAGATGGATAAAGTTAGCGAGACCCAAGAGGAGATGAAAAAGAACTAACTAGAGATGGAAAAAGTCCAACTAGAGATGGAAAAGGACCAACTAGAAATTAAACATACACTGACTGAAATAAAAAATATTATAAGAGACCTAACAGCAGACTAGAGGAAGGCAAGAATCTAGTCAAAAATTTGAAATATAAAAATCAGAAAACACTCAACTGGAAAAGCAAGAAGAAAAAAGAATCCAAAAATGTGAAGATTATGTAAGGAGCCTCTGGGACAGCTTCAAGCATACCAACATCAGAATTGTGGGGGTGCCAGAAGAGAGAAAGCAAGATACTGAAAACCTATTTGAAGAAATAATGACTGAAAACTTCCCACATCTGGTAAAAGAAATAGACTTACAAGTCCAGGAAGCACACAGAACCCCATATAAAAGGAATCCAAAGAGGACTACACCAAGACACATCATAATTAAAATACCAAGAGCAAAAGACAAAGAGAGAATATTAAAAGCAGCAAGAGAAAAACAGTTCATTACCTACAAGGGAGCACCCATATGACTGTCAGCTGATTTCTCAACAGAAACTATGCAGGCCAGATGGGAGTGGCAAGAAATATTCAACGTGATGAATAGCAAGAACCTAAAACCAAGAATACTCTATCCAGCAAAGCTATCATTCAGAATTGAAAGGCAGATAAAGAGCTTCACAGATAAGAAAAAGCTAAAGGAGTTCATCAACTCCAAACCAGTATTATATGAAATGCTGAAAGGTACTCTTTTAGAAGAGGAAGAAGAAAAAGGTAAAAGATAAAAAATAATGAACAACAAATACATATCTATCAACAAATGAATCTAAAAATTAAGTGAATTAAAAGTTTGATCAACAGAATAAACTGGTGAATATAATAGAATCAGGAGCACAGAAAGGGAGTGGACTGATAATTCTCAGGGGGAAAGGGGTGAGGGGTGTAGAGGGAGAGACTGGACAAAAATCATACACCTATGGATGAGGTCAACGGGAGGGAGGTAAGGGTAGAGGAAGGGTTGGGAGCTGGGTGGAGGGGAGCTATGGAGGGGAAAATAAATAAATAAATAAAATAAATCACATACAAAAAATAATACTTCTTTCCACATTTAAGATTTATTTTGCATGTCCGGGTTGTCATAATGTGTAACCAGTGAATCCAAAAGTAATGTTTTTCGGCACATTTTGAATTTCTCATTGATGTGGGAGTCCATGAGGCTCAGATGGTTGGCTGGTGTGCTTTTTATTAAGCTCCATGAAAAATCTACTCTTCTAAGGGCTGCTAGGAATACCTCAAAGGTGCCACAGTAAAAGAAAGAGGTTAGAGCAGCAAATTGTGTCCAAAACAAAGGACTTTGCCAGTCATATTTGGCATTGTGATTACCTGATACTAGGAGCGTTTCAGTTGGGAAAGGCCCGTTCAAACAACATGCTCTGACTATTTAGATTTCATGTTCTACTCATTTGCCTCTTTTCTGATCTTCTTCAGTATTCACAGCACCACAAACATCATTGTGCTGGTGTTGTCTGGTGAGGGGAAAAATCATGGTTTTTCTTTCTTTATGTAATTAAGCACTCTCACAAGTATATTCCAAGGATAAAGCCAGACATTGAAAGGCAATGTACTTGGCCCTAAACCCCTCTCAACAGCATTCACCAAATAATGAATGGCATTAGAATATAGTATAATGAATTAATAAAATAAAACATGTACTTGTCCTGGATCACTAAAGTAATTTCTCAAAAGGATGTGTTTTAAATTTGCATTTCAACCAGACAGAATTTCAGATAAGGGGAGAGAAGAAAATTTGATAAACTAGACACCTTACATTCTAATTCAATCAAGTTCACACAAACAATAAGTGTTCAAAATTAATTTTGGTCATAGTCATTATGATAAAGGCTAGTAGCTATATTTCTTTAAAAAAAGGTTCTTTCCTATTTAGAAAAACAGAAGAAAAGGCAGCTATGGTGTGCTAAGTAAAATGGTTCTCTTTTGCCAAAGTGAAATTATGTTAATTATCAGCAGGTATTAATTACATTATTGTTCATTGGACCTTAACACTGACTTTTATGCCATGTCCATTATATTGCTTATTTTTCTGTTAATGTTGTAACACTGGTGATTCAGAAGGATGAAAATCTGTGCCAGGCTCCATCCTTAAATGTCAACCGTTTAAGTGGTTTGACTTTTATTTTCTATTTACTTTGGTCAGTGTAAATTTCTATGGGTTTTGCTGGTTGGGGGAAAGGGGATTTGAGGATCTGTAGTTCTTGGTTATTAATATTTGACTTTGTTAGTGCTATCTATTTACTATATGACTTGAAAAAAAATAAGAGTAAGAAGTCAGATATTTGTTCACAGCCTTTAAAATACATGGAAAGTGTGATCACACATTGTGCCTGCAATCTCTCTATTTTGCTATTCTCTTCTGTCTCACATTTAAGTAACAGTGGTTTTTGATGTTTTATATATTTTATACTATTCTCACTACTGTACATGTTTGGAGTGTCATGAATTGGTAGTTCTTTAAAATATATATATATATATATATATATATATATATATAAATTTTAGAGAGGAAGAGAGAGGGAGAAAGAGATAGAAACATCAGTGATGAGAGAGAATCATTGATCAGCTGCTTCCTGAAGGCCCCCATTGGGGAAGAAGCCCAAAACCTGGGCATGCGCCCTGACTGGGAATCGAACTGTGACTTCTTGGTTCATAGATCAATGTTCAGCCACTGAACCATGCCAACCAAGCAGTTCTTTTCTTTCTTCTTCTTCTTCCTCTTTTTTTTTTTTGACATATTATACCCAGAGTATTTAACTTTCTGTTTAAGAAATTTCACAGTGTGTCAAAAGCCTGGCCAGTTCAATCCAGGCTTTTGCTTTGGACCACACTACCTATATTTAGACTGTAAAATTGTGCTTGTGAATATCCATCCCATCATCCGCTGAGCTAATGGCATAGTCTAAATATTCCCTATGCTGAACCCAATGCTCCCAATGAACACTGCAGGAAACAACTCTAGGCTGAGTAACAAGGATGTTCTAAGAGATATTACTCAGTTAAGTGTCGAGAAGCTTTCTGAACACAGGGTCTAATTTAACTACCTGGAATTGGTCATGGGAGGTAGCATGATGGAACATGGGAAAGTGGAGCCGGAGGGGTACATCATTGGCTCTTCTGCTGTTTAGTGCTCAATTTCACCTGATTACCCTAAATTGCCCCTGTGCTTGCTTGATGACAGGGCCAATTCATGGCCTACAGTGGATTCAAAGCAGTTAGTGTTTCTTCTCTGCTCTAAACGGTATGTATTTATTATTTTTCAGTATCTCCCTGTACACAAAGCAAAGACTCTATTTTCTCTCTCAGTGAACATTCCTCTTATAAATGTACTAGCAATTAGTCTGAAAAGTGCAACCGAGGACTTCTGAGAGCTTTGGGTTTCTCAGTCAACAGGGTTCAGCAGTATTCCTAGATGGTAATGTACTTTCTACAAATAGTTCTACCTGGGCTATTCTTTAGTGCCATGGTAAGAAATAATTATTTACTTCTCAAAGCTTGAGCGATGTCTCTGGTTGTTCAGTCCCACATCCTTTGCTAAAATTTCACAGAAAGGACCAGATCAGAATTTTTCCTGGGATAATCGATCAGTTCATAGACAACGTATAGGACAAAAGTTCTTAACTCTGCCTTCACTACTTCCTGTGATGGGCACTTATCATGATTTATGAATGTAGTGCAATAAATTATTCTTAATAGTTATCATTTTTTTTAAAAATACAGATTTTGTCAGGCTGAACCCAGAAATGGGCATAGAAAAGAAGTCTTTAACCGAGTCTCTCAGGATGAAATCCCTGTGTCCTGTTGTACTTCTGGCTGGTCTATCCCATATTGGTTATGGCTAAAGAAAAAAAAAAAGTACATTATTTAATTCCTCATGATATACTGTTGTACTCCATAGACAATCTGCTTCTGTGCTGCCCAGAAAGGCCTCTTATAAGGGAGTTATGAATATTCATTCTACTCCATTCATTATCATTTTCTTTATTTGAGCAATGATCTCTACTTATGACATCCCAGAATTCTATATTGCTTATTGTTTTACTCCAAAAAGGGCTGGGCCATATAAAGGTTCCCTTTTGTCATGTCCAATTAAAACTAAAGTAAGGTATAACTCAGTCAATAACTCATGGGGTTTGATGAAGGCAGAATCCCCACTCACATGTGGTACCTATTCCAATTATGCAGTTTTTTTTCTATTTAATATATTTTTATTGATTTCAGAGAAGAAGAGAGAGGGAGAAAAAAATAGAAACATCAATGATGAGAGAATCACTGATCTGCTGCCTCCTGCATGCCCACACTAGGGAACGAGCTGGTAATTCAGGCATGTGCCCTGACCAGGAATCAAACCATGATCTCTTAGTTCATAGGTCCATACTCAACCACTGAGCCATGTCAGCCAGGCCAATTATGCATTTTGATAATAGCAATATAGCCTCAGAATATTTAATATTTTCTCTAATTGCATTTTCTAATTTTCAGCATAACTATCATGCCCATTACCTACCACCAGAGCCTCTCTCTACCATCCAGGTTTACCTTTAAGCTTTTAGAATGATTTATTTCTGTCCTCCTTACTATAGTATACAAATCTCTATACTATGAGGCAGTATATCCAGTATTACAAAATTTATTGCATACCATTCCCAGACCATTTCAAAGCAAAATGACTGATCCTCCGCCAAAGATAGGGTTAACAGATCTCAACCTATCAATTAATATTTTAAAACTATGGGTTTAACTGATGAGATCAACTCAGCCCTTTGTTTAAGTACTTTCTAGTTTAAAGCATGATCCTCACGACTGGATTTGACTTTTCCCAGGCTGGACTATATATTGACAAATTTGAGGAGCCACTTTGATCATCTATCAGCTTCTTTTTGGGTGATGCTGGCCTCTTATTTTGGGTAAAATTGACTCTTTCCTTGAATAATTAAGTATAGAAATGGTGGTGGTTTCTTGCAACTACTAATTTTTGGATAAGAACATCTCGTGTTTCTAACTCTTGTATCCTAAGAGGTCTCCATTATTAGAACAATCCCTGAATTAGCTGATAATTTCATCACAAAAATCTTAAATAAGTTCTATTACAAATATTTTAGCAACTAAAACTCCTGATCTAATAAAATGCCCTGCCATTTGTGCCTCAGTGAATAAATGAGGCTCATTTATAATTATAAGCTTTTTTTTTTGCAGATCAAATCTATTATGTTTAAATCCATTAAAACATTCGATTATTTTAAGCAAACACTTTTTCAATTAATAGCATACTTCCAGTTAATAGATCATAAACTCTGAATTAGTTGAAATTGGAATCAATTATAACTTATTTTAATAGCATTTTTACTTACTTCAATCTTTGGGGTTTAGTTGCTCTGTGAACATTTTAGGCTTCATACAGTGTGTTGCTAAATGGCAGGATTTCTAAATTCTGTAGTAGTTTTCCAGAGTGTCTTGTCCATCAGATACATCATAAACAAACAAGAAAACAAAACAAATCGAGATAAAAATATTTGTGAAACTTGGCTTATGATATACATCTCATGGATTCAAAGAACACACTTGCATATATACTGGTAGAAGGCTCTGAAATACTAATGTTTTCCAGATTCTCCTGAATGATGATACCCTTTTCACAGGCAAGATTATTCATCAACTTCAAAAACTAGCATTCTATGTAACAGCCTCTGGGAAGCGCTCTGTCTATAGGACTGATTTCAAACTTCTTATTTCAGCGCTCAAGGGTTCCTGACTCTCAAACTTGTCTAGATGACCAACGCTCTTGTTTCAATTGTTTGGGCTTCTCTTCATTTCTTGATTGCACCGTTCAGTGTTTCCACCTCATCCTGCCTCACATTGCTTACTGCTGTCATATGCCCTTTCTCTTCTTTACATCCTGTTATTTCCTCAGCGTTTAGAACTCCTGATTTGTCTACTTCTTATTGTTTTTTCCTATTCTAGTCCTCGACTTATTTTGATCTTAAATTGATTCCTTTCCCTTCTTGGATCTTATATTAGATGATGATCACTTTTGCAGGCTGCCTTTCTAGGCTCCCATGTTACCTGCTTTTGACATTTTTTAATCATCTGAATGTTCTGATGTTGGAGTGGGTTGGGTCAGGAAAAGGGAGCTGTTAGGGTTTTCTCCTTGCTTCTTTAGCAATAGTTGCATCTTCTCCATAGCTGTGCTTTTTTAGTAACTTGAACTCTTTCCTTTCACAATCAAGTGTGGAAGTGGTATCAGCTTATTGCAATTGCTATATTTGAATTACTTCTATTTTTACTATTGTGTCCTTATTGATCTAACACCAAGCATTAAGTAAATTATCATTTTATTTTTATCACATTCTACTTCTCCACTAATTAAAAAAAAATTTAATTGGTTTTCACAGAGAGAAAGGGAGAGGGATAGAGAGCTAGAAACATCGATGAGAGAAAGACATCAATCAGCCGCCTCTTGCACGCCCCCCACTGGGGATGTGCCCTTGACCGGAATCGAACCTGGGACCCTTCAGTCTCCAGGCCAACGCTCTATCCACTGAGCAAACCGGTTTTGGCATTCTCCACTAATTTTAAAATGCAAATTATCTATTTATCTCCATGGTAGGATTTCAACACTACATTGGCCATGAAAAAGACCTATACATAATACAAATTCAGTTTGCAGGGTGATGTTTATGATATTTGCAACATAAATAGCTGAATTATAACAAACTTTTTCAGAGTGAGGCTGAAGATGGTCAAAATACTTTTAGTAATTATGATACATTTTTTTGATCATTTTGCCTTGGTATATAACATACATTGTTCTTTATTTTTTTAAACAATATTTTTATTGATTTCAGGGAGGAAAGAAAAGAGCGGGAGAGATAGAAACATCAATAATAAGAATCATTGATCGGCTGCCTCCTGCACACGCCCCAAGCTAGGGATCGAGCCCGCAACCTGAACATGTGCCCTGAATAGGAATCAAACCATGACCTTCTGGTTCATATGTCAATGTGCAACCATTGAGCCATACTATCCACCCTGGTTCTTTATTTTTATATTTTATATTGCTGTTACTTATGCACTTCTAATCTTCCCTTTTGGGTTCAAACACCTTCCTATTTCAAATTAGTGGTGGTCATTTCTTCAGAAAATTAGTCCTTACATCAAATTATCTTGGAAGACCAGAAGGGATGTTCTGATTTTGTCTAATCGTTTCTGAGGATGTTGACTCATTTACCCTGCTTGATGAATTAATTTAGAAGATTGTTTTTTTTCCTGTACAATACAGAGAACATAAACAGAAGAGCTGGGGTCGGGGGGAGATGTGGAGAGGCACAGCAAAAACAATAACCGTCATCATCATTTTAATGACTTAGTAGCAATTCTAGAAAATACAGCTTATTGCAGATGTCTCCCTAAACTTTTATCCATCTCTTTCCTCCCCCCCTTTGTTTTACTCTATGGATGCCAGTACACATACTATCTAAAATAGCAATTAAAAGTCTTAAATCATATAGAAAAAGGAACCTTTGGTAGATTTGTATTTGCAATTTAGATAATAAGTTGTATTTCTCCACTACATTCGTTGAAATTTAGCAGCTTCTTTATTCTTTGTTGATGAAGATAAGGTGAAATAAGGTCTAACACAGTACGTAGTTGAATCTACTTGATGGCTCACCGCTTAAATGAAGCCCTATGCACTTCATTCCCTAAAATGAGCTGACATATTTCCACTGGATAACCACTAGGTGGCAGCAGCTATGCAAAAGCGCCAAAGCTCATAATTAGCAAGTTGCGAAGTTGTATGGATTTGTTATTTGTTTGATGATTTTGTTTTGATTCTCCAGAAAGAAGTACAAAGATGAAAACTTGAATTAATTATAAAGAAGTAATAACAAAAAATCTTTTTGTTGGATGTTTTCTGCTTTTGTGAGCAAGTGTGAAACTGTGCAGCACTTAAAACAGGGAATTGTTCAGCCCTTCAGCTACCGGACTGTGAGGAAGCAAGAAAAAGGTAAATATCATCGCAGTAGCTCTCAGTAGTTTTCAACAGACCAACTACAGCTTAGTATTTAAGTTCTCACATAATAAGGAAATTGAAAACCAAATCACTCCACTTTTTTTTGTACACAATGTTCTATCTTGTTAGAGCTACCACATAGATCAAAGTACCTCCCACAATGTTCAAAATACTCTTAAAGTGTTTTAGGACCATTTCAAAGCTAGCCCACATATTAATACTAGAGAAACTCATTTTAGTGAAGTAGAACATACAAAAATATATATACAAAATGGAATTTGAAAAGACAAAAGTTTTTCTTATATAATTTATTTTCTACATATAAATAAAATGCATATACTTTCTAAGTAAATGTAAAACATAAATATAAAAAAGATTCTAAAGAACAGGAATCATGCACAACAAATTTAAAGTTGTGCTATAAATATCTGATGACTTTTTTCAGTACAAGGCTATAATTAGTAAATAATGAAAGATTTAGTTAATTATAGGTGATATATTTTTGTTTTATTTCTCTAAAGCAAAGTGGTTTGTAATTCATTAAGGTTATTTTGCGGTACATCTGATTGATATTTGGAATGCATGTGGACACACTGCTATCCGGGGTAGTGCTTAATTAACATGGACTAAACTTCTTTTTCTCAATTTCTTGGTGGAGGTGGACAAGGGACATAAAATGGGCATACCGATTGTACCACAGTTGGTCAAAGAATATGTCATAAAGGGCTCATGGTTTGGTGAGATGCTTTCTTACCATGGTGTTCTATAGAATGTTTTCATCAGCATGATGCAATTGTGAGGACAGTAATGGGGCCACTGAAAATATGAGTTTTTGTCCAAGCCCTAAATAACCTCTGTTCATAGTTTGTTCTTCTGAAAATAAATGTTCTATGATAGGTCTTGTTTCATGGAGTCTAAGTAAAAATATTGAGCTTTAGTGTGCCTGAGGTGAAGGTCAGTATTCTTGTTTTAATGAAATCTCCATGTAGAGGTAGGAGTGACTAAGCTTGGGCACCACAGCTAAGGCATTTTTCAGCACCAAAATGTGATGTCTCTCTCCTGAGCTTATGCAGGTGGGTGAGGTTGAGCTACATCCTTCATTCTGTAGGAGGGTAAGATATCGGCGACTTGCCCATGGTCCACGTGGTATTTCATTGAGTGACAGTGGACCCTATTGTGTCCTTTAGCATTTCTGTCTCTCTTGTGCCTCCATTCTTTCCTCCTCATGAGAAATATAATAGGTATGAGGAACATAGAGAACAACAGAAAGAACTACTTTTTAGCTTTAACTGTATAAGTAAAATGTCAGACTTTAATTTAGGTTTATATTAAATCATCTACAAAGCAAGAAGAGACAAAATCGTAATTTCCTTTATATTTTTTAAATTTCAGAATATCTTTGTTATGTGAGAGTAGTTGAGATAACTCTGAAGTTTCTGTGTACGTGCGTGAATCCATGGAGCAGAATTGCTTGAGATTAAGAAAAGGGTGGTTGCTTTAAATCCGTAGTTTTCATTAGCAGGCAGATTTCAAATTGAGTAACAAAGCCTTTTTTTGTAAATTTAGCAAACAAAATTTATTAGCATTAGTTAGTTAAAATAAAAATACTCTTTGAGGTGTTTGACATGAAAACATATTGCCATACATTAAGAGTGATGTTTTAAGTAAAATAATTGAGACAGGAAAAGAGAGAGAGGCACATTGGCGGAAGCTCTGGCCTGGCCTGCAAGGAACAGTCATAGAAAAACAAGTGATTTTCCTGAAGGTTGTGAAACCCACATGGGTGCTCAATACCTTGCACATATACCTTTCCATCCATAATGAAGAGTGCAATATATTTGAAGGAGCAGGAGATCCATTTGATATCTATGGTACTTAAGACAAAGTTGAATTACCATAGGTAGGCAGACCTATTGAGGTGGAAGCCTAACCTCAATTAGGCCCAAACTCTTTGAAGAGAAATGAAAATGAAAATATTAAAACATTGTGAAAACGTTTATTTCATTGCTTCATTCGTATCTCTTTTTCCTCTGTAGATTTTTTAAAAACAACAAACATTAAAAAGATGAAAACACCTTGATAACAAAAACATGGCAGTGTATGATTTGATCTAATGGACACAAAAGGAACCTACTATACTTGTGCACTTAGTTTATAACCTGTAGTAAAAAAGAGAAATGGAAACACTCAAGTTTTTAAGGTACTTGGTGAAATTTAATCAGATATATCGCTATATTGAGAGGGACCTACAGTTGAAATCTTGTAAAACTCTAAAAATGTTCTTCTGCAGATTTTTAGGAGTTCCAATTGAAAAATCAAAACATTATTAATGAACACAATGACTAAAATGTTTAGGTGGTTACTTCAGGGGTAACAGATTCTTACTTCTGAATAACAAGTGTATAGCTCATTTATGCCTAAGGATGCTGACCAATCTCTAAGACTCTTAGTTGTAAGAGGAGAGAAAGATATTAGATAGTTGAACCAGTTCAAAGTTTTAAACAAAAATGGAGCAAGTTGCAAAACGTATATAAAGACTATGATTAAACATACATTTCTTCCTTGTTGTATACTGTATGAATAAATTTTGGTGTAAGAAAATGTTTATGCCTGCTCATTGTGCAGGCTTAGTAATTTTATTTTAAATGGGGGAACAGCTCTGGCTGGTTTGGCTCAGTGGATAGAGCATTGGCTTCAGACTGAAGGTCCCAGATTTGATTCTGATCAAGGTCACATGCTCAGGTTGAGGGCTCCATCCCCAGTAGGGGGTGTGCAAAAGGCAGCTGATCAATGATTCTCTCTAATCATTGATTTTTTTTTCTCTCCTTTCTTCTCTGAAATCAATAAAATATATATATATATATATTTTTTTTAAATGGGGTAACACTTTAATAGAAATCTATAAACAATGATGCTCGTTGTAGGCACCACAATCTTTCCTATACTAGTCTCTATAAGAGTATCCTGGAGTTCTTAAACTTGCAACGTTATGAATTTAATGAAATAATTTGTTGAGAGAGAAAATAAGTCCACAGTGTAACAAGATTTTCATGTATTTTATCTCCTATTATTTATTAGGCAAAATATGAAATATATCCCCTGACTTTAGATACCAATCTCTACACCCAATTCATTAACTATAACCAGCATAGTTAAAGGCAGTTTTCCCTCTTATTTCCTTATGATATAATTTAATTGGGATATTTTAAAAAATTTTATTGATTTCAGAGAGGAAGGGAGAGGGAGAGAGAGAAACAGCGATGAGAACAAATCATGCATTGGCTGCCTCCTGCACACTCCACACTGGGGATCGAGTCTGCAACCTGGGCATGTGCCCTGACCGGAAATTGAACCTATGACCTCTTGGTTCATAGGTTGATGCTCAACCATTGAGCAATACCAGCCAGGCAAATTGGGATATTTTCTAAAATCCGAAATTCTGGGTCCTGCTACAGATCCAGTGAGTTAGGATCTTTATATGTTTGGAAAACTACATATTTAATAAAAGTGTCAGGGAATATTTATCTTCAAAAAGTTTGGAAAGTATCACCTCAGGGAACAATGCAAACAGTCTCCCATATTTTAAGTTGTTTCTATCATGCTCAGCCACCGGTAAGAATGCTTCCTAATTTGGGAAAACCAACATTGTATGCTAAATTGGTGGAATGCTATGTCTTGCTTGTACTTTGGAGGACATGAGGAGCCCAAAGACTCTTGCCCAAGTCTGCCTCTTCAAAAAATGCTGAAAAGACTGGAAGTCATCTACTGCAGACCCCGGGGGGGTTTAGTTCGAACAAATTGATGCCTCTCATGTTCACCAAAACCCGTTGCACAATGCACATGCTCACTTAGACTTGGCCTGAGAATGGATAATTCAGCTTCCACAGAAGGCTGACCTTACCCTGGGTATTTGTGGGAAACGCTGCTTATGCTGTAGCTCTCTAGATCTCTTATTCAAGTTCTGTGCCTGTGACTACATTCTCCAGGTATGCTAAGCATTTCTTCATGATGGGAGGAAGGATTTTAATGTACTCGTATTAGATGCAGTTCCAATAACTCCCTCAGTGAACAGAACAATGGAGAATGTCTGCATACGTAGGTACTGTTTTTTTTTTTTTTTGCGTACTTGAAAGCTTCTTCTATTGAAAATACTTTGCCCATTCTCTTTCCTTTGTCATTGAAAAAATCAAAACAACTCCATTCATTTGTATTATGACAAATTTCCCTATTATAACTCTCATAGAAGCTTGCACTTCTTCATATTACTCAGCACAATCATAATTGTACACGGAATGTGTATATGTCTAGCTACTGTCTATTCTATTAGATGTTAATCTGTATGATGGCAGAAACTATGTCTTTATTACTTACTTTTATAGCCTCAATGTCTCTTGTAGGTTCAGGCACACACTATATACTCTTTATAATATTAATACGATCTATTAAATGTTTTCCAACTGTCAGAAAATCTTGCAAATGCTTTCTATGAATTAACTCATTTAATCCTAAAAAAAAAAAATTATGTGAAATCATTATACGTATGCCCACTTTCACTAATAAGAAAATATAGGGTCATAGCTGTTAAATGACTTGTTCAAAACTATATAACTGTCATGGGGGTAAGATCAGGTTAGTAGAAATATTTACTAAACAAAATGGACAAGTGAATGAAAGAAAGGAATTTTGTTCTCACTGCCAAAGATTAAATTGGTCTAGATCTCATAGGAAATTAGGTCTAATGTCTTTCTTTGGTTGCAGTGGATGTTATTAAATTTAATGCTTTCCCTACAAGTGTACTATTGGTTTATGTATTACTATTATCTAATTACCATCTAATTTTAGATATGCATAGAGATCTGTCTTATAAAAAGAAATGATTTAAAAAGTCTCTAATACTGGAAGGCCAATACCACATAACCTCTGAAGATGTTAATTGTGTATTGTTGAGTGTACAGCTAGTGAATCTTTCAGTAATCCCTCTGATTCCCATCCATTTACATCAGTTAAAACAAGAAATATTGAGGAGACATTTTTAGATATCTAAAACTCAATTGACTACTCTACATTAATCCTATTATTTTTAAGAAATGTGTATGCTACTATTTTAGGAATGATTATATTTTTCCAAAAGGTTGACATGAATAACCAAAAATAAAGTGCCATGTAGTGTGTGATTGGTAATTTGGATCATATGAGCAATCAATAAAAGTATTTTGTTTTTTAAAATAATTTTTTACAAAAATAATTTCCATGTTAATTTTTCTTTTTAAAATGGAAGACAGAATCAATTAGCTAGTATAATTACCTTCTCAATATCATTGGAAACTGTAAAAATGTTCTATTCTCAATCTGCATAACTTTAGATGCTTTAAGCATACAGCCACATAATTTTTATGAATTGTCATCTAGAAATCATTTTAAAGATTTATTTGTGTACACATAAATTATTTTTAATCTAGTTTTCTGAGAACATATTATTTAAATAATTCTGGAACCAAAGTTTAATTATGAACCTTTTAAATAAGGTAAATTAAATAAAAGTTGAGATGGTTAACCATAGTAATTTCCTATGTCAACTACAGTAGTAAAATTCATCAAATAATTTTCTCATCAAATAATTTCCAAGTTTCTATTTGACTTTGTGCAATTTTGACCTCAAATTGAATGCTTTCATTTTCACTAATTTTTTTTATTGATAACTGGTTTCCACTTTTCTCCTTTTAGCTTAATACAGTTCCCACTATTCCAGGAAACAAGATGGATTGAGATATACATAGGTTGTTGTACTGTAGAATCTTCATATCCAAGGAGCATTAGTCTCAGATTTGAGTATTTGCAAGAGATCAAAGGTCCCCGGGTTAAAATATAGAGTCATTTTGCTGAGGCAGTTGAATCATGAGCAATCAGGCTGATATTCAGAAATAAGTCTAGCAAATCACACAGCATCTTTAGCCAATACATTTTTTTTCAACTCATCTTCTATTGCAAGGAAAGTACTTTCTTGGAGGTATGTCTAGATAACATCAAGAGTCTAATGAAGTTCAAAAAATGGAATTTAGTTGTGGTGATGGCACTTTTTAAACATCAAAAATAGAAAGGTGATTTCCGACTTCTTCCTAGGCTTCAAGTGGTAAAATTATAAGTATGTCAACACACTGAGCCTATTTGATAGAATACAGGTTACAATCGGCCCCCAGAACAACTGCCTGCTCAATTCATTTGAGCTGCACTCTGGCAATGGCTGTGTGCTTAAGCTTTGCTGACTGGCCTTGAAAAATTTTGTAAGCAGCTAGTTTGGTGAAAACCCTGTACTTATGAGCTCTCCAGGACTTTTAAAATGACCAAGCACTTTATCAACACCGCACTTTGAAGGAGAATAGATGGCCTGACAGGCAAACTTGTCAGAACAAACAGAAGGAAGAGGGGCACAGCACGGGTTAGTTATAAGGAGAATGCCTGACAATTGGAGGAACAATATGTTGCTTTATTTTCCATCCCCAGTTCTATACAGAATAGCTGTAGGCCATCTTTCCATGACACATCAACTTGTGGCACCAGGGAAATAATATGTATGAGTTTAAAGAGGTGTCATGGTTTGACTTACCGGGCTGAAAAACCATTCTTATTAAGAATTTGCGGAAAGTAAAGGAGCCAGAGTCAAATACTGCTGCTCTCATTTGCTTTAGAAAGGGTGCCTTGGTGAGACAGACAGGCCAGAAGAAAATCACTGTGAGGAACACGTCTTAAGGAGTGTGTGACAGTCAGGTTGATTGTTTCTTTGTCCCATAGATACAACCCAATATCCACTTGTTATCAAGTATAACTGCATTTTGTTCACAAATTTATCTCCTTTTACTCATTGACCCCATATGCACTACTTTTTCTGAGTGTTAGTGTAATGATTTGCCTTCTTTTCATTTGTTTTCTTTTATTTCATGTTTTCCTTGAGTTTCTGTTCTATCAGTTACTCATTTACTACCCATCTTTCCATTTTTTTTTCTTACCCTGCTTTATTGCTAAACTGTCACTTATCCAATTAAACATCAAATTAGGAGCACCTGTAGGTACTGTATGTACATGCATTTAAATTTTAAATTGATTGAACTGAGTTTAGCAAGCAATATATTCATTCTTTAAACATATTTTACATAAATATAATATCCATTAGTTTATTCAATATATACAGAATACTTACTAGGTAACAGTTATTATTCTTGCTATTAGAGGTATTACACTGGATTATGTTCCTGTGCTCATGGGTACTCCATTCTGGAGAGGAACTGAGACAAGGAGCAAATCAATATGAAATACAATGTCAGTAGTAATAAATGGAATTACTGAGACTAGGGCTCCTTCTTTAAATAGGCCTGGTTTGCAAGAATCAGGCAGAAACCGGGTCTCCCACATCCCCTGAGGTGTCCCAGATTATGAGAGGGCAGCTCTCAGGTGATGCACCCTAGAATTGGCTCCCTTCTCTCTGGTCCCAAGTGTATCACCAGAGAACCACAGCTGCTAAGTCACCTCAACTCAGCACCACCTGTGTTTATCATCTGCCCTCTGGTGTGCAATGTGCATCACAGCTACTGGCTGGCTGGTCGACCAGTTGCTTAGACTTATATATATATAAACTAGAGGCCCACTGTATGAAATTTGTGCATGGAAGTGAGGGGTGTCCCTCAGCCCGGCCTGCATCCTCTTCAATCTGGGACCCCTTGGGGAATGATTAACTGCCAGTTTGGGCCTGATCCTTCAGGGCAGTCAGACATCCCTCTCACAATCTGGGACTGCTGGCTCCTAACCACTCCTAACCACTCACTTGCCTGCCAGCCTGCTCATTCCCCTGCTGGCCTGATTGACTCCTATCAGCTCCCCTGTCAGCCTGGTCGCCCCTAACTGCCCTAGCCTGCTGGCCCAATTGCCCCAACTGTTCTCCCCTCCTAGCCCGCTCACTTGCAACTGTCCTTCCCTGCCAGCCTGATTACTTACAACTGCCCTTCCTTGCCAGCCATCTTGTGGTGGCCATATTGTGGTGGCCATATTGTGATGACATGAAGGCATTGCAGGAGGGCACAAGGACCACCTAGGCTTTATTAGCATAGATAGATAATCATGCAAGACTTCTCTGAGGAGGTGACATCTGATCAGAATGAGGACTGCAGCCTTGTGAATATCTAGGAGAGGAGCATAAAAGTGAGCATGCTAGTTATTTTTGCAGAATATCAGAAAGAGCAACATAGAGGGGCCAAAGTAAGAGAGGAAAAGTACAATAGGGACTAAAGTTGAAAATTAATCAGAGTCAGTATCATGTAGGGCCCTAAAAAATATAGCCTTTGAATTTTATTATAAATGAGATAGAAAGCTAAGGGTAGACTTAGTTCAGGGTATTAACATGATCTGTCCTTTATTATAAAAGGATAATGCTGGCTGCTAAAATGAGAAGAATGAGAAGAAGGAGGCAGGGAGACCATTTAGGAGGTTACTGCAGTGGTTCAGGTGATGAATGGTGGGGCTTAAATTGAGCTGGTGCCATGTCCAAGTGCAATAAGGTCATATTCCATTCTAATTTGGAAAGAGGAGCTGCAAGAATCTGCTAATGGATTTTATGTAGCATTTGAGAGAATGAGAAGATGAAGATTAATCCAAGGTCTTAGATCTGAGCTACTGAAAATATGGAAATGTTATTTAATAGAAGCATGAGATCTGGATAGAGGAGGCTAGGATGAAATAGCAGTAGTTTGGGACATGTGAAGTTTGAAATATCAATAACATGTTCTAGGTGAGGGTATGTGGACAATAGGATATTCAAGCATGTGTTTTCAGTGTGATCAGGTAATCATTGGCTCCTAACTTAACTTGCTTCTCCTCTCAAACATTAAAAACACAAGGCTCTATTGTTTATAGAGAAAAGAGTTGCTTTTTCTCAATAGTCTTATAAATTCTTACTGTTCATTTGCACATATACATATGCAAAAGAAAAAGTTTTTAATTGTTTCCTTATTACCTTCTCAGTTTATATTATACAACTAAACATTTTAATACAACACAACTGGGTCAGTTTTCCTAGTAATATTGGTGCTTCTTCACATATTTCTCCCCATAACCTGTATTTAAATGCCCAAGCAAATTTTGTACTAATAAATAGTAAACACATTGCTGAAAATTTGATGAAAGAAATCAAGATTTATTTGTGAGAGTCCACTTATTTTGATGATATATTTCAGTGCTTGGCATTAAATAAATTATTGAGTATACAAACTGCAGTACAGAAAGAAAATAGGTTGGAAATGAAGAGATTTGTTTTCTTGGGTTCTTGTATTTACCTTCAATTATACTAGTTCTTGTTGTTCCCATCTGTAAATTGGTAAAGATAATATCTACTCTCTATCTCTGGAAAAAAAATCAGCCTTTCTAATAAAATAGTAATATGCAAATTGACCATCACTCCAAGACACAAGATAGCTACCCCATGTGGTCAAAGATGGCTGCCTCCATGTGGACACAAGATGGCCACCACAAGAAGGCCTGCAGGGAAGGGCAGTTGTGGGCAATTAGAGTGACCAGGTCAGTGGAGGAGGGCAGTGGGAGGATACCAGGCCAGCATGGAGGGAAGTTGGGCAGACCCAGGCCTGCAGGGGAAGGCAGTTGTGGGCAACCAGGGAGTACAGTTAGGGGTGACCAGGCCAGCAGAGGTGGTAGCTGAGGGAGACCAGGTCAGCAGGGGAGGGCAGTTAAGGGGGATCAGGACTGCAGAGGAGGGCAGTTGGAGGGGGGCAGGCCTGTAGGGGAAGGCAGTTGTTGGTTATCAGGCAAGCATTAAGGGGTGACTGGGCCAGCAGAGGAGGACAGTTAGGGGTGACCAGGCCAGCAGAGGAGAGCAGTGGGGCCTAAACCAGGCCAGCAAGGGAGGGAAGTTAGGGGAGCGGGGGCTAGGCCTGCATGGGAGGCAGTTAGGGGTAATCATGCCAGCCTGGGAGCAGTTAGGCATTGACCAGGCTGACATGGTAGTGGTTAGGGGTGATCAGGCTGGCAGGCAGAAGTGGTTAGGGGCAATCAGGCAGAGGCAGGTGAGCAGTTGGGAGCCAGCAGTCCTGGATTGTGAGAGGGATGTCCAACTGCCTACTTAGGCCTGATTGGAGAGGGTGCAGGCTGGGCTGAGGGACACCTCCCACCCCCGTGCACAAACTTTGTGTACCAGGCCTCTAGTAAAGTAATAAAATCAATGAAAAATTACTACTCTATAATATATCTTATTAATTATGTTGCTTATAACTAAATATAGGTGGAGTAAATATTCTCTCTTTCTAAGCAGCATTTCAGAAGAATGTTAAATTTATCTTTCTAAGAGCACATTCTTTCCCTAAGAGAAATGAACACATATAATTTTTGATCCCTTGTCATATGTAATTTACTTCATTAGCTATTTGGAAAACATGGGTGAAATAAACATACCTCTCACCATTAAGGAATTAACAATTTGAGGATTTAAAATACTTACTATGTGAACAAATAATTTCGGTACTAATATGAGATAAATTTTGCAAAGTGAAAAAAGGAAGAAACACCAATGAATAAAAAGCAATTTATATCCTTCCTGTACTACCTTATAATTCAGAAGAAACCAAATAAAAACATTATCCAAAACGATATCTAATAGGCAATCACTTTCCTTCCAGAAGCATGCAATTTGATTACCATCTTTTTAACTTATATGAAGATAAATATGGTCTATGGTCATAGAATTGCCTTAATGTTTGAAGAATCTATCCACATTATTCAATGATATTACATTCTGTAGTAGTATATTCCATAGTTTGATGGTGCACTTTGTTATACCATTTTAGTTTATTTGCTCCATATTTACTGCCCTTCAACTCTAAGTATCCTTTTCCTCTATTATTACTATAACATGGTAATAGGCAGAATTGATTCATCAGCTATCATCATTCATTTTAAGATGCTGATCTTTTTGGCTGTATTGACTTATGTTTTCTCCTCTGTTATAGCAATGAACTGCTGTTACACCCTTGGCTAAATTCATTGCCTTGCTAAAGTCCTCTGAATGGAAATCTTATATTTAGGGGAGTGTAACTGAAATAAAAATATGTTCTTCCCACACAACCCATTGCAGTAATTCTACTTGATTCCAATGCTTTTGAACAAGCGAAATACATCTTGAAAATTATCCAGTTGTTTATTTGGTCATTGAATACGATGTAATATAGTGGTATTTCCTTAATAAACAGTAATTAGTCCTCTGAAACCTAGGTAATTTAAAGAGGTTAAAATATAAGAAATCTATTAAGTCTAATCTGAGATGGTATTGAAGCCAATTAGGAAATATTTATATAAACTCTTTTATTATGCTTTAAGATATTTTCTTCATAAAATTAGATTGGATGCAGAGAGGCAACAAAACTCAGTATTTGAAATCCAAGAATTTAGAGCAGACTGCTACATGACTATCGATGTGAAGTTGGGAAAACTATCTTCTCTGTGCCTCAGATTATTTACTTCCAAAATGAAGACAATAATAACTAGAGATAGGGTAGTATTGCATAAGCTATTACAAGAAAAGGGATTTGAAAAGTGTCTCAATGTTATATTTAATATTATTTAGAAAAAGTCCTCTGCTGGGTATTGTGAGATTGAGTGTGATGATAAACTAAAAGAAGATCCATTAACCCACTCAATTTCCACTAACATTTTCTTAGTGAAAAAGTAGCAAAAAAGTTTGTATTTTAGATACCGAGATACACTTGATGTGCCAAGTTAAAAATTGGAGCTAAGAATCTGAGATAAATATTAGAAATATGTATTAAAGCTCACTAAAGGGAACTCATTTTGAAATGTAGAAAAATAAAGTATCAAAAAAATAAAAAATAAAAGGGGCATAAACTGGTTTGGCTCAGTGGATAGAGTGTTGGCCTGGGGACTGAAAGGTCCCAGGTTTGATTCCGATCAAGGGCATGTACATTGGTTGTGGGCACACCCTCAGTAAGGGGCGTGCAGGAGGCAGCTGATCGATGTCTCTCTCTCATCGATGTTTCTGGCTTTCTATCCCTTTCTCTTTCTCTCTGTGAAAAATCAATAAAATATATTAAAAAAAAAAATAAAAGGGAAAGGTCTTTAGTTATTAAGCTCTTTGCCATTTTCAAAGACCCTGTTAAACAATATATATATTTTTTCATTTCTATGTAAGAAATCTAACCTGGCATCATGATCTGAAAATTACAACACAACTTTTAAAATAACTAATAATCATCTCCAGCTTTATTTCTTCAGTAAGATTTAATTACAATTGGCTAATTCCTGCATGACATACCGATGTAATTTTTATGTACTGATCTTTTATTAACTAGAATAAAACCGCCTCCCATTTTAGAGTTTAATTGTTAATATACTTGCAGGTTTTCCTCTTGTATGACACACTGTATTTTGTCCTTTGCTTCAACTGTTCTTTCTTTACTTGAATTTGACTCTTGAACTTAGACAGCAATTCCTCCAGAATGCCTTTTCCTAAATACATTGATTGCTTTAGATTTCTCCACCTGTTTCATCCTTACATTTTAATAACAATTCCATTGATCATATTATATTAAAATTACATTATGCTTAATCACCTAGTGGAATACATGTGCCTTTCACGCAATGATTATTTGCCATTCATCTTTTCCACACAGTAAGCAACAAGATGTTCACATGAGGTAAAGATTCAATGAATTAAATGTTTTTGATTTTGAACTAAAATATTATATTCTTGTTTTAAAATTGCATTTCTGAAGTGAATTATCAATAAAATCTGAGACTCAAAAATGAATCCAGTTTTCATGGTTGTTTTTATGTGTTTTATATAAAAATTCTAAGAAGCTGATGCTAGGTAAATGAAAACATATTTAGAACTATTTTTAAATACATATTTATTGATCTCAGAGAGGAAGGGACAGGGAAAGAGAGAAGGAAACATCAATGATGAGAGAGAATAATTTATCAGGTGCTTCCTGCACTCCCCCAACTAGGGATTGAGCAGCAACCTGCATCCTGACAGGGAATGGAACAAGTGACCTCCTGGTTCATAGGTCCAAGCTCAACCACTGAGCTATGCCAGCAGAGCTATTTAGAGCTATTTCTATCCAACACTTGACTATCTTGTTAAAGTTACAATTTAGTTGTTTAGTTCAGGCATTCTCTTTTTACTCTTCTGTAGAATACAAATTTCACTATGTAATGATAAATATTTCAAGTATTAATTTGTACTGGAGTTGTCTTACATATATACTTTCTATAGAGATCATTTAAAAACAAGTTGCACTGACTATTTTTTTTTCTCTCTTGAAAGTTCTACCAGTATTATATAATTGATATTGTTATTCTCTGTGGTGCTTGTGATGAATAAAGGGGGGTGGGGAAGTCTGCTGCAGGGTTCTTCAGGGGCCACCAGATGTTGCTGTGACTCCCTTATGCTATCTAGGCTCTTATCTTGGTGCTGAACCCTCCCATTGTTCTGGGACAGCAATTTCCAATCTTTTTCATCTCATGGCAGGCATACTAATTACATTCTGCGGCACACCAAAAAATTACACTTTTTCCAATCTAACAAAGAAAGTAATGTATAATTTTGATTCACTTACACAGGATGGCTATTATAGTGTTGTCTGTTGTCATTTTCTTTCTTTGACAATCTAAAGGGAAAAGAAGTCAGTGTCTACCTGACTGAATAATCGGGTATTTCATATTTAAAAATTCTTGCGGCACAGCAGTGTGCCTGCCATGGCACACCACCTGAATATCTCTGTTTTAAGAAAACATATTTTTTTCTTGATTAGAATTTATGTCTGGGGCAAGAAAAATGTTGTGTATTTGCTGTAGGTTGATACTTAAATCCTTTAAGCCCAAAAGACAAAATTAGATGAAAGAAACATATATATTTATAGTTCATAAAGATTGCACCAATGCAGCTTTTCCAATAAAATAAAGTTCTTTTTCAGTGTTCTAAAAATTTTTAATGGCTAGGAATTGCTTTCAGCTCCTCTGAATAAGTGAAAAAACATCCAGAAAATTATCCAGATATATACCCAGCATCTATATTCTCCATGGATATCTCTAACACCAGGGAATTTGTCAGATCCTATTTTCCAAATAGCAGATCAGTGTCCATTGAAGATATGCTACTTATGATCAAAGGACAGACCACCATTCCCAAATATAGTATACTAGAGGCCCAGTACATGAAATTCATGCACATGTAGGGTCTCTAGCAGTTACTGGCTGCCAACTGGGGCCTTCCTTTGCCACCCCTGGTGGTCAGTGCACAACATAGCAATCAGTGGAACTCCCAGTTGGTCAACTCCCAAGGGGACAATTTACATATTAGCCTTTTATTATATAGGACTAAGGGACCAATGCATGAAATTTCTGCACTGGGGAGAGGTTCCTCAGCCTAGTCTGCCCTCTCTCACATACTGGAAGCCCTCAGGGGATGTCCTACTGATGGCTCAGGCCCTCTCCCTATTGGAGCAGTCTGACCTCCCTTAATGGGTGTCCACCAGGCTGATCAGGGAAAGATGCCAGCCCCATCACCCCACTACTGCAGCCACTGCTAGTCACCGCAGCCACCAAGGTATTTTTATCAACATGGACCCCAAGTCCCATCACCATGAAATAAATAACAACTTTCTTTAAGCATTTTCAAGATATGCCTTTTATAAGATATGGCACTTGTTTATTTTTCTTTTTATCCTCACCTGAGGATATGTGTCCATTGATTTTTTTCCCCTTCCCTTCGATTCCAGGCTCGGCCACTTCACAACAGCTGTAGGCTTGGGAAGCAGGCCCTCACTGCCCCTCTGATGGCAGGCTTGGTGCCTTCCCAAGCCTACAACCACCACAACAGGCTGCAGGTTTGGGAAGTGGTACACCACCCCCCAAGCCTAAAGCCTCTGCAGGATGGCCAGTTGGGAGTGACCTAGGTGCCAAGGAGGTTCTGGGACCCAGGTATGTATGCAAATTAACTGCCATTTTTATTGGGTTAATTTGCATACTCACTCTGATTGGCTGTAGCAGGGGTATGGTCATTTTACATGTTTATCTATTATTAGGAAAGATACTCTTCTGACATTCAAGAGACCCCAAAAAGCAATGTGCTTCTTAATTATTGAAGGATTTTAAGGTACAAAAACTTATTCTTTTCCATTGAGGAAATGTCCCAGCATGCACCAAACCATTGGACTCCTGTATGTTGTATTAATTACTCAAACCCTTGATTTTTCAAGGTATATCACTCTCTGTTTGGCACCTATCTATCTTTGATGCCACCCAAGGAACTTGCCATATCTTACTCCAGTGTAAAATTAGTATGTTGCTATTAGTATTGGGGACCAGTGAGATGTGCTGCAAATGGCAAAATAATTAAAGGGGGTGAGGGGCACTTCTGTCTGACTAGAGGATTAGGTTTCAAAGTTCTTAATTTTCACCCAAATTCCAAGGATTGCTAGATTAATAGATTAAAGAAATTGAAGTACATTTTAAAATTGTTCTTTTTTAGTTTATTTTTAAAAATTACAGAATGTCTCCCACATTAAGGGGGCAAATTAAACATACTAGTACACAGGTATTTTTCCATCTATTAAAACTCCACTAAAATGACAGTAGAGGAAAATTTCGAAGACATTCACTAATAAAGACAATGTGAGAACTATATAACATAAAATGTTTGATGATGAAAGCAAATGCTTGAAGGTAACTTAACTTTAACAGATCCAGGAAAGATGAATTCTGAACTAAGAGAGCAGGACCCTGAGTACTCACAGGACTTACACTGCATAAGAAGCACAGGTTTAAATACTGGTAGCACTAGCCACCACTGGGAATACAGGTGAACTGAGTTAAAGGGGAGAGGATTTCTTGGAATATATTTAAGAAATTAGAACCTCTAGTCTCCTCCCTCTCTTAGTCAGAAAATCAAAGGCTTAATGACTAAACAGGTATAACAGAAGGATCATCAGAGAACAGAAGTGCAAGAGTCTCAAACAGAAAACAAGATGATTGAGTTGCATATTAAATATTGAGACCATACCTCATTTGGCTCTCCCAATGCTGGCCACTAGATTATTATTCTCCAGGCAGGATATCTGAATATTTTTCCTTGTAGAATACATAAGAAAGTTTTAAAGGTATCACTGTTTCCCCTAAAAAAACAAAAATTCCACAATTAAAAACATCACCCCTCATTTTCAAATTTTCAATAATTTTTATAGAGATCCAAGAATCACAAAACACCATAGAAGACCCTGAAGTATAGAAAAAAATTAACATGTAGAGAGCAGATATTGTGCAAGAAAATAATTTTTAAAAATATTAATATGCCTGGCTGATGTGACTCAGTGATTGAGCATCGACCTACGAATCAGGAGGCCAAGGTTCAATTCCTAGTCAGGGCACATTGCCCAGGTTGCAGGCTTGATCCACAGTAGGGGGCATGCAGGAGGCAGGGGATCAATGATTCTCTCTCATGATTGATGTTCTTTTTTAAAGTATATTTTATAATTTTTTAAAGTATATTGACTTTTACAGAGAGGAAGAGAGAGGGATAGAGAATTAGAGACATCAATGAGAGAGAAACATTCATCAGCTTCCTCGTGCACACCCCCTACTGGGAATGTGCCCACAATCAAGGTACATGCCCCTGATCAGAATCGAACAGGGAACTTTCAGTCCACAGGCTGACACTGTATCCACTGAACCAAACCCGTTTTGGTTCATCATTGATGTTTCTATCTCCATCTCCCTTCCTCTTTGAAATCAATAAAAGTGTATTTTAAAAAATAAAATTACATTAATAGCATCAGATAGCTCAAAGTTAATATATTCTATACTTAAGATAAACATTAGGAGGTAAGAGTTTTAAAAATTAAAAACATGATGGTAAATATGAAAAATACAATAGAAATTTCAGCAGAGTTTGAATAAATGTCTCAGAATTTAGAGTTAAGCCAGAGAAAAGAAAAATTAGGGAACTTTTAAAAGCACCTGATATTTCAATAATTGCAGTTTCAGTGAAAGAAAAAAATATATTGGAGGGGATTAAATTAATGAGAAAATTTAAAATTTAGTAGAATAAAAAATGTAAGTTTTTAAATTAAAAGGGACTATGAAGGGCACAGAACAACAGTTGAAAATTGGCCAACTTCAAGGAAAATGCTGCTGCAAAATTTCATCATACTTCGAACAAAGAAGAGATATTATGAACCTCTAGAGTCTAGAAGGAGATGGCTAGAAAATACAACTAGAGCATAATGACTATTCAGCAGCAGCAGCAATGGATTCAGGATCAAATAGGACAGTGACCTCACAACTGTTAGGAAAAATGGCTTCTAGAATTTTATAAAGACAACTCAAACAAATATGAGGTGCAATTAAGATATTTAAAACATTCCAGTTCTCAAAAAAAAATTATTTTCCTGGTTTTCTTTTACTGAGAGCAAGTGAAGAGTGTACCTCTGTGTGATATAATAAAGACAAAGTAACAACAAGAGATACAAAAAACAGAGGCACATTTTAAGAGAGGTTAAAAATAATATGGAAGTTCAAAAAGTAAGGAGATTCCATTATGAGGAATTGTGCACTAGTTGTAAAGCAGGAGCAGTACAGATTAGAGAAGTACAGACATCTTTGAGAGAGATTTCACAAATAAGACAAAGTTTTAAGTGAGAATATTCCAGATGATTCAGTGAAAATGCAGTCAGTCCTTCCTATGAAGGTTTCCAATATGGACACATTTCAGTCATCATAGTTTAGTTAAATGACAGTTCCCTAAGACAAGATTCAAATTGCAGTTATCGCAGCATAATGTAAAAACTCTACTTCTAGCTCTTCTGTCCACAAATACTGTAGTTACATAAATAGTGGATGTAGATCATGATTAGTAACCAGTAACATCACTACCATTCAAATAGTGTTGGTGATTGGTCACTGCACATCTGTTATTCAGCTTATGCACAGGCCAAAAAGTGTGTAGTTGTCTTGCCTCCTTGTCTTTCAATGATAAACAAACCCACACAACATTTTATAAGAATGAGTAATCAAAGCAGGTAATTGGGAACTAAAAATGAAAGTGAACATATAAAGGGAAAATGAATAATCTGGAATTGTACTTTAATAAACTATAAATGGATTATGAAAAAAATAGCTAATCATGGGAATGTTGACTCAGCCATTGTTTGAGACACTCTAGATATGCAGCCTTTGGAACGTAACAAAAGAGAATTTATTGGCATAAATGAAGAAAATGGTTGGGATAAAAGGATGACTCAGAGGAAGTGATGCTGGTGAAAACTTCACATTAAATGAACCCTTGGAGATATCGTACAACATTCATAGCATTATGGGTGACGTTTTTCTAAGATGACCAGGTTTAGATAGGAGGATGATGATTCAGAAAGGCATAGAAAAGATGTTCTCTCTGGATGGTACATTATATAAGAAGGCAAGCACTTTACTGCTTAAAAAAACAACAACAAATTCTGGATCTGTTTAATTCATCAGTTAATGTTGTTCATTATTTTCAATCAGACCATCAAACCTCAGAAGGAAGGTAGGGGAGAGATCAACCAAAGGACTTGTATGCATGCATATAAGCCTAACCAATGGACACAGACAACAGGGGGTAAGGGTATGAGTGGGGGGGATAGGGAGCAATGGGGAAATAAGGACAAATATATAATGCCTTAATCAATAAAATAAAATAAAAACAAAACAAAAATAATTCTATTTGCAATGTTTCTAATGTTGTGAACTAATCATTGTCCTATCTATACTAATAACATGGTAATATTCTAATTAAAACAGATGTCTTCTGGACATCCTGACATCCTTCAGGCAAAGCCATAGTGGGGGAAAGGAGGCAAAGCAGAGACAATCAGGTTGACAGGCAGAGTGGTTAGGGGCTATCAGACAGGCAGGCAGGTGAGCAGTTAGGAGCCAGCAGTCCCATATTGCCAAAGCGATGTCCAGTCAGACATCCCTGACAGTTCGAGATGGTTCAGGCCAGGCTGAGGGAACCCCACACTGTGCACAAATTTCATGCACCAGGCCTCTAGTAGACTTATAACTCAGAGTAAAAGTCTTTAATATAAGTTTTGACATTGCTAATGGCCAAAAAGTTAATGGCCACAAATGAATTGTAATTTTCTCATTGCTTATTAAGATAGCTTTGAATAGCTTCACCTTGCATGTCCATCAATATTGTCTGTCACTGCCATGCTATATTAGGTGTGCCTGTTATTGCTAGGAATTGTCAAATTAGTAGGCAAAGAGATAGAGGACTATTCTTCTTTGTAAGAAGATTACTTAATTTATTAGTGTGCATAATTTTGATAAAAACATCTAAAATTTTAAAAATATATATAAAGCTATTTAAACAATTACAATGAAAGTCTAATGTAATATACTCTTGGTATAAGAGAGATGATAAAATCTTCTATAGGCAATATTTTTAAAATTAAAGATTGAATGTAGTAGATATTCAGCAGTGTCATAATGCATTCAGTTTTGTTTTAAGTTATCTTTAATGTAACTTGTGTTATAATACTGATAATTGTAATCATAATGGCTGATATTTATTGAATTTGTTATGTGAAGGACAATAAGATATGAACTTCATGGGTATTCTTCCATGTGTTACTACGCCTCTATGAGGCAAATAATATTATACTGATTTTTTTCAAACTAGAAGTCAATGCTTAAATTTTCTGAAAGTCACAGGGCAATTTTGAGGGTAGAGTAGCATTTGAAACTAAAAAAAATATACCTTCATATATCATGCTATTAAACTTTTAGTTTATGATCCTGTTAAACCCAGATTTCAAGATCCCTAAAGACCACCAGGGAGCCAAGTCCAATGCAAAAGCAAAGAGCCTTTATTCAGTTTGGTATCTCTGCCTCCATTGACGCAGTGGCAGGATGCAAAGAGCCTTGAGTTTCAAAAGTATAGCAATTTTATAGGGCTTGGGGTCTGATGGTGGGGTGATGCTCAGATCACTGAGTTGGCTGATTCGAATTGGCTGGGTAAGGGCTAGGGTTCAGTTACACAAAGACAGAATGCACGTAGGTTATTCCCTTTACATTTCTATTGGCTGATTTAAGGGCGGGCTGGGTAACTGACACATTCTGTGTTTTTTTCTTGGAGAAGGGGTCATCTTGTTCTTCTAAAGCTGACAGTGTATGAGAAGGGGCCATGAGACCGTATCTCAAGGCCTGGCCTGATGGTCAGCACTGACAACTCTATCTGGGGGATAGTCCATGGCCTCTCTGGAATGGGGCATGCTCAAAATTTCCCACTCTCTTAACAATCACATGCAATTGCCACTATTCATGCTGATGATGGCTGTTCTGAAATGCTAATCTATGTAACAGCAACTACAGTAACTAAGAAATAAAGGGAAATATATTGATGGTTAAGTCATCAATATACTTAAAATATTCATTTCACTTCATTTATGAAACTTGAGAGTTCCTGGAGAGGAGAGAAGGGACAACTTTCAACTTTTTCTAATAAGACTCTTTATTTGAATTTATACTAAAAAAAATTATTTTGAGAAAGAGCTAACAAGTTTGGTTTGCCATCACTCAGTTTATTTTCCAGCCTGATAAATGACCAGTTAAAAAGTAAGGTATAAAGGTGGGTGATTCTCAATGAAAACTAGATTAAATTCTCTACAATTTGTTATGTAGACAGAATATTAATGTTTTAGAATAAAAAATAGACTTGTGTTTCTTAAACCTAGGAATACATTAAAAACTTGAGATGGTTAGCTATATAGATTCTTTGTCTATATCTAAAATCTAAGGAGTCAAAGACTATGGTGATGAGTCAGGAAATTTTTATTTTTATCATGCCTTATAGTAATGCCTGGTAATTTTTAAGACTGTTTGAAGGATACCATTTTTAAAATCTTGGAATCATGTTGAAAAAATCATGACTACTTCATTTCAAAAATCTCAAAAGTACTTTTGAAGACATAATTCTAGTAAACCTAATTTTACTTCTGGAAAAAATGGTACCCAGTGAGAGTTAAACTCAGACTTACTTGCCAACTTCCTCTGAAAAACTTAGGTCTGGCAGAAGGAATTGATTCAATCTACTACTTAGATTTTTCTGCTAGATATTCCTTAAAACAATTGTGTACAGGGGAAGGAAACATATATGGTATGAAAGCTTACTGCTTTCTAAATAACACTTAATCCTTTTGTTTTTTAAAAAATATACTTCTTGATTTTTGTTATAAACATGGATGATTGGTTTGTAAGGAAAAGTATTGATTATTTTAAATCTACAATATTGCAACAAAACATCAGGAAGAGCCCTAATTGATGTGGCTCAATGAATAGGGCGTCAGCCTGCGGACTCAAGGGTCCCAGGTTCGATTCCAGAAAGGGCATGTACCTTGGTTGCAGGCACATCCCCAGGAGGGTTGTGCAGGAGGCAACTGATCGATGTTTTTCTCTCACTGATATTTCAAACTCTCTATTTCTCTCCCTTCCTCTAAGAAAATCAAAACAGGAAGAAACATACTTATCTATTTACAAGATTGAGTACTTTACAGCTATTAAGATTTTTTAATTTTTTTAATGTGTTACATGTATACATAATAAAAAATAATGTGTTCGCTAATAAATTAGGAAAGGACACAAATTCCAGAATGAAAAGTGCTTGTATAGTAATTTTGCATATCAATACTCTATTGATATTTGTATCTATATGTGCAAAATATACCATGTTATATAATTAGTTTTAAAATGTAGGGAAAATATTAAATGCTTCAGCAATAGAAAAATGGTAGAAGAAAATGGTAAAGAAAGGAGATTTTGTATTTTCTAATGAAAGAAAATATTTTAAAGTGCTATAAATTTATTGTTCTCTTTCAGAATTAAACATCTTCTTTATAAAGTTATTTAAAAGTGTATAAAAAGACAAGAAGATCATAGGAAGAAATTTTGATTGAGTAATAACTATTTAAAGCATTTTGTATCTAGAATCCAGATAAGAGAATAATGTATAAAAATCGTCATTTTCAACACATACAGTTTCTGATTAATTTTGCATGGCAAATAAAGAAATTAATGGGTTACCATTGGTTTTCTAAAACTTTAAATAAACTAAAATAGCTCTTTTATGAAGCGAACCGTACTCATGTTTAGCTAATTTTCAAAATAATTTCCCTTATAGAAATTTTGACATGACCTTTCATGTATACACACTTCTTTTCTTTTTTTTTAAATTTTTTTATTGTGTTACATGTATACATATCTTCTCATTGCCCCTCCCCCACAGGCATACTCCAACACCCCAGTGTCTTGTGTTCATTGATTATGCTTATATGCATGCATATAAGTCCTTTGGTTGATCTCTTATCTACGCCACCTTTCCTTAATCTTCCTGCTATAATTTCACAGTCTGTTTGATGCTTTACTGACTCTGTATCTATCCTTTTATTTATCAGTTTATAATATTCTTCATTATCCACAAATGAGTAATATCATGTGGTGTTTCTCCTTCATTGACTGGCTTATTTCACTTAGCATAAGGCTCTCCAGTTCCATCCAGGTTGCTGCAAATGGTAAGAATTCCTTCTTTTTAATGGCAGCATAGAATTCCATTGTGTAGATGTACCATAGTTTTCTGATCCAGTCATCTGCTGATGGGCACCTAGGCTGTTTCCAAATTGTAGCTATTAAATTGTGCTGCTATGAACATAGGGGTGCATAAATCCTTTCTGATGGGTGTTTCTAGTTTCTTAGGATATATTCCTAGGAGTGGGATTGCTTGGTCAAATGGGAGTTCCATTTTTAGTTTTTTGAGGAAACTCTATACTGTTCTCCACAGTGGCTGCACCAGTCTGCATTCCCACCAATAGTGCACAAGGGTTCCTCGCCAACACTTGTCGTTTGTTGATTTGTTGATGATTGCCATTCTGACAGGTGTGAGATGGTATCGCATTGTTGTTTTGATTTGCATCTCTCGGATAATTAGTGACTTTGAACATGTTTTCATGTGTCTCTTGGCCTTCCTTCTGTTGTCTTTCAAAAAGGTTATATTTAGGTCCCATTGCCCATTTTTTATTGGATCATTTATCTACCTTTTATTAAGTTGTATAAGTTGGCTGTAGATGTTGGAGATTAAACCTTTATCAGTGATAACATTTGCAAATATGTTCTCCCATACAATGGGCTTTCTTGTTGTTTTGTTGATGGTTTCTTTTGCTGTGCAAAAGCTTTTTATTTTGAGGTAATCCCATTTGTTTATTTTTTCTTTAGCTTCCATTGCCCTGGGAGCAGTATCAGTGAAGAAGTTCTTTCAGCATATGTATGAGATTGTGCTGCCTGTGGATTCCTCCAGTATTTTTATGATTTCCCTTCTAATGTTTAAGTCCTGTATCCATTTTGAGTTTATTTTTGTATTTGGTGTAAGTTGGTGGTCCAGTTTCATTTTTTTGCATGTATCTGTCCAATTTTCCCAACACCATTTATTGAAGAGGCTGTCTTGACTCCATTGTATGTTCATGCCTCCTTTGTAAAATGTTAATTGAGCATAGTAGTTTGGGTGGATATCTGGATTCTCTATTCTATTCCATTGGTCTATATGTCTGTTCTTGTGCCTTACCAGGCTGTTTTGAGAACAGTGGCTTTGTAATACAGCTTGAAATCTGGTATTGAGATCCCACCTACTTTATTCTTCTTTCTCAGGATTGCTGTGGCTATTTGCAGTCTTTTTTTGTTCCAGATGAATCTTTGAAGAGTTCTTTCTAGGTCTGTGAATTACGTCATTGATATTTTAATGGGTAGTGCCTTGAATCTATAGATTGCTTTGGGTAGTATGGACATTTTAATGATGTTGATTCTCCCAATCCACGAGCATGGTATGCTCTTCCATCTGTTTACATCTTCCTCTATCTCTTTTTTCAGTGTCCTGTAGTTTTCTGCATATAAGTCTTTTACCTCTTTATTTAGGTTTATTCCTATGTATCTTAAATTTTTTGGTGCGATGGTAAATGAGATTGCTTTTTTAATTTCTTTTTCTGTAATTTCACTATTAGTGTATAGAAATGCCACAGATTACTTGGCATTAATTTTGTATCCTGCTACATTGCCAAATTCATTTATTAAGTCAATTAGTTTTGGGATGGAGTCCTTTGGTTTTTTTATGTACAGTATCATGTCATCTGCAAATAAGGACAGCTTTACTTCTTCTTTTCCAATTTGGATGCCTTTTATTTCTTCTTCTTGTCTAATTGCAATGGCTAATACTTCCAGTACTATATCAAACAGGAGAGATGAGAGTGGGCATCCCTGTCTTATTCCTATTCTTAGGGGAAATGGTTTTAGTTTTTGCCCATTGAGTATGATGTTAGCTGTGGGTTTATCATATATGGCTTTTATGATGTTGCGGTATGATCCTTCTATTCCCACCTTGCTGAGAGTTTTTGTCAAGAAAGGGTTGGATTTTGTCAAATGCTTTTTCTGCATCAATTTATATAACTATGTGATTTTTATCTCTCAATTTGTTTATGTGATCTATCACGTTTATTGATTTGCGGATATTGTACCATCCCTGCATTCCTGGGATAAATCCTACTTGGTCATGGTGTATGATCTTTCTGATGTACTCCTGGATCTGATTTGCTAGAAGTTTGTTGAGGATTTTGGCATCTATGTTCATGAGAGATATTGGCCTATAATTCTCTTTCCTTGTGTTGTCTTTATCTGGTTTTGGTATTAGGGTAATGCTGGCTTCATCGAAGGTGTTTGGAAGTGTTCCTTTTTCTTGAATATTTTTGAATAGTCTGAGGAGGATAGGTTTTAATTATTCCTTGAATGTTTGGTAAAATTCTCCTGTAAAGCCATCTGGTCCCGGGCATTTGTTTGCTGGAAGCTTTTGGATGACTGCTTCAATTTCTTCCATTGTTATTGGACTATTGAGCTATTTAGATTCTTCCTGATTGAGTTTTGGAAGGTTATATTTTTCTAGGAATATGTCTATTTCTTGCAGGTTGTCCAATTGGTTGGAATAGAGTTGTTCATACTATTTTTTAACAATCCTTTGTATTTCGGGGGGGTCTGTTGTTATTTCTCCTCTTTCATTTGTGATTTTGTTTATATGGGTCTTCTCTCTTAGCTTCTTGGTGAGCCTGGCTAGAGGTCCATCAATCTTGTTTATCCTTTCAAAGAACCAGCTCTTGGTTTTGTTGATCTTTTGAATTGTTTCTTTGGTCTCCATGTTGTTTATTTCTGCACTAATCTTTACTATTTCCTTCCTTCTGCATACATTGGGCTTTTCTTGTTGCTCTCTTTCTAGCTCTTTGAGTTGTAGGGTTGGAAATTTATTATCATTGTTTCCTGTTATTTTTTTACAATAGGCTTGTAGAGCTATGAACTTCCCTCTCAAGACTGCTTTCACTGTGTCCCATAAATTTTGTATTGTTGTGTTGTCATTGTCCTTTATTGCCATGATGTTTTTTATTTCTTCTTTGATATCTCTGGTTACCCAGTCATTGTTAAATAGCAGGCTATTTAGTCTTCATGTGTTTGATTTCTTTAAATTGTTTTTATTGTACTTGATTTAAAGTTTTATGCCACTGTGATCTGAGAAAATGCTTGATATGATTTCTATCTTCTTGAATTTGAAGAGACTTTTTCTATGACCCAACATATGGTCTATCTTTGAAAATGACCCATGTGCACTGGAGAAGAATGTATATTCTGTGACTTTGGGGTGAAATGTTCTGAAGATGTCAATTAATTTCATCTGGTCTAATGAGTCATTTAGGATTGATGTTTCTTTGCTGATTTTTTGTTTAGAGGATTTGTCCAGTGGTGACAGTGGGGTATTAAAGTCTCCTACTATGATTATATTGCTGTCAATCTCTCCCATAATATCATCCAGGAGTTTTTTTATGTATTTAGGTGCTCCTATATTGGGTGCATATATGCTTACCAGAGTTATTTCTTCTTGTTGGATTGTTCCCTTTAGTATTATGAAGTGACCTTCTTTATCTCTTGTATGTCCTTCATTTGGAGATCTAATTTGTCAGATATATGTACAGTGGTACCTCGAGATATGAGTTTAATTTGTTCCGTAACTTTGAGGCATGGGAAACTATGAGACACTCGAGTCCCGGTAAACTGGTGGGTCATGTGCAGCTGGCCAATCCGTGCGATTACTCTTATCTCAAAATTGCTCGTATTTCAAAGCAAAAATCTCTCGCTTGACGACCCGTATCTCAAAAATCTTGTATGTTTGGGCACTCGTATTGCAACCCCAACTTTCTTTTCATTTCCATTTGCCTGAAATGCCATCTTCCACTCCTTCGCCCTCAATCTATGTGCATCTCATTTTCTGAGGTGGGTTTCTTATAGACAGCAGATATATGGATTATGTTCTTTTCATCCAATTGGTTACCCTATGTCTTTTGATTGGAGCATTTAATCCGTTTAAATTTAAAGTTATTATTGATAGGTACTTATCTGTCGCCATTTTTAGTCTTTACCTCCGAGTTCCTTCTTTGCTTCCTATTTCTTTCTTTTTTCTTTTTTTTTACAGCAGACCCTTTAACATTTCTTGCATTGCTGGTTTGGTGGTAACATATTCCCTTAGTCTTTTTTTGTTTGGGAAGCTCCTGATTTCACCTTCAATTTTGATTGATAGCCTTGCTGAGTACAGTATTCTTGGATTCAGTCCCTCCCTTTGCATGACTTTGTATATTTCATTCCATTTCCTTCTGGCCTGATGAGTTTCTGTTGAGAAATCAGTAGCTAGTCTTATGGAGGTTCCTTTGTAAGTAACTTTCTGTTTCTCTCCGGCTGCTTTTAAGATTCTTACTTTGTCATCAGTGTTTGCCAATTTAATTATAATGTGCCTTGGTATTGGTTTTTTGGGGTGCATTTTGCTGGGACTCTGTGAGCTTCTTGGATTTGTGTGGGAAATTTTCTGTCATTATTTCTTCAAACAGGTTTTCTATTCCTTGCTCAGTTTTCTCTCTTTCTGGAACCTCAATTGTGCAGATGATATTTTGTTTTGTGTTATCCCAAAGTACCCTTAGGCTCTCCTCTTGCTTTTTAATTTTTTTTTATAGAACCTGCTGTACTTGGGTATTTTTTCCTACCTTGTCTTCTAGCTTACTGATGCTGTCCTCTGCTTCTTCTAGTCTACTTTTGATGCTTTCTAATGAGTTTTTATAGCAGTGATGTCATTTTTCATTTCTTCTTGATTATTCTTTATTTTTTTTCTTGATTATTCTTCATTTTTTCTTGCTTCTTCTTCATTTCCTCTTGGCTCTTCTTTATTTCTTCTTGGTTCTTACATTGTCAATTTTGTCCTCCATTCTTTTCAGCCACCTTATGACCATTTTTCTGAACTCTTTCTCTGGCAGGTCTATTTCTTCTTCTATTTCATTTACTTCCTTTTCTGGTGATACCTGCTTTCTGTCATATGTAGGTTGTTTCTTTGTCTTCCCATGGTCTTTCTTCTCTGGGTGTCTGGTTATGTAGTTCTCTCTCCTACATTGATTTAAAGGCACAAACTACAACATGAGCAGATACAACACACAAATGTCTGAACAGAAATTTAATAACCACAAATAAGGTGACCACCAATAAAGACAAATTAGGGGTAAGTAGAGAAAGAAGAAGAGAAAAATGAGAAAAAAAGAAAAGAAAGAAGTGCCAAAATCAAATTGGGAGAAGGGAGAAAAATAATAAAATAAAATAAGAAGAAAAGAGAAAAAAAACGAGAGAAAAGAAAGAAAACAAGGGAGAAAAGGGGAACAATTTATAGATGTGAGAAGGAAACTCCAATAGAACAGCCACTAATCCCAAGAAATGTGGCAACAAGTACCTGAAGATTAATACAAACTACAAATAACAACCAATATCAAGGGAGGTGAGGGAAAAGAGGTAAAAAACAAAGCAAACAAAAAGCAAAATAAAACAGATAGAAAAAGCAAAAACAATCTCATAAAAAATATAAAAATTGATATAATCACTGTTCAGGCAAACAACAACAAAAGGACATAGAGAAAAACAATTTTTTGGATAGTCAAGACAAGAAGAGAGAGGTTTGTGTGGACGTGGAGTAGGGGGTTTGAAATTAGATATATAAGTGGGGTGAAATTTTAACCAAGTAAAGAGAAAGAATAGGGAGAATCTAAAGTTGGGAAAGAGAAAGAGAAACAAGACAACAAAATGGGGAAAGTTAGGAAGAGAGTGTTGACATAAAGGTCGAGTTGAGCTAGAGTAAAATTATGCTAAAGGAAAGATGAAAATAGAATGTAGAACTCTAATCCCAAAGTAAAATTAAGAGCAAATAAAATGACACTTGTTTTTGTGTTTTTTTTTCTCAAAAAGGTAAAATAGTAGTAGTAATAATACTAGTTGAAAATAAAAATGCAATAATTAAAAAGGTAAAATCAATTGGGGAGAAAAGAAAAAAATGTTTTTTTAATTAAAATATGCAAAAAAATAGAATATGCAGTAGTGGAGGTCATTCACCTCTACTATTGTTCTGTTTGGCACTCCTGTTTCCCAGTCGGGAGGTTATCACAGTTCCCTGTGTTCCACTGTGAGGTGTGTCTTAATCACTATTCTTTTGTGATTATGAGAGAGTCAATTTGTGAGTAATCCACTGGGTGGCAGTGTTTCAAATTTGACCTCTGAGACTAATCACAGGACCTCTCTAGGCTGTGCATAGATCCTGCTACTCTGTGGTTCTCAATACCGGTTTGTGGGGATGGGTTGACACAGAGCTGATTCTCTGATGGTTACTCTGCGCTTCAATCCCCAGGTTCCAGAAAAACACCCTTCCCCTGCAGTCTCTCAGGATGTCTCTAATTGCATGATCCTATGTATTGGCCTTAGCAATCAGAAACCAGGGTCTGAAGAGGAGAGTGTTGTCTGTGCTCTCTCCCTTCCCCACTTTGAGCTGCCGGGACACTGTAATAACTCCCAGGGTGTCCTTCTGCCTCAGATCAAAATAAGTTGCTTTCTAGACCTCCCCCTGTTAATAGTTCTGAGGGTCCCCTTCCACATTTAGGGATCACACCCTGCCCCACATCCGTGGATTTCTCTTTAGAAAAGCTTTTCCCCAGTCCAATTCCCACAGTGTGTGCATCTCTGTTCTGTGGGACTGGAGATCTCACCTTATGCCAGGTGAAATCTGACCTTTCCGTGTGGCGTGTGGAGCTCCTCTGAGTCCCAGTGTCTGTGCTGATTGGAGAGCGGTGTTTTGGGTCCCTTGGCTGTTCGGCTGTTCAGTGGGTGCTGCAGCTGTAGCTTTTCAGGCCACCGTAGACATCCACCTCCCTCTGCAAGATGGTGCAGTCTCCACATTTGCGCTGGTGGCTCCAGCAGACAAAAACCCTGTGGCAGTGGGGCTGCCTGGTCAGGGTAGCCCCGTCTAGTAGTCCCCCACTTTCTCCTGGAGGATAACTGACTCTTAACTTGCCAACAAAGACTCCCAGTGAGACTCTCAGCTGCTCTCTCTCCCTCTGCCCAGTGACAAGGCTCCAGACACATCTGTCTATTCCACCGCCGTTTTTCCCAATCTAATCTCTATACAACTTCTAATTCCAGTTTTCATTGCTCTGTTTTCCAAACCTGCTCCTCTACTTTGCACATTATTATACTAATCTCATCATTTGGGAAGGAAAGAAAAAAATAGACTTCAATATTGCTAAAGTTAAATGTGTTAAATATGGACACACACACACACATATATATTTAAAGTTATATTGCAAAGCAGAATCCTAATACAGTGGCTTATTGGGATGTTACCTATCTATCCCAGAATTGCTCAAAGTATTTAACTTTTTCTTTTTATTGATATTGTAGTACAATAGAATTTAGCAAGAAAATATGTGCTCTAATAATCTTAAACTTGTATAATTGCCCTTGGATTGACTATTTAAAATTTTTGTCTTAATTACTTATTTTGCAAGTTGTGACAATGATAATAATAACAATAAGGTATTCAATATAGCATATTTACAATTATTCCATGTTTTCAAGACAAAAAAATTGAGATAAAGACATCCATGCAATGTATAGTTACACTCAAACTTGTGGTATCTATGGTGACTAAGTCACTAGAGTACATAATAACAACATGGTAGCTTTGATAACACCAACAGCTAACTTTTATTGGCATTATTTTTGTATTCTCATTTATCTTCACTACTTATCTGTGAATTTATTGTAGTAATTATTCCCATTTTGCAATGAAGCAAGGAGAAGAAGGGAGAGCTGAACTAACTGCCCAAAGTTGCATAATTTAGAAATGTCTAGCCAGGATATTTCTGTCATTAGGACTCCTGCTAATTTAATATTCTGGCACATGTATGCATGCATTTTGATATTGTACAATGGATCCATGTATATGTTTATAAATATCTGTGCTTGAGCGAAATAATAAAGTATTTTTACTATAACAAAATATTTTCATTTCAAACATGTCAAAAAATAGGAAACACTGAACCACAAATTAATTATCCAAGAAACCTGTGGTGGGAATGAAACATTCTACTGCCGGAGGGATTTCACAAAGATCTATGCTTATTAGAGTAACCATCATTATTTTTAACCAGTATTATTTAGTCACAGTGTGGTAAGTTATGCAAACAAAACATCATTTCATAATAGGAAATAAAGGTGTGTTTTTTAAATGTCAAAGCTCAAGGAAAAGAGTGATTTTTATCCAATCAATAAACTATAGCAACCCAAAGAGTTCTTATATTCCAGTCTAAACTGGGATTTTTTTTTTCATTCTTGAGGAAATGGTGACAAAACAAAGAGCAAATTACTTTGGTATTGGAGTGAAACAGAATGCTTTGCTTTGATAAAAATTTGCTTTTAGATTCATACTAATTGCAGAAGTAACTTATGATTAACAGGTATCTGTATAAAGAGTTTAAGTAGCTATTTTCCAACTGTGTGGATTTCAATCATTCTCAACAAGTGAATTACATGGTTTTGTTAATTAATTAGACTGTTTGGAAAGTGTTCAACTTATGAATGGGGATAAATCCTTAATCTCCCAAATACCTAAAACTAAAGTAAATGTTTTTACATTCTCTTAAAGAAAATAATTTACTGATATCACCATCATAGTATTATTGTCATTGTTATCAGAAATGATGCAGATATGTACTGATCATTTAATTTACTTTAAATATATCTTTCTTATGCACAAATTCCTGATACTCATTTGCCGTTCAGTTAAAATTATCATGTGATTTGTAAAAGAAGTAACTAAATATAAATTTTAATTTCACTATTGTTGAGCCTTATGATCATGTTGTAGCTACTTAACCCTACAACCCTCAAGATCATCTGTAAGATTTGATTCATCAGAAAGTATCTGTAAAACAGACTATAAAATAGTGTGTCTGTCTATACTAAGTGCTTAATAAATATTCTGGCTGTTTTTTCCTTCATCATATTTAACACTACTATACAATGTTAAAAAAAAAAAAGATGGTAAAGACCACTTGTTGAAAATCTTATAAGGTATAGCTGTTAATTTTTTTAGCCACTAGATTAAAAAAGATTAGTAAATTATTATTTTGAGGGCATCAAATTCATTGCCATCCATTGCTTTGCTTAGTGATCTATTTTTTGCTTCCTACATTCCATCATCATAAACTGGGAGTGGACATAGGTCAAAAATGGACTTCATGAAATATAGGGCATATCAGTGCTGCAAAATATCATCCAAGCTGGAAGCATCTTCATACTCAACAAATGGTTAATAAAATAGAAAATACATGTAGAGTTATTTTCCTGGCAAATTTACCTTTACATTCTGTTGACATAGAGCTAAATTTCCCAAAAATTCAGGTATAATCTTACCTCGCCATCCTCCACAATGACCTGAATTTACTTTTAAAACAAATGGTGGTATTCGAACTTAAGCTACTTTTTTGGACAAGCAAAGGAAATGCCCCAGTAATGACTTTCCAAGCCATGTGAAACATCACATTTTCTCTTCCAATAGATTAGCTTCAGGAATCCTCACTTCCTGACACATGGAATGTTTTGGAACATCATGCCACCTTCTCCTAACTACCCTGAACAAGAGAGAATTCTAATGTCTACTTACTAATTTTCACTGGGTGGGTAGATTTTTCTCTCTGTCACCAAGCAATGAATTAACACATTAAAAAAAATCCAAATACTGCCACTCAAATGTGACTGTGTTATCTTAAAGGCTGTTTTAATTACCTTCCATAGAGGAGCCAGAGCAGGATGAAGCCAGGAAACACTTAAATCCTCATTACTACACATCCCCTCTTCACCAGAGAGGCCCCAGTCTGCCCATTATTGTCCTGCCTGTACTTTCTGTGGGACTTTGAAAAGAAAAGTTTCAAAGAGCAAGACTTTCAAGCTCCCCTTTCCATGTCAAACACTTTCAACTCCTGATTTCAAAGTGCTACTCTGCTGCTGTTCAAAGGCCTGTGGACTTGTAGGGGGTGAGATTGAGTTAAAGGTTGAACTACAAAGCTCCTTGCATTCGCAGTCATATCCAGCTTGGAGATACAAATGGTAATATGCACTCAAGCACCTATCAATAAAACTGCCAATATATGAAAGGAGGGGCAGAAGCATTCTAAATGGCCTTTTTTAAACTTATTTTCTCAACCAGGTTTGAGCTGTCATCAGTTTGGATGAAAGCCTAATTGATATTTTAAAGCATTACTTTTCTCTCTGTTCACATTACAAGTAGAACTATAGAAGCAGTTGAGAGAGAAAAAATAAGAAAGAAAAAACACCCACAAACCCCAAAGAAGTTAGATAAGAATAACTAAAAAAAGTCCCTTCCAACATCTGAAAAAATACACACACAAAAAAACCCTGCCCTACTCTACTTGAGTATTCATCCCTCTTCCCCTTCACTCTTCCTGTCCTTTTTATCTGCCTGTCCACAAGATTTGGAGCACCATTAATTGGTCCTCCGGGAGGCTAACAGGCCTCTGCTTTTATGACTCAGTTCTTTGTATTGTACACATGTGGGCATCTCTCAAGAGATAAAGAAAAGAGAAATGTATGGAAAAACGCCAGAAATCGGACAGGTCTAAACACTGAATAGGCCATTGTCTGGATTTACTTTTAATGCTTTAAATGATGTGAATAATTCTGATGCCCTACCCCTGCTGCCCTACACTCTCTGCTAGAGTTGATGTGCTTTTTCTCATTGCTACATGGCTATCATCTGAGGAATTCTATTTCCTATTTGAAATCCAACACTCTAGTTCCTTCCTGGCCCCCTCCTCTGATCCCTCCCATCCTGGGCAACGAATGAGAGAGGTGGTCTTATGGGAAGATAAAAGGAATAGTTGATCATAAGAACTAACCTGGAGCCAACATATTGGCCTTTCGTCCCTTCAGCATTTTCTCAACCCTAAGCACCTGCAGCTAATTCTCCTGACTGCCAGTCCTGGTGTTGGATATGCTGAGGTAGAGACTCTGTAGCAGCACTTGTCCTCCCTCTTAAAATGTTTACCTTTACTGAAGAAAGTGACATCTCTTAAGAGCTCCTGATAGTATTTACAGCAAGTTTCTCCCATGAGCACTTGCATTGCTTTAATCCAAGTAACTTTTAAATTCAAATTCATCTTAAAAGTAAAATCAGGTTCTCAATTTAGTATATTGACACAGAAAAAAAAAAGCCCTAAAATCCAACTCAGAGTAGATACTGGTTGTATTTAAGTAACAACAGTGGCTATTATATAGCCAAGCCAAACATGTTAACATAGTAAATCTTAAATATTTTGGAAAATATACAATTTTCAAAAGAAAAATGTTTAAGTCACCTGATGCCTAAGATTTGATCTGTTCTACTCTACTCTATCCTTACATGTGTCAGTGTGTTTTATAATGTCCTTTCTGGGTTGTTGTTACTAGTATTTTATTGGAGGGGACAAGTCAGGGAAATAACTCTGAGTAAAGCAGAGAAGCAAGAAAACGGTAGCAGTGGGAGAGGTAACCTATGGTTTATTATTGAGTGAGCAATGGACTCTCTATAAACAGCTAGTTTTTGAGTCTCTTGAGATATTTTCATGCGGGCAGTGTAAAATTGCTCCATCATGAAATATCCCATCAAGAGATAGGGAGAGCAAATAATTTTTCTGCTGATGTCTTACTATTTCCTGTCTCTTCTTAGTCAACATAAGACACGTGTTCTTGCCCAGCCAATGTTGCTCAGTGATTGAGCATGGTAGAGCTATGGTTGAGCAAGGTAACTTTCTCATTCACAGTTCAATTCCCAGTCAGGGCACATGCTCAGGTTGTGGGCTTGGTCCACAGTAGGGGGCATATAGGAGGCAGCCAGTCAATGATTCTCTCTCATCATTGATGTTTCTATCTCTTGCTCCCTCTCCCTTTCTCTTTGAAATCAATAAAAATACATTTAAAAATAATGGTGAAAGCCGGGGGCAGTAGGATGAGGGCAGGCTAGAAGAGGTCAAAGGAGGGATAAGAGGACATATGTAATTCTTTCAACAATAAAGGTTAAAAAAAAGACACATGTTCTGAACGTTGTTGCCCATAGGAAATGAGTATCAGAGCCTTCTAGGCAGCACAATTTACAGTAGCTAAGATTTGGAAATAGCCCAGATGCCTGTCAGCAGATGAGTGGATTAGAAAACTGTGGTACATCTACACAGTGGAATACTAAGCTGCTGTAAAAAAGAAGGAACTCTTACATTTGCAACAGCACGGATGGACATGGAGAGCGGTATGCTAAGCAAAATAAGCCAGTCGGAGAAAGATAAATATCACGTGACCTCACTCATTTGTGGAATATAATAAACAACATAAACTGCTGAACAAAAATAGATACAGAGACAGAAAAGTTTCAAACCGTATGTCATACTTCAAAAGGAAGGCAGGGATGGGGAAGGGGAGGGTAGTAAGAGATCAACCAAAGGACTTGTATGCATGCATATAAGCAAAACCAATGGACACAGACATTAGGGGCTGAGGGCATGTTTTGGAGGGTGGGAGTGGTCAGGGAGAGGTCAATAGGGGAAAAAGGAGACATATGTAATACTTTAATCAATAAAGAATTATAATTAAAAAAAAGCCAAAACTTTCATGAGCCCAACGGAGTCCCAATGCAGGGAGGGAAGTCTCTCCTTGACAGTCTGTGCGAATTGACATGGGGGGAAGGGAGATTCCTTATTTGTCTCAAGATGATTGGACTCCTTATGTGGCTGTTGGGCCACTCGCAGACCTAGCAGGAAGCTATAAAGCTTCTTTTATGGTTTATCTTCAAAGTCTCATGGAGATACTTCATTGCATTCTATTGTTCAGATGAACAACAAGCCCAGCCCTTATTCAAGTAGATGGGGACAACATCAGATGTGAACACTACAAGGTGCTGTTTAAGGAGATTCACTACACATAGTCTGTCCTTTGAATACATTCACAAATCAATCCTAACTAGACACGCAGACGATGGCTTTGTCTGAATAGATTCTAAAGGATAGCACTGTTTTCATAGAGACTATATATCTCTTTTAGATTCGTTTGAATAATTATTTAAGTTTCTTATAAATCAAATAAAATATATATCATTTGTATGCATAAAGATATATGACATATACACATATATTTAGACTGTACATAGATTTAATTGTGATACAGACTCAATCATTTTCCAGAAATATTTTTGTTTTTTTATAAATTGCTAAATAAAAAACACTTTAGGTATAGTATGTAAATAGAAAATATCGACCTTTTAATTTTTGCTATAATAAAATATTTTAGTGCCCAGTAGGCAACAAGGCTCTATCCACAGTGAATCTTATTGAATTCTACAATTGTTAAAATCTTTTGTTTTTCCTAGGTATGCAGCATACGTATTGGGCTTTCATATAGAGTATTTGAATGACACTTTGTAAGATTCACGGGATATATATTTATTCTTATTTTTGACTAGAGGGAAACTCTGAAAGTTAAATAATTCGGTCCAAATTTGTTAAATAATTTCTCCAATCACAACGTATGAGTGCTAGTTATCAAACTCCATTGTGATTATTATCAAACTTTATGTATTTAACATGGTGTTTGGAACTCTAACCTCATAAATATACACAGAGAAGATCCAGAGTGGCATTTGTCTCATGGGCCAGTTTATTTGGATACATTTTTAACTTTCCCCTTTCTACGAAGGAAATGGGCCTTGTCATTAGGAAATGATGATTCTATATTTTGTACTTTCTCACTGCTAACCATTATAAATATGTTTACATTTTAAAATCTATGATTATGCTTTTAATTCTCCAGAAATATTTTAAATTACTGCAAGGTAGAGAGTGTGGTTTCTCTTCATCCTGCACCCCAGCCTGCATCATCTTGTTCAGTTTCTGATAAGTGGTAAGTATTTATCAAAATTTTGCTGTCAAAACAAATTTTATTTTTTCATCTGATTATGGAGGGGAAAAGAATTCTCACTAATCATTTAATGCCATTGCATCTAGTTAGAGAAAAATTATTATTCCGATTAATCATTTGCAAAGAAGCAATTCTCAGGTGGTTAGAAGTAGGGAAGGTCCCTGGGAAAACTACAATTATCAGCAGCTGCAGCATGAATTATATGTAATTATAGTTGATTCCTGTAAATAATTCTTTCTGTAAATTTCCATTCCAAAATATTTATTGCTTGGTAACAAAGAATATTTTAAATTTAAACAATTCTGAATATATATATATGTATATATATATATATATATATATATATTATTTTATTTATCAAAAGAAGATATTAAAAGGCAGAACTAAGGATCAAAGAAGAGAATGTTTCCATTTCTAAGCATACATCTAACAAGTCACAGAAAGTGATTTGTTAGTTAAATCTCAATATGACTCACGTGTTTGTTTTTCTTTTCTTTAGGCTGTAGACACAGTGGAAATGAAAAATACCCCCCTCAAAAAAATAAAAAGAATAATGTGACATACTATGTTCAGTAGTAATTGTCAACAAAACATCATAATTCTATTTCAGCAACATAATAAGCATGTAATGACAGATGGCATCTGATGTGTCACCAAGGTACTGTTGAATACATTAATGATTCAATTTTGTTGTTGTTGTTGTTTTTTAGAGGGAATGACTATTGGGCACTGAGCATTTCCTGTTCTATTAATAATTTTGCTGTTATTTTTTCATTATGGTATATATCATTTTCTATCAAATATAGGCCAATATGTGCCTTGTTTATAATATATATTCTAACAAAAATGACAAGGGAAGAGTTGATATATTACTTAAATCAATCTAGCATATTGGTATGGTTTCTGTACTTTTTAAATGGCAAAAGAAAATGCAAAATAAAATAGAAGATGTGGAATGGCTGTTTAAAAATGAAAAGAATGGCTTTATTTCTGAATTATAACACAAAATTAGGATACTTTATGATTTCCAACTTTTTTCTTGCAAAGAGAGTTCATCTTCTGAATTATACCCTGGCTTTTCCACACAGCGTCTAAGACCTATGCTTTGCATTACTACCACATTAATCTAATATGGAATAAGTCATGTTTAGGAGGAAAGCTGATGTGCATATCTTTATTTGACATTCAACATTTCTAAATCTCACATCTCTCTAGTGTAAGTCAAACTCTATATTTTTCTTTATAAAAAATGAGCTAAATAATATAGACCATTTTGGTTGCTAAATATTTATTTTACCAAAACATATCTCTTAAAAGCCTTTGAGCCCATGAAGATAATTCTTCTTGCTGCATATAATCAACATTAATTTGATTGCACATGTGAGCGTGCACACAGCACATAGTTCCAAAATAATATATTTTTTGCTATGTGCATAAAATCTTGCAAATAAACTAGATGCATGAGCAAAACAAAAGGAGAAATATATTGAAACATACAAAGGATCTTATTCACCTCTACTTAGGATCCTTTATTTTGCATCATGTATCAAGCAAAAATAATCCTCTCAGAATATTAAGCAAAAACAATATGGCTCTGATGTATTTCTGCTCAATATTGTCTAATTTCCATAAAATGTCTGCAGGGTTTTGCACAAGATATCTCTTACTAAAAATTTTTATGGAAATAGGTCATTATATGTATTCCTAATAGAGAGCAATTTGTTATGTTTAAAAACAGCTTTTTTATAAATAGTTGTGAGTAAACACTCAGTTATAAAGCATTTTAAATATAGGAAATATATATGCTTATATTATTGACACATTTCTCACTCAAATGCAGAGTGTCTTTACAATCTAATTAGAACAGATATTTGGAAAAAAATGTAAAACACTTAGATTTCCAACAGTTATAGGAGGAAGTGATACAAGGTGTATCAGAATATGTAAAGTGTCTTTAATGTTGGGCTCATACACAAAAACAAAATTATTAAAACAATATATGTTACCTGTAATATGTACCAATATCTTTAGTTCCTGAGCAGCACATAATAAAATATTTTTATTTTTAAAACACACAATTCTAGTTAGTCTGGCTTTGATGTCAGTAAAAGTGAAAGAAATGTACAGCACCTATTCAATTATTTCAGTTAATATACAAGCATTAGGCATTCAAATTCCTAATTAAGAGACAACATGCCCTGTCAGGCATCTGCATGGGCTATTGAACATTGGCTAGATTGTTCCATAATTATCCCAGCTTAATAGTTCTAAAAACGGAGGCAATGTGCATCCATTGAAGGAAAGTATGGCTTATCACATAAGAAGGTGCCGTACACAGAACATGCTCTGGCTCCATGTATTCACACTGGAGGTTTTTACTGGAACATGTTTTAATTAATCCTTGAACAGAGAGCAACAGCACGCTACCAGTGAAAGTTGTTCAAACATTCTTTATTGAAAAAGGATCACAGCCTGTAGGCACAAATACATGTACATTTGTTGTAAAATTTGTATTGTTGACATACCCTCCTCACTCCAATTCTTGTATATCCTAAAATAGCAGTTAGCTGTGCTTAATTTTACCTGTAAACAAAACATACAAGGAAATAATATCATTCATTTAAAAAATTAAATCTGACATAGGTCATTTCATGCCTCATTAAAAAAATAATCAATTTCAGCATCATTTTGCAAAAACCATGTTTTTAACCATTAGCTGTAAGTTAAACTTTTTGAATATATAGAACATAATTGAATCTTTTTCAGGTCAAAGATAGTGGGGTTAAATAGATGAGGTGACATGCAAGGCATTCTTTATGTTTTATTATCTAGTTTAAATATCTGGCTGAATAGGGAAGTCATAGTAGATTTATAAATTAAGAAATATGTCTGCATTATAGGTAAAAGAGTTTGGCAAAGAAAGATAAAATGGCATTACATGTTTGAATAAATAAATAAACTCAGAAATTTTATAATAGTAAAGTAGTTAAACAATACCATTTATTTCTTATCCATTTAAAAGTCCTTGACTGTTTCTGAATATACAATAAATAACTTTCACAGTGTTGAATTGTTCCAGCATTTTCCCCTTATAATAAAAAATAAACATATATAATCAATAACAGCTAGGATTTCAACATATCAAGCACCTCAGAACTAGTTTTAGTCCAAATTAGATCTGAAATGTCCTCCTCTATATGAACATCCCTATTCAGATATTAACTATATATTCAAATGCCAACTGTGTTTGCATTACTGACCCTATGACACTGATTGGCTGTGAAGGCACCTGTGAGATAGTAAGGTTACTGATGATACCTAGTTCATTGGGGCTAGAACTGACATTAAGGGAAAGTCTATGATTTGGACTTCCAAAGCCTGGACCTGATACCAGAGCCAAAGGCAAAGAGTAGATTTCAGGTGAACATCAAAATCAAGCTACATTTCAAGGCACAGTTACCCTTTCCTCCACCTTTTGTTTCAATCAAGTAATTAGGGCAAGATCTTTACCATAAAAAGGAATCAAATGATCATTTCCCAAGGTTTTAGATGACATGCTTTATAGCCGGGAAAGGGGGCATGCGGAACTAGAAAACTGTTAGGTAATATACAGCCAGTACTAGAAGGTGACCCCCAAAAACAGAGTGGAAAAAGAAAGCCACTGAAATAAAATCGAGCCTTGTCACATGTGGGATGCCAGTAGGAAAGCAGTAGACCCTCTGACTGCCCTTGATCCTGCATGTTTAGGAGGAAGAGAAGAGAACAAAGAAGAAACTGATATATACTGAGCGCCTAATCTATGGTAACCACTGGTCCAAATGATGTGTGGGTTTGCAGGACAAGCTATGGAATTTGCAGGACCCAAGGCAACATGAAAATAGGGCTCCTATTAAAATTATTAAGCATTTAAAGACAGCAACAGCAGAGCATTACACTAAACATAGGCCCTCTAAGCACAGGACCCTCTGTAACTTTCAGGTCATATGTTCATGAGACCGGCCTTGCTGTTTTGACATCAGGACCCTCAAGAATGCTTTGCAGTATATACCATCAACCCTATTCCACAATTAGTAAACCGAGGCTTAGGAAAGTTTAACTGGTTTACCCACATTTACATACCTTGCAAAGAACAAAGAGATATAACTAAATCTCTGGCTCTTTTCATTTTACCATATGACTTGTTGATTTCAAAAGCTTTTGAAGCACAGTAGACGTGTTATACACATTCTTTTAAAGTGTATACATCTAAATGTATACATGCTCTTTATGTTTCATCTCACTATACAGTATCGTACACATCTCTCTGCAGCTCCCCTGCTTATAGTTTTCAAAATTGCAGCGGGCTTACACACCCGCTTGGAGGGAGACTGCAACATAGACAGAATGTCCACAGCAATCTCAGAGCTTTTGGGCATCGGCATCGAGTTAGGACCCCATTCTTGACATAGGAGTAGAATTGTGGCAGCCACAGGTCCAGTGGGCTGTTTCGCGGCTGATCCTCCTCTAACTACCCGTTGATATTGAAGGCCAGGCTAATTACTCTTACAAAGCCCCATGGTACTTGCAAACCTGACTTTGGGCCAATTTTTTCTCTTCTGGTTTGGATCAGAGAGGTGGCCTTTCACCACAAGTGTGCACTCTAAGAATCACTAGAGCAGGCCCACTGCTGGGGCAGGGGCGGCAGTCCATACACAGATATGTCTTTTTGAAGGAGGTAGATGAGACTAGGGCGTGCTCTAAATAGCATGTAACCTCCTCTGCACAAATTAGGCCCTCTGAATTGTATAAGCGAGCAAATCTAAATTTAGTGAACAAAAGAGGCTGAGAGATGCTGAGTGTAATTTTTATGTAAAAATAGAAAGTCTCCAAAGACATCTCTCTTTAAACAGATGAATGCAAATTACCAAAGTCATCCAAATCGCAAAGGTTGATTTATGCATTTTCCATTGTACCCATCAACAAACAAAGCCTTTTCTGTCTCTAAATAGTTATGCATGTGGGGTAAAGTTTCACTTTATGCACTGAGAAAGGCTGAGAGAAGAGAGATCCAAAGCAGCCATGTAAATAAATTGTTTCTCTCTTTTTTTTTTTCTCTCGAACACAGATTCTGCCAAATTGGCTGTCCAACTGTCTACTGTATCCACTTTTAGCAACTTGAATTTTAATTAAAAAATAAAAAATGTTTCAATGTTCTGTATCAGAATATATGATTAATTCTCCATTGGCACTTTGTGCCTTCAGCAGAGTGCAGGCACAATAACCAAAAGATAAAAATAAAAAATCAAATCCTGCATGAACGTAGACAGCAGTTCAATTCACAACTCAGCACCAGCCAGTGAGAAGAGGGGTTTTATTTGATGGCTCCTTCATCACTCAGTGTTTACCCTTTAGTCACACAACCTTTCATACACACATCTCTTAAAGTCGAGTGAATTATAGGCTATTAACTATGTACTTAAATGATTGTCCCATTTGAAACAATGAATTGCTTATATGTTTTTCACATACTCTCATTCACAGGGTTACTTTCTGTCCCTGTCCTCTTTCCAACATGCCCCCTTTTAAACATGAAGACTATTTTAAGTAATCTATAGCAAGAGCAGAGAAGTTCAATGTCTTGTTTCCCTGGTGCATGGCTACGTCACTTTCTCCGGAACTCTGTGTGAGAAGGGGCAGCACAACCCCACTCCACTTCTCTCGTCTCCTAGAGGAGAGACCTGCGTTCTGAGATTTCTGTAAGCCTCACAGAGCTGTGCCGGCTCCAAGAAGATGGCCATCTGCCTGGCTGGTGTGGCTCAGTGGCTGAGAGTGGACCTATGAACCAGGACAGGTCATGGTTCGATTCCCAGTCAGGTCAGGGCACCTGCCTGAGTTGCAGGCTCAATCCCCAGGAGGGGACTTGTTGGAAGCAGTCAATCAGTGATTCTCATAATGGATGTTTCTATCTTTCCCTCTCCCTTCCTCCCTGAAATCAATAAAATACATTAAAAAAAAAGTGCCCATCTCCCTACCTGCACAAGCATCCCAACTATGACAGTTTACACTTTCAGCTCCATGTGACACAGACAAAGCTGACCCCTTGGGGGGTGCACCAAAAGGTCAGGGACATTGGGCATTTAGCTCATTCTCTCTTGTCTCCTCCTCCATCACCACTGAGAAGTTGTAAACTTGGTGCTGAGCTGTGCTGGTTTAGGAAAGGGACTAACAGGTAGAGTGATTTTGTTTTTTTTTGTTTTGTTTTTTAACCATTTCAGTGTGGCTGATCTTGATTTTGTGCTCAACTGAAGCACTGCAACTTCTAAACTGGAATTTGGACCTCTTCTGAAACTATTTTATTCCTTACATGGTTGCTCAGCCTCTATTTCTGTGGGGTAAGAAAGATTGGGACTTCCTATTCCACCATCTTCCTGATGTCTACATATCTAAATAAAATACCCCAAATTCTCTATCGATGTTGAGGTATAATTTTCTTTAATATTCAAATAAAGCAGTTTCAATATTTAATCCTTTATTTTATTATGTATCTTTTTCTTAAAGATTTTTGAGAATAATTGGAATCTCAAGTTTCCATGATTGACTCTTGCTTCAAATTCACTTTTCCTCAATTCTTACTGTATATTTTTATATCATATTTCACAGTTGCTGTCCTCTCTCTTTTTTTGTTTTTTACTTTGCTTATGAAATGTATCACTTCTTCATTTCCTGGAGGTTGTTACATATCTCAGGCTTGAACTTAAATTTGAGAATAATGATTAAGAATGATAAGAGTACCATCATAATCCAGAATCCAGTGAAATATTCTCTATGGTACATATCAATTTTGTAAAGATGATGCCTTCCTGTCACGAATGGGAGATGGGGGAGGTCTTCCCTTTGCCCCAAGTCTTATTGATACCCTTTTGCATTGTTCCTCTCTGACACCTTTTTCAGCTTCAGGCCTATGTACTCAGCCTACATTAAATCTACTCTTTGATATTTCAAAGATACCTCAAATTCAAATATGTAAACTAAACCCATCACCTTTTATCCCAAGATTAGACCTCTTTCAGCATTTCCTAGCTGAACAATTGTAATATTTTTGCTAATTGTCTATTGCTTAAAAAGCAGTGACCCATTTAGTCAAGTAATGGAATAACGTTGTGTTCAAAGGAGCTCGAAAAGCAATAGAAAATGTCATATTTTTATTTTAAGTCTCTTGCAAATAGTTTAGGTACTTGAAGTACAAAGTTAACCAAAATAGATTTTTAATCATCTGTTACTACACAGCCTCTTGACTTCAAACACTCCTGAAAGGTTCTTATTTTCCTCTGCAAATAAATTTCCTTTCAATCTAAGTGCCCTATTCTTATTCTTATTTTATCCCTTTTATCTCTGCTCTGCTGATGTATGTTACTTATCCCAAATAGTCATATATTTAACACTTTCTTGCTCAGTCTAGACAGTAGTTTGCATCCTCTAATGTCTATTGGCAGTCATTTAATCACAATGCCAAAACTTGGCACCTTTGTCTTTCTTGCCTCAGAAGGTGTGTGAAGTGGGGAGAATAAAGGGTGGATAAAAGGGAAAAAGGGTTGATATTAAGCATAGATAGTAAGAATCTCCTCTTCTGGACCCCCACATGCTAATAACTTCATCCCATTATACATATGCATGTTTCTCTCATTGAGTTCTGCTAGAGGCCCTGTGGCCTGCGGGGATCAGCCCACTGTGAGAGCACTACCCATTCCAGTCAGCCCAACAACTGTGTACCCGCTTTCTGAGTGGCTGCTCCTGCAATAGAGTGCACTGACTACCAGGAGGCAGCTCCTGCATTGAGCATCAGCCCCCTGGTGGTCAGTGCGCATCATAGCGACTGGTCTACGGGTTGTTCTGGTCGTTTCTCTGTTTGGGCACTGGGCTTTCATTATATAGAATTGTTAAGAATGGAGTCTCTAAAGATTAGGGAATGAAAACTTAATTGAATAAACTAACAAATGTTAATGAAGTTTCTGCCAGGTGGTACCTTACATTATTACTCTGCTGTGACTTATTTTGTACTTCCAATATGTATTTTTGAGACTAAGACGAGCATTTTAATTGATTTTTGTCTCATATAAACTAAAAAACAAAGGCTTTATTTCTATTTGATTTGAAGGTACTAGAAAGCAACTCATTGTCTCAGTATACCTTCCAAATTTTTGCCAATTTCTCAAAAACCTGAGAGGTTATTTATATAATTCCTTAAGGGTTTTAAAGTTTTTAGGTTATTTTGAGATTATATCAATATAAGTTATATCTAATTAAAATATAAGTATTTAAATAGTGTTGTAATATATTTTTTAAATTTTAAAATGAGATTAGATTTCTGTTTTTGGATCACTCTAAAAAAAGATGAAATTAGATACCTTAAATATTAATTACTATTTTTAGTTTATATTCTAAATTAAAACTATACAGGCATATACTCATATATATAAAAATGCATTATATATGGATATTAATAGTAAATTTTTTTGATATATAATCCATATTAAAACAAACTACCAATTATGTTATTTTTTTCTTTAAAATATCAGAGAACAGGAACTTGGGAATTAAGATTGAGAGAAAAATATATTTTTATTTATATTAATAATATTCAACATTGAAAAATTCTATAAACAGTAAGAAAATTATATTTTATGTGTTATGTTAAAAGAATAACATAAAAACATAGTCATCATACATGTTACAAACAAGTGCATATTTCCTAATTAGTAAATTAAAATATCTAATGTTTGCACTTTTATTCACATTATTTTATTTTAAACTAGAAGCCTGGTGCACAAAATTCGAGCAGAGGGAAAAGTTGTCTCTCAGCCCAGCCTGCACCCTCTCCAATCTGGAACCCCTCGAGGAATGTCAGACTGTCCTGTGGGATTGGGCCTAAACGGGCAGTCAGATATCCCTTTCACAATCCAGGACTACTGGCTCCCAACTGCTCGCCTGCCTGCCTTTCTGATTGGCCCTAACTAATTCTGCCTGCCAGCCTGATCACCCCCTAACCATTCCCCTGCCAGTTTGTGAGGCCTAACTGCTCTTCTGGCAGCCTGTTTGCCCCTAACTTCCCTCTCCTGCAGGCCCGGACACCCATAACTGCCCTCTTCTTCAGGCCTGGTCATGCTAACTGCCCTTCCCTGCAGGCCTGAGTCCCCCCAAACTGTCCTTCCCTGCAGGCCTGGTCACCCCCAACTTCCCTCTTCTGCAAGCCTGGTCACTCCTAACTGCCCTTCCTTGCAAGTATGATCATCCCAACTGCCCTCCCTTGAAGGCCTGGTCCCTCCCAACTGTCCTCCCCTGAGGGCCATTTTGTGGTGGCCCTCTTGGGTCTACATATGGACAAGATCTTTGACCACATGGGGCAGCCATCTTGTGTGTTGTAGTGATGGTCAATCTGCATATTACTTTTATTAGATAAGATAGAAACCTGGTGCCTGGGTGAGGGCCAGCTGGTTTGCATTGAAGGGTGGCCCAGATAAGGGCGGGGGTTCCATTGGGATATAGGGCAGCCTGGGTAAGGAGCCTGTGGTGTTTGCAGGCTGGCCACACCCCCTGGTGACCCAAGTAGAGGCCCTGGGAGCTGGGATTTATTTACCTTCTACAATTGAAACTTTGTAGCCTGGAGCATGGCCTAGCCTCCTGCTCACTCTTTGGTGGCAGCCATTACTGTTGGGATTTACCGTGGTACCTCAAGATATGAGTTTAATTCGTTCCATAACCTTGAGGTATGGGAAACTATGAGATGCTTGAGTCGTGGTAAACTGGTGGGTCATGTGCAGCCGGCCGATCTGCGTGATTAGTCCTATCTCAAATGTTGCTAGTATTTCAAAGCAAAAATCACTCACTTGACGGCTCGTATCTCAAAAATTTCATATGTTAGGGCACTCGTATCTCGAGGTACCACTGTATTTATCTTCTATAACTGAAACTTTATAGCCTTGAGTGGAGACCTTGGTCAGCCAGAGTGTGTGGGAAGCTTGGCTTCCTCCTTCACTGGGTAAACCCAAGTCTCCCTCATGCTGGATCCATAGCCACAGGCATCTTGGTTGGGGTTAATTTGCATAGTTGCTTCTGATTGGCTGGTGGGTGTAGCTTGTGGGTGTAGAGGAGTAATGGTTAATTTGCATATCACTTTTTTATTTGATAGGATACTATAATTTATGCTTTATTACATTAAAATAATATAGTGCATTTTATTATGTGGTTAATACTTCTACTTCCTTTTGCTCTCTCTCAAATATATAAAATGTTTATGTCACTAAATAAATCTTTATTTTCCATAACTCTGTAATAAATACTTCTTTAAAAGATATATGGACTGTATGAAAATAAAGAAGTAAAATTTCCTGTTCCCATTGTCTCCTAATGTCTTTAATATCTCTCTTGTTGGAATGGATAACCATAGTTTGATAATGTCATGTGCATTAGAATTACCCAAAAGTTAGTACTAGCACCTCTTTTCTTAAGGACCTCAAAGGCCTCAGTTCTCCATTTTTTTTAAATGAAATGACATGATAATTCAGATAGTTTTCAACCATGAATTTGGAAATAAATAAAATTGGGACAGCTCATTGAGTTACACTGACTATTAATGTACTATTTTTACTACTTTTTTCCAGAAAAGTAAGGTAGGTAAAAGAACCAACAGGAAATGCATCTAGGCTGAGACTATCCAGAATTGAACCCAATATCTGGGCAATTCTATTGATAATCCTATATAATAAAAGGTTAATATACAAATTGACCCTAATGGTGGAATCACCAGAACGACTGCTCAACCAGTCACTATGAGGCACACTGACCACCTCTTGGCTTCTTTCCCCAGCCAGCAGGCTCTGATTGCCCAATGATGAATAGGGACCTGGGGGTGGGCAGTGGTGGGGGACTGGTCTGGCGAGCAGGCAGAATGGCCAAACTCTCAGATCCTCCTCCCCAGGCAGTAGGGAACTTGGGGTGGCTGGTGGCGGGGGTCAGGGCTGGCTGCTGGAAGTTGGGGAAGATAGCCCTGATTTGTAGGCCAGCCCTAGGGACGATATATGAATTTCGTGTGCCAGGCCTCTAGTTTAATTGATTTTTTCTTTTTGAGAAAGAGAAGGGAGAGAAACAAACATCAATGTGAGAGTGAACTATTGATCAGCTGCCTCCTACTGAGGATCAAGCATGCAACCCAGGCATGTGCCCTGATGAGGAATGGAACTGGCAACTTTTCAGTGCATGGGATAATGGCCAACCAACTGAGCCAAATCAGCCAAAGATCTCATAGATAATTTCTCAAGCATTGTATCGAATGGTTTGCACCAATATCAGCAGTTTATAAATAATATCATCAATATTTTAACACTTTTTATTGTACTACTAAATCTTTTGTTGCTTTTTATCATCTCCACTATTACTTAATTTATCTTAAAATATATATTTAAGATATTACTGTGGAGTTGGTATTATGGTAATCTTTGGCACAAGGCTTCTGATCTTATGTTTCTGAAATTATAATAGAAAATAATAGACACTAAATAATAAAAAATAAATATGATTATTATAAAATAAATAAACATAGCATTGAAATGGAATGTAACTGGTAAAGTTAACAAGAAGTAAAAACAGGAAATATTATTCTTTTTAAATAAAATTAAACATGATTAAGAAATTGTTTTAGAAATATGGGTTAATTCTTTAATTGGCTGAATTATTTACTAGTAAGTTGATATATTGTCACCTGAATAACAAAAATGATAAAAAGGTATGATTTAATTCATATTTAGTTGCAAACAAACTTTTTTATATAATATGTTCTTTATGTTGACTGAAAAAAAGGCAAGGAAGAAAATAACATCTTTGAAAATTGTTGAGCAAAAAGGTAATTTTATTTATTTGTTTTTTTGTCCAATTTTATTTACAATGTTCAGGCATTAATGTTAAGAGTTAGGAAAAAATATTCTATATGAATCAAGTCCTGCATCTTATTTTTTCTCCAAATTTAATTATTTCCAAAATATAATATTATCTTTATTTCTGTTTTTATTCTCTACCTTGTTATGACCACATCCACTTATAGTCAATAAAATTAATTGGCAAGTTATTTTGCTTTTATAGGTTTTTCTTTTTGTAGAGGCATTAGGCAAATTGCTCCTTCACAGAAGCTATTACTTTATTACTTTATTCTTTTTTATAATGATCATTAAATAATCAAATTATGGTATCAAATGGACCAAATTTAATTTGTAAAAAGGCCTCAGACATGTTCTATATGAGAAACTGTAATTAGTAAATCTGAAAATCAATGGCATATTTATGTAAAGTTGACTCAAATAGGTTTTCCATGGTTATACCATCAGTAATGTAAATCTTATCCCTAATCTGGGCTTGTCCTTGCTATAACATCAGGACAATGACATATGTCACTAGAATCAAATGAAGTTTAGAGATTTCTTTTTAGATGTTCAAAAACGTTTTAAAGTAAGAGAATTAAAGACAATAAAAATGATCTGTTCATAGCCAAGCAACATTAGAGATAAAGTTTTTGTCATTTAAATAACTAATAAAAATATGTGTGATATGTTAGGCATTCTATCCCAATTATTTTTATTGGTTTATAAATAAAGGCTTTTTTAAAAGTATAATAATGCTCAAATGCTAGGTCTAATCCTGGTCCTAGTTCTCATCTTATTTATCCTTAATCCTAGCAATTTGTTTAGTTTTTCTTTGCTCCATGATGAATGGTTCATTTCTAGAATCAATTCTGATAAAATTGAGATACTTCAACATATTCTCTGTCCAAAAATATTTAGTATACAGAAGCATTCTATGAATGACATATTCTTATAACATCGCTCCTTTGCTAAATAAAATACAAGAATATATTCTAGAATATATTTAATGAAGAGGTGTTATTGGTAAGTGAAATGAATTCAACTTAGTTTTTGGGGTATTCAGAAAAAGAGGTGACAGCAAGGCAGAATTAATTTGAGCCTTAGCTCTAAGGCAAAAGCCTTGGATTAAATTTTCCATATTTAACTGTGACATCAGGCAGAACTAAAGTGATTTGAGCCAAGTTCTTTTTGTAGTGAGGATGTGGAGAGTTTTGTTTCTGTCAATGTGCCCGGAAAGTGGTGATCCAGCACTATTGTGTAATAGAATAAAAGAAAACTAAATGAACTTTGAAAATTTAAAGTCTTGTTATTAGAAATTAATATCCTTGACCACCTAAATATTTTAGATAATTCTTAAGAAATATCAAATTTTAAGTAAACCTTTTTCTAGCTGGATTGCTTAGATAAGTTACCTCATTCAGAGTGACTAGATGAATTGCTTTGCTTAGTCAAATTATCTAATACTAGAGGCCCAGTGCACAAATTTGTGCACTAGTGCAATCCCTTGGCCTGGCCTGCAGGATCTGGCCGAAACTGGCTGTCAAACACCCCCTGAAGGATCCCAGATTGTGAAAGGGTGCAGGCCAGGTCAAGGGACCCGACCAGTGCATGATTGGGGCCACGGAGGGACACGGGAAGTTGGCCAGCTGGGATGGGCTCCAGGGTGTATCCAGCCTCTCTCACTTAGTTTCAATTGCCCAGACCCTAGCAACAAACTAACCAGTCAGAGCATCTTCCCTGTGATAGACAGTGCACATCATAGTGAGCTGTTGGATGGCCTTAGCATATCATTAGCATATTACACTTTAATTGGTTGAATGGATGACTGGATGACTGGACACTTAGCATATTAAGCTTTTATTATATAAGATTATATTTTCCTAAAATAATTGTGATTTTTGGGAGGCAAGTTGATGCTGAGTTCTTTTTTTTTTTTAATAATGTTTGAATAATAGATGTTCAGGATTTTTAAGGTTTTTCTGGACTTATGACATCATCAAGAGGATCACATTTATATTTGTTCATTTAAATTCAGCCAACATTAATTGAGCTTCTCCTTTGTGACAAGCATTGTGCTATATATATCTGCAGTATATATGGGGATAAAAAAAATCATTAGTCCATATATCCAAGAAAAATCATATAGTCCATATATCCAAGAAACTTACTATAAGGAGTAAGTAACCATGTTAGTTATCTGTGATTATTTAGCAACTCACTCCAAAAATGGAATGACCTACAATAGCATTACTCAATTATTATATCTCATGGTTTCTGTAGGTCAGAAAGTCAGGAGTAGTTTCAGTATGTGAATCTGATGAGGGGTGTTTCATGTGGTTACACTCAGATGTTGGCTGGGTGGCTTACAAGACCCACTCAATTGAATAGAAAGTTGGTGATGGCTGTTGGCTGTAGTTTTAATTTTTCTCCTCCGACACCTTCCTATTAGGTTGCTTGAGTTTCCTCACAGCAAGATAGTTGGGTTTTCCCACAGCAAATAATTCAAGAAACATACAGAAGCTGTATTGGATTTTACGAACTAGCCTAGGAAGGCAAACACTATCACTTACTTTGCATGCATTTTTTTTCATATAGAATCACCATGGTTCAATATTGGAGTGGGCTACACTGGACACATGATCATTAGAGACATCTTAGAGGCTGGCGACCACAAAAATAAAAATCAAATGACTACAAAACAGTATATAAATGCAACAGTGACATATACATGGTAGATACATAGTCCAGAAAAGAATAAAATTCATAATTATATTTGAAAAAATACAGATTCCAATTTGGAATTATGTTGTGAAAGCTAATACATTTCCATAATGAGATGAAATTGGATATATGAGTAGTCAGTTTCTAGAAGTAAATATTGTTTTTAATATATTACAAATATCTAAGTCTGCATTTTCAATGAAAGTGTAGATTCTTTTCCATTAGAAAAATAAGTCAACTTATATAATATTGCCATACATAGGGATAAAAGTTTAATAGTTTTGACCATTTTTAATACATTTTTCTTCGTATTATTCATTTTGGATAATAAAAATTTCATTGACAAATCTTTATTTAAGAACATGATTCTGAACAATTTAAAAGAACCAAATACTATAAATTATAAGTTGACAAGGGAAAAATGGTGTTTGGAATGAATAACTGCCTTACTACTTTGATTAATGTTAATAGAAATTAACTAAATCAAGCTTACATATAAATTACAATTGGCCAGTTGTTTGAAGGATCTGGATTTTTGTGAGCATCAATAGTATATGTATATGACCTCAGCAAGAGTGGGATACTAGTATTTGTGAATTGTTTCATGAGAGATTTCTACTCTCTCAAGCCTGATATCCTTCTGATGATCATTGAAAGTGTTAGGAATTTGATTTTTTAAAAGTGTAAAATAATGAATACATTTATTTTTAAGGACAAGTAGAAAAGAATTTTCTATAATTGTTTCAAGAACTTGCCAAAGGAGCTGACACAGGACAAGATATAAAATTAGTGTGATTTCCTCCTATATTTACTCATTAATAACACTAATTGTATATATGTATTTCATGGATCAGTAAAAATAATAAATCACAATAAAACATTCATAAATTTTGTAACTCTCGGCATTTTAATTAAACACCACAGCTAAATATTGGTGACATATTTAACCGAAGGTTATATTCTGTTTAGACCATTAGAATAGCAAGTTTCCCTGTTCTCTTATTACTCTTTAAGCAATCACTTCTAATGAAGATGGCAGCCATCATTTAAATACACATCATTAGGTAAAGAACATAAATGTCAATAAAACATTTTCTATTAAGTATCAGGCTGATGGCACCATAAAAATGAAAATTTTTCAAGTTGTAAAATATAGTCAAAGTCATAATGGAGTACATTAATATGGTTTGGCATTCTCTCAGTATCCCTGAGTGAACTGAGAAAGAACTTTAATTAAAAATGATTTTGATTGCTTCACATTTATACTGTGAGAAACTGATAGTGTTTTCTAAGAAACTGTTCCTCACATAAAATTAAGATAGATAGATGTACAGAACTTCTCAAGTAGCTTCATTTCATCCCATTTGAATTTAAAAAATTATTGGTTATTATTTGGATTTATTCCACACAGGGGGCTTTAATTTGTATGTGCCCATTAGTGACATAAGCCCATTTTAGGCTATATGTGTTAGTCAATGTTTGTAAAGTGTACATTTTCTATAATTGTTTCAAGAGCTTGCCAAAGGAGTTGACACAGGACAAGATATCAAATTAGTGTGATTCCCTCCTATATTTTCTCATTAGTAGCACTAATAAATGACCCTCCAAATTTGCCCAATTGTATTCAAACTACATTTTCCAAAAGTAAAGATCTTTTGAACATTTCGGTTTTTTTTGTTGTTGTTTTTTAACTATATGCCCATGCATACATTTAACTGTACTTTATAAATAAACAACAAAAAGAATTTTTAAAAAAGAATTGTTTCTGACAACTCTAACTTCAAAACAATTTTGTTTAGAATGTCAAGACAAACAGATATTTCAATCCTAAATTAAGAATTTTACTACTGTTAATCTTGCCCAAAGCATTAATTCCTCATGAAAAAAAAATGTAGTTTAGCATTAATTTCAGAGCTTGTTTTCGATATGCTCTGCAAGGAAAATATTCATATTTCAAGGTTATATAACCAAAAAATGTAAAACTAACATTAGATGTATAAAAAGGTAAACTAAAATTAGATGCATAAAGATAAAATATAAACCTGAATCAGTCTAAAAAAATGTAATGGCAACCCTATACTAGCTAATATAAGCCTTTTGAAATATCACCTTATTCATTATGTTCCTTGGTATTGGGCATTAATGCACAGCTTTGAAGGAAAATCACAAGGGACCTGGAGACGCTTGCCTACTCTGAAAGGCATAGAAGCAATGTGTTAAAAAGACAGACATCAGTAACTACACAACTAACTGCAGTCCTCCAGTAAGCAGCTGTTATTTTCAAAGGCAGAAATAGTAAACACCGAGCAGTAGGAATTCACAAAGTGGATATCTAAAATTTTGCATAAGGAATTCACTTATGTGAATTCTTAATAAAAAGGAAAAATATATAAAAGGTCATCATGACCAGAACCTCTAATAGGCTAAAAGTTTGGATCGGGCCTAAACGGGCAGTTGGACATCCCTCTCATAATCCAGGACTGCTGGCTCCCAACTTTTCAACTGCCTGCCTCCCTGATTGCCCCTATCTGTTTCTGCCTGCCAGCCTCATTGATGCCTAACTGCCCTCCTGCCAGCCTATTTGCCCCTAATTGCCCTCCACTGAAGGCCTGGTCAACCCTAACTGCCTTCCTCTGCAGGCCTGGTCCCCCTCATTTGTCCCTCCTGTTGGCCTGATCACCCAGAACTGCCCCCTTTGCAGGCATGGTCCCTCCCACCTGCCATCCCTTACTGGCCATCTTGTGGTGGCCATCTTGTATCCACATGGGGGCATGTATCTTGTGTGTTGGAGTGATGGTCAATTTGCATATTACTTTTTTACTAGATAGTATAGAGGCCTGGTACATGAGTGGGGTTGGGGGCCAGCTGGTTTGCCCTGAAGGGTATCCTGGATCAGGATGGAGTTTCCCTTGTGGCATGGGACAACCTGGGCAAGGGACCTGTGGTGGTTCGCAGGCTGGCCACACTCCTCAGTGACCCAAGTGGAGGCCCTGGTATCTGGGGTTTATTTATCTTCTATAATTGAAACTTTTGTAGCCTCGAGCAGAGCCAAGCTTCCAAATTTTTGTTGGAATTTATTTATCTTCTATAATGAAACTTTGTAGTGGAGACAAAACAGGCCAGGACTACAGAAGCTTGGCTTCCTCCATCACCAGGGGCAACCCAAGCCACAAGCTCTCTCCAGCTTCATGGATGCTTCTATTTTTGTTGGGAGTTATTTATCTTCTATCATTGAAACTTTGTAGTCTTGAGTGGAGGCCTGGGCCTGCCAGGGTGTGTGGAAAGCTTGGCTTCCTCCATTGCTGGGAAACCCAAGTTTCCTGCTCACTATGTGACCAACCCATCTTGGTTGACTTAATTTGCATACTCACTCCTGATTGGCTAGTGGGCATGGCTTGTGAGTGCAGTTGAATGATTATTAATTTGCATATTTCTCTTTTATTAGATTGGATAAGCAAAGTTTGGCCTCTTTGATAGGAACTAAAGTAGTTGCTCTAACTGGTTTGGCTCAGGGAATAGAGCATTGGCCTACAGATTCATTTATGGTCAGGGCAAATGTCCAGGTTGCAGGTTCAATCCCCAGAAGGGGCATGCAGGAGGCAACCAATTGATGGTTCTCATTATTGATGTTTCTATCTCTCCCTCCTTCTCCCTTCCTCTATGAAATCAATAAAAATTATCTTATATAATAAAAGGCTAAGTGACATCATGCTCTTGCACTATGCCCTCCCATGACATCATCACAAGATGGCCACCACAAGATGGCTGCCCTCACGTCATCACAAGATGATTGCCATAAAATGGCCACCACAAGATGGCCAGCAGGGCAAGGCAGTTGTGGGTGATCAGGCCAGCAGGGGAGGGCAATTGGGGTTATCGAGTTGGCAGGGGAGCAGTTAGGCAGCCTGGCAGGAGAGTGATTAGGGAGCAATCAGGCTGGCAGGAAGAAGTGGTTAGGGGCAATCAGGCAGGTAGGCATACAGTTAGGAGCCAACAGTCCCAGATTGTGAGAGGGATGTTCTACTGCAGGTTTAGGTCCGATCCCTGTATAGCAGTTGGACATTCCGCAAGGGGTCCTAGATTGGAAAGAGTGCAGGCTGGCTAAGGACAACGCCCTCCTGTGCACCAATTCCATGCACCAGGCCTCTAGTATTAAAAAAAAGAAAGAACTAAAGTAGTTGGCAGGAAAATCCCATAAACTGAAATCTGTGAGAAATTTGTCATGTTCAAATATTTCAACTGGGTACTCAGACATTCTATCCATACCTGGAGACTTACGTAACATTTCTTGTATGTGCTGTTTCATCTGTGTAATGGGGAAAATAATAGTATGCAAAGACAGAGATTCTCAGTCATACACTTTGTGTAGCCTTTCTTAGCTTAATATTTATATTTTTATTTTTAAAACTTTATTCAGTTATAATGAAAACCCTAATAAAGTTTTTTCTAGGTGTAAATTTGGCAATCATCTCTGACTGATGCCTTGTGTTCAAAAGATAATTTAAGAATGTCAGTTGCATATGTATGCAGAAGAAGAGAGTCAATATATAAATTTTTATTACAAAGCAAATAAAATAAAAATAAATAAAATAAAATCCTTATTTTAAACAAGAGTTTTCCTTTATAATCAATATGCAGAAACATTTATTATTTTGAATATATATTAAAATTAAATAGATAAAAATATCTGATGTAATAAGTATATAGTAGTTGGTAAATATTGCTTATAAACTTGAATTTATAACTCTTGAAGTGATCTTGTAATCTGCCATCCCACTTATTCAAGGGGATTAATCATGAGTATATTTCTATCAAATGTGAGTTCCTCTATGTGATGGGAAGCTCACTACCTCATGACAGAGGTGATGGCATGTCTAATTATTCCTAATTGTTAGTAAATTCGACTTTAAGTTCAAATACACCCTTTAATAACTAGCACTTTTGAATTCTATTAACTCCTGTGGAGAAATAGACAATGAGTTTGTTTTCTTTTCTACACAATAGTTCTTTAAATATCTAAAGGCAATATTCCAGTCACCTTCCAGTTATTTCTTAATTATAAAAATATTTAATATATTTGATTTGTTTGATTTGGCTTTCTAGTGTATTAATGTTAACTTAATGTTTCAAGTTTCTTTGTTTATATCTATATATCTATATATCTATATCTATATCTATACCTATACCTATATCTATATTTATATCTATATCTATCTATATATACTTCTTTATATATAATACATATGTATTGTTAAATTGATTTGTTGTTGCTGTTAAGAAAAAAATACTAAGAAAAATAAGTAAGTGTCGAAGTGCAAAAAATGCTGGTATACTCATTAAAATGTGATTAGAAGTTTAAATTTCAAATACATTAACACTGACATTTTATCTTTTAAATGATGTCAGATAATGAAGGTCAACACAAGCAAGCGTTCTGTTTTGGCCCTTTAGTTGGAAGCACACTGTACTTGGACTTCACAGCAGGGAACTGTCAGGCCCCGTTCTCCTCTGTGCAGCTACCCTCTAAGTGCGAGCTTACAGCTGGCTCCAGCATATGGTAGTGTATGGAGATATTTTTTGGGGTCCACTGCCTCAATCACTATTTAATGATTAATTACTGCAGTCTGATGTCAGGGTGAGACATTCAGTGCTTCAGGTAAAAATCTTAACTATAGAAAATGACAGCAAGCAAGGTTTTGAAAGCTGAGTTACTTTGTATTTCTTCTGATGAATTACTTGCTTTTTCTATTCACTTGTAAAGAGTAAGGTTAAAAAAAAGGAAAGAAAACCGCACACACAAAATCGTCAAGTAGCAAACGCCAACAATGACAGTGGTGGTATTCAGCAGAATAGTCTATGATTGTCACTCACAAAGAGAATAAGGCAGACAGATACACAATGACTAACTCTACTGGAAACCAAGCAAACAACTTCCAATTGACATTCCAGGACATAATGGATCTGAGCTGTGAAAAGATTTTTCTAACAATGTTCCTAGTAAGCAAATAAGGGTGAGATAAATTTTCTACAAATAGATGGTTTTGAACTTTCTACATACTGAAGAAAGAGGTGGCAATATTCTTTGGCCATACTTACCTAGGAAACAAACTGGTAAAAAGTCCAACCTGGTATTCAATTATATAACGCCTCAGTAATCTCATATAACTCACAATCATTTATGTTGAAATAAGTTTTAGTTTAAAAAACAGTAACAGTTAACTAATCTAATTATACAACTAAAAATAAACTTTGAATTCTGAGAAATTTAGATCACAATTTAAAATAATCAAAGAATTATTAAACATTGGTACTGAATTAAATTAATCTATATTTTATTTTTAAATTTTAATTATTGTTAGTAACCATTTGGCAATTTTTTTTTTCTCATTGATGTCTGTTCTTCTTAATTATAGTGTATCTGAAACAAGCTCAAAATATTTGTAGGGAACCAGAAATATTTTTTAAAATTTGCTAAATAGCTATTATTCAATGCTATTGCTTAATATACTTTGGACACACTTTGGCAATGGACTAAGAGATGACTGGAAATGTCTTAAAAGTGTGAAACAATTTACTAAGATCAATTAGGATTACAATGCTCATTTATTAATGGATCCCAATAGCTCCCCAATTTATAAATGAATTTTAGAGATTTCAAAAAGAGATTTATAAATTTGTTATGTAGAACTCGGATTATATTTTTAATTGCATAATTTTACGAATATGGGTTATATTTCTAGGTTGGACTGCCAAAATATTTAAACTTAAAATTGAATGCATATATTTACAATAAAAATATAGTAACAGAGGTAACTCTGAGACAATATATGGTATTGCAACTACAGGTTAGTAATATTAATGTTTGCTTTTTTAAAAATGTATAGGTTCATCCCCGCTGGTTTGGTTTCAGTGGATAGAGTGTTGACCTGTGGATTGAAAGGTCCTGTGTTCTATTCCTGTCAAGGGCACATGCCCAGATTGCCAACTGGGTCCCTGGTAGGGGGCATGCAGGAGGCAGCAGATCAATGATTCTCTCTTGTCAATGATGTTTCTATCTATCTCTCTTCGTTCCTCTCTGAAATCAATAAAAATATATTTTAAAAATGTATAGGCTCCAATTTGGGATTTAGAGATCAGATGAATTTCATATTCTCAGCAATGAATAATAATTCAAGTTATTCCACAGATGCCTATGCCAAGCAAGAAGAGTCCTAACTCATTAGTTTCAAATATGTGTGGATACCTGCAAGTCACATGGTTACTTTTGGGGGACTTCTCCAAAGAGAACAAAATAAAGCAAAATCTCAAATCATTAAATAAATATAGACTTTTTCTTAAAAAAAGGAGAAGAATTACAATTTTAAAATTACTCTTGTTTTCCCTGTCTTAGGTAGATATAGAGCATTCAAATAAATATTATACATAGACCCCAAAACATAGAAATAGTGTTCATTTTTACAACATTATTTTCTCCAACATTTAAGTAGTTTTAAAATCTATTAAATTATAAATAGGCAATTTACTTCGCTTCTGGTCTGTATGTCTAAATCATTTAAATATTTTCAACTTCATTATAGATCACTATTGCTCATTTTGAGAACCAATCAGTGAATTCCAAGAAAGGTGGCAGAGACAAAACTTTCAAACTAAATATTCAGTTGGCAAAAGATAGATGATACGAATTGGACAATTTGGCTATTATAATTCCTAGCTGTTTCCAAGTTCCCCAAAGCGCTGCCACAGTTTAGCTCTGAATTGTTATTACTTTGAATAGCCACACAACACATTTTGGGCTTGTGTTCAGTGTACAAAGAAAAAGAATGAGGAAATGATAAAGGAAAAGATTTGGGGCATGCCTGTTTTATCAGATCCTGAAGATAGTTATGGTATAAAGTTGAGAATTTCTGATGCAAGTTCATCTTGATTCTTGTTGAAATGGCTCTGCAATCACAAAATCAGCAAGCACAGTACCTAACCACAAATATTACAAAGGTACCAAACTCATTCAGCCTACTCTAAACCTGAAATAGAAGCATTCTAATTTCATTTGGTTGATCTGGCATATTTATATCCCCAATTTAATGAAGCCTGAAGAGTCAAACTAGTAGTGTTATGATGAGTTAACACCATAGCTTTGATTGCTCACCATCCAAATAGCAAAATTTCCTAATATCATTTTATGGGACTTAAAAGACATTAAACTAAATATGATTGCTGCTCCATAAAATGGTAGAATAGTTTTTCATATACTGTATATATGCAAATACAATATTCCATCTCAACCTCCAGTGCCCATAGCAAGTTACCTTTACAGCTTAGATTGAATAACTATTATTGATTTACATCCTTCTAAATCTCACATTTTGTGTAAATAAGACAAAGCCAAGCTTTCAAAAAATAGAACAATGCCTTATACACAATACCATCTTGTTAAAAGCTTTGCCTCATTATGCAAAGTATCCTTACCCATTTGAAATAAATTCATGATACATGGAAGACAATGCATATGACCTGAAAATTACAAGGAAATCTTAATGTCAAATGTTTCATATACCTCTCATTCCTTCAGAGAAATGCTGGGCTAGAGGTAGGGGAGAGTCAGAAGAAAAGGAAATAATTATATTCTAAAACTTAAGTGAGTATATACTGTAGGGACTTTCAATTTCTAGCTTTTAAAAGCACCAATAAATGTTATATCACTATTTTATCAGTCACTCAGGAATCCCCAGGTTGCAAAGCCTTTATATCGTTATGAATGTCAGTATGTACATCTTAGAATTGCAGACATCTTGTGAGGTTCATTTTTTTTCCTTCAAATTAGTTGATGTAAAGAGAATTGTGTAAAGCAGAATAACAAGGTAAGGCCTAAAGTTGTATCTAAAATATATGCCTTTAGTTGTATGAAAGGCTTCCTCTTTCCCCCAACCCTCATGATACGCTCAGTAAACTTTCCTTTATGGCTTTCTTCACTTTTTTCACTGACATGATGACAACCATGACAATCATATTTTATAGAGGTATGCTCTCAATGCACTGATGTGTAAAATAGGTTTACTCCACTTAACGCTGCTCTTTACTGAAGAAACTATGTCACAATTACTTAGCTATAATGATAGAAAAAACTCAAAATAGCCTTACTTTGGGTAAGCATCACAAGTTAGGATACATGTTTGGAATATCCAACTTTGCCAAACTTCTTTTTGTTTTGTCTCTCAAGCATATATTCACTGATAGGACCTAGAATCCTACTTTTATTTCCAGCCTAACAGTTCTTGACTATTATTTTGAAATTGGAATAATATTCATTTTAAATTTAAATAAAATTAAAAGCCTTAAGTCTTTTTTGAGTCTTAACATAAGCATCTTTCCATATTTTAACATTTCAAAATAAACATCTTCCCATACTTCAATATAATTACATTGATTATATTGCATGGTTTCAAAATTTAAATGTACTAAATTACCTGTATTTGATATAGAAAGCAAGTACTTAGGAATTCTTGCATCAAAATTAAAATGATCATTAATCAAACCATTCAAAAAACATATAGAAAGAGTCAATAGAAATAGGATATCGAAATCACTAGGCACCAAAACATTAGAAAGTTAAGGTCCAATCTGAGTGGAAATACACATATACCACTTTCACAAGAAATTTCACAACTCTTGAAATCACAAGCCATCTTAAGGATTCTATATAATAAAAGGGTAATATGCAAATCGACCAAACGGTCAAACAACTAATTGCTATGATGTACACTGACCACGGGAGGGCAACTGCAAAATGCAGGAGCTGCCCCCTGGTGGTCACTGTGCTCTGACAGAGGGAGCACTGCTCAGCCAGAAGCCCTGAGCCAGGCTCATGTCTGAAAAGTGCAGCGGTGTGGCAGGAGCCTTTCCCACCTCAGCACCTGCACTAATGATGTTTGATTGCCAGCTCCCCAGGGAGTGAGCCTAATCTATCAGCAGATATCTTCCAAGGGCTCCCAGTCTGCAAGAGGGCACAGACCAAGCTGAGGGATACACCCTGAATGCACAACTTTCATGCATTAGGCCTCTATTTAAAAAGAAGGATCAGAATATAGAGAAATTAGAATATTTTTGTGAGGAGTATATCTTTCAAGAAAGGTGATGATACTATTGTAATTAACTAGTTATTAATAATATAAAAGGAGCAAAGGTCAAATATTATAGGCTTTATACTTTCTAGGGAGCCACTGATCTATTCCTAGTAGATTGCTGGGAGAAAAGACTGTACAGGGAGAAGAATAGACACATGCCTATTAAAGTTGGGGTGAAATAAAGAAGATACTTATCTGAAAGTCACACCTGGTTACAAGTCAATAGACAAAAATGGGCATGGCTATGGCAAAGGCATGAAATTTGGGATATTTCATGTCCTAAATCAGGGGTGGGGAATGTCCAGACCAAGGGCCATATAAGGTCCATGAAGTCATTTGGTCTGGCTCTACCAAGACATTAAGGGTGAGTTAGTTAAATGTTTGATCAAATATAGCAGGCTAAATTGATAATTTTGTATGGCCCACAGTGACATTATAAATATCCAAATGGCCCTTGGCAGACAAGAATTCCCCACCTCTGCAAAGGAGTTTGTACTCTCTTGGTTTTTTCTTATGCTCTGGGTCCTCTTATTGACCATCCCCCTGCATTCATCTACATGGCCCACAGCCATGCAGACCATACACACAATGAACTGAAACTATCCTAAGGCTATACTTAACCCAGCTCCAACATGGAAAGGAAACACTGGACACTGGCTTTGCTTCTAGAATCACTGAAACTCCAGCTATGCTTCTTTTATGACTGGAATGGAGCTTTGGGAGCACAGTGATGAAATTCCACACACAAAAAGAATCCTCATCTTCTAGTATGGTCTCTGAAAATTCTTTTTCTCTACATATCATAAGGAATCCAGAACCTATTGGGAAATAGGACACAACAATTTATCAGATAACATTGGTCTGTGAGAAACCTTCACCCCAACTAATGGGATATGATGCTTTCAGAAAGTATCCTGCCCTGAATTTGTCAGGGACATTGGCCCCTTCCTGATAAATCTAGAAACTTGACTAACTCTTACAGTGATGGAGTAAGTAAGGAAACTGTTACTACTGTGATATAGCACTGCACTTGCTGAATTTCTGAGGATGCAAGTGTTCCTATGCAACAGATGAGAACTCCATGAGAGAGAGTGGTGTTGACTTAGAATCACATTGAATTCTGTCAAAGAGCACCTAATAGGTGCCAAGATATAAAAGAAGCTAGAAGAGAAATTCTAGAGGATGAAAAGAATTCCTTTGTTTTCCTGCAGAAGGGATTTTCAGGGAAGAGGATCATTGAATCCCAGAAAATTGATGAAAGATCTCTTGGAAAGGATGAGTCATATTTAAACTTCTGCCAGAATCAATGAAACTGATACAGCTCACAGGATTCCATCCAAATAAAAAATGTGTTTCCTTTACCCTTGCGATTTCTCATTTTTTTTCACTGACCCTTCAAATATTCCAAACTGACTAGCAAAGCCATATATGAGGTTGTTATGGGGTTAAAAACAAACAAAAAAGTTCAAGATCAAGAGCTAGAGAAGAAACTAACAAATGTCCTTTATACTTAATAGATTTTCAATATGAAACAGGCTCCATCTGGGCAGAGAGGGAATGTATTTAATGCTGAATCAAACAAAGGCTTAAAGAAAGGAGATTTAACAATGGCATATATCCTCTAGTGCGATCCCATGATGATACTTCAAGGATAAAAGCTAGGGCATTTGTTATTTCAATTTTCCAGTAAATAACAATTTTATGTTTTTTGATCAGAACAAACATTCATCTTGCTTGTGATTTGCAGTTACTAATTTCCAATAAATTTTAACCAGAATAGGTGGGGAAGTCCCCAAATAACATATTGATTTCTCTGTAAATACATTTATTTCTGCCTTCATTGTGAAGAACATTTTTGCTGGGTACAGAATTATATATTGGCCATTTTTTTTCCAGATAAAATTCTGGAATTCTTTGGTTTTAATTGTTTCTTTTCTGAAATGAGTTATCTTTATGGCAGGCAATATAGAGGCAATAAATTCTCTTTTTTATGGCTGCAATCAAAATCATCTGTGTGTTACTTTTTCAAAAAATATCATTTCTGTGTGATGCACTTTCATGTGGTATTTTCTGCTTCTTAGAGATTCTTCACTCTGTACTCTCTGTCAATATAACTTTTATTTTCTATTTTTCCTTCTGAGATATCAGTTCCATGCAATTGTTGTTCTTTTCACAGTGTATGATCTGTCTTTTGCACATTTTTTTGTATTGTACATTCTCTTGTCAGTTCATTCTTCAATTTAAACATTTTACTCTAATCTCTTCAATGGCTATTAAACTCATTCACTGAGTTCTGAATTTTAGTAATTGCATTTTTCATAAAATTTCTGTTTTATTGTTTTTAATTATCTATAAAACTACTCCATTATCTTGAACCTGGGTATCACATTTTTATTTAAATATTAGAGGCCGGGTGCACAAAATTTGTGCACAGGGGATGTGGTGTCCTTCAGCCCAGTCTTCACCCTCTCCAATATGGGAACCCTTGAGGGATGTCTGACTGACAGGATCAGGCCTAAACCTGCAGATAGACATACCTCTCACAAGCCAGGACTGCTGGCTCCTCACCACTCATCTGCCTGCCTGATTGCCCACTAACTGCTCCCTTGTAGGCCAAATTGCCCCAACTGCCCTCTTCTGCAGGCCTGTGACCCTCAACTGCCCTCCCCTGCAGCCTTGGTCATCCCCTGCTGCCCTCCTCTGCCAGCCTTGTCACACTCAACTGCCATTATCTGAGGGCCTGGTCTTCCCCAGCTGCCTTCTCATGCCAGCCTGGTTGTCCCCAACTGCCCTCCACTGCTGACTTGCTTGCTCACAAATGCCCTTCCCTGCTGGCCATCTTGTAGTGACCATCTTGTGACAATGTGGTGGTGAGCATCTTACGATGATGTCACAGCAGCCATCTTGCAATGATAATACACAAAGCCACCTAGGCTTATAGTATATAGAATGCCTTTAATAATTTTAGACTTTTGATGTATTAATTTGTTTTACTCTTAGTTTTTGTTTATACCTGGTTTCTTTTCATCTAATGGTGGCTATTTAGAATGAAAATGATTGAGGATCATGTAAAGCTCTGGATTACAATATCTCCATTCACAGAAAGTCCACTTTTGATTTTGACATGAGGTCAGACATTGGGCTGATTTAAAAATTGGCTTCAGTTTTTGTGAGAACGACTCTGTTGTGTGTGCTGTCATCTTACAATGCACTTCTTGCAATCCCATTCTGAATCCATAGAATTTACTATACTTTGGTGAATATTGGACTCTAATTTTTATACTTTTAGCACCATGATACTCTCAAAAACTTCTCAATATTTCAACTATGATTTTGAAAACAAAACAAAACATATAAACATTACAGAGGAAGTGGTACTAATATCTGTCTATTTACTTACTAGGGTTCCCTTATTTCTATAATTTTATTTTTTCTGCATACTTTTAAATAAATAAACATCTGTAAGTTTCAAATAAGCATAGACATATACATACATGTATACAGGTAAGTGCAAATATATGTATGACATAAATAGCATATATACAATATTATACATATATAATTATAGTGGCAGCTTTGAGAAAGTGTTGAAGACTATTGCATGCATGTTGATGTTAAGGAATATTTTTGTGGCAATACTACATAATTACATATGTGATCACAATCTCTTGGATGTAACAAAAACAGCAGACATTGTGGGTTCTTATGTCAGGTCAGCATGATGCTGCAGACACAAATTAGTGTAATTTGTTCTTTGGCATATCACATTTCTTTACAAATTTCACCCCTTGTTAAATCTGGAATAATACTTTTGTCAGAGTAATGTCTAATTTACAAGTAAAGAATAAAATATTAATGAAAAATAGGAGTTCAAATAATGAGGCATTAGTTGTAATTATAATTGCAATATTTGAATAATTATTATTTCTCTGTCTGAGATAACTTCAAGTTACAATTCTTCTTAAAGTCACCATTTGACTCAGATTAACATAAGCCTTTAGGTTGTAAAATCATTGAACAAAGAGTTTACAATTCAAAAATAATGAAAATAGTATATATATATATATATATATATACATATATATATATATATATGATTTAAAATAAAACATCCTAAATGGTTAAAAGTTCTAATAAAATACGAATTAGATGAATGCAGAATTTTTGATGTGTATGAGGCAAAAATAAAACAAGATTTTAGTCCTTTAATGATTATACTCTCATTCAGTGTAAAATTATCTACCTAATAAAATAGCAACATGCTAATTAATCATATCTTTGTGATGCCCTCCAGCCAATCAGGAGTGATTATGCAAATTAACCCAACAAAGATGGCCGATTAATTTGGAAACATAAGCGCTGAGCAGCCTGAGGTGGGGCATGGCGCTTGTGTGGTCGCATGGCAACAATGGAGGCATTCTGCACCACCCAAGCTGCTCTGGGCCTCTGGGCAGTGTGGGAAGGTAGAAAGGGCTCTGGGCTGGTGTGGAAGGGTGGCTCCAGCCAGAGTGAAAGTGATGCCTGCAGCCAGGGGAAGGAAGGCCCATTCTTGCATGAATCTTCATGCATCGGGCCTCTAGTGAAGGAAAATAATAATCATAGAATTTGTATATTTGCACATTTCTAAGTGCATATCCATTTACTATTCATAATTTCAACAATACCTATTAATTTGATGTACTCATCCATGTGCTGGGCATTATTATGATGTCTTGCTGTTCTCTGAGGAGAATATTATTATCTCCCCCATTCTTTAGATGGGAAATTAACATACAGCAACATACAGGGTTTTCTCAATTTGAACAATTAAATGCCAATCAATTCAGTAGACCAACTTGCGATAGGCTGAAGTTTGTGAACTACATTCTAAAGTCTAGACTCTAAAGCCAGTGACTTAGACAAAAATGATACAATATCTTAATAATTCAGTTAATAATTTGTTTATATGGAACAGTAATGTTAATACAAATTCAGTTTATGTTATACTATAAAATGCAAATTTCTCTCTATGCTAAATTGTCAAATAAGTAATAAACACTAAGTGTATATAAATGAAGAAAGGAGACTAATTATAAGAAAAAAAATTAGTTTACTGCCTGCAATGGTCTACATGTTATCACTTTAATTGTTTTTGAACACTGTTTTAATTTGTGTACATTAAATATTTCTTCTTAACACAAATACAATTTGCATTAAGATGCTGTGGTTTCTGTAAACTAATTTACTTCACAGGGAAAAAGAAACAGTACCGGAAGACACACTCAGTAATATTACTCCATTTTCAAGAAGTCTTCTGAGCCCCAGAAGTCTTTCAAGTGTAAGTAGATATAAAACATATTTAACTAAAAAGTATTACTTTCATTAATAATTTATATAAAACTTATATATTAAAGAAATTTTTCACATGTTAATTGACTATGTAAAAGACTAAAATTTGAATTATATATGTATCAAAACAATCATTTTAAGGTTCTTAATTCTCAGGGCGATCCATGGTTAGTTAGTTAAATGGCACAAAGTTTTGAAAATCCTGACTTTACTCCTACAATTTCTAGAATTTTCAAAGGAAATAGTGGTTTTAAAATGAGATGCCTAGTGAATATCACGTGCAAAGAATGTAATCAGGTTTCAATATTTTGAGAAAAAGTGAATTGATATAAAGCATTTAGAAGCAAAAACAATTAAAAATTGTAAATTCAAGTAAAATTAAAAATTTAGTGTTCTGAGAATAACAACTAAGCAGCATACAATCTACAATAAATATAATTTTTGTAAGTGATAAAGTGCCTATACACATAAAACATAAAACTATTTACCCTACATAGTTATGTACATATTCACAGACATATTTAAAATACATTAAAATAAACAGTACATGGGGAGGGGTTGTGATTCTGTTAAAACTGAAGACACAACTTTTCAAACTGAGGAATGTGATAAAGTCACATTCTGGCTAAGAAATTCAGAAAACTTTTCAAACTGAGGAATGTGATAAAGTCAACAAACTGCACCTGAGATTTAAAGAAGGGATACAAATATATGATTTTATATGTTTGGATACAGAAAAATGTTCAAATTATGTTATTAATTGAAGAGTTATTTGATTCCATTTAGTGTATGTATCCGTATATTCATTTACTTTTATCTTTATACTATTCAACCTACATTCAATCTATGTTAGATCATTTTTTAATCCACAGCTTCACTCAGCAATATTTAATGTTATTATTATTGATTAATCATTAAGGCCACCACCAACATTTATTTTTTTTCTCACACTAAAACAACGTTTTCCAAGTGTAGGTAATTTTTTACATCATTTTTTAAAATCTCTCCATATCCATCATTACATTCTTTATAACATGTAACTAACTTATTTTCTTTACATCTATTCATAGTAATGCCAAAAATTTATTTTAAAACAAAAGGTCCTTGGTCAATTTTTTGGATTGGATCATTTATCTTCCTTTTGTTAAGTTGTATGAGTTCCCTGTAAATTTTGCAGATTAAACCCTTATCGAAAATAGCATTTGCAAATATGTTCTCCCACGCAGTGGGCTTTCTTGTTGTTTCATTGATGGTTTCTTTTGCTGTGCAGAAACTTTATTTTGATGTAATCCAATTTGTTTATTTTCTCCTTAGTCTCCATTGCCCTAGGAGCTGTGTTTGTAAAGAAATTGCTACAGCATACATCTGCCATTTGGCTACCTATGGAGTCTTCTAATATTTTTATTGTTTCCCATTTTATATTTAAGTCCTTTAGCCATTTTGAGGTTATTTTTGCTTTTGTTTGTCTATGGTGTAAGTTGGTGATATAGTTTCATTTTTTTTTTTGCATGTACCTGACCAAATTTCCCAGCATCATTCATTGAAGACACTGTCTTGACTCCATTGAATGCTTTTGCCTCCTTTGTCAAATGTTAATTGAGCAAAATGGCTTGGGTTGATTTATGGGTTCTCTGTTCTGTTCCATTGGTTAATATAACGCTCTTGTGTCAATACCAGCCAGTTTTGAGAACCTACATAGACACTCTTTAAAAGAGGACAGACAGAAGGCCAAGAAACATATGAAAACATTCTCAAAGTCACTAATCATCCGAGATATGCAAATCAAAACAACAATGAGATACCATCTCACACCTGTCAGAATGGCTATCATCAAAAAATCAACAAATGACATGTGTTGGAAAGGATATGGAGAAAAAGGAATCCTCGTGCACTGCTGGTGGGAATGCAGACTGGTGCAGTCACTGTGGAGAACAGTATAGAGTTTCCTCAAAAAGTTAAAAATGGAACTCCCATTTGACCCAGTAATCCCACCTTTAAGAATATATTCAAAGAAACTATAAACACCAATCAGAAAAGATATGTGCACCCCTATGTTCATAACAGCATGATTTGCGATAGCTAAAACTTGGAAACAACCTAAATTGAGTGGATTAAAAAACTGTGGTACATCTACCCAATGAAATACTATGGTGCTATTAAAAAAAAGGAGCTTTTACCATTTACATCATGGATGGAACTGGAGAGCATTATACTAAGTGAAATAAGCCAAGCAGAGAAAGATAAATATCACAGGATCTCACTCATACATGGGATATAATAATCAACATAATTTGATGAACAAGATAGGTCCAGAGGCAAATGGCAGGGGAGGGGAGTTAGAGAGCAACCAAAGGACTTGTAAGCATGCATATTAGCATAACAAATGGGCACAGATATTGGAGCAGTGGGGCTTGCCCAGGGTGGGACTGGCTGGGGTCAGGGGCATCAAGAGGGAAAAAAAGAGACATATGTAACATTTTAGACAATAAAAAAATAAATAAATAAAGGGGAAAAATGTCTAATTTACACATAGAAATCCAGTATTATTTGCCATAAAACCATAACCTTGTGGATGACTATCTGATATAATAAAACCTTAATATGCAAATAGACCAAACGATGGAAATACCAGCATAACGACCGGCTGCTATGATGCTCATTGACCACCAGTGGACAGGCGCTCAATACAGGAGCTGCCCACTAGTGATCAGTGTGCTCCCACAGGGGGAGCACCACTTAGCCAGAAGCCAGGTTCACATGGTGGCAGGAACCTCTTCTGCCTCTGCTGCAATCAGGCAATAAGAACAAGGCATCCTGGACTGTGCAAGGATGTCCTTGACATCCCCCGAGGGGTCCTGGACTGCGAGAGGGTTTAGGCCAGGCTGAGGGACCCCACTCCAGTGCATGAATTTTGTGCACTGAGCCTCTAGTAAAAATATAAGATGATACTATTATATTTCATAGTTTTAAATATAAACAAAAAATGTTCAAACCATCCTGCTGTAAATAAGTTTCTCAATGAGATAAAACTGTTTAAGGTAAGTATGTAATTAATGGGATTATTCTACTCCTTGTTAGCATAGATGAAGAAGAATATGACTTTCTTTATTAATGACTACCTGTTTTTTAGTTTTGATTTTAAGCAATCCCAGAAATCCTAATACAAATATAAATGTAATCAGAATGATCAAAAAAAAGTTCCACCTTTTCTGATAGGGCTGGAAACAGAATTAATGACTAACCACATTATGCAAATATATGGCTTTGACTGTGAGAAGTCATGTGCAGTCTCAAGCTATGCTTTGAGGTTCTCTACCAGCTAAATCTCTTGTATGCAAAAAAGTTCCCAGATTCTTGATAACTGTTTTCAATTACATTAGGTGCAGATAAAGCATTTGACAAAATCTAACACTCATGCATGATTTAAAAAATCAATAATCTATAATAGAAGGGAATTTATGTAATTTGATAAAGGTTATCTGCAAAAAATATATAGCTAACATCATACACCATGGTGAGTTTTCTCTCTAAAATTAGGAACAAAAAATATCTCTATTATCATCACTTCGATATACCCCTCTTCTGGATGTTCAAGTCAGTCCCATCTGAAAATTAAACAAAATAAAAAGAATCCCAAAATACCAAACAGAAAGAATATATGCACCCCTACCTTCATAGCAACATTATTTACAACTAGAGGCCTGGTGCACAAAATTCCTACTCTGGGGGGGGGGGCTCCCTCAGCCCAGCCTGATCCTTTTCACAGACTGGGAGCCCTCAGGGGATGTCCGATTGCCATGGAGGTGGGAGAAGCTCCTGCCACTGCCAGTGCACTTGCCAGCTGTGAGCCCAGCACAGGGTAACTGGCTGAGTGGCGCTCCCCTTATGGGAGCACACTGACCACCAGCGGTAAGCTCCTGGGTTGAATGTCTGCCCCTTGGTGGTCAGTGTGTGTCATATTAATTGGTCATTCTGCTGTTTGGTCAATTGCGCAATAATAGCCTTTTATTATATAGGCTAGCCAAGATCTGAAAACAGCCCATCAGTAGATGAGTGGATAAAAAGCTGTGGCACATTTACAAAATGGAATACTATAAGGCTATAAAAAAGAAGGAATGCTATCTTTTGCAACAACATGGATGAACCAGGAGATTATTATGCTAAGTGAAATATGCCAGTTAGAGAAACAAATATCACATGATCTCACTTATGTGTGGAATCTAAAGAACAAAATAAATTGACAAACAAAACAGGACCAGAGACATGAAAGCATGCAACAGACTGAGGAATCCCAGAGGGAAAGGGGAGTGGAGGGGCAGGAAGAGATTAACCGAATAATGTATATGCATACTAGAGGCCCGGTGCATTTATGGACAGCTAGGGTCCCTGTGCCTGGCAGGCAATCAGGGCCAATCAGGGTCTTCTGGCTGCTGGCCTGGGGCTCTCTTCATTTCATGCCACCTCCTAGTGGTCAGCACACACCATAATGAGTAATTGAACTCTGACCAAACTTCTGAGAGGACACTTTGCATATTAGGTTTCTGTATATATAGACTACAGGCCCGAAGCATAAAAATTCATGCACTGGAGAAGAGAGGGATCCTTCAACCCAGTCTGCCCTTTCTCACAGTCCAGGAGCCTCAGGCACGAGAAGCAACCTGGCAATCAGGGAAAGGCAACACCCCCATAACACATCTGTAGGTGCCACTGCCAGCAGTGCAAGCCTCAGTTAGCCCTGGTTACTAGAGCCTTGGGTGGCCCTGGGTGGCTGGACAACCACCATCCAAGACTTGCCTGTGCCTTGGGACAGCCTGGGGCAGCTGAGGGGGACTAAGGGTGGGTCTGGCTACACTGTGTGTCTGCCACCCTCCCAACAGGCTGAAAGGACTGGAGGACTTCGGCAGGGATGAGGAGATTGGGTGTCACCATTTTGTGGCTATGGGCGCTGCCATCTTTGTAGTGGTGTGATGGTCAATTTGCATATTCCTTCTTTATCAGATAGGATATGCATAATCCATGGACACAGGTAATAGTGCAGTGAAGGCCTGAAATGGTGTGGGAGTGGGGTGGAGATGAAAAGGGGACATCTTTAGTACTTTCAACTATAAAGATAAATTTTTTAAGAAGTTTCCCATCTAGCTAGGCTGCTCTTTTTTAGTCTTTTAGTTAGGGAAATCAGGATTTTATGGGAACTGTATATTTTTCTACGCTTCTGACAATTCCAGGTTGACAATTTTATCAAGCCCAAATCCTATATAATAAAGAGGGAATATGCTAATTAACTGCCACACCCTCATGAAGGTGGAAGAGCCCACAGCCAACAAGGAGGAAATATGCTAATTGACTTCCATTCCTTCAAAGATGGTGCCCACAGCTACAAGATGATGGCACCTAGTACCCTCTGCCCCTCCAGGGCACCAGTGCATGACATAGCCAGGCTCACCCCCAGGCAGGTCCAGCCACTCCACATGCCTGCCTCTGGAGTTCCCCAGTCCCTTCAGCACCCCAGCTGTACTAGGCTGGATTGAAGCAAAGGCAAGCCTCACATGGTGGCTGCCCAGCTGACACCTGAGGGGGAGGCAAGTCTCAGATAGTGGCTTCCCAGCCACCCAGGGTAGGCCAAAGGTGCAGGTAAGCCTCAAATGGTGGCTTCCCAGTCATGCAGGGCCATCTGAGGCTCAGGTAACCAAGGGCAGCTGAGACTTGTGCTGCTGAAAGTGTCAGCAGCAGAAATGTGATGGGGGTGTCACCTTCCCCTGATTGCCAGGTTGTCTCCCACCCCTGAAGGCTCCCAGACTGTGAGAGGGGGAAGGCTGGGCTGAGGGAAATCCCCCCTCAGGTGCATGAATTTTCATGTACTGGGCCTCTAGTCCTATATAATAAATCCTAATATGCTGTGTCTGATCATCCAGTCAGCCAATCAACCAATCAAACTGTACTATGCTAATGATATGCTAAGGCTGCTCAACTGCTCACTATGATGTGCACTGGCCACCAGGGGTCAGGCACTCTGACCAATAGGTTAGCCTGCTGCTAGGATCATGCTGATCAGGAGTGAGCGAGATGTGCTGAACACGCCCTGGAGCCTTCCTGTAGTCCCTCCAAATGCTGGCCAATCTCCGGCATACCTCCTTGGCCCCAATCATGCACCCAATCATGGGGGTCCTTCAGCCTAGGGACCCCTCAGGGGAAGTCAGAGAGCCAGTTTTGGCCTGATGGTGGAATGACTGGTTGCAATGATATGTACTGACTACCAGGGGGCAGACGCTCCATGTAGGAGCTGCCCTCTGGTGGTCAGTGTTCTCCCATAAGAGGAGCACCGCTCAGCCATATGTCAAGCTCACAACTGGCAAGCACAGTGGTGGTGGCAGGATCCTCTCCTGCCTCCACAGCAGGGCTAAGGCCGGCTCCTTGTACCATCAGTAGAATATCCCCCAAGGGCTCATTCTGGGCTGAGGGAACTCCCCTCTTGAATACACGGATTTTGTGCACCAGGGCCTCTAGTTTATAATAAAGAGGGAGGTATCTCAGCGAACTCCTCACCATGTTGTGTCTTGTGTCCCAAAGTCCCTGGTCAATCTGTATTCTTTTTTTAAAAAAATATATACATATTTTATTTATTTATTTTAGAAAGGAAGGTAAAGAGAGATAGATAAACATCAATATAAAAGAGAATCATTGATTGGCTGCACCCCCACACTAGTGATAGAGCCTGCAATTCTGGCATGTGCCCTGACCAGGAATCAAACTGTGACCTCCTGGTTCATAGGTGGACTCCCAACCACTGATTCATGCAAACCATGCCAGTTTGCATGCTTCATTCTACCTTTGGGAGTCTTTCTATTTTTGTTTTATATACATATACAATGACCATGGTTTTAGTTATATTTAATAACAACAATAAAAAGTGTATCTCTTCCATGTTCCTGAATGTAATAATTCTTGATTTCTTTCTATTATGTAGGGAGATAACAATTAGTTGCTGGAAATCTGAGCAATTCTGTAAATTCTTAGTTCTTGTCTTACAACTTGAAATTCTTTATCCTTATAAGCAAGGTACTTACTTATTTGACAGATCACTTCTGAACATATTCAAATATAAGGATACCAAGAAAATTATGTAAAAATATATCTGTAACTTTTGTAGCATTACATAAAAGGTTTGTGGTACAGACTTGCTAGCTACATGAATCATCACTTAAACTTCAGAACAGCACAATTTCAAGATAGAAACTTTGGAACAAAAAATTAGCTAAGTGCCATAACTGAGTTAAAGGGGAGTACTCCATCTCAGGAAATGCTCACATAGCTATATTTCACAAGTAGATCTTATACATGGTGTCTGAGCCCAAGGGCCAGTAAGCTATATCTGAGTGTTGGACTAGAGCTCTGTGATTCCTTAATTCTAAAGATAGGATTTTTTCCAGGATAAGGCTGAGCCTCCTAGTGGATGTCCAGTTGCCCAACCATAGAGAAAAGAAAAAGAGAGAGAGGTTCTGATTGAACTTTCTAAGTCTTTGCTAAAGTTTCCCACCCACAAACAGCAATGTCAAAATATGCCTTGTATGTTTACAGCGGCTTTTGTGATTTAGACATTAAGTTTGAATATGAAGTTACTTAGGTTCTTCTAAAGTTCCCCAAAGTAGACCATTTAATGAGTTTACTATTCTTCACTGCAAAAGAACTTCTATTGTTAAAAAGGGAGAAATCATTCTGCATAAACTGGTAGATTCAGACAATCTTACTATAAAATATGTCTTCTTTTGATTATTCCAAATAGTAATTGTGTTTGCTGTGGGATATGAAATTAATAAAAATTGATTATTGATATAAATCTGATTATCTATAATTTTTAAGTAAGCACTACCATATGTTTGCATATTAATATTTTTATCAGGTATTAAAAGTCTGTATTAAATTCATTGTAAATGAATATTAATTATATACAGCAATTAACTCTTAATTTGAATAATACATGAACATGCTTTCATGCTTTTTAATTTTGAGTGATCTGATTTTTAAGTACCCATCAAACCATGATATGATTTGACAATTTTAAAAATTAAACATCCATATTGACAGTTTCAAAAATTAGAATAAATGTTTTGTTCTATAATCTTACTTTTTAACTAAATAAAAGTTGCTGCATCAAGTTTTAGTATCATTTAAAAATGTCCTTGTAGAAGTTGCTATAAATGTTGACATTTTCAGCAGCATAAATTTATAGTGACACTGAAATTTTATGACACTATAAAAGTCCCTACTCATGATGACATCTACAGCTGCATTTTCACAGAAATATAAGAATTTGTATCTCAGACATGTGGTTTATCCTATCTGGGTTTTCAAAGAAAGGAAACTGGGGTGACAAATATTTCTGGTATCTCCCAGCAAGTTAAATACATGTCATGGAAACATAAAGGTTTGGTTTTATTCATTTAATATCTGGCAGCCAACAAATCTGTATATGTTACTTTTTAAATCTTTATTGTTGAAAGTATTACAGATATATATGTTGTTTTTTAATTAAAAAAATGCACAATAAGAAAGATGTTTAGTTAGAAATTGGGTGCATCCATTCATGGGAGAAAGCAAATTTTTACTAAAATATATGTGTGACAGAAACAAAGCTGTTGTCACTTAAATGCCATTCCTGGGCTGTTGCAACCTGTCCCAGGAATGCCAAAAGAGAGCCAAACATGCCTCTCCCTGGCAGTAAGGTTTACCACTGACAGAGAGAGGAGACAATTACTCACTTCTTACCTTATTATAAGGTTTCCCATCTCCAAGGGGAATGTGTACTTACTAACAGGAAGAATGGGTTTATTTTTATAGGTAACTCACACCTTTGGGGTGGGGATGGGGGATTGAACAGGAACTGCTCACCCACATTGTACTTTGCATAAACAAGAGTCCCTAAGGAAAGTTTGGCAGGTGCTCATAGTATCAGGAAGAATTGCTGGAAATTTCAAAACCCAGGAAGGAATCAAGGGGGAAGGAGGGATTTTTCTGTGAGGAAATTAAGATTTTTTTTTATGGTGGTTTAGGGTGGTCCTCTGAATGAGACTCTTGAGAGACACTGGTAATAAGTCTCGAGAAACCAGAAGAGAAAAGGACAAGTCTAAACAGGTATACATAGGAGAACTCTCCTTGCAAATGTCCACATCTTCCTTTATGCAGCCCAAGGGAAATTTTACATTCACATGTATATGTAGAGCTCTTCTACATGGTGATATGGCAAGGCTCTTTTGAGATTTGTCGATGCTTCTGAGAGCTTCCTGCATCTACATTTCAGTTTAGACTGTTGGTCAGCCAGTTGCTGGTAGGCAAACCCATCACTACGTCTCCTGTGGGCTTTGACAAAAAGTGCTGGGCAAGTGGTGGTTCTTTTCAGGGTGAAGCAGGACTTTTAGAAACATATAGTCAGGATTAGGAACTTTTTAGAATCAAGGTCCATGGAAAAAAAACACAGGGAGAAAGTACATTTCCGTAACTCAAGGAAACCAGGTGCAGTTATATCTCCAAAGAACAAGGGAGCAGCAACAGTTGCATTCACAAAAGATAAGGGAACTAGAAGTAGCCAAGAAAGGTCTATATTTACAAAATAAAGAAAAGAAGCCTTTCATTCAGAGGGAGGAGAAGAAAGCCCAGAGGGAATAGGGGGACAATGGGGAAGAAGGAAGAGAGCTCTGCAGGGGAATATTGACCAATCAGAAGGGCTATCAGGACACAGGACCTGCTGCCTTTATAAGCCACGAGTTAAAAAAAAAAAAAAAAAAAAAACCAACTCTGTGGGATTCTTCTCCCTCCCTCCCTTGGTGTCCATTCTGTGGGACTCTTTTCAGTCCCCATGTGGGAGACTGTACTTGGTCTTCAATAAATCTCTAACTTTGCAATACCACTTTCTGTCCGTGGATTCATTCTTCGATTCCAGCGGACAAAGAATCCAAGTTCCAATGCAAAAATTTGGTATCAAGTGGATTAGAGCATATGATCAGCCATCTTTAGGAGAAAAATCCATTTCTTGGGACGTGCTAGAGAAGTCGCAAACTCTCAAAAGTGAGTAAAGCAATATTATTTTCTTATTGCTGCTTAATTCCTTTCAACTTATTTGCAACAGAGAGCCCTTATGACATGAAAACATCAGTGCTCTTGCCCTGGCTGGTGGCTCAGTTGGTTGGAGCTTCATCCTGTACACCAAAAAGTTGCAGGTTTGACTCCCAGGACCTAAGTCTCAGGTTCAATCTTTGGATGGGACACATTCACACAGCAACCTTTCTCCCCCTTCTTCTCTCTAATATCAAAGAAAACATATCCATGGGTAAGGGTTTTTTTTTAAGTGTTCTTGTTACACTCAGTCCCATTAAAAAAAAAAAGTTATTATATGCCATATGTGTTCGTTTGTTTGTTTTGAGTACTTAGGTGAACGAGATCTGTACAAACTGGCAAACTCTCACAGTCTCACCTAGCTCTGTTTCTATTACAATTCAGCAGCCTGCCTAGTATTGTCAGACTAATACAAATCAGAAGATACTCACCCTGTGCTTTCCACAAACCTTTCCCATGGATTGCAGGTTAATTTAGTAGACTGAAGTGACTATCTTTTTCCAAAGAATGACTTTGGAACATTGATTGTTTTCACACAGATTTAATAATTTCACTTTTATTGATCATTGCAAGATTAGGTCAAATGGAGTATTACAGGCTAAGAAATATCACAATCAAAAGAAAGGGGAAACTACCCCCCAAGTGCCTCCTAAGAAAGGGATTCCATCTTTATTTCTCTAAACAGAAAAGTTTTGTGTTTTTTTTTCTTCCTATAAAATCCTATCTGCTGGCTAAGGGTAACTTTATATATATATTTCTTTATTGATTTCAGAGAGGAAGGGAGAGGGATAGAGAGATAGAAACATCAATGATGAGAGGGAATCATTGATCAGCTGCCTCCTGCACACCCCCCACTGGGAATTGAGCCCATAACCCGGCATGTGCCTTTGGCCACAATCAAACCTGGGACCCCTCAGTCAACAGGCCAACATTCTATCCACTGAGCCAAACTGGCCATGGCTAAGTGTAACTTTTATCAAGGGAATTTAAAATGAAGAAATTAGCAGTACGCATCATTAGTAATTTAACATATGTATGCATGTATTCAGTGGGGGGAGAGGGCGGTGAGAAATGGGAAGCACAAGAGAGAATAGAGACTGAAATGAGTCATGGCATTGACCCGTCAGCACAACAAGACTAAACAAAGTGCAGTAACCTTATTTGTACCGCAAGTATTTTGACCAGATAAATCACTGAAACAGTGGAGATTATCATCTAAGCAATTGGCCCCTCCCCTTAACTCCTTTGTCTTTCTGCTAAAAGTCTCCATTAGAAGCTGTCCTAGCAGACAAATTACAAGCCATGTCACAGAGCTAATGTCCAGAGTTCTCCTGACTCAAAAATCAACCCGCCATCCATGACATAATTAAAAATTAAATGTCTCTTAATCATAGTACTAACTAGCAAGATTTGGACAGACATAATTACATATTGAAATTGTCCAGGCTCTGCTAATTCCAATATTAAGATATTTCAAAGAATGTGGCAAAAAACAATGTCACATTATATCTCTAATTCATTAATAAGCCTGTTTTTTATCCACTATTCTTCATGCTGTATTAACATGTGACAGAGGTCAAGATTACATTAAATTATAGAATAAATTACTTTAGTTAACACTGCTATTTGACAGCTTTATATGTAACTGCTTTTCTTAAACCTGTTCTGAACAAGTTCTCTTTTTCCCCTATTCATTTGATTTTTTCCTTTAAAATGTTTAACCTAGGATGCTGATTTTGTCCGAAGTAAATATAATATGCTGATGTATATTTTGTTTCGACTATACCATCGTATTAAACTAAGATAATATTAATAGAAGACAAAGATTCTTAATTTTGGCTGCACTAAATTCCTTGATTATAAGCAAACACAGAATTATTTAAGAGACAAACTCTCTTTTAAAGATGACTTTCTAATTGCAGAACTAAAAGGATGATTTCTATAGAGAATATTTATGTTTAATGGGCATATGGTCCAATGTGAACTTTAGACTATTATAAAACAGATGCCATGGCCAGTGTGGCTCAGTTGGTAGGAGTATTGTCCTGTACACCAAGGGGTCAGGGATTCAATTCCCAGGTGGGGCACATGTCTGGACTGCAGGTTCCATCCCCAGCCCTGGTCTGGGTGTGTGCAAGAGAAAGCCAATAGATGTTTCTCTCTCTCTCTTTTTCTCTCTGTTTCCCCTCACTAAAAATCAGTACAAATCTCCACTGGTGACGGTAAAACAACAATAAACAGATATGTCTATTGATTGAATAAAAATATTAAATATGCAATATTTATAATATTTAAAAGGGTTTTACTAATTTTGTTAATATAAAGTAAGGCTCAAATTGAAATTTTAAATAATAGCATGATTGTATCCTACTCTGTAGAAATTATGTGCCCTGATAGCTATATTTGTAAGTATACATACATAACAATATATTAAAATAGCTACAACTGCTTTAAAGTATATTAAAAAGATTATGACAAAACTCTGACTTTTCATTGTTATTTATCCTGAATATCTGACCATTTTTAGTTTGCTATCATTAACTGAGTACAGAGTTTGACCATAAAAGGGTAGCATTAACATAGGAAATCTCATCTTACCAGGAACTATGACAATATTTCCCTAAAGCAGTGGTTCTCAACCTTCCTAATGCTGCAGCTCTTTAATATAGTTCCTCATGTTGTGGTGACCCCCAACCATAAAATTATTTTTGTTGCTACTTCATAACTAATTTTGCTACTGTTATGAATCATAATGTAAATATCTGATATGCAGGATATATTTTCATTGTTACAAATTGAACATAATTAAAGCATAATGATTAATCACAAAAACAATATGTAATTATATATTGTGAAATATTTATTTCTAATTACAAATAAATGAAATTTTGTCTTGAAGCATGGTGTAGCATGGGTAACAGTCTTAATATAACAACAACAAATTACATTACTACATTTTGCAACAGTATGCATAAAAAGCCAACATCAGTGCAAAAGTTGAGATTGCTTCTTTCTCACCAGAGCAGAAATTCTCAGGGCAGTCCTTGCAAGAGCACCACGAAAATCATCTTCCACAACAAGTCTACCTCTGTATTTAGACTTGATAACCAACAAGTTGGAAAACCCTGTTTCACAATGTTGTTGGAAATGAAAGAAGAAGGCGCAACACAGCCTCAGACAGAACAGGGTATGACTGCAAACACTTGATCCAGAATTTTGTAACTGGCATTGTAGAGAAATCAGTTCTCCCTGCATCACTGTTAATGAATTCAATGAATTCCTCTTGTGCTGTCTCAAGAACATCTTTAACTTTGACTGTGAATGGGCTTCTGGCAAGTGCAAATGGGTGTTAGGTAGATTTGGAAAGTACGAGGAAATTTCATCTGCAAGCATGTGCAAGTGTTCTTTCACAGAATTTATCATCATAATCCTTTTGTCTGGTTCAATGTAATGATCCTAAAAGAAAGCAGATAAGGTAAGCAACATGTAAATTTTATTTTCATCCTTTTTTTTTTTGTCAAAGCTTAAATTTCATTTGCAATGATCAGATCTTTTCAGACAAATTGAGGCATGTTGCATTTGGTTCTTACAGTGATAAATTTAACTCATTCAAGATGGCAAAGATGTCAACCAAGTAAGCTATTTTCTGCAGTTCACTTTCATTGCTGAAAAGTGCTTCAAACTGTGGTCTTGCTTTCTGATTAAAAATGTTTTGAATTCATCATGAAGCTCAAAACATGTTTTTCCTCTCTACAACCATCTCACTTCAGTGTGAAATAGCAGAGCATTGTTTGGCACATCCAACTCGTTGCACAGTTGCAAAAACAGTTGACTGTTTAAAGTGCTCACCTTTACAAAATTGACAGAATTTATGACGCTTTTCATTACTTCTTGTAACTCTTATGGCAGCGTCTTCATTGCTAATATTTGCCGATGAATCATACAGTGATTTCCTATGACTTTTGGTTGAAATCCAGATTGACATCGTAGCATAGCTGGAGCACCATCTGTGCAAACACCACAAACCTTTTCCCAAGAAATCTTATGTTCTTTCAGAAATGAACCAACTGTGTCAAATACATCACATGCAGTAGTTGTCATTTCAAGAGGTTTGCAAAAAAGAAACTCATCTTTAAAGTTGCCATCATTAATATATCTCAGGTAAACCAGTAACTGTGAACAGTTTGCAATGTCTGTAGATTCATCAAGCTGGATACTAAATATTGGAAGTGGGGTAGATTTAATTTCCTGGAATACCTGATCAAAAATATCAGCAGACATGTCATCTATTCTTCTGCAGACAGTGTCGTTAGATAAGGAAATTGCACTCAATTTCGTAACAAATTCGTCTCCAATCATAACTGGAACAATATCTTTGGCCACTGGCAACAGTAAATCCTTAGCAATGGTGTGAGGTTTCATAGCTCTGAAAATTCTGAGTGCTACCAAATATAAAGCTTTAATGGCTGCCATGTTTGGTTTCTGGTACTTGCCACCAGTGTCAAGTCTGGCTTTCTTGAGTCCATCAGCTTTGCTTCTAAAATAGTTGGTATCCTTGCCAGAAAAGCTTGGATGCTTGCTATGAAAATGGTGTTTTAGTTTGTTTGGCTTCATAGATTCAGCTGATAGAACTTCACAACAAATAACACATTGTGGTTTCTCAATTCCTGCTGTAATTATTGAGATAAACCATAGTGTAAAAAATCCTCATATTTTCTTAATCTTCTTCTCTATATGATCCATTGTCATGGGATGGTTTGCTAATGAAAATAATATATAACAATAGTTTTAATAATACAAAAGATGACACATGAAATAGTTCAGACAATACAGTTCATTAAAATTTCCTATGATTTACCATTCTCTTGTTGTTGTTGTTGTTTACATACCTGTTACTATCACAATGGGGCAGTATTCACATCAACCACAGCTGAATATAAAAAGACTGATCAGCATCCAGAGTAAGTTCCCATGGTACAGATTTTTTTTTTTGCAGTAGTTGATGATTTTACAGTACATAATTTTACATTTACCCAGTAATTATAATTCATGATGTGTTGTTTTACCTCCAATACTGCTGCTTTTAACAGAGTAGCTGCTCTTAATACAGTAGCTGCTTTCTACACAGTATCTGCTCTCTACATGTGTGACTGGTCCGCATAAGTACATTATGGCATCAACACTGTTACAAACACCTGTATTTGTGTGGGGTGTATGTGATAGGGGTGGTGCGATGATGTCATCACACCGGGTACTCATAGGTGGGAGTATCTACATGTGGGCGGACTTGGAGATGGATAGAGGAGCGGTTCCTAAGACCATCAAAATATGTGTTTTCTACTGGAACCAGTTTGGCTCAGTGGATGGAGCGTCAGCCTGTGGACTGAAAGGTCCCGGGTTCGATTCTGGTCGGGGGCATGTACCTTGGTTGTGGGCACATTTCCAGTGTGGGGCGTGCAGGAGGCGGCTGATCGATGTCTCTCTCTCATCGATGTTTCTGACTTTCTATTCTCTCTTCCTCTCTTTAAAGTTAATAAAATATATTTAAAATATATGTATATATGTGTTTTCCTTTGGTCTTAGGCAACCTCCATGAAAGGGTCATTCGACCCCCAAAGGGGTCGCGACCCACAGGTTGAACCACTGCCCTAAAGGGAATAATATATATTGCACATTACTAGAAAAAGGTCTTAATTGCTTTAAGTTAAACTTCAATTACATTTTTTAAGATTCTCCTAGTTTACATAAGTGAAAAACTGCTTCAAAGCCCATTAAAAATGGAAAGTTTTATTGCTAGAGTTTAACAATTTTGCATGTTGTTTGTTCAATGTTTATGGCATAAGGTATTCAACATGAACTTAGATATGAGCAAAGAATGATATGATCTTTTTCGGAAAATCTAAAAGATTACTCATTTTAAAAAAGGTTTTGAAACCTTATTTTCTTAAGGTATTATTATAATAAAATCTGATTGGTATATTTTTTAGAGTAATGAAAGACAAGCAGCACTAATCACAGAGTTATGTAGCATTGGAATAATAAATTATGGGCAATTGTGATTTTTATCTAATATTACTTTTTAATTTCTAATAAATATTCTGTAATCATTACATGGAACCTTACATCTGCATTTGAATTTTCAAGTTTTTTTTTTAGTTCAGTGATTTTGCTCATTACCAGTGTAAGAATAAAGAAGATTCAACTTTGTTATTTATATATGCAGTAAATATTTGATAATCTTTTCAATAATAAGAGATCATAGTTGAATAACAAAGTTCCAAATTGCATAAGAATTTAGAATGTTAAGCTTAAGAAAACAGAGCATATTTAAAAAGCTGATATTAATGAAATAGTTGCAAAAAGGCACTGTAAGATTTATTTCTGATTTTCTATTCTTAAATTGGATGAAAAGCATAGATTACTGGACATAGTTTTTTTTTAATTAAATTTATAGTAAATTTACATGTGGGCTTCATTGATCACATGCATTCACTTAACAAATATTTATTGAGCACCTTCTGTGCATGAGATGCTGAACTAGAGGTTGAGAGTGAGTGGCAAAATCCTCAGAGAACTCACAAACTAGTGAAGGAGTCAGATATAAAAACATTATTCATGAAACATATGCTATATGTGTCTTAATATAGATGCCTACAGTATAATGTTATTTATACTATCCTCATGTATTTTACACTATCCTCAGGAAACTCATGAGAATAGTGTAGTGCAAGGGAGGGCAATTGGGGGTGATCAAGCCTGTTGTTGTTTTTAATGTGTAATAAAAATAATTAATTGATAATAAGATCAAGTCACCAGTATACTTCATACTCCTAGTTACCACCATGGGGAATTGTCCAATATTTACACAACTGCTTGTATTTTTGTTCGAAACATTCAGTGACTTCTGGAGCAGAATAGTGAGAGGAATATAAGAATATAAAATAATTATTAAATTAAATAGGGTGGCTTAAAGAAAGAAAATCATTGCTCTATCATCTTTGAGAAAAGCAATGATTGATTTGGTAAGTTCTAACTACATTTCATCTCTTAATAAACTAGAGAACCTGATAATTTCTTTGTATCACTTCCATAGACACTACACACCATCTAATCCCTCCTAAATTCTGAGTTTTTATTTTCTTCTGCCTTGTGCAATGTTATTGTTGTCTTGTAAAACTGTTTCACAGGTGTTTTTTTTTTTGTTTGTTTGTTTTTCATTATCCTCAAATACCCAGTATAAATAATTGGGTTAGATTTTAAATATAAAATTTAGAATTAATTTCTAAAAAAAATATAATGTTTTCATAATGGAAGAAACTAATTCAATTTATGATGACTAAGAATCTGTCCATGTGAGCAGATGGGATTTTATCTACTCGGTCCTCAGAGCTATTACTGATTATGTTTCATCACATTTGATTAGCAGCCAGAGATCTGAAATATCTTTAATCAATAGGCATTTGACTAGACACAAACACACCTAAACTTTAATTGTTGACTTTTTATGTAAATACTTATAATGTAAAATTCTGAAATTCACTTTGATTGTCTCACCACTGTGCAATATCTGCATTTTACCACTTTCTAAAAAAAAAAATTCTGTTAGAGAAGTAATCTTGTTCATGTATTTGACTTATATACTCCATTGAGTTTTGATTTCTGCGCGTTTCCAGATCTGTGACTCTTATGGCATTATTTTCATCACTGTAAGTATATCACAGGCTTCTTGTATATCTACTCTGAACTACATGAGCCCAAACCTAAAACCTCTTTTGGTTTTTCTGCATATGGTACAATGTAGGCATCTAAACATAGCTACTCACAAGCATCAAAAAGTCAATATAAATGTAGTGTTTGACTTGCAGACTCAGCTTCTCTTTCAGATGTGAGTAGAGAGATGGCTGTTCTTTCACATCAGATGAGGCAGGTTGATTTGTGTGAAAAGTCCCCCTCCAAGTTCTGCTCTGCCAGTGAAGAGATGCAGTTACAGCTTCCACTGACTGTCTTCAGGCTGTTACTTGCCTCATTAAGAATTCTAGCAAATACTATTTTAAAGAAATTTCTCATCTTTTTATCATTAGATGGCAAGGATATGGAATAAAATAGGTACATTCTGAGAGAGAGAGGAGAGAGAGAGAGAGAGAGAGAGAGAGAGAGAGAGAGAGAGAGAGAGAGAAGAGAGAGGGAGCAAACATAAGACATAGATCATTCTAAGTTCCAAGAGCAACAAACAAATGCAAAACAATTTCACCTATTCTCTTTACTCCATTTCTTCTCTAATCTCCCTCTCTCACCCCAACAAGGTGAAACAAAACACTGACTTAAATGAATAAAAGACTGCTTGTAGTAGAAGTCTTGGTAAAAATCAATTCCTTCCCACAGTCACTAAGATCCAGAGAAATTGTATAGGTCAGGAAAAGGTAGTGCAAATAGAATAAAGACTAAAAGTGTAAAAATACACATTATTTGACCTTGGCTCGCATGCTTAAGGCGTTTCTACTCCTCTCTGGGCAAACTCATGATGCTGACCAGTTGTATAAGGTCTTTTACTTGTAGTATCATTGCAATGTGAACTTAAGCACAATCTGAAACATCTATTGCTTCAAATTGTATTATTGTCCATGTTTTTATGATCTGATGCTGTTGCTTCCTAATGCCATATTATCTTCTGTTATGGTGTGTTTCACTTTCAAGTGTTAAATACATATATTCTCACTCAAACATACCCTAATGAACAATGTTGTTATTGTTTTCTGAAATAAAAATATGATGTATTTTACAGTTTTGATGCATAATTGTATTTAATAGAATTGTGTGTTAACCTTCAAAATTATTTTTATCCTTTTTATCTAACAGGCATAGAAATATCTGTTGAAAATGAACATTTTTTTTAAAAAAATATGTTGAACTGGCATGTTTTTAATTTCATGCTAAAATTTGGTGGTCGTTGCTTGTCTTTAAAAATGACTATGCTACTATAATTCATAACATGTATTATAGAACAATGGCATTCAATTAAGTGAAATAGGATTTAAATGAAAAAAATAAATGGCACAGTATATGTAGTATATATATTACATGCAAGATATACTAATAAAATGTACATTACACAGAAACTATTTGTATACAGTTAAAACACAAAATTTTTAGTCATCTTTTAGTTGGTACCATATGACATCAGTTGGGAAATAAAGCCGCAATTTTTCTTTATCCCCAGAGTTGTTTATGAATGTGCCGTTGCTGCAGCCATCCTTTGACATGTCCTTCTCACTGACTCAGAGTTCAACCTTACCAGAAGTGAGTGTATGTGTATGGCAGACTTTGAATCTACGAGGGTGACATAGGTTAATACAATTATATAGGTTTAAGGCATACAATTCTGCAGTACATCATCAGCATATTGTACTGTGCATTTACCAACCCAAGTCAAGTCTCCTTCCATAATCATTTATCCCCCTCTACCCTCTTCTACCTCCCCCCTAATGGTAAAATTTATTTGTTGGGAAGCAATCTAAAGATAAAATTAAAACTTTAAAGATGTTTAAGATATACTTAAGAAATTATTGTGTAGTCTGTGAATGTGTAATAAGATAATACCATTTATCACATATTCTGTTTTCTCTTTATCAAATTAATTAATGTTATAATTTATGTCTACATAGAAGCTAGACAGTTGAAATCAGTATTACATATGATTCTACTTACTATTCCAGTAATATCTTAAGATTGTTTTTAGGTAAGTTCTCAAAGCATTTTCTTTATGCTTTTCATGTAATTGTTATTTGAACAAATATATTTATAAACTAAAAATAACACAAATACAGAGGTAGAATATTAGGCATAATTTTCTCAGAGTACTGTGTGGAACTCCACATCTCAAGTTCTCTGATTACCTTGACATCAAATATTTGGTACATAATGGTTGAAAGAAGAAAGAAAGGAGGAAAGGAACTATCTTCTAACTTACCAGGGAAGTTACCCATACATTTTTCCACAATGGCTGCACTACTTTCTGTTTTTATTAAATTTATTTGGGGTGACATTGGTTAATAAAACACTGGCAAAAACAATGGACAAGCAAGGCAAACAAACCAACAAAAACTCATAGACACAGACAACAGTATGGTAATTACCAGAGGCAAAGGAGGGGAGGATGCAGTAAAGGGTAAAGAAGGTCAAATATATGATGACAGAAGGAAATTTGACTTTGAGTAACAACTATACAATGCAATAGACAGGTGATGAATTATAGAATTGTACACCTGAAACATATTTTGTTTTCTAAAAACAATATTTTTACTTGAATTTGTCTTTATGAAAGGTAGAAATTCAATAGAGTTAGTCATATTTCAAAGAGTTGATCATTTTTCAGAGTGAATTAGGTGGATTTTTTCCAATAAAGAAGAAAGTTTCTAAACTTCCTCAGACTACAGGATAATTTCAAGTTTTTAGCAGGAAACACAAGAGAAATCACCTTAGATTAACTTGAAGCAACAGATACAGGTTATCCTCATTTTTCCCCTGATTTTATATTTGTAAAGCCAAAATCAATATGAGAAGCATACTCTCCAAGTAACATACGCACAGAGCAGTGAATTGCCTGATGGGCATGGTCCCAGCTGAGTGTGAACAAAGCAATATCCTGCTCTCTTGTTTCAGCTCAGACTGTAAACAAGTATCCTTTCTGCAGTTCATTTAATGCCGTTTGCTCATTTTTTATTATTATTATTTTTTGTTGTGATTTAGGGTTTAAAATGGCCCCCAAGCATAGTGTTAAAATGCTGTCTAGTGTTCCTTAATGCACAAAGGCTGTGATGTGCCTGATGCAGAAAATATGGTTGTTGGATAAGCTTCATTCAGACATGTGTTAGAGTGCTGTTGGCCATGAGTGTAATGTTAATGAATAAACAATATGTATTCAATATAGTTTCTTTAAACAAAAAACACACATAAAACAAGGTTACATATAGATCAGTTGATGAAAATCCTAAGACCAGAGACTCTCAGGAACCTAACCCTCTTTATCTCCTAGGAGCCATGGTTCAATAGTTGTTAATTTAGTGTTTGTGTCAGTTTTATAGATAATAACTAACAAGAATAATGAAAATTTACTGTAATTTCTTTTCAATCCTATTTACCAAGACACTAACCTTTCAGACAATTTTAGAGTCTCCAGTCTAAATTTGCCTTATTCTTAAACTCTAAAATATCATGATTGCGTAGATCAAAGATACTGTTTAGGTGGAGATGTGGTGAGAGTATACACATTTATATAGTATTCCACACATGGCAAATATTTTAACTAATAATTAATACAACAACTATTTCTAAGGTACTGATATGTGCCAACCACTTTATTAAACACTAGAGGCCCAGTGCACAAAATTTCTGTACTTGGGGGTTCTCTCGGCCCAACCTGTGCCCTCTCCCAGTTGGGAGCCCTCGGAGGATGCCACAGGGTGAGAGATATTCCTGTCACTGCCACTGCACTCACCAGCTGTGAGCCCAGCTCAGGGCTTCTGGGTCCTTGGTGTTCCCCCTGTGGGAGTTCACTGACCACTAGGTAGCAGCTCCTGCATTGAGCCTCTGGCCCCGAGTGGTGAGTGCCCATCATAACAATCAGTCATTCTGTGGTTTGATCAATTTGCATATTAGCCTTTTATTATATAGGATTGATGAACCCAAAATAGAAATAATCTATTTTTATAAAGCTTACCTATATGCTTCATACAGAATAAGTTATAGCCAGTAATTCAAATATTATTACACAGATACAGGTATAATTTCTACTGAGTTCTGTATTAAAGAATAGATGCACAGAGTAGTATAAATATGTATAGAATGATGAAGAAGAAGAAGAAGAAGAAGAAGAAGAAGAAGAAGAAGAAGAAGAAGAAGAAGGAGAAGAAGAAAAGTGACTTGAACTGAGATATGGTGGAAAGAGTCAAAACTGGAGGAAACCAGAAAAAGAAAAAAAAGGGCAATTCAGGTAGACAGAGCAGTGTTGAGAAGTATGGTGAGGTTCACGGTAAGTACACATAGTTGAAAGAAGACTTCTCTGGCTGGGGTTTAGATGGCATGGAGGAATATTACATGTGTTGGGTCTAGAGAACTCCAGAGAAGTTTGAGCTTATAGGGTCATCAAACCATTTAGGAAATTTTATATTTCTCTTACAACCATGGAAGGAGGTTTGAATGAATACAGAATGACATTGTGTTTTGGACTGATTGTTTTGTATCAAAGATGGGGGATGAATTGAATAACTGAGTGGTTCAGAGGAGAAACCTTCAAAGTGTGGATAGGGTAAGTGTAGGAGGAAGACTTGAGATATTCAAATATGTGATAAAAACTGCTCTGTGAGACAATCATTACCACTGTGTCATTAAAGAAATTGAGTACACAGAGTTTAAATGATTATTCTGAGATTACAGAGTCAATAAGAAAAAGAGTCAGGGTATAGCCCAGAGATGATGACTCTATCATTATAAGAGTTCCAAATCCCTCCAGATCGGATATTAAAGTTAGAACATGAACAATAGAACCTAATTCTAATCACACCCCCATCCTCCTCCTCTCCCCAAATAGAAAGTCCTTACTTATTAGCATTTGGAGGCAAATTAGCCAATACTAAGTTTAAGGCTTAAGGTTTGAATAGCCCCAGTTAATTTTGCATGACATGGAAAGTCTTGTCTATTTCTTTTTTCTTTTTTTGACAGGTTCTGAAAAAAAAAATACACTAGGGAAAGGTGGTTTAAAACACAATGTGGAGAAGTGCACTTTGAATATAAAATTTTAGACATAAAAGACAGTTTGAGTTAGTTTTCATTAAATGGAGAGGCAAGGCATTTTATATATACTTTTATTTGAATTTTACTTTCTACTTATATTTTGAAATACTTTTAGGCTTTCAAAAAACTTGCAAGGATGTAGAAAAAGTATCCAAATATCCACCATACAGCTTTATCTAATGATTAATATCTTGCATTATCATGATAGTAGTAACATCTTGAATTATCAAAACAAAGACATCAACATTGGTACAATACTATAAGCTCATGCAGAACTTTACACTAATGCCCAGATCTAATCCAAGATACTACACTGTATTTAATTGACATGTATCCTTTTTCTTTGCCAATTAGTGACAGATCCTCATGTAGGATTTGTTTTTCGTGTTCTTCTTTATGCTTTTCAAAAGAATTGGTTAGGTATTTTATGTAATATCCTTAGTTTTTTTTTTTTTTTATGTTCTCTCTTGATTCAAGTGAGGTTATAGGTTTTGGGGGAAATACCACAGATATTGTTTTCTTATCACATCAAATCAGGGTATTATGCTAATACTAGAGGCCTGGTGCACGGATTTGTGCACCATTGGGGTCCCTTAGCCTGGCCTGCATCCTCTCACAATCCAGGACTTCTTGGGGGATGTTGGACTGCTGCTTTCCAGATTTCCAACATCCCCTGAGGGATGTAATACTGCGCAAAGCAGCAGGCAAGAGGTGCCAAGTTGCTCCCACTTATCCTGGCCCCACTGCCCCTGATGCCACCGCCTCTCAGTAGCACTGGGAGAGGCTCATGTGACCACAGCTGGACTCACCAGCCATGAGCCTGGCTTCTGGCACCCCTCAAGTCAGCTGAGCAGCACTCACACTGTGGGAGCACATTGACCACCAGGGGACAGCTCCTGCATTGAGCATCTGCCCCCGGTGGTCAGTGTGCTTCATGGCAACCGATCAAATTGTTGACCAGTTGGATCAGTCGACCAGCTGCTTAGTGATATATATATTGTATTGCATTACTGGAGATGCTACATATGATCTTGTAGTTAAGGTGGTGTCTACCAGGTTTTTGTAAACCTACTCTTTTTTTTCTCTTCTTCTAGATACATTGAGTGAATCCTAAGTCCAATCCATATTCAAGAAAAGAGGATTTAAGTTTCATCTATTGGTGGAGGAATGTGAATTAAAAAAAAATCATCAGTAATTAACAAATACTTGGGTGGAAATACTTTGAGACTTTATCAATATTTATCCTTTTTTTAAAGCTTTCAACCTCTAACGTTAGTATTCATTAGTGGATCTTGCCTGCAGCAAATATGACTGTGGTATTCTAAAGGTGATTTTCTATTCCGCTTCATTCTCCTACATTTATTAATTATAATTCTGTAAGAAAAATATTCTGTAGGAAGTATTTTTGCTGAGTGATTTGCTGTGTAAAAATTTATCAATAGTACTCATTCAAATAAACATTGAAAAATGTACAGCCTATCACTTTAAGGACTTCAATAGCTGGAATGATACAGGCAAGCCTTCCATTATTGAAGATGTCAAACAAGCAAGGTCCTAGTATGTAGAGATAAGCATGACTTCCATGCTAAAACGGTCCAGGCCTAGGAGGGGAAACTCCATCTTCTAATTTGCTTCCATCAGCAAAGCCAGGCAAAAATAATATCTCTCTGATGACAAGGTGCTCAGCTGCAGTTGTTTTCAGCATGAGGGGGACAGACATACCCTCAAGAACTAAATAGCCCAAAATGTTGCCTTCCTCAGGAGTGTACACTGTGTGAAGGAACTGAAGTGGCATCAACACCAGAACAATTATAGTGTCTACTGAGACAAACTTTAGTAGCTTCTACTTGGTTAATACAGGCCACAAAAAATAAAATAAAATAAAAATAAATGCCCAGTGCAGGAGGTAAAGAAAGTAGGGGAGGAAGGGGGTTGTTAGTAAAACAAACACACAGAAATAACAACAAATAACAATACATCTATGGATGCATGCTCTGTGAGTGTGTAGGAGGCAGCTGTATCATTTTTTCTCTCTCCACCTATTCTAAATGAATTGTGGAATAGTTTTGTTGGAAGAACAGATATATTTCTCTGAGAATGATATAGTAAGATGAATAATTTTATTTTAAACCTCACCCAAGGATATTTTTCCATTAATTTTTAGAGAGAGCAGAGGAGAGAGGAAAAGACGGAGAGAAATATAGATGTGGGAGAAGCACATTGACTAGTTGCCTTCCTGTAGGAGGCTGACCAGGGCTCAGGCTGTGGAGGAGTCTGCAACCAGATATGTGCCCTTGATTAGAATTGAATCTGGAACTCTGTGGTTCACAGACTGATACTTTATCCATTGAACCCATCTGGCTAGAGCAGATTAACATTTTTATTCACCAGAATCCCAGGAGTGCTGCTCCTATGGAGGCAGGGAGATTAGAAGTCCTATAAAAGATTAGGAAGAAACTCTGTGCAGAGTGTTGGCTTTTATCAGGGGTTGGTCTGAAAGCCTCTATTGCAGAATAAATGAGCAGAGTTCGATGTGCGGATGTCTGAGGAGAGCAGAGTATCTGTGAAGAAAAGGACCTGGAGAAGAGAAAGAGACATCTACTGGGGTTACAAATTTTATATATGTCAGGCTGCAAAGTTTCTGTCTGTTTCTTCAAGGAACAGTAAAATAGAGTTTTGCATTGTCTTCTGAGACTTTTTAAAGTTGAACAGATGTTTCTTTGGCTGCAACATTGTTTCAAAGTATCATTTCAAACGAACAAGAGATTCCCTATTATGTGGACTCTACCAAGATGACTTTTCCTAAGGACCTGATATGCAGCCCAAGAGCTTTTATATACATAAAAGCCTAAACAACCATTACGACTGGCCAACCGAACAACAGGGGGTGGATGCTCAATTTAGGAGCTGTCCCCCGGTGGTCAATGTGCTCCACAGCCAACCTTCCTCAGCTGGCCAACCTTCCATGGTCCCTCCCCCTGGCTGGGACCGGGCAAGAGGGCCCTGATCACCAGCCAGGCAGAGGGATCCTACCCATGCACGGATACCTGCACTGGGTCTCTAGTTTATCTACAATCATCTTCTACTACTTCTCAGTATGGCTCTCTGCTCCCCATGTTGGTTTCCTGAGGATTCTTTTACAGACACTGTTTCCTATTTTTGAGATACTCTTTTCTGGTTTTCAGATGATACAAGTTTTAAACATTCTTCAGAGAGGCTCTGAGCATCACAAAAGCAGACCATTTTCCTCCTTTGGGTAATCACTTGAAGTGACTAAAAGGCCTGCTATAGAACAGGTATAATTGTCACCTAAGCTCAATCCAAGCCTTGCTTTCCTCACACACATGTCTGTTTAACAACAGCCCATGTTGGTTTTGTTTTACTCTTTGATTTACAGAGAATTTGAGTTTGCATAATTTTTTAATCTGCTCATATAAATTTATTAATGATTGGAGATATATTTACTACATTTCATTATAAAATAAGTAACTGAATAAATTGCTTGGTATAACACCTGTCACCTAAGTATTTACTTTTTGAATAGCTGAATAGACAAATTACTTGTTTAAACACTCTTAGCCAGTACTTGTTCACTTGACTTGAAAAGAACACTGATATTGATAAAGTTCAAAGAGGTCATAAGAGAGAAATGTTAGGATGGCTTTGTATTCAAATGTTACACACATAAGGTCCTAAACCTTCTTTTTCAATAGTTTCTTTCTCTCACGTTGTAGTTTCTCAATATGACAGCGCCTCTCCTTATATGTAAATCTCAAAGTTATTGCAACAAATTCTATGAGTCGTGAAGATTATGAGGCATGACCCCATAAATATCACTAAAGGAAAGCAATTGTGAATTTTGGGTATATTTGCATATTATAGTGTAAAAAATTGACTCATTTTTCTTTCTAATCCACAGCATCATTTTACTCACTAGCTTTTATTAATTCTATTTTTCTGTCTCTTTTCTGTCATATTTCTTTTCCTTCTCTCTTTCTTTCTGTCCATCTTTATTTCTTTTATTTTTTTCTGCTCTCACGGGATTATTGAAGCAGCACTTTCACAAAATTTGCCGCCTCCAGTATCATCCTTGTCATATGCATTTTTTTTCCTTTTGAAACCAGACTTCGAATTTCTATAAAGCAAATGTACTCATGTGAGTTTTCTGATTATGTTGCCCCATGTCTACCCACTGGTCTCAGAGAAGGTCCTTCTAGGTCTATGAATATAAGTTTGACATTTACTTGTAGATGGATAAATTTGCTTTTTAATATTTGCTTATTAATTTAGCAGATATTTATTGAACAACCACTACACCCGAGGCACTGTCAGGCAAATTAAGCCACTGTAACATAGGACTTAGAGTATAATTCTTTGGATTTGAATTTGTTCTTACTATCACTTTAAAGTAGTGATCTAGGGGCAATTTTTTTTCCTTTTTTAAAAAAAAAATATATATTTTTATTGATTTCAGAGAGGGAGGGAGGAGAGAGAAATATCAATGATAAGAATCATTGATCAGCTGCCTCCTACACACCCTCTACTGGCAATCAAGCCCACAACTCCTGCATTTGCCCTGACTAGGAATGGAACAGTGTCTTCCTGGTTCATAAGGTCATTGATAAACCACTGAGTCACACTGGCCAGGCTTATTTTTCTTATACTAGCACTTAATATCATTGTACATGAGTAAGGAGGGTTAGGTGAGAAAAATCCATGTGGAGTATTTAATGTCATTCCTGTTATAAAGAAAGTTATTAATATTATTATTTCAAATGTATACCAAAATCAATTGAATTTTATATTTACAAAGTATAGTTTTATTTAATATGAATTCTGAAGAAAATACTTAAATTCAACTAAATATATCCATGTAATAATCCATACAATAACAAAATTAAATAAATATAAATATTTAAATATATATATAAACATAATGCTTACATATCATATATGAAGCAAAGTTATGACACATTGAATTTTTTATCAGTATAAATAATAGAATAAGCCCTGGCTGGTTTTGCTCAGTGGTTGGAGCATCAGCCTGTAGACGGAGGGGTCCCAGGTTCGATTTTGGTCAGGGACATGTGCCTTGGTTGCGGACATATCCCCAGTGAGAGGTGTGCAGGAGGCATCTGATCAATGTGTCTAACTCTATCCATCTTCCTTCCTGTCTGTAAAAATTCAGTGAAATATGTTTAAAATAAAATAATAGAATAAAACTAAACAAAGCACTATGAAATGTCCTAACTCTGGCTTTACCCACATTTGATCTTATGAAGAAATTAAATATTTTATTTGACCTCATTTAGTATGATCCATGGCTCAAATGGCAGGCAAGACTGCAAAAATTCATAGAATCACTGTCTTGGGAGACCCCAAGCATAATCAAGGGAATGCCAGGGAAATCAGAGCCTAAAAACCGTCTCTTTAGTGGTTCTTGCGGTAATTACTCACCCTGTCCCCATGGAGTTTGGTAGAAAAAGCAAGTTGAGTTCCCCCGGATGATGAGAATCTCTCAAATATATTCCACCTCTTTTTTCACCGGCCACTGCATTATTTCACATAGACATTGATTCTCTCTAGAAATTTTTGCAGAAGTCTCTGAACTAGAGTTTTTGCTTCTTGGTTTCTTCTCTCTCTATTAAACTCTACGTTGGTGGCAGAGGCATTTTCATGCAGTTTTAACTATGTCACCCTTCTGCTTAAAAACCTTGTATGGCTGTGCACTGTCTTTGGGGATGAAATCTGAAGTCCTTTTAATAAAGAATGAGTTACTCATAATTTAGCTCCCAAGACCCACCAGCTGCATATCCCACTACTGTTGCTTTGTATAGATGTTTCAATCTTTCCAAGCAATTAGCAGTTCTCCAGACTTTGATATATCAAGTCTTACTCCTTTCTCCTATTTTTGTCTTTCCTGCCTAAAAAGCAAAACTATTCATATTCTAGGAATAAACATTTACGGTGATCATCTTTGCTGATTTAGCCCTAGGAATGTGAGTAAATGTCTCTAGGGTGTGAATGAAATACGTCTGTGAATGGGCTTTATGTGCTTTTCCCTATAAGTATAATTGAATCATTTCTTTAATGGGAAAAGAAGAGGGGTGTGTGAACACACACACACATGTACATTAAAGAAGTAAATTAAGTAGGGTTATATTCCCATATCCTCAAAAAATCTTCGGATACATTTCCTCATCATTAATACTGAATTAAGATGTGTTAATCCAGCAATGAAATTCGGAACATAATAGAATTTTGAAAGGAGGAGCTTCCTCTCCACTCAACCCTTCCACACAATGGGAAGGACTCTTGACTGATTTGATTTTTAAATGAAGATAATAAAAATATAAAAATAAGCCACAACCAAGTGAAAATGACTATGTGTAGTAGGGAAACAAAATAAATTTAGTGGGCACAATTTGAAATACTTGTATTCACTTTAAAGAAAATGTGACTTCTTTATTTTTGCATAAATGGCATGCTTTAATTCAGCTGACTCACCTTGTGGTGAGATGCAGCTGATAGATGTGCAGTTCATTTTCTTGAACCAGAGACACATGCCACTTCCTTGCTTTATTAGTCTCTTTGGCTTTTATAAAAGAATGAGTTCTAAGTTTCTGCAACCTTCTCCTTTCTGGCTGCATATAGACTGGAGACATGTGGCCTTTGTGGCAGAGTCATTGGTAGCCTCGTGTTAGGTCTGCTAACTTTTAATTTTGTTAAATGTTATCCCCCTTGCCCCCAATGGCACTTCCACAGCATGTGGGATTCTTTTCTATCCCTCTTGCGAACTACAAGAGATGGAGACTGTTGGTTCTCTCCAACATGCTATGGTGTTACTTTTGACCCTAGTGCAGCTACCCTAACTTATCATGGGGCTGCCTGCAGATCAGTCTTCCCTCAGATTCCACACAAGGATCCCAACAAAAGCCTCTTCTGTTTTTCACATCTGTGACCACCCATCATATTACATCACACACATGCACACGCACATAATCAGGAATTCTGGACCGATGAAAGGAAGCAAGAACATTCACGTTAAAGTGCTTGCTTTAAAATCCTTCATCTCCCATATTATTTCTGAATTTCACAAGGATTTAAATCTTCAGCTTCTTATAGCTGATAGCTAGGATTTGTGGGTAAGATCGGGTATGATTATATCTTCTTTCTGAAGTGGAAGATGGAAGAAGAAAGTGGTAAACTTAGTTTCAATGAAGGAAAGAAGAAGAGAAATTGGTTTATTGACAAGAGAACATGCATTGGGTGACATTTCAAAAATACTGTCCCTGTTACATACGTATGAAAATGCTGGAACAGAGTTCAGTTAATACAGAAGTGATCATGTGATTACATAGAGAGGATTTGGATGCTAATGGCATATGGGAACAAGGAGACTGCCTTCAGTTTAGTCACTAACCTTCCTTCCCAGTCCAAGCTGCAAATACTGACCATTTAAAAACCAACCAATCAGCAAACACACATCAAGCACAGTCAACTGGAGACATCATTTTTCCTAATAGTTTATAGAATTATTTTAGTTGGTGTACCAGTGGATAAAAGAGATAAACCCCTATGAAGAATGAGCCGTTGAATTACTTTGTGAGCTACTTTTTATTATGCACAATATACAGTTCCTAAAGGTCACATAAGTAATTAGTGGCAGGTTTACAACAAAAATCCAGTGCCCCCACTCACTAACCAGGATTTTTTAAAGTTCAGATACATTTGTGGTTCATTCTTTTTATTTTTTTTTTATTTCCCTATATATAAGATTGGGATTTTTTTTCTTCATTTCATTAAACATCAAAGCACTTGACTGTCTATTAACTAATGTTATCTGCTTAGAAATATAGTTCCTATTAGATAAGACCCCTATAGTGATATCCTGGACAACTTTATTTTTGTCTACTCATTTAAAAATAGTAATAGTAGATAAACCAATGGTTATGTTGTTTTATTTATATTGTGATTTATGTCAGCTCTATTAAAGAACCATATAACATAAAGAATTTAAACCATCTGTCTTCAATAAATTCATTGACCTTCACATATATTTTCATAAATATGTAAGAAGAAAATAGGTACTGTCTTGGATTTAAGCCCTGGTATGGAGAACCCATTTAAAAGTGTATTTAGTAGTAAATGTTATTGTTTCAGGACATATAATAACATACTTATTTTAAAATACAAAATGGGTTATCTGTACATATTTCATGGACTGATAGTTGATATTAGAAGGTAAAAAGCCATATTCATGTTTCTATATATATGATCTTATGTATACAAAGAGGAGAATAAAAAAGAAAAACTGTCTGATGTTGTTGAATGAAATTAGAATATAATCATTACTTCATGTCTTCACAAAAGACATTTTGTAACATTTAAAATTTCTGCTAATTGCACAAGGTACATTATCATGCAAAAGAATGTTAGTGAAGGTTGAAAAGGACAAACCAACTATTCTCGTACATCACCATAATTATGCAGCCCCATGTTCGAACAATTACATTTATGTAGACCCACTGTTAAAATCAATGTTACTTGTACAGCTAGTCCTTAATCAATGAAATCAGTCAATTTACCATGGTCACATCCTTCTTCTTAATTAAGACAGTGATATCTCTGGAGCGCAGGGTTTCAAAGAGATAAATAAGTACAAAGGTTGAGAAATGTCAAAGAGGTGACTCCCCGATTTTACTCCCGACGAACTTGGGAGGAAATAAGACAGTTCCTTCAGTTCAGGCAAGCAGCACAATCTCCTAAAGAGATGGCTTAGCATTCATTAAGAAAAGAGCAGGTAGTAGTGTCTGACAGAAATAGCACTAATGAGCAAAGAAGGTTTTCAACATGCATATCCTTCACAGTCATACTCTGAATTATGAAGGTTGTGCCACCTAAGCCAATTTTAATTAGAATGAGCATGGACCTCTTTGGACAGTTAGCCTTTCTTTCCAAAATCCATTTCAATATGATGTCATTTTGTTGTCATAATCAAAATGGCAAAGTGATGGAATAACCTACTTAAAATGTCTGTGGTGTTAAAGCAGATATGGCGAACATCTTCTTATGACACGTGTAATAAGGGTATTACCTGGAAGGCATTGACAGTATGTTCCTGTCCCACCAATGGACTGTGAAAGTATCACTTATTAAAAAGGAAAGAAATAAAAAAACAGCTTTATTTAAAATAGCAAATGTAGATATATCACATTGATTTTTTTTTATTTCACAAGGCATGCTATCTGCACTTTCAGGCTGGTTGGTATTAGCCATCTCCTTTTATCCTAAGAAAAGTCCTTGTCAGGCTGTAAGAAAATAAATGAAAGTAAAATAATACATACATAGCATTGATATATCTCCCTTGAAAATAGATATGATTATTATTCTAATAAATCCAGCCTAGGTTTATCTCCATAAATTAGATAATTATTCAAGTCAAAGTATAGAGCATTTAAAATTTAGCTTCTTAATACAAAGGTGATTATATAATATATCTGAGCACAAAGAAGTGATCATTTGTTGTATGTCTCAAGTAGCAAATAACACATAGCACAAAAATGTAAGACAATTAAGGCATAATGATACTAGAAATTGAAATAAGTGTCCGCTATCATACTTATCAACCAATATTGACTGAATATATACTGAAAAATAGTAGGCATGACTGTTATCAATAAATATGAATACCATGTTTTTTTTCCTTTTTTTAATAAATGATTTAATAAATGTATACATCCTGTGTGAAAATGGTTGCTCTTACAAAAGAAAATTGTGCTTATATTAATCACTCTTTCTTTGTAGGCTTTTTCTTTCAAATTTAATTTTATAACTAAAGGAAAGTGATTCTAAAAATTAAAAGAAACACCTTGTAACATATTTACTTACACTTACCTTGTTTGTTTTAAACCAAACTAACTGTGATAAAAAGTTATTTCTTAGGTCATATAAATTTTAACTGCAATTTAATTGCATGGCATTAAATGCCTGGGAAAGATATCTATTTAGGTGTGTTATTCTCTCTGTCAGTATTAAAAGGCATGATGGGGAAGAAGCTTAACCAATTAGAAGGTTATAAAAATATCAACAGATATACACACTGAAGGGATTCTACATATTAATATCATATAAGTAATAAGTAGTATGAAGTTGGTCAGTGATTAAGATATTTACCTAGCAAGAGACTCAAATCCTGAGACAACTCTGATGGAAGTTACTAAAGGGCAGGTAAGTAGGAAGGATTAGAATATCTTCAAAAGAGTGTACTTAGGTTGAAAGAATTTTAAAAAGCAAGAGAGAAAAGATTTAGCTGTTTAAGATTTAGAGATTAAATAACGTATAAGTTGCTTACATAGATGAAAGTAATGCCATTTGTTAGTCTAGTCTAGTTTTAATTTTGTTTATGTAATTTATGGGAATCATGGTAAATTAATATTTCATATATTTAATCTCATAATGAGCTAAACCTTACTGTCCATTGTTAATTACATATGCCACCTTGGGACCAACAAAGAAGTAGAGCAGGTTCTGAAAACTTTTCAGAGTAGCCATCAACCAAATAGAAAGAAAAAAACATTCTAATCTTAGAACATGCTAAGAGCTGAAAACTTAATTCTGAGAAAGAAAAGAAAAAATAGAACATGTGTTCATATTTATATGAATGTTTGTGGTCAGCAGAACTTTAAAGCAAGCACAAATGAATAATATACCTCTATCTGCCTTTACTGTGGAATAACAAAAGTAGACCCACAGCGTTTGGTGATTTTAAGATACTAAGTGTCTATGGATGTATTATTCTAATATACAAGGAAAGGCCTAATTAATTATCAATCAGAATATTTGTTTAAGTAACGTATTTATCTACATTACAAAAGGCCAGGGCCCAATATGACCTAAACAACCAGATAGATGACCGGTCACCAGGAAGTGCATGGAGCACCTCTCGCTCCCTCCCCCATAGTCCACAGGCTCCTATCACCACAAGGCTGATGGCTGGCATTGGGTGAGGTGGCAAGAGGGGTTGGGCAGGGTGAGGCAGGTGTAGCAAGGACATTAACCTCCTACAAGGGCCTGGCCTGTGGCCTAACAACCTCGCCACTTCCACAGCAACTGTGGATCAGGCCCAGAGAGAGACCAGGAGAGAGAGAGAGAGAGGCATGGCCTGATCTGCAGCTACCACGGCTGCTGGCAAGGCCTGAAAAGAGAGAGAGAGAGAGAGAGAGAGAGAGAGAGAGAGAGAGAGAGAGAGAGAGAGAGAAAGAGAGAGATAGAGATAGAGATAGAGAGAGAGAGAGAGAGAGAGATGGGACCTGATTAGCAGCTTCATGCCTGTTGCCAAGGCCCAAAGAGATAGAGTCAAGGTCTGATCCACAGCTGCCCTGGTCCTTGCGGATGAACCCAGATATAGGCCCAGAGATCCTGACTGGCATAGAAGCTGACCAATCAGAAACAAATTTGAGTGAACTGTGAGGAGCCAATGGCTGCATAGGAGGTGGAGCTTTTGATGCTGACTTGCATAGAAACTGACCAATCAGAACTACAAAGGTGGGGGCTGCGGAGGAATTTTAAGGCCAACAGCTGTTTGGTGTAAGGTGTAAGAAAGTGGTTTAATTTTTCAATGACCAGATTGACAGTATAGTGCATATGGCTGGCTATCAGTCCAGATATAAAGATTATGTATTTTTGTCTGCCAAGAGCATCTCCTCCTGCTGAAAAAGGCTCCCCATCACCCCCATTTAAGCCATCTTATTCTATATAATCTATTTATACTAATAAAAGAGTAATATGCTAATTACACCACGTTGACTGGCCATTTTTCATACATCCAACTTTCTTCCAGACAAAGCCATTGATGGTGGGGGCTGAGGCAGGAGCAGTTAGGGAAAATCAGGCCAGTAAAGGAGGTAAGTTAGTGACAAGATCTGGCCTGCAGGGGAGGGCAGTTGGGCAGACTAAGCCTCCAGGGGTGGGCAATTAGGAGCAACCAGAACAGCAGGGGAAAGCATTGGGGGCAATCAAGCCAGCAGGGGAGCAGTTAGGGATGATCAGGCAGACAGGCAGGTGAATGATTAGAAGCCAGCAGTCCCAGATTGTGCGAAAGATGTTCAACTGTCTTTGGGATCAGGCCTAAACCGGCAGTCAGACATCCCCCAAGGGGTCCCAAATTGGAGACAGTGCAGATTGGACTGAGGGAACACCCCATGCATGAATTTTGCACACCTGGCCTCTAGTATTTAAATACCTAGATAAAATGCATAAAGTAAAAGGTAAATTATAAACTTTTAAAACATTTAGAGACATAGCTTTATATTTATAAGTAATAGCTAGATCTATTTTGAGCAGAGATTAGACAGATCTATTTATGTATTTTGGGCCCTACTGTACTCATGCAATACAATTTCTAAACCCAATTTGAAGGTAGCCTCTGAAATTCTCTAGAATTGTGAGCATTTTATCTTTCTATGAGGGAATTTATTTACTTTACGAATGGAACATAACCATATCACCAAATACCAAATAACCATCCTATCTAATATAAGAGTAATATGCAAATTGACCATACCTGAACTATACCCACCAGCCAGCCCACCAGCCAATCAAGAGTGAGTATGCAAATTAACTCTAACCAAGATGGCTGCAGCCACAGAGTGAGTATGAAGCTTGGGTTTCCCTGGCAATGGAGGAAGCCAAGCTTTCCACACACCCTGGGGAGTGCAGGCCTCCAAGCAAGAGTACAAAATTTCAATTATAGAAGATAAAAAAATCACAACAAAAATGACAGCAGCCATGGAGCTGGAGAGAGCAGACAGCTAGGGTTGCTTCTGATGATGGAGGAATCCAAGCTTCCTGGACTGCCTTGGTCTCTGCTTAAGGCTACAAAGTTTCAATTACAGAAGATAAATAAAACCCAACAGAAATGGCCGCTGCCACAGAGCGAGCAGGAAGCTTGGCTCTGGTCTAGGCTACAAAGTTTCAATTGTAGAAGATAAATAAATCCCAGATATCAGGGCCTCTGCTTGGGTCACCAGGGGGCATGGCCAGGCTGCACACCACCAAAGGCCCCTCGCCCAGGCCACCCCATGCCCTAAGGGAACACTCACTCTGATCCAGGTCACCCTTCAGGGCAAACCAGCTGGTGCCAATCTGTGCAACAGGCCTCTATCCTATCTAATAAAAGATTAATATGCAGATTGACCATCACTCCAACATACAAGATGACTGTCCCCATTTGTTCAAAAGATCCTGCCCCCATGTGGACATAAGATGACCACCACAAGATGATCAGCAATGGGGGACAGTTGTGGGGACCAGGCCTGCAAAGGAGGGCAGTTGTGGATTATCAGGCCAGTAGAGGAGGTAGTTGGGAGGGACCAGTCCTGCAAGGGAGGGCAGTTAGGGTTAACCAGGCTGGCAGAGGAGGAAAGTTGGGGGCAACCAGGCCTGCAGGGAAGGGCAGTTGAAGGGGAATAGGCCCACAGAGGAGGGCAGTTAGGGATGACCAGGCTTGTAGTGGAGGGCAGTTAGGGTGACCAGGCCTACAGGGAAGGGCAGTTAGGGGTAAACAGGCTGGCAGGAGAGCAGTTAGGCATCAATCATTCTGGCAGAGGAGTGGTTATGGGGTGATCAGGCTGGCAGGCAGAAACAGTTAGGGGCAATCAGGAAGGCAGGCAGGCGAGCAGTTGGGAGCCAGCAGTCTTGGATTGTGAGAGGGAAGTCTGACTGCCCATTTAGGTTCTATCTCACCAGGATCAGGCCTAAACAGGCAGTTGGACATCTCTTGAGGGATCTCAGATTGGAGAGGGTTTTAGACAGGGCTGAGGACACCACCCCGCCCCCCTACCCTGTGCACAAATTTTGTGCACCAGGCCTTTAATGTTCAATAATTACATAGTAAATAATTGTGCAACTGGAAGATCCTTTCTAAGTTGTTACTTATAGAGCCCATTTTATTTATTTAATAAACAGGAAAGTAATTTTTGTTTATCAGCCTGAATTTTTAAGTTTCAGAAATCCTGAATTATCAGAGGTCAAAACACTGCTTCTTGAAAGTAATTTTTAAATTCAGCTTTTAAAGAGAATAGCAAATTAAAGTCATTGTAGAGAGGAAATAAAACGTTAAAATGTATTTGCAAGATAGTGTTCACAATGGTACCTGGTTGCATTCAGCTGTCTTTGGTGAAATGAAGAATAATACAAGCAAAATATATAATACACTTGTTTGTATAAAATTCCTGCCAATGCATTGATAGGCTTTAAAAAAATCAAAACTACCTTCTATCGTAAAAGATAAAGAAAGGAAAATACTAAATCCACTTAAAGAACAGAAAGATTCTCTTTGAGATTCAGATTCAGTATTATGTTTAACTATTCTAAATCTATTTGCTTCAGTATTCAGAAGCTTTTGTGATAGGATCAGAAACTGTGAAATGGAAATTGTAGTGGGTTAATATTTGGGAAAATTATAATAAATGTAAAAAATAGTCAGGATATGTTTTCATAGTGCTTTCTGTAAGGAAAGAGAATTAAGAAGAAAAGCCAAGAAAGCTTCAGGGATTACAGAAGATATTTTCTAAGTTTGAAAGCAGATGTTGTACCATATGTGCTTACCTGTTCTCTTTTTATTCACTTTGGCTAAATCATTACCGACCTGTCTTGTTTTTAATCCAGTAGAATCACTGACTGAATAACCAATTATTTCACCTCTTTATAATTCAGCTATGACACAATGTTCCTGGGATAGATTATAGGCCCGAGAAGGAAAGGAATAAATTAAAAACAAAGATAAACACAATAAAGACTTCTCAACTTCACCATGTAGTAAAATAAAGTTAAAATAAAAACTTTTGATTTTTTGCACTTTTTCATTTTATTTTATGTTGCATGTTTTAACAGAGTGATATTTAATTCTTTGCCTGAAAAACCTCACATAAATAAATTCAATCTCATGTACACATTTATGATACATTAATAAGGTTCATGTAAATGAAAATATTGGGTATCTAATAAAAAGTTTTGTTGAAAGCATTTGAAAGCAATGGCATTTTCACTTTAAAAAAAACTATATGTACTACAGAATAATCTCAGGAAATAGTTATGTCACAATATCTATTTCAGATTACTTTACCAACAGAGAAATAATTTCCAGAAATACACACCAAAAGCCCCAATCACAAGCAAAATGTCCTGTAGAAAACACATGTAGAAATAATTCTTTAGGGTTTTTTGGTAATAATTATTTTTTATTAAACTACTAGAGGCCTGGTGCCAAAATTTGTGCACGAGGGACAGTGGGATGTCCTTCAACCTATCCTGTACCCTCTCCAATATGGGACCCCTTGAGTGATGTCTGACTGCCCTCTCACAATCCAGGGCTGCTGGCTCCCAACTGCTTGCTTTCCTGCCTTCCTGATTGCCCATAACCACTTCTGCCTACCTGCTTGATCACCCCCTAACCACTACCCTGTCAGCCTGATTGATGCCTAACAGCTCCCCTTCTAGCCTGTTTGCCCTTAACTGCCCTTCCATGCAGGCTTGGTCAGCCCCAATTGCTCTCCCCTGCAGGCCTGGGTCCCCCAACAACAACTTCCCTTCTCTGCAGGCCCAGTTGCCCCAAACTTCCCTCCTGTGCTGGCCTGGTCATCTCTAACTGCCCTCCCCTGCAGACTTGATTGACCCCATCTGCCCTCCCTTGCAGGCCTCATCCCTCCCAACTGCCCTCCCCTGCTGGCCTGATCATCCACAACTGCCCTTCCTTGCAGGCCATCTTGTGGTGGTCTTCTTGTGTCCACATGGGGGCAGGATCTTTGACTACATGAGGGCAGCCATCTTGTGTGTTGGAATGATGGTCAATATGCATATTACTCTTTTATTAGATATGATAAGAGGCCTGGTGCATGGGAGGGGGCCAGTTGATTTGCCCTAAATGGTGTTCCGGATCAGGGTGGTTTCCTTGGAGTGTGGGGTGGTCTGGGCAAGGGGCCTGTGGTGATTTGCAGGCTGGCCACCCCCCCTAGTGACCCAAGCGGAGGCCCTGGTATCTGGGATTTATTTATCTTCTACAATTGAAATTTTGTAGCCTGGAGCAGAGCCAAGACTCCTGCTCACTCTGTAGTCACAGCCATTTCTATTGGGATTTATTTATCTTCTATAATTGAAACTTTGTAGCCTTAAGCAGAGGCCATGGCAGGCCAGGGCTGTGGAGAGCTTGGGTTCCTCCATCACTGGGGGCAACCCTAACCTCTTACTCTCTCCAGCTTCATGGCTGCCACCATTTTTGTTAGAATTTATTTGTCTTCTATAATTAAAACTTTGTGGCATTGAGTGGAGGCCTGGGCTGGCCAGGGTGTGTGGAAAGCTTGGCTTCCTCTATTGCCAGGGAAACCCAAGCCTCCCTCCTGCTCTCTCCGTGGCCACAGAAATCTTGGTTGGAGTTTACTTGCATATTTGCTCCTCAGTGGCATGGCTTGTGGTATACTGGAGGTATGGTCAATTTGCATATTGCTATTTTATTAGATAGGATGAAACCCATGCCTAAAAAATATACAGCTAATACAGATTGTAGGTTGCACACACAGCCAAATCTATCAGTTGAAAAGGACCATCGGCCCTAGCATCAACCTTGGACTGCTTTCCAGCCATTACCTGCATCTTGTCCCAAAGAAAACCATTATCCTGTCTTCTGCCACAAGCAATTAATTTCCCCCTCTTTTTAAACAGAGCAGAAATAAAATCACAGATTACATTCTGCTGGTGTCTTACTTTACCTCCCAACATTATTATTTTTTTAATTTAAAGTTTTTCTATGATTTCAACAAATGTCTCTCCCTTCAGCTGTATTTAAGAAATTAAAGATTTCTGGATTTCACTAGGGGTCTGTGTATTTATAAACCCCATCTTTTTAAAAATTAATTATTTCATGAAATATTTCAAATAGTTGTGAACTTAAAATAAGTATAATTTTTATAAGTAATATAAAATAAATTTAATGTTTTTGCAAAGAATAATATTTGAAATATTTGGAAAATATATGTAATGTTAAAGGCGCATAGAAAATGTTTGAAAACATGCAACAGACCAGCAGTTAAAATGAGTTAATGATGAAAACAGGGAAAAGGCAAATGAACAGATATTTTTCTACCCTAATAGTTCTCAAAGTATGGCCCAGGCACCAGCTGCAGCACCTTCAATGGGAACTTATTAAGAAAGGAAGGTTCAGACCCCATCCCAGAACCAATGAATCAAAAATCTTGGAGTAGGGTCCAGCATTTCAGGTGTTTCTTGTACATGCTACACTTTGAGAAACACTGCTTCTATTCTACACCTTTCAATTTGTCAGGTATTTTAGTTCTCTTGTGTATTTTTTTTTAAATGTATTACATTGTGCCCCCTTTTCCCCCATTTACCCATTCTAACCTGCATACCCCCAGGCCTTCACTATAATAATGTCTGTGTCCATGGATCATGCATATCTGCATATAAATTCCATGATTAATCTCATATGTATTTTTAAAATATATATATATTTGTAATTGATTTCAGAGAGGTAAGAAGAGGGGAAAAAAAACATCAATGATGAGGAAGAATCGTTGATCGGCTGCCTCCTGCACACCTCACACTGGGGATAGGGCTTGCAACACAAGCATGTGCCCTGACCAGGAATCAAACCTTGCATTCCTGGTTCATAGATGCTCAACCACTGAGCCATACCAGCTGGGCTCTTGTAATGTATTTTAAAAAATATATATTTCTAACCAACATGTCCCCAAACGTGTGAAAATGATCTGTAACTATGGACTTTCTACTTTGTCCTCTCAATGTTCCTTCAGTTATGCCTTCAGGCCTATTTGCCCTTGGGTTTCTACTTCATTCATCTAATAAATATGTGTTTCTTTCCTACTATGTGACAGTCAGTAGGTGTTAGTTTTCCATGGTTGCTGTAACAAATTAACTAAAATTTGGTGGCTTAAAACAACACGGATTCATTCTCTTCAAGGTCTGTGAGTCAGAAGTCTGAAACCAGCCTCACTGGGCTAAAGTCAAAGTGTCACAAGGCTGTTTTTTTCTGGAGGTTCTTCAAGGATAACGGCTTTCTTGCCTCTTTGCTGGTTCTGGAGGTCCCCTGCATCCTTTGCCTCCTGGATCCTTCCTTACATCATCTCAGGAGCTTGCTTCCATTATGTCACATCTATGACTGTTTTTGCCTCCCTTTATAAAGAACCTTAGAACCTTCATGATTACAGTGGGCTTCCAGATAATCTATCAATCTCAAAACCATTACTTTAATCACAATGTAAAGTCCCTTTTGCCAGGTCCTAGAGATTACGACATGGACATTTTTGTGGGGTTGTTGCTTTATTGACCACACTATGCAGTGAGCTTAGTTTTGAGAAAATAAGATGGATATTGAGGGGATAATGACAAACTCTCTTCTCTTCACTTTAAGATTTTTCTAAGCAATGTTGACAGGTTTATATTCATGCAACTCAGTTTTAACTAATTAAATGACAATCTTGAGGAGAGACAGAAAATGAATATATTTGTTAATTCATTTTGCTAACAGGTATTTTGTAGCTGTCATATGTCAGATATCATCCTTGTGATGCTTAAAGTCTAGTGAGATAAACAGGATGACTACAAAGAGTACGAACAATGCCATTAGAAAAGCTATAGTGAAGGTATATCACGCCATGTGTTTATTTTTCCTGTAAAGTTCAGTGAATGTAAGGCTGGTGGAGGTGAACGCTCAACTGAAATCTGAAATCTGGGAATAGCCTGTTGTAGGCATTTTGATCTAGAGTTCCGAGTGTGTTCTAAGAATTTCAAGTCCTTTCATCAATGGAGCTTAACAGGTAAGGTGGGAAGTGGTGAAATGACACACAAGAAATAAAGTTGACCTTTTAGTCTAAGCCTTAGCCAGCGTGGCTTATTTGTTTGGAGCATAGTTCTGTGCACTGAAGGGTTGTGGGTTCAATTCCCAGTCAGGGCACATACCTAGTTTGCAGTTTGATCCCCAAGACAACCAATCAATGTTTATCTCTCACATCTATATTTCTCTCTCTATCTCCATCTCTCTCTCTCTCTCTCTCTCTCTCTCTCTCTCTCTCTCTCTCT
>JAAGEH010000311.1:27122433-27360077 GCA_011751065.1 Lasiurus cinereus
TCTCTCTCTCTCTCTCTCTCTCTCTCTCTCTCTCTCTCTCTCTCTGTCTCTCTCTCTCTCATCAATGAAAAGACATATCCTCATGTGAAGATTAAAAAGAAAAAATACCCACTAAAATAAATTAAGACATTTGAACTTCAAACTGAGGACTTTGATGAAAATTTAAGCTTGGAATGACAGTCATGTTTGTGCTATAAAAACAACCAACATTGTCTACTGTGTGAAGAGAAGATTGGAATGTGAAAAGTCTAGATGCAGGTAGACTCTGGGGAAATCTAAGTGAGGAAAAGGAAATCTGTAACAGCAAAGGGATGGGGAAAAGGTAGGTAAGCTGCAGGAAAAGAAGTACACATTCACCAGATAGAATTAACAGTTTCAATGTTTGATGGACTCTGAGTTAGAAGAAAAATAAAAGGGAAAATGAAGATTTCTTGTGTCTGATTGAATATATGATGACATAATTAATTAACATATTAAGCAAAGTACAGGACAACATTTGGGAGAGAAAAATGGCACAATGCCTATTATTTATGCAATTGTACTTGGGCACTTGTCCAATTAACATACCTTCTGATTATTAGTTTTCCATGATCTCCCTGCTGGAAGTATTTTATTTTTGGCATTTCAGTGATTTCATTTTATTAATTCCTGCATTTTGAAATTTACCTACAAATAAACTGGAATCTAGGTTTTTTGAGAATAGCATCTATATTTAGTTTGCATTTATAATTTCACAATTAGAGTCTAATAGTTAATGAATAAATATCCAAGTGCACTATTTTATTTTTATGACTAAATGCTATATGAAGTCAGATAATAATATGTGAGAGAATAATTAGTCTTTGCCCCATCCTTACACTGGTTAACATCTAGGTGGAAAAGTTTGCTTCTACCACAAGTAATCAGACTCTTTCTGAACATTGGTAGTGTCTGAAATTATTTTTTGAAGCTTCAAGATAGTTTTATTTGTTACTGTAACATCATCTTCATTAATGTTTTATAGTTTACTAGAGGTCTGGTGCACAAATTCATGCACCAGTCAAGGTCCCTCAGCCTGGCCTGAGGGATCAGGCTGAGACCAGCTTTCTGACATCCCTTGAGGGGTCCCGGATTGCGAGGGTGCAAATCAGTTTGAGGGACCTCACCAGTGTACAGTCGGGGCCAGGGAGGGACACAGGAGGTTAACCAGCTGGGGCCAGACCATGGGAGGGCTCCTGGGCATGTCTGGCCCATCTTGCTCAGTCCCAATCAGCCGGACCTCAGCAGTAAGCTCACCTACTGATCAGAGAATCTTTCCTCTTGTGGTTAGTGCATATCATAGTGACTGATAGACCAAATGACTGTCTGCCCACTGTGATCAGTGCATATCATAGCGAGCATTGAGCCGCCTTAGCATATCATTAGCATATTACACTTTGATTGGTTGAATAGACAACTGGACACCGTATATTAGGCTTTTATTATATAGGATATTTGATGTCTAGTTTTAGCTTAATACATTTTCATTACTGTCAAACTACTTTTTTATTTTCAAATTTTAATAAAATATAATCAGTACTACTCTTGCCTTTACCGTTCATAGAATGTTTCATGCCCGGGAATGATCATACACTTTGGAGGAAGACAAAGCTAGGTTTAAATACAACTTTTCTACATCTCAACACTGTGAACTTGAGTGAGTTTCCTAATCTCTGAGCACCTGTTTTTTCATGATGAAAGGAATAATATATAGCTCATAGGGTTGTGTATGAGGATTGAAAGTGGAAATTCTTACAAATGTGTATCACAGATATCAACAAAACAAATTATAATATGCATATATTTTTTAATACTTGATAGATTGATACTTATGGATTTTTAAGAATAACTTATAAAAGAACACAGGAGAATTTTGTTACAAAAATAAATTCAAATCCATAAAACTTGAACTGGATTCTAATTTCTTATTATCAGGTCATTCTTCCTTGAATATATATGGTAATGAAAATTGTTGCAATAATGTCTGGGCCACCTTATGAATAAATTCTTAAGAAATGAATAGTCTGTCATTTGAACACAGCATCAAATTTAAGAAAAATAATAATATAGGGTATAATTCTTACAATTTTAGCTAACTTTGCTTCTCTCACTCAAACAGGTTATAATGTTCAAGGGTATAGTGTAATCTATTGCTGAGTTAGTCTTGACAGTCCAGTTTGCCAACACAATCACTGCACTACATTATCTAAGTCATTGCTCTGCAAAGTGCTTTAGGATACCTTGAGTATGAAGGCTCATATATCAAGTATACTACATTTTCATTCTACATTTTCATTCTATATGGTACCTGAGTTTTGGCAATGCATATTCAACAAGCTGAATAAAAAGACTTTCAGCCATACTTTATTAGTATTTGTATGCATTGACCATAGGCAAGTATAAGCTAAACTCTCAACTTGAGGTAAAGGAAACAAATTACATATATATATGAGAAAGAGAGAGAAAAATCCTGAAGGTAGAAACCCCAACTAAATATGCATTCTACTAGCATCCCTATACTCAGAATTTACCTACCTCTACCTCTCACCTGTCAGAAACCTAAATTGGTTTCCTTTCCATGCAAGAGTGAGGTATATGAGCAAGAAGCACATCAAAATAATTTATTATTGTTTTGCTGATGGTAAAACAATGTGCTTGAATGGATAAATGAATGGAAAAAATATGCTTGAATGGGTAAATGAATGGATTAATGAATAATTTCTGATTATATTCTCACTAGTTTTTTCGCTGATACATTTTTAAAGTAGCACTTTTGTTTATTTAATCTATTGTAGGCAACATTGGTTAATAAAGTTATACAGGTTTCAGGTATACAACTCTACAATACATCACCTCTGTATTGTATTGTGAATTTTGGTTAAAAGCTTTGCTGTATTTTAGGAATGTTCTCACACCTTATCAAGGTAATAGTTTTGCAAGAAGGAAACATCCCATAGGATGGCTATATTGTGTTTGGAATTTTCAACTCTTGCAATAGGACTGTCTTTTAGGAAAAAAAAGTGGCATTTTATCATGTTACATAGATTCATGGAGATATATCCCTAACCTGCACAAATGGTAGTGTTTTTCTTCTGTAAATTATTTCTATTAATCTATCAATATGAAGGGATTGTACAGCAGAATGCATACAAACATACAAACCTGCATATAAAGAAACATATAAACTTGCAATGAGATAAATTAACACATGTATCTTAAAAGTTAAGAAATAGTTCTTTCATCTAATCTTTTGATTTTGACTCATTATCTTTCTCTCTTTTCATGAGTATAGTCTGTGGAAAATGGGTTTTCCATTTATTTATGCATTCCAAATATATTTCTTTACTATGTGTTAGGTTCTGTGAATATGCAAGTGTTATAAACATATAACTAATAGATGCTCACCAACAAAGGAAAAAAAAAACTACTAATAAATTCCGTTAAAGAATAAAGACTTTTATTTCAGTTATAAGGTTATGTAAATTATTATAAGCATCAGATAAATCAGGTGTGATGACAATTGCTTTCATAGTATCAAAGTATTTTTTATTCTGGAAAGAATAAATATTTTAAAAGATATTAATGTACTAAACAGAATGTAACTAAACTAATGTTCTCATCTGGCCACTTTCAGACATTGATTCATGTAATGATATACTCAGAAAAACAGAAGTTATTAAACATTTCTGTTTCATGCCTTATTTTTAGCTTTTGGTGGCTGCCGGCAATCCTTGGTGTAACCTCACCTCTGTCCTCATATCACCTTCTCTTCTGTTTCTTTATCTCTGCTCTCAAATGCTAAGGACATCATTGGATTTAGCGCCCACTCTAAAACCAAGATAATCCCACCTCAACATCCTTAATTGCACTGGCAAAGACCCTTTCTCTAATCATTGTTATATTAAAAGGTTCTAGAATTTAGAACTGGACATATTTTTGGACCATATGTAACCTACTACATATGGATAAGAATTACTGAGATTTAGAGAGTTGAGTGCAGTATGGATAAGGTAATGTAAAATTGAAGAAACAGATACAGGAATCCCTGGGCAGTAAAGATGTTAATTAATACAAGTAAAAGGCGAAATGGGATATGATACATCTGTCATTCTTTAAATGCAATGGTGCTCTAAGGGAAGCAATACTTAAGATGATTCATCTGACTAGTTTTATTGATATTCCTTTTTAAAAAAGAGATTATGTAGCTGAACAAAAGTAAGTAGAAAAAAATATCTCTAGCTGAATAACAACATAATTAAAAAGTAAACTACACCAAATGAAAGTGGTTACTTAATGTGGATGGATGTGAGAAAAACTAAAAATGAGAATAAGCTAGGAAGTGACTGCATCAGAAAGAATATTTTATACTTATTTTGTATCCCAGACATCCTGACCCTACCTACAAAATCTAGGGTATCTGTACTAATAATAGAGGAATGAGCAAATTATTCCAGACTTTGTCACAGTAACAGTAATGACCAAATTGCAGGCTGCGTGGGGCAACAAGCCTGGTGGTGGTGGGGGTGGGGGGGAGTAAGGGACGACCAGGCCAGCAGGCAGAAGTGGTTAGGGGTGATCAGGCAGGCAGGCAGGTGAGCAGTTAGGAGCCAGCAGTCCCAGATTGTAAGAGGGATGTCTGACTGCCGGTTTAGGTCTGATTTCTGGGATCGGGCCTAACCTGGCAGCCAGACAGCCCCTAAGGGGTCCCAGATTGGAGAGGGTGCAGGCTTGGCTGAGGTGAACACCCCCTCCATGCACAAATTTCATGCACCGGGCCTTTAGTATTGCAAATAATTTCTCTTCTTTGTATTCCCACTCCACCAACCCCATGACCACTCCAAAAATAAAGATAAGGACAAGCAGCCTGTGTTCTCTCTCCTCATTGCTATGTGTGAGCTCAGGATAGACAAAGGCTTCCAATCTGAGTAAACCTCATGAAACTACTGTGTTGTCCACAAAACTATTTGGGAGCTAATGTTCTGAAGAATGAGGACACAGGGTTAAGAAGTTAGTAGAAAGTGAATTGCATTTTCCAAAACCAGAAAAATTCCTCTACTCTTCTTAATCATTCCTTGAGTCTATGATTTGAAAAAATAAAAAAACTGTGTGATCATCCATAGGCCTTTATTGACTCACTTATTCAACAGTAATAAGTATTATTAAGTGCATAGGAAGTCACATTAGGTGTTTGTAAAATCAAATAAAAACTAGAAATAATAATATAAACTAGAGTTTACTGAGAACTATGTTGCACATTATTTAATACATATAACAAGCCTATAATGGGTAGAATTATTGTCCTGAAATTATAGATGAGAAATACAGACAGAGTTTAGATTAGGTTACTATCTCAGCCATATAATCAGGATGTTGCAGAGAAATAATTTATATGTTCATAATTTGGCTCGAGAGTTGAACTTTTTAAAAATTTAAATTCTTTATTGTTTAAAGTATTACATACATCTCCTTTTCCCCCTTGACCTCTCCCCTCCTGCCCCTGCCTCCTAGTACATGCCCTAACCTCTCCCCTCCCTGACCCCTGTCTGTGTCCATTGGTTCACTACACTAACTAGTGCTAAGTTAGGCAGTGTATAATTTTATTTCAACAATATCTAATATAATTTCCCTTTATAAAATGCATTGTGTTGTATCCTGAAGATGAGGGAAAGGAAGAAAATCTTCAGTCTGTGTGAGTGGGAAAAGGGAAGAAGAGGCAGGCAAGTATGATCACCACTAAAATAAATGGGTAAGTTATAGATTAATTGCCTTTAGGTTCAAATCTTCATTTCATTGACTGTTTTTGCACAAATGGAGCTAGACCCAGGAAAGGTACTGAGATAGAAATGGGCCACCCTGACTCCCTATTTATCCAACTTTTTTGACTACAGTGCATGTCATCAGAAGAAATGGCTCACTGTACAAGGATTTTTAACCTACATTGATGAATGGTAGCACAGGTAGTAGAAGCTGATTGCAGAGGTAATTCAGGTGAAGCCCTCTCAAAAAGCATTGCCTCCACTCCTAGTGAATCACTGGAATGGGTGGCAGGTCTGTGGTAAGCAAAATTTAAGAATAAGTCCTAGCTTGCTTGGTTCAATGGATAGAGTGTCAGCCTGGGGATCAAAAGGTCTCAGGTTTGAGGGCACATGCCCTTCTTGTGCGCTTGATTCCTAGTAGGGGCATGCAGGGGGCAGTCATTCAATGATTCTCTCTCTTCATTGGTGTTTCTATATATATCTTCTCCCTTCATCTCTCTGAAATCAATAAAAATATTTAAAAAAGGAATGCAAACTAACTTAAAAAGGCCATTTAAACACATGAACATGGATTTCAAATCAGCCTATCTTTACAAGTGTATTATTCATATTATGGCTTTTAAGAGTGAAAATATGTAAATATATTGATATTTTATCTGTAGACTCTACTCAAAATTATCTTCTATTCTATGTATTTTTCCTACTATAAGTTTTGTATTTTAAGTACAATATATTTTTATTGTGAAGTTAAAAGTAGAAGTTAAAAAAGTTGCATATTTTTTATGGTTAACATTTTGTTAACATTTTTTTTCAGTAATATGTCTCTTAAATCTATCTATACTAATAAAAGAGAAAGATACAAATGGACCATACCTCCACAATGCCCATCAGCCAATCAGGAGTGAATATGCAAATTAATTCAACAAAGATGGCGTATTAATTTGCACACATGGGCACAGAGCAAAGAGTGAAGACTGAAGACAACTGAGGACTGAAGAGGCTTGGCTTCTCCACTGCAGCTAGAGTGAAGGTGGGTCCCAGGTGCCGGAGAAAAACCAGTGCTGGCAGCCCGGGGAAGGAAGACCTATTGCACGAATCTTCATGCAACAGGCCTCTAGTTTTATATACATGTTAATTTTTGTAAAAATTTTACAAATGAGCTATAGATGTTATGTCTAAGGTATATGTTTCAAGAATACAAATTCATAGTAATAGTAACCAGATAGCTTATTCCAAAATGTTTCTTATATTTAATACTTCATACTGACATCTTAAGAATAAACAGATAAATAAAAGTTTACCTCTGTCACCATTACCATTAATCACACAATTTGAAATTTTAGGTTAGAATTCAGGCCTGTATTAAACTAGTACATTTAGAAAGTAGGCCTCATAAATCATCAACAGGAAATTAAATGAGATTCACTATATTTTTACCATTGGTAAGCACATATCCACAGAGTTGTAAGTCAAAGCAATTATATTAATATAACTCTCTGAATATGAATTCTTTCATTGGAAGGGGATCTGTCTTCTGTAACCTACTTACTATGAGTGGTGTCAGATATAGGCCAACTGATAGTCTGGCAATGATCCCAAATGATTACGTCCTGTCAATATATGGAATGCTATTAATAAAAATAATATTTTCTTCAATACTAATTTATTTTGTATGAAAATGTAAATTGTAAAAGAACAAGGTAAATTTTAAATACAAATTCTGAAATTATTTGCTCATGGTCTCTGCACCACATTTATCTCCATTTTGGAGACAGCTGACCTGTAGTATTAGAAGAGTGGAGGGTAGCCTATTTCTCAGAGTACTACTAGGACTTTTTACATGATTTAGATTTATCTTTAATATACCTTCTTCTTTACTGTGTTTTTAATCTGCCCCTTTTCTCTTCTATTCATATACATATACGATCATGTAATCTGATTTTTTAGTTCCAATACCTACTTCAGCACAAGTCTACCTAATTGAAATCCCTCAGATGAAGAATGATTATAGCTAGGAATAAGCACCTTGGGAGAAATGCATTGTATTAGCTCAGATCTAAATCACAGATTCATCTCAGTGATGGTTCATATTAATAAATGTTATATATTAACATATTTGAACTGAAGTAAAGTTGAGCCACAGGGAAATACATAGATTGCATATATATAACTAAAAATATATGTGATATATACATTGCTTATAATTAGTAATAAAATCTATTTTGACATGCATTTGTTTATATCTTTGATGCATTCCCACTGGGTCCCATTTTAGGTTCAGGCAGAGAGTGCTCCAGGAAATGTCAGAAATCGATCTTGTGCTGCATTAATTGTAAGTTGAGCGGATGGCTGCACAACTTCAGTATCCTTTTTTTAATGTTGTCATGGGTGTCATCTCTGTTTCCAGCTTTTTGGTTTTATTGCAGTTTTATTTTCTGTAATTTTCTTGAAATGCAAAAGATATAGTTCTGCTATGATAAATGAGATGAGGAACCCATAGCTCAGTCACTAGTTTGTTCATAGATTGACCATTGAATGTAAAGTATGTGATGCTAAGAACAATTTTGATGAGATCCATTGTTGAGTGTGCAATGATTCATTCCTCTTTTTGAAATTTCCACCTTTATGTCTTAGTTCTGCATCATTTTTCATCTTTCTCCTGTAATAAGTATCTGGAAGGACAAAATTCTTTCCAAAATATAGCCTAGACTAAATTGAATACAAATGAGTGATATCCACTAAACAGAAAAACAATACATAATTATATAGTTTACCTTGTCATTTTTAATAGAAATTTATAACATAAATTTGTACAGAAACAATCTTGTGTTTAATTTCTTTTGCTAAATGATGTATGCCTGTACTTAAAGAATTTCTTATCTTTGATAAACCATATGAAATACAAAACTCATTTTGATTTTATATTACCTGGCTTACTGCGTTTTAGTGCAAAAAGTACTATTTTTCTATAATGAAATACACATGCCTTTGTTTATTTGAAGAATTAATTTCCTTTCAAAAACCAAAACCACTGTGTCTATCCCATCCTTAACCTTCCCTAACAAACTCACTGATAAAAAATATCATTGCCAAATTTTACTGTTTGAAAAAAAGGAAAAAAAAAGGCCTCCTCTCTCAATCAGTTGATAAAAATGATATGTAAATATTCATCTTATATATGTACACACACTTTCTTAATTGATATAGCATTGAGGCAACTAACTAGTAATACCAATATAATTTAGAGGACAATAAGGAAAAAAAATCCAATACAGATAAATGCAGAATGTATAAGGAGGTGCACTTTATAAAGCTGCACCAAAGGAAAGTTGTCAGGAAATTCAGAGACTTTATGCATTGGAGACACTGGTTATGGCTATGTGAGAGAAAGGGGCAACAATTATAAATCAGGAAAGTGTAAATAATTGGTATGTTGAATTGGTAATTGCTCTATTGAATGTCAATGAGTAATGTTTTATTTACACAAAATTTTCTGCATCTATGGAGGTTATCATGTAATTTTTATCTTTATACTATTAATGTGATGTATCACATAATTGATTCTTATATGTTGATGTAATCTTGTATCTCAGCGTTAAATTCCACTTGAACATGGTGTAAGATTTTTTCTTTAAAAGTCATTTTTAAAAATTTTCAGTTAAAGTCAACATACAATATTATATTAATTTTAAGTGTATACTTCAGTGATGAGACATTATATAGTTTAGTAAGTGATCATCCAAATAAATCTCATACCACCTGACAATATACATAATTATTCAGATATTATTGACTATATTGCTTATACTGTACACTGCCATGACTATTCTGTAGCAACCAATTTGTACTCCTTAATTCCCTTCATCTTTTTCAACCATTTCTGATGTGTTCTTGAATTTGGTATGATTATATTTTGTTGAGAAGTTTTTCATCTATATGCATCAAGGATATTGGTCTATAGTTTTTATTGTCCCTAGCTTTAGTATCAAGGAGAATATTTCTTTTATTTTCTTGAATGTGGCTCTATTGCTCAAGTTTATGGTTTCTTTCTTGCCCATAGACCCTGACTTATTTTCTGCACACAACCTCTATCTATCTACTAGAGCTTGCTTTTGCCACTTCCCTTAGGAATGTGCACAAGAAACTAACCACAGGGTGGAAGGAAGTGTGGGTTCAATAATCAAAGCACTGAAAATGCCTGCAGGCCAGTTGAAAGAGTCCTCAGGTGAGGTTTTCCCAACAGCTTGTGGGAAGGCTTTTGGCTGGAATTCTGAATGCATTCAGCAGGAACTGTATTTCTTTAATGTCCCCTGATATTCTTACCTATCTCTTTCTGGAGCTTCTTCACACACATACACACACACACACACACACACACACACACACACACACTGTCATAGAGATCTCAGCTCAATACTCAAGGTACTGCAGAAGAGAAACGGGTTTCTCCAGCAATGTCCTAAACAGCTAGGGAAATTGGCCACTTACTCACTAGGCTCCCTTTCTTGTAGCCAGAGAGCTCACTGTAGGTGAGTTCAGCCCCAGGCTGTGTCACCTGGGAGCGGGTGGTACAGGCAAAGTTTCTCTTATCTTCCCAAAATGTCTTAACTCATTTTGTTTTGGTTTGATTTGCACATGCGACAATGCTGAAATCCTTCTCAGGAAATCTGGACTTCTACAAAGGCTTTTTATCTGTGGGTGTCTGCCCAAATCAGCATTCTAGCCAATCAAGGCCAAGAGGAGCTGAAGCTGGTTCAAAGGCTCCTGCCATTTCCCTAGTCCACACTGAGATCTGCCTGCCTATAATCAGATGCACAGGTAGATGAGACTCCTCCCAGGTCCCTTGGTGTATGGTGCTAAGTCCCACAACTCCCACATAGGCACTTAGGTTTTTATTTTAGTTTTTAAAAGTAAGGACAAAAAAAAATGATGCCTTATGTCACCATGATGCAAGTTTCTTGATAAGAATGACTGAGGTTGGAATTGTGAAGCAGAGATGATCAAGGTTGTGTATGACACATTAGAATGTTGAGAACTTGCAAAGGGCTAAGACAGCAGAATAATAGATTCCTTTGTATGTTTTTAACATTGCTTAATGCTTGGAGAATTTTTTTTTACTGCTTTCAGAAATTTTTGCCTATTATCTATCTTCATTTATAGATAGATGGATAGATGATAGATAGATAGGAAGGTAGATGATAGAGAAATAAGTATTTCTTTCAAGGTTCCAAACACTCTAGGCAAGATGATCCCTTCCATGGCCTGACACTCCCTGTTTCCCTGTTATGGACTAAAGTTTATCCCCCAGTACTCATATATTGAATACCTAAACCCTTAGGGAGATAGGTCATTTAGGAAGTAATTAGGGTTAAAAGGATTCATAAAGTTGGGACTTTAGCTTAATAGTAGTAATATCCTTATACAAAGATGAAGAGACACAACGAGTATGTGAACTGGCCATGTGAGGACACAGTGAGAAGGTAGTCATCAGAAAATTCAAGAGGAACCTCACCAGAACCAACCCTGGTGGCACATTGATCTTAAACTTCCAGTCTCCAGAACTGTACAAAAATACATTTTTTTTCTATCACCTAATCTGTGGTATTTCGTTAGGCAGCCCAAGCAGGCAAGTACACTCTCCAAAGCAGGGCTGAAGGGAAACCTACATTTTTCCTTAGTTCCTGGTGAGGTGACCAGGCACTCATTCCATACACCTCACCCAATATTCCCTTTAATCATTACCAACATCTCAAAGGGGACTGCTCATTAACTGATGAAACACCTGCTCCCCAGAGATCTCAGGACCATTGAATACTGTGCAACTTCTGCATTCACCTCAATCTCTTTCATATATCAAAGTCTCTCATTCCAACTTTCAATTGAAATATAATAATGACTATTAAATGATTTGAGACCTCTAGAGTCATTATAATATTTTGAAATTTTATCTCCACATCATATCATCTATTTTTTTAAGTATCCAAAGTAACAATAAAAAATTAGTGAGTTTTGGGTGGCAGGTAGAAAAAAAATAAATTTATATATTTCATATGTTGACTGCAGAGTAAATATGGTGACAGATTACCTTATATATCTGATCCATTCTTTTATATACCTTCAGTCTGAAAGAGAGGATATAGGATATGATAGTTTTTAAAATGATCTGCCCTGTATTTTTTAATTGAAATCTCACTCTCATTTACCTGGGAGAACATGTATTTGTTTTCCTTTCCTTGGATAATCTTTTGTGTGTTATCTATAAGTTTATATCCAATACCTTCTACTCTTCCTTCTTAAGGTTGACAATCCTGTCTCTTTAAAGCTATTTTTTGCATATAATCCTGCCTGGATTAATAATAATTTCATGGCTCTTAATTTCAAATAATTAACTACTTATCTACCAATATAACTATTGAACCTGCTACTATAAAAATTGTATTTAGCATTAACATTAATGAATCTATATGAGTAAACTTTTTACGGTTTATTATATTCCCTATTATTCAGTGTTTCTTATTATTTACTCATATTTGTAACAAGGTTAGACTCTTGTTTAGAATATGACTAATGTGGTGGTATAATTTACATTCTGAAATGTAGTTTATGTGTCCAATACACTATATATTATTTATTGCTTAGTTAAAGGCATTGGATTATTTCCAACTTATTATTCTTATGAGCCAACAGAATATATGAAGTCACTGATATATGCAATTAGAATAACATCAATATTATTGAAAACTTCACCAGAAAGAAGCATAAGTTTAACTGAGTAACAGAAAAATGACATTGTGTGTCAGGTGGAGAAGACTTCTGCTTGAATTCACTCAATGGTAATTGTTGATAAAACAGATGGCAATTTGAGATCTGCATGCATCCAAAGTTGCTGAATGAAAAAATCCAAAGAGAATATTCTCATCAGCCAAGTTAAACAGAAAATAATAGAAGAAATGGCAGGCATGAAGTAGTATTCTGAATTGGATGCTACATTCATATTCTGGTAAAAAGCCTTATATAGTGGCAGTCCAACTGTAAACATACTTTGGAAGCATAGATTCTTGAGATGTCCCATTTCATGTACACTTTTTAAAGGAACAGGTACACAGATTCCCTAACAAATAGGAAAGAAAATTTCTAGAGTGGTAATGAACACCAGCAAAATATATATATAACATTAAAAACAAATACAGTTTTAAATATACTTGTTGAAATCAATCAATGTGAAAGACAGAAATACTTCTTACAAAAAACAGTAAATTCCATTTTCAAAGACCTGAAAAAACAATGAGAGTAATGGAATTGAATTTTTTAAAAGTTAGAAATTGAATTAAAGTAAATAGAAAAACCAACAATGCTTGAAATTTGAAAATCAAACACTCATGCATGTGCATGTACACATACAAAAATAACTCCAAAAATGCATAAAATGTATCTACTTTTTAAATATATGTGTTCTGTGTAAAACATTTTAATGCCCAAGGAAATAATTTTAGTTTTATAGTGTACACCATTTAGATAAATAAACATTAACACAAATTTTAAAAAAAACTAAAAATAGTTCATGTGCAAAAATCACTGAGCACTACAGTAAGATTATTTGTTAGAAATATGTAATATTGTCATTGCATTTCTTAAAATATTTCTATGTGTATAGAAACATAACCCAAGATTAAAGATCACAATATCAAAAAATTTCTTAGAATAACTAGTTTTATTTTATTCTGCCATATTACTAATCTTATACTTTAGTAAAAATAAGTCCAGATGCTTTATTTTATATCTCAAATCATTAAAACCAAAATATAACATATGTTTAAAATGCAGTGGGCTCTCATAAAAACTATCCAAGGAGCACAATTTGAATTTAATAGTATCACATACTAACTTTGTGATAATGAGCACATTTTAAAAAATATGTCATAGTTTTTATATCTTTAAAATGGTGATAAAGTATTCATCCTACCAACTACCTTGTTAGTATTAAGTTAAATTATTCCTTTAAAGGACTATAAATTGGAAAGTTGTATTCAAATCTATGTTATGATTAATATAATCTTGTAAAAAGAAAGGCTGAATATACTTATATAAATTTCTTCAGTAAGTATAATTCATAAAAAGGAACATTAATCAGATTCATTCTATCAGATTCTAGCAGCTGTTGTAAATGAATGACTTAATGCCAATAAAAAAATAACTACATAATAGTGAATTTGGTTTAAAATTTTCATAAAACTCTTTCTTCAAAAATGTTAGAAGTTTCAAATTCATTAATATAACTTGCAGAGATCCATCGCCAGGTGGTCTCTACCTTCTGCTGCAACCCCACCCTCCATCCATGTTATGAGCACTCGTTGAATCTAGCCATAGGAAACATTTTTTGTAGATTTTCAAAAGTGCCATGCTCTTTCTCTATTCTGATAATTATCCATGTGATTCCTTTCCCTCCTTCTAAAATATAAATCTTTTCATAAGTCCTCAAAGTAATGTAAAAGCTTGACAGTGTCCAGTCCAATTACTTCAATATGCTACTTATTTCTCCATGTGCATCTCTGCCCTTCTCTTGATATTCTCTGCTTCAGAGTTTACTTGCTATCCACTGATGATGCACAGTATTGTCTTTCCTGTTCCCTGATATTTACAACCATTATCTGTTCTTTCCAGAATAATTTTGCCTCCCATTTAATGGGTAACTCTTCAATACGCATAGCCTAAATTGTTGACCAGAAAATAGTAGTGTATTCCCCATATTGAATTATTTACTTGTGACAACTGAGATTTTTATGTAGGATAGACAAAAAAAAAAAAAGACAAGAAAGACAGTATCTGTTAAAGTTTTAAAATAGTACACATGGTTTAGAAATGATGCAATAAAACCTTTATTAGTATAAAAAATATACCCTAAAGTAATGATAAAGAGCATAGATATTAAATAAATAAACCAGTAAGATAGTCATTTGTTATCATTATAAAATATTATGTACTGCTATACGTACTACTATAACAGGCAGCACAGTAGATTTGTTTATACCATCATCCCCACAAAGACTTGGTAATACCTCACAAAACAACATTATGACTGCTGTCATTATTAAGTGATAGGAAATTATCAGCTACATTAAAATCTCAAGAGACCATGCTCTATATGTGGTCATATAATCTGTCATTGACCAAAACAGCATTATGTAGTATATGATTGTACATAGATTCAACAACATTTAAATAAAAATACTAATAAATTATTTTGTGCATAATAACAAACTGATTCTATGGTTTTTTTGTAGGTGGATAAAAATTCAAAATAACTAACATAATATTGAAGGACAAAAACAAAGTTCGGGTACCTACACTATCCAACTTCATGATTAATATAAAGGTTCAATAACTAAGACAGTGTGTTACTGCCTGAAGAGATAAATAGATCAATGGAACAAAATAGAGAGCCCAGAAATAAACTCACGTAAATATAGTCAAATGACCTTTGACAAAATAACAAAGGCAACACAATAGAGCAAAGAGTTTACCACTGCACAACCAGGAGGTATCACTACACACTTATTAGCATGGTAGAAACTCGGAACACTGTCAACATCAAATGCTGGAGAGGATGTGTAGCAACAGGAACTCTCAGTTATTACAGATGAAAATGCAAAATGGTACAGGTTCTTTGGAAGCTAGTTTCTTTTAAAACTAAACATACTCTTACCATACAATCCAGTTTTTGCTCTCTTTGGTATTTACCTAAAAGAGTGGAGAATTTATATCCATACAAAAACGTGCACACAGATGTTAACAAAAGCTTTATTCATAATTTCCAAAACCTGAGCAACCAAGATGTCCCTCAGTAGGTGGATGAATAAAGTCAACTATGATAAATTCAGGCACTAGATTATTATTCAGTGCATACGCACACAAATAAAAAGACATTAAATGCAAATTACCAAGTGAATGAAGCCAATCTAAGAAGGCTACATCCTTCATGATTTCCAGTATATGACATTCTGGAAAAGGCAAAATTCCTGATAAAGTTAAAAGTTCAGAAAATTTAGTGGTCTTCATGGATTTGGGTGGGCAGAAAGATGAATTGGTAAAGCAAAAAGGATTTTATGGTAATTAAAATATTCTATATGATACTGAAATAAGGGGCACATGTCATTGCACATATGTCCAATCCCAAAGAATGCACACCACCAAGAGTGATTCTCAGTTTAAATTATGGACTTTGGGTATGTCAATGTAGGCTCATCAATTGCAGCAAATGTATCCCACTGGAGAGAATATTGATAATGAGCAAGGCTATGCATTTGTGGAGGCAAAGAGTATAGAGAAATTGCATCATTTTTGCTATTAACCTAAAACTGTTCTAAAAATTGTTTTAATAAAAAAAGAAAAAAGTTATCTACTGCAATATAATATTTGCAAGTCATGTGTCTAACAAAGGTCTTATTCCCTTAATATATAAAGAACTCTATAAAAATCACAGTAAAATTAAAAACAAAAGAATAGGAAAGACAAGAAATAACTTTTTAATGAGGAGAACATATAGATGACAAACAATTTAAAAGATGCTCAACATCATTCACCACTAGAAAAATATAATTAAAACTATGACAAGATACTATTACATGCCTACTAAGATTTGATGGTTTTAGAAATTCTGATAGTCCCAACTGCTGGTGAGAAGTACCCGGATCACGCTCATATTGCTAATGTAAATGCAAAATAATACAGCCATTCTAGACATTGGTTTGGTAATTTCTTATAAAGTTAAGTATACACATACCATAGGACCCACTGTCTCTCCCCTAGCAAGCTATTGTAAGGCAATACAATTTATTTTTTGAAATCCTGCACCTGAATGTTTAAAAAACTTGCTTTTAAAATAACCCCAAATGGAAACAGCCCAGATTCACTCACCCTTTAGTAGGTGAAGGAACTAGCAAACTGTGTTTTATCCAGATGTGGAATTATACCCAGAAAATAAAATGAACTATTGGTACATATAACAACTTGGATGATCTCAAGGGCATTATGCTCAGTGAGAGACTCCAATCTTAAAAGATTACATGGTGTAGGACTCAATCTATGTGAGATTCTCAAAAAGACATCATTAGGGATAGAGAGCAAATCAATGAGTGCCAGGGATTGAGGGCAGCAGAGGCTACGTCTGTAAAGGGGTAGCTTGAGGATTTCTTAGAGTGATATAACTGTTCTATGTCCTGATTATGATGGTGTGTATACAGACTTATACATGTAAAAAGTTCATAGGATGACACATGCAAAGAGGCAGTAACTTTTACCATATGCAAAATATACATACAAAGAAACTCAGGATCACAGACAGCAAATAATTTAAACTCTTTATTCCCTATATAACCAAACCAGGGCCATGATAGTATAAATCACTTGAGTTGCCTAAAATTATACAATCATATAAAAGTAAAACTTAGACTCCCTTTAAAGTTCTCGTTGACCATAAATGCTGAAGAAAGCATGAGGCTTCTTGAATCTGGATTAAATTATATTCACCTTGTACTATATTATTTAGGTTAACTGTTTTTCATTATTCAACTCTCTATCAAATACTTATTTTAAAATGATTGTTGTAAATGGTATGTCCTCTGGCAATCTTTAGGTTAGAAGATCAATTAAAATTACCTTGAGTGATATTTTTCTTCTACCTTGGAATCGCAACTATCACCAGAAATATACTATCAGATTTTTCAACTAGTTTTATAACAATAAGCAGTGAAAAAAGACCCTTTCCATGAAGTTCTGATTGATCATAAATGCTAGGACAATCTAGGGAGAGTAGAAGAATGAGACCATTGGAAATACCTCAACATCTCTAGAATTTGCCAAATGCTGAGTCAAAGATTCATGAGAGAAGAAATCATTTGCTTCCTGCTCATGATTTGAGTCATCTTCTGCTCACTCAGCCATTTCGAAGAAGGAATTGCAACAGTTAGAGCCACAGAGCAGTTGGAAGTCACAGTTTATCTTTGGGTGGTTAAAAATCAATCGTAGTGAAAAGGAAACAAGGACAAATAGAAAGGACTGCGCTGGCCAAATAGCAACAACAAATAACAGTTTTAAAGTGTGTTGGCAAATAAAGAAAAAAATACTCACAAGAGACAGGACTACTAAAAAGCAGCAATAGATATAGTTAAAGTAAAAACAAATGAACATTAAAAGGTTTAATTATAACTCAATAGCAACTATCCTGGCAGGCTTCGGGGAAGAGCCAGAACAACAATACATGCTCAGAGAAGCTTGGATTTAGAAGATCAAGTTTTAAAAGAAAGTAAATCTGAACTTTTAAATCAAAATATATGAGCACCTATAAGTTAAAGAAAAACATGCAGCAAGCTAAATTAACAATTTATTTATATTATGACCGAGAGCTACTTAGAAACCTCATGTGATTATCCTCTAATATACCAACAAAATAAAAATAAAAAAATAACAGCAAGAATTGTTATACTTTATTTGCCATTTTCAAAAAATGTGCCTCACACATATTAGGTATTTACAAAGGTGTTTATAGAAACTTATTTTTGGTGTGTAATACATGTTCTACTTTTGCATTGCACAGAATTAAGAATGCTAACTTAAATGACACTTCTTTTTCAGGTAATGTGTAACACCAAGTTCTAAAAAATAATAAAAATGGTATATAAACAATTTAAAATATTCTGAAAATTATTTAGGAAAATTCAAGATAGTTAGAAATTCCTAAACCAACATGTAGTTGAAGACAGAAATTTAGAAGGATAAACAAAACACTGTAACCTCTTTTATACTGAAAGCATTTGCAACCCAAATAATAAAATCTTAAATTTAATGATAAAGAGAGTTAAAACAAAGGTTGAAAACAAAATCAAGAGAGAATAGGGAATGCCTCCTCTATTAAGTTGGGACTCCAAAGGACTCTCATGTTAAGATAAATTAAAAATAAAGTCATATTTATTCCTGAGAGAGGCTTGCAGAGCTTATGAAAGACACCACTCACCACACTGAAGAACACTGAATCTCAACCAGATACACAGAGGGAGAGGAATGAGGGAAGGAGGTAGAGAGGGAGAAGGATGGAGATAAGAAAAAGGAAGGGAGAGAGGGAAGAAGGACCCAATAATTTCTCACTTATTGGTAGACACATCAAAGAGGAACTGCAAGATAACAGACAAACAAGATATAGAAATCAGCCAGAAAATAAAGAAAATCAATTTTCATGGAGTAGCAGATAGACACTAATAAATTGAGTATAACAATATGAAAAAATAATACTACATTTTCATTAATTTGAACTAAATGTCAGGATCTCAGGGATTCAATATTTGTGTAGCATTAGAAACCAATCAAGGAAAATTAATCCATTGACAAATTAAAGGAGAAAAATGACAAGATCATTTTAATAATTACAGAAAGAGAATTTAGCAAAATTATTTCTTGCCTTTTTCTGGTGAATAATGAATTTTTACACAAGATGGCTGCCCCCATATGATCAAAGATTCTGTCCCCATGTGGACACAAGATGGCTGCTACAGGATGGCCAGCAGGGGAGGGCAGTTGGGGGCAATCAAGCGTGAAGGGGAGGGCAGTTAAGGGTGACCAGGCCAGCAGAGGAGGGAAGTTGGAGGTGCTCAGGCCTGCAGGGGAGGGCAGTTGGGGGGGGGATCAGGCCTGCAGGGGAAGGAAATTAAGGCCAATCAGGCTGGCAGGGGAGGGCAGTTAGGGGCAATCAGGAAGGGGACAGGTGAGCAGTTGGGACCCAACAGTCCTGGATTGTGAGAGGGATGACCAACTGCCCATTTAGGCCTGATCCTAAACAGGCAGTCAGATATCCCTCGAGGGTTCCCAGATTGGAGAGAGTGCAGGCTGGACTGAAGGACACACGAATTTCATGCACCAGGCCTCTAGTGTTTATATAAAGATACTTGATATTTTTTGTATAATTTGAAGCTCTTTATGTGATCAAAGTTGGAACTTTCAATGACTTCTAGAGTGATTACTTATAAATAGTAATAACTAACTATATAGTGATAGACTAAAAAAATGAATCCACTAAGACTAGCACAGAAAGAAAACCAAGACTGGGCCTTTAACTGATATTTTAAAACTTTAGCTAGGAAGAAAAAAACCAAGTCTTTCCTGCTTTTTTCAGCATTATTGTGCCAATATTTCCATGAAGACACTGTAGGAGATTTGAATTCCAGCCATAACAGGTAGACTGTAAACAGACTTCCAAAGTTAAAAAGTATATATATATCAGTCTTACGTTCTTCTAAACTGATACAATATCATGTTGTGTCTTTATATAGGATACGATGTTAATGGCCTATTTTGGTAACATTAATGGAAAGAAAAAGATGCATGTACAACGTGTTTTGAATATTAAAGACTAACCCGCAGGGAAACTATCCTTTAGTGTAAATCAAATGGATTGGAGTTCCTTAAGCATTTTCATATTCATTTTAAAGATGCCTAACTGCAGTCTTTAAAGCAATGATGCACCTGCAAATGTCACATTGAATACCATATGCACATGCAAGCTCTTTCTTTAGGGTTTTCTTCTAAAATTGGTAATATTCTACTCTAGAGATAGAAAATTCTAAGAGAAAAAAAAAAGAATAAGACATTTCCATTATTGAAAGCAGATGTGCTTTTCTTTTTCTCTTTATTGATTAAGGTATTACATATGTGTACTTATCCCCCCATTGCCCTCCACCCCTTCCCCCACTCATGTCCTCACCCCCCTGGTGTCTATTTCTATTGGTTAGGCTTATATGCATGCATACAAGTCCTTTGGTTGATCTCTCCCCCTTACCCTTACCCTCCCCTACTTTTCCTCTGAGCTTTGATGGTCTGATGGATGCTTCTCTGTTTCTGGATCTGTTTTTGTTCATCATGAAGATTAGTAACCTACATCTTTTATTTAAAAAAAAATATTGCTGTTTGAAACTCTCTGCTATTGTTATATAGTCCCTAGTCCTGTAAACTGTCATTATAAACTCTGTCACTTTAAGACAGTCTATTATTCTGTAAAATGAACTTGTTTTTTAGTTCAAATTATAGAAAAAGATAAACTTAACTGTCTGACCTTGCAAGTTAGCCATCTAATGTAAATAGACTAATACTGATAATAATTTCAAGTACTAACTCATAATGTATTCAAGGTTACAAACTAACTGTAACAATAACCTACACAGAGGTCTTTGTGAACCCTGCAAACAAAGACGCTCAAAAGGTGTAAATATGAGACATTTCCTCTATGTCAGAACTCAGAGATTTGGAAAAAGACACCTCCCTCAGGGCTGTGTGCAATGAACAATTCCTAACTAATGGGCTCATTAAGGCATCTTGTATCTCATTTGATGATTTACAATACAACAATTAGTTTATGTTGTTCATTATATCCCACAAATGAGTGAGATCATGTGATATTTATCTTTCCCTAACTGGCTTATTTTGCTTAGCATAATGCTCTCCAGTTCTATCCATGCTGTGTCAAATGGGTTCTTTTTTACCACAGCATAGTATTCCATTGTGTAGATATATGTGTTTTTCAAAGACAGTGTCTTTCTTGTGATTCCCATGCCTATGTGATTAAATAAAATCTGAGCTATGTTAAGAGGAGGAAAAATTACACAGTAGAGACACCAAACATGTTTTTAGCTAACTAGTTAATTTCAGATAGGTACAGTAATAGGCCTCCATAATCTTTTTATGGAAAGCTAGAGAACAATCTCCAGGAACTGGAAGTGTAGTTAAACTCTGAGGATGAAACCAACATGTATCAATATGTAACAAAAACTTTAATGATTTGCAGAAGTAATGCACGCTATGAAAGGTTGCACTGTTAGTTTAAGAATGAGGAACCTTACGAAATAATCAAGTCCAACTCAGATAGTTTTACAAGCCTCCATAATAAATAAACCAAGACACTTTGTGCTTTCAAGGACCAGAGAACTTGAAAATATAAAACAATTAAGATCAATAATTGATTTCATTAATAAGTTGAGACTTCACAAACGTGTGATAATTCACCAAGTGAACTACCTGGAAAAACTTCCAGGGGAAAGTAGATATTTATTTTTATATTCATGTTGCACAATATAGTTGTTTTTTTGAAAACCTAAACCATGTTTTACTCAGAACCATGCTTATGGAATTTAATTAATCCAAATAAACTTTATTTAGTTAATCATAAATTCTGAGTTAAAAGTTGTGAATATCTTTTTATTCTCAGGCTTGAATCAGATTTTTATGAAGTAGGTATTTTAGCCAATGACACATACTAAAGCAGAAATTGTAATAATTATTATTTAAGATAATAAAATAAATTCTTCAAAATTTTCTAATAATGTAAATTTTTTAAAGAAATTCATTTTCATTTATATACATATTAGAGAGTAATGATTATGACACCTGCCTTCCTGACTCAAACTATCAATTCCTCTGTTTATTCTGGCTTATATTTTCTTCATATCATTTAAAAGTTAAGGAATTATAGCAATGACTTCTAGAATGCAAATTAATCATCTAGAATATTTTTTTAAATGGGCACTTATTAATTAAAGACCTTTATAGAAAAGTATTCCAGAGAATAAATTCAAGGGATTTCAGGAGGTAAATGAAATTTTCTAAAGAAAAAAACAGTATTTTGGGGCATTTATTTTAAATTAGGAATTTATGTGGAATTCACTTTTATTAAGTACGTTGTGCTCTCTAACAAGAACAATCGTTTTGAAGTCTTGATCTGTTAGACTTAGTATTAGAGTCTTATTTCCAAAGAGTAAGTTTGGATAATGTATTGATTACAGCCTTGTGTTTTTAAATTTATGTATATGTAAAGATTATGATTTATATTTAACATTACTTTTTATGAATTCAAGTAATTTTTTTGTTTTTCTGAGTTGTTTGTTCTCAGAAATATGTCAAATATTGTTTTCTACCTATGCTAGAAAGCATCTGGTTTGTTTTCTATTCACAAGTAAAGCCAACAGTGCTATAGTAAAGACACTATTTTCATAATGTGCTACTTATTAGCTCAATTATCATTACATTAGAGGCCCGGTGCATGAAAATTGTGCATAGGAGGGAAGGTGTCCCTCAGACCAGCCTGCACCCTCTCCAATCTGGGGCCCCTTGAAGGATGTCTGACTAGGCAATTGAACATCCCTCTCACAATCCAGGACTGTGGGCTCCCAACTGCTCACCTGCCTGCCTACCTGATTGCCCTTAATCTCTTCTGCCTACCAGAATGATCACCCCTAAAAACTCCCCTCCCATCCTGATCCACACCTAACTGCACCCCTGCTTGCCCGATTGCCCCTAACTGCCCTTCCCTGCTGGCCTGGTCCTTCCCAACTGTCTTCCCCTATAAGCCTGATCCCCCCCAACTGCCCTCCCTTGCAGGCCTGGGTACCCAACAACTGTCCTTCCCTGCAGGTGTGGTGCCCCTCAACTGCCCTGCCCTGCAGGTCTACGTCCCCCACAACTGTCCTCCCTTACTGACCTAGTCTCCCCCAACATCCTCCTCTGCTGACCCAGTCACCCCTAACTGCCCTCGCTTGCTTGCCTGATTACCCCTAATTGTTCTCCTCTGCAGACCTGTTCCTCCCCTAACTGCCTTCCCTTGCTGACCTGGTCTCCCCCAATTGCCCTCCCCTTCAGGTCTGGTGCCCCTAAATTCCCTCTCCTGCAGGCCTGATACCCCCAACTACCCTCCCCTGTAGGCCTGGTCCTCCCAACTGTCCTCTCTTGCTGGCCTTGTCTCCCCCAACTGCCCTCCTCTGCCAGACTGGTCACCTTCAACTGCCCACAACTGCCCTCCTCTGCCAGCCATCTTGTGGTGGCCATTTTGTGTCCACATGAGACAGCTATCTTTAACCCCATGGGGGTGGCCACCTGGTGTCTTAGAATGATGGTTAATTTGCATATTACTCTTTTATTTAATAGGGTTAACATACTTAAGGAACATTAACTATAAAATGTTGATATGCTAATAAATAAACATAAAAATTAAGGATGATACAATAATTCATGTTGACTTTTTTATAGTTAGTAGTGGAGCTTTTTTTGGGAAGTTTCATTTTCCTTTTAATTATATTTTAACAAGTAGTGATTATGATGTGTAACTACCATTGGAAAATAAATTACTTAAATTGACCTACTTTAATTTTGTTCATTATCTCTAACTGTTATTAAAACCTATATTTGACATATGTGGATATTATTTGATCTTTTCAAACTATATTCATTCTCATTAAGAAAGCCCCAAGACATTTTCTTGCAGAATATTTTTCAAATATTCAGAGATTTTACTAGTTATGTAAAATGTGACAACACTTTCAAGTTCTTTATTATGCTTTCCTTCCACAGCAAGAACCAATTATTCCACACATATTAATGCTTGGTTTTGAACTTAATATTTAAGCAATTAGTATCTGTATCTATAAATTAATACATTTATGTCCCTAATGTAGTTTTAATCATACAAAACGAATAGAAACTGTCTTTTGGGTGTATTAGCATTAAAGGTAAAGACTATTTATTTGATGTTAAAGCTCAATTAAATTATACTTTAGGGAAAGTGAAGGTAAGTTTCTGACACTCTTCTGGCTGAATCTAATTTCTAGTTCTTCATGAAAGAAGATAACTAAAGAAACAATCACATTACTTTTCAAAGGAAACACGTCTATTTTAGACAAATTGCACTTGTTTTTATATTTTTATACCCAGTAATTGCTGACAAAGATGTTCACATAATGACACCTAATCCACTAAAATCATTTGAACTTCAGTATAAGCCCTTTAACTTTGAATTAAGAAATACACTCAGCTGTGAAAATTGTTTTTAAGCACTGGCAAATATATTTATTTCTATCAGTCTAGACAGGTTCATACAATTCTGATTATGCTGTGATTGATGTAGAGATTATCATTTTAAAATGAATTTGTTTCATATCTTAGCAATATTAGGAAAGTGCTTGTGCTATGCCTTGAGATATTTATACTAGTTCAAAAGTAAATGCTATTACACTTTTAAGTCCATAAAACAGCTTTGATGAAATTTAAAATTAATTGATTCACATCGTTTTCCATCTGGTTGGCTCATATGAGTAATACAGCTGCATTTCATAAATCCCAATGCATTATTCCTATGTCCTTGTTTATGACCAATTGAATAAATCCACTTGTAAGTTTCACAGTAAATAAAACTACATGTGTTGATGACAAAAACCTAATGGCCAGACAAGATGAAGAGATATGCTAGAGTATGCCACATTTTCCATACTTCCTCCCCCCAAATAATATACTGCTTGTTGGAAAGGCAATTATAGCTTAATTACAATAATTTGATGATGCATTTTAATTTTTTAAATATATTTTGTTTTTATCAGAGAGGAAAGGCTATAGTAAATGATGAGAGACAATCATTGATTGCCTATTGCATGCTCTACTCTGGGAATTGAGTCCACAACCCAGGTGTGTGCCCTGACTGGGATTCAAACTGTGACCTCCCAGTTCATAGGTCAATGACCAACCACTAAGCCATCCAGCAGGGCTCTAATGATGTTTTTTTTAGACACATTGTGGAAGGTAACACTTTCATGTGGCAGCTAGTAAACTCTTCAAGACCATATTACCTTGCAAGGAAAATAGGCAAGTATGAAAATGCACAGATATATCCTAGAAAAGCTAAGCCTCCTGTAAAACAGTCCTTTAATTGATAAAAACAAACCAACAACATCAAAATCTTCATTAATCGCATTAACCTCTATAAAACCCTACTCTAAATGACAGACCACTGTGATGCTTTGGTGCTATAGAGTCAGAGTCCAATAATCCCTGAGAATTCTGGCTATATATCTTCCCTAATGCACAGCTTGAAAGTCCCTATAGGAATGGTAGGGAGGATGACCAGCAATATAAATATTTGCAAGAGTTTCAAGAAATTTACTCCAAGATACCTTCTCTCATATTAAAGAGACTCTAGTTTATGAACTAGAGCTTTCATCATAAATTTATTTAATACAACAATGTAAATGGTTTTTTCCTCATAAAATAAGTGACTAAATCTTTTTTTAAAAATATGTTGTATTGATTTTTACAGAGAAGAAAGGAGAGGGATAGTTATAAACATCAATGAGAGAGAAACATCAATCAGCTGCCTCCTGTACACACTTACTGGGAATCGAGCCCACAACCAAGGTACATGCCCTTGACCAGAATTGAACCCATAGGCTGACATTCTATCCACTGAGACAAACTGGTTAGGGCAGTGGTCAGCAAATGTGGCTCTCAAAGCCACATGCGGCTCTTTGGGCCCTTAAGTGTGGCTCTTCCACAAAATACCACAGCCTGGGTGAGTCTATTTTGAAGAAATAGCATGAGAAGAAGTTTAAGTTTAAAAAATTTGGCTCTCAAAAGAAATTTCAATCGTTGTACTATTGATATTTGGCTCTGTTGACTAATGAGTTTGCCAACCATTGGGTTAGGGCATGACTAAATCTTAATTGATAAATCCTCTTTAGAATTCCAAACTTCATAAGTCTGTAATACCCTCCTCTATAATACATAGAGGAAAATTGAGATTTCAATTTCATACAGTATAGGTTATGGCTGGATCCCAATTCAAATAAATCCACTGGTGGTGAATGAAAATATATGTACATTAATAACTCCTGTTTCAGAACCAAGAAAGGAGGAAGATATGGTTAGGTCTTAAACAGGATCAGCTATGCTTTGTAATGCAACTACTAGTAAAGAAGACATGGTAAAATTTAGTCCCAGCTTCATCAGAATCTACCTGTATATTCTCATCCCAATTTTTAGGATCCCATAGATTCCTTCTATGTTTATTTTCCTTCATCACCTTCATTTCAGGACACTTTTAACCAATCAAGCCTTTCACAATAGCTCAAGTGTATAACTTATGGTTACCTCTCCTTCTCAAGGAAGTAAATGACCAAAGGTACTACTCATAGCTCCATCTACCATGTGACCTTATCATCACACTTTTCTTTCATAGCACTCTTGAGAGGACCTTTACTGTTGTAATGGTCCATTCCAATTGTTAATCTTAGTGCATATTGATTTCTTCCTCTAGCACATCTTTCTTATTAGGGCATGTAAGATATGGCCTATTCACCAGATATAAATAGCATTATGCTATAAATATAGTGGATTAGCATGATATTCTGTGGAATTTAAGACAATAAAAGGTCTCTGTAGACCATATTTTGACAGAGAGCAAGAAGGTTAATGCAGCCCTAGGGGAAGGCTATAAATGTGTACTGCGGTCTTTGGCATGTAGAAGTATAATGCATTTCATCATCCCAATTGATGAAGATTTTAAATAATAAATTTGCTGCATCATTGTTTGTGTGTCAAGTGTCAATGCTAGGTAATTAGGAATGTGGGAAAAGGAGAATGATCTGGAAAAAAATCAATCAGTAACAGGAAGTCATTTATGATGTCATCCACAGCTTTGTGACAAGCTGATTTCTTAATCTCATAGGATCCATTTAAAGACACTACAATTGAACTGCCTTTCTAAAATAAACTTTGAAAAGAGAACAATTTACCTACCTGTTTTTGTTTTCAAATGGTCAAAGTCTGCCTCTGAAGAATCCATAATCCACCATTTCTGAGTTGTACATATGCAAGTCAGGTGACTCTTGCAGTGTCTTGAGCTTTAGGAGCAACAGGAATGGTACAGGAAAGAAGGCAAAATGTTATGTTGGACTGGGGAAGGCAATGTACTGTCAGCTCAACCCATAAGGACTGCCAAGGGTATAGGAGCAACAACTACTATGAGACGCTTTGCCGTGACCAGTTATCAGCAGTTACCTGTGACTGCAAGTAGAGAAGACGCCACCACTAAGACTGTTCTGCAGAGACCAAGTATGCTTAGCTAGTGTGGCTTATGAACTGAATCTGATACATCAATAGTTCACTGAAAAGTCTTGACCTCCAACATGCAAGATGATAAAAAACATTCCCCAATTTGTCCTCATAGTTTATTTTATTTTATTTTTATTTCATGGCAATAAATTACAATATCAACCTCACCATTCTCAAGTCAGAAAACTAAGTTGTCTTGACTAGCAACATGTCCAATTAAATATTAAGCCTGCTGGTTAACTACTTCTGAAAGTAGTTAAGCATTTTTCTCTATCTTCACTGTCACCACCTTACCTGCCATCCATCATCACCAAGAGACTCTTGATTTATCTACCCACTTCCATGCTTTAACTGCTTCTATATTTAGAATGATATTGCATGTTATTTATTTATGTATTTATTTATGTATTTATTTATTTATTTGAGAAGGATGAAAAATCACAGGAAAATGTTTATGCTTTAAGAACTTTAGACATCAAAAGTTATTTTTTTGCTTGTAAATGTAATATTATTTTATTCCAGAAGACAGTGTCTTATGATCTAGGTAAAGATACAGAGGGAATGAAGATTTTTGAGGTTAATGTAGGCAAATACTTTCTAAAACAAAGAGTTGATTTTCCTGACCAGCCAATACATATTTCAGTTATCAGTTTCTGCTTCTATAAAGGAATCATTCAGATTTTTGTCTCTTTAATGTATAAAGAGCTTGATTTTGGTAATTTTTCCCTAAAATAGTGTTTAATCCTTCCCATCCAATCTTGTGGCACTGAGTTATAAATGTAATAGGACACATAGTATAGCATTCACAGTGGGTGACAAAAAAAAAGAAAAAAAAAGGTGAGCAAGATGAGTGACAAAAAATAGTGACAACAAAGTAACAACAACAATAATTTTGACATAAAATCTAACCACTGACTCCAAGGATAGACAGCTTTATTACAGACAGAAAAAAAAAAAGGAACACAGACATAACTTGATGTATGTAAACATATTTGTTACCAAAACACATTTCTAATTAAAGCAATAACTATTATACTTAACATTACAAATACATATGCTCCATCAAAACGAAGGAAATGTATCTTAGATGAACAATATGAAATAGAAAAAATTCTTTTAGCTAAAATTTAAGGTAGCACTAACCTTACAAGCATAAAGCACAATTCAAGCCAAACACAGGGCTGTAAATTCAGTCACTGGGTGATTCCTGTAGCATGCTTGGAACCTCCAAATAGAAAGCCTTTAGTATTCCATTAAGAGATACTATAAAATTCATATAGTGGTTCCTAAGGTAGAGCAAAACTATTTTTACCCTTTCAACTCTTCACTTCGCTTTTTTATTTTTATGTTTGTTTTTTATTCGTTATTATCTAATAATTTGGTATAGTTGATTATTTTCATGGTTTTAAATAATATGTATTTTTATGGATATCAGAGAGGAGAGGAAAGGAAGATAGATAAAAACATCAATGATAAGAAAGAATCATCCATCGGCTACCTCCTACATGCCTTCCCATGCCCCCACTGGGTATCGAGCCCACAATTTGGCTTATATGCCCTGATCAGGAATCAAGCCATGACCTTCTAGTCCATAGGTGGGTGCTCAACCACTGAGCCACTATGGTTGGGTCATTTTCATGTTTTTTGTTTTTTTTTTCACCCTATGTCATTTTGTTTCTAAATTTTTTAAGTTTATCAGCAATGATACATTTACATTTTCTACATCTCAGGTTTGTGGGTTTTTTTCTGTTTTTTTTAAGATTTATTCTACAGCTCTATAATTCCAAATAAAAATCCAGCTATTTTGACACATTAAAGAAAACCTCATTATTTCATAGTATTTTGAAAGTTTTCAAAAGATTCCAGAGGTTTCATCCTCATTTGCACACACACACAAAATTCTTCTCATCTAGAAAAATAAGCCTTTGCTATTATGTTGTATTTTATAATATTTAATACATAAGTTGTTAGAACTAATTTCTTATTTACTAAATTCATACATGCAGTAGTTAAAGATACCCTTGAAAATGTGTCAATCTAGCCGGTTTGGCTCAGCAGATGGAGTGTCAAACTGAAGACTGAAAGGTCTCCAATTGGAATTCCTTCAAGTACAAGGTCCTGGGTTGCAGGCTAGTCCCTAGCCCCAGTAGGGCAGCCAATGGATGCATCTCTCTCACATGGATGTTCTCTCCTCCTCTCTTCTACGCTCTATAAAAATCAATGGAAAATGTCCTCAAGTGAGAATTAACCAACAAAAATAAATAAAAATATGTGCCTGTATGTGTTGGGGAAAGAAGGACAGAAGTATGGTTACTTCTCTTCCATCTCAATTTATGCCAAATAAAGCTACAATGCGGTGACCTCTGAGAAATAAAACCTGACAAAAGAACATCAGATTTTTCTCTTGCTTCTTCACTTCGATGATACCATTCTCCAGGCCAATTAGTACCATATATTTTGAAAACCTAGTGGACTGCCACTGGAATTAAGTTCTTTATGCACAATGAGTAGCTATTATTTTGGCCCCTTTCTAGTTATTAGCTTTCATCTGCTTTAATCTAAGCCTGGCCCACAAATAGAAAGTTGTATCCTAATATATAAAAACATAAGGTCCAAAATGACCAGAGGGACAACCAAACACCAGGCTAGGGAGCTGAGGGAGAAGGAGCTGATCAATCAGCTGCAGCAGTGACTGCCCAGTGCTGACTGAGAGCGGTTGGAAGGCAGACCTCTTGGTCCCTCCTCCAGGCCCTCAGACTCCAATCAATCGGTAGCAGAGGTGGGGCGCAACTGGGTACTGGCTCCCTTAATAGTCCTCCAGGTTCCATCTCAAGAGGACAGGCCAGGCACCAATGGACCAGGCCTGCCAGCACAATCCCAACAGCAATGCCGGCCTCCTGAAACTGAGCCTCAGGCACTGAGGCCACTTCCCCTCCCTGGATGCTCCACAAGGAGGAAAAAATACCGCCAGCAGTGCCAGGGGCAACCAGCGGTGACTGCTCTCCCCCTGCTTCCTCCAGGACACTTGAGCCTGCCCTGCTCCAGACGAAGTGTGATCACTGCACACAGAAGGAATGGAGGAAAAAAAAAAAAAATTGATGAGCGAGTGACTGGAGGGAACACCAAGGAAACAAGACCTTCAAGGCCCGTCTGTGCCCCAAGACGGGTTTGCATTTAAAACCAAGTGGGGTGAGATTGGATTACCCAAGTGTGCCCTACACCCTTCACATGCCCAGATACCTAGGGTCCCCTTACAGCTGGGCTAAACTCTGCTCAATACTCCCCAGCCCAATGCACGGTGACAACATGCAACTCCACACCAAGCCCGAGCAGGATCTACGGCCAGGCTCCCACAGACCACCCGCGAAGGCATTGGTCCAGCCCCAGGCCTCGGGCAAACGGCCCACCTCTCAGCCAACCAGCCTGGAACAGGCTCTGGGCGGAGACACCCCCATGGCGATGCCTCACAATGGCGTTCCCCTCTCCAGTCCCTCCTTCTCAGCAGCACAGCACGAGCTGGCGCAGCCTGGCTCTCCCCTCAGCCTGCAGTATGGTTTGCAGCGACAGCTCCAAGGCAACGGATGGCTCCATGGGGAGAGATGCTCATGCCGGGATCTCCCCCACTTGCTTAGCAATGGCTCCGTCCAACATCAGCAGGCCCCTGCCCCGCACTAGGCAATGCTTTGACCCAGCATGGGTGCTTCTGGGTGGCAGCTTGGATGGTGGTGGGGACTGTGGCCTGCACCCCGAGTGGAGGCCACAGCCGAGAGGTGGAGGGTCTTGGTTGGCCCCACCACGAAGCCATTGCAGAGGAGCTCAGTGCCGCCCAGGAGCCTGGACACCAGGCCTGACTGCCTCTCTGGTTTGGCCCAAACATCTGAAGTTTGCATTAGTTGCCAACTTAAGACATTGGAGCGTTCATGTAAAATCAGGATTTCCCACTTCTCTTTCCAAGGTAGCAGATTGGGCTACCAACCAAGAGTGGTCAATGTCACTTCAACCCTGAGAGGAACCCCCAGGTGGGGGATGTGCTGAGGAAGAAGCTATCTGTACAGATAGCTCAGTTGTGTTAACTCTCATTGACTGTGGCACAGCTCAACAGTGTGGTCACTCAACTGCAACACAGCACAGCGATGAAACAATGCGGCTGTTAAACGAGGCCCCCCTTCAGCTTTCAGAGGCTTCCACATGCTCCAACCCAGTGTACCCTACTCTGCCCTGAGCTGTCCAATGCACCCCACTCTGCCCCAGTGAGATAGCTTCAGTGTTTCAGCTCCAGCAGACAGAACACCTCCCATTGGAAAGGAAAATTGTAGCCCTGGCTGGTGTTGCTCTGTGTAAAAAGCCTCTGCCTGAGGACTAAAGAACCCTGAGTTCAATTCCTGGTCAGGGCACATGCCTGGGTAGTGGGTTTGATCCCCAGTGTGGGGCATGCAGGCAGCAGCCAATCAATGATTCTCTCTCATCATTGATGTTTCTATCTCCCTCCCTCTCTGAAATCAATCTATACTAATAAAAGGGTAATAAGCTAATTAGACTGAACATCTTCCAGACAACCTTCTGGAGGTTCTTTTGAACAAAGCCATGGTGGCAAGGCCGAGGCAGAGGTAGTTAGGGAGGATCTAGCCAGCAGGGCAGAGCAATTAAGGGGATCAGGCCAGCAAGGGAGAGAAGTTAGGGTGATCAGACCAGCAGACAGGTGAGCAGTTAGGAGCCAGTGGTCCCAGATTGTGAGAGGGATGTCTGATTGTCAGACATTCTCCGAGGGTTCTTGGATTGGAAGAGGGTGCAGGTCAGGCTGAGGGACACCTCCCGTGCATGAATTTTGTGCACTGGGCCTCTACTAAAATAATAAAAGATAAATTATTTCCAACTTCTGAGCTAACCAGAAAGTAGCCTACAATCATCTAAAAATAAAACATGATTTTATAGCCACAGCAAAGGCATCATCTACCTGAAAAGTTGTCAGTTGATAACTTAGAACATGTATTCCATGTTTCATTAAATTTGAGGGTTTTTTTTTACTTTCACTTGTGCTTTCACTTTATTTTTATAATTGACACCAATTTCCCTAAATGCCATGCCTTGTAGCCATATGACCATATGACATTCTTTTACATTTCCTTTTTCTTTTTCGCTTAAAAGTAATAGACTAGCCAAAGCAAAAATGAAACAAAACCAAAAAAAAAAAAAAAATCAGATTTTTATGGTATCTTGTAGCATGTGGTAATTTTAGTATACATTTAATTTTGAATTCAAATAGTTGCCAATGTATTTAAAATTTTATTATAGAAATATTCCAATTAAATAAATGCAAGTATTCAGAAAGGTCTCGCAGATCCATTCTCTTCATACCTATGATAGGGCTCTAAGAACAAAGAACCTCCTATTGTAAAAGATGCTAGATTCATGAAGAGGTTCAATAACTCACTCATGTTCAAATAACCACTGTGTCTATGCTGATATTATTATACATCAAGCTATAATAATATTTCTACTTTTTTGTTGTTAGTTTTAGATATAAGTGAACCACAAGCACTCATAAGAAATAATACAGAGAAATCCTCTGAATCTTTTCCCAAATTTCTCCCTAATCATACATATCTTCCAAAAGGATAGTAAAATATATCAACTGCTATATTGACATATGCAGTTAAGATACCCACTTCCCTCTAACCCTTAACTTTTGACAACTTTCTCCTCCTCTCAATTTCTATAATTATACTGCCTCAAGATTGATGTACAAATGAAATCAAGCTGTATTTAATTTAGGAGATATTTTTTATTAATACCATTCTCTGGAAATTTATCTAGGTTGTTATGTATATACTAGAGGCCTGGTACACAAAATTCATGCACGGTGCAGGGGGGTTGTCCCTCAGCCCAGCTTGCTTGCTCTCCAACCTGGAACCTCTTGAGGGATGTCCTACTGCCTGTTTAGGCTCAATCCCAGTTGGATCAGGCCTAAGCAAGCAGTCAGACATCCCTCTCACAATACAGGACTGCTGGCTCCCAACTGCTCGCCTGCCTGCCTTCCTGATTGCCCATATCCTCTTCTGCCTGCCAGCCTGATTACCCCCTAACCACTCCTCTGCCCACCTGATTGATGCCTAACTGCTCCCCTGCCAGCCTGTTTGCCCCTAACTGCCCTTCCCTGCAGGCCTGGTCACCCTTAACTGCCCACCCCTGCAGGCTTGGTCACTCCTAACTGCCCTCCCCTATAGGCCTGGTCCCCCACAACTGCTCTCTTCTGCAGGCCTGGGTCCCCCACAACTGCCCTTCCCTGCAGGCCCAGTAACTCCCAATTTTCCTCCTCTGCTAGCCTGGTCACCCACAACTGCCCTCCCTTGCAGGCCTAGCCCCTCCCAACTGCCCTCCTCTGCTGGTCTGATTGCCCACAACTGCCCTCCCTGGCATTCCTGGTCCCTCCCAATGGCCCTCACCTGCTGGCTATCTTGTGGTGGCCATCTTGTGTCCACATGAGGGCCTCATCTTGTGTGTTGGAGTGATGGTCAATCTGAGTATTACTCTTTTATTATGTAGGATAGAGGCCTGATGCCCAGGTGGGGCCAGCTGGTTTGCCCTGAAGTGTGTCCCAGATCTAGTTGAGGGTTCCCTTGGGGTATAGGATGGCTTGGGCGAGGGGTCTGTGATGGTTTGCAGGCTGGCCACACTGTCCTGTTCCCACTCCCGCTGCCACCCAAGTGGAGTCCCTGGTATCTGGGATTTATTTCTCTTCTACAATTGAAACTTCGTAGCTTGGAGCAGAACCAAGCCTTCTGCTTGCTCTTTGGCAACCATTGAAACTTTGTTGCCTTAAGTGGAAGCCTGGGCCGGCCAGAGTGTGCTGAAAGCTTGGCTTCCTCCATTGCCAGAGGCAACCTAAGCCTTCCTCCTGCTTTCTCTGTAGCTATAGCCATCTTGATTGGGTTAATTTGCATACTCACTCCTGATTGGCTAGTGGGCATGGCTGGTAGGCATGGCTTGTGGATGTAGCAGAGGTATGGTCAATTTGCATATTACTCTTTTATTAGATAGTATGTTCTTTTTTGATGAATAGCATTCTATGATATAGATGTATCAATGTTTAACAATTCACCTGTTGAATGACATTTGAATTGTTTCCAATTTTTTTCATATTTTATTGATTTTTTTCAAAGAGAGCAAGGGGTAGGGATAGAAAATTAGAAACATTGGTGAGAGAGAAACATTGATCAGCTGCCACCTGCACACCCCCAAATGGAGATGTGCCTGCAACCAAGGTACATGCCCTTGACTGTAATCAAACCTGGGACTCTTCAGTCCACAGGCCGACACTCTATCCACTAGCCAAACTAGTTAGGACTGTTCCCAGTTTTTTATTATGAATAATAATAGTTATAAAATTTTATGTACAGATTTTTGTGTAAAGGTAAGCCTTCATTTCTCCAGGATAACTTCTTAGAAATACAATTACTTACATTTGCTAGATTGTGTTGTAGTTACATGTTTAGTTTATTAAGAAACTACCAAATGGTTTTTCAGGATATCTACCATTTTGCATTTAAAAAAAATATATTTTATTGAAGGGAGAGGGATTGTCAGAAACATCAATGAGAGAGAAACATTGAGGGACATGCCCACAACCAAGGTGTGTGCCCTTGACCAGAATAGAACCAGGGACCTTTCAGTCCACAGGCCAACACTTTATCCACTGAGCCAAACCAGTTTTGGCATACTATTTTGCATTTTAATCAGCAATATATAAGTGATCCAGTTTCTCTGTATCCTCATCAGCATTAGTGTCACTATATTTATTTTAGCCAATCTAAAAGATCTGCAGTGATAACTCACTGTAATTTTAATTTGCATTTACCTACTAACCAATATACTGAATATCTTCTCATGTGCTTATTTGACATGCTTATATCATCTATAGTGATATGTTTCATGTATTTGGCCAATTCCCTAATTAGATTTTGTTTTTTATTTTTTTTAATATTGAGATTTGAGAGCTCTTTATATATTCTGGATATTAGTCTTTTGTTTATAAAGTTTCTTCCAATGTGTACTATGTATTTTCATATCTTTAACAGGCTCTTTACAGATAAAACATTTTTATTTTTTATGAAGTCTAACTTACCCATTTACCTTTTTATGAATCATGCTTTTATGTAAAATCTAAGAATTATTTGCCTAAAGATTCCCTCATGTATATTTTTTAAAGTTTTCTAACTTTACAATTTATATTTAAGCTTCTTGTTAACTTTAATTTTGTTATGACGTATAAGGTTTACTACCTTCTAAATTTTGTACGTGTCATTTCATCAGCTATATCACTCCCTTGACTGTTTCTGTTTTATATCTGCTCGTCTTTTAGGAATCTGTTTTGGCAGCTATCTCTTCAGAAAATCTTCCCTGAATTTCTAAGTCAGGGTTAGTTGTTACTTATATACATTTTCCATCCTCTATAATTACTCTATTTGTAGCGTATAGCATAGAATATTAAATTATTATTCAGTTTACATGTCTTCTTTATTGTACTTTAAGATTTTTGAGGAAAGGAAATTTACTTGCTCATTTATCCCAAGTGCTTGACACAGAATACCACTCAGGAAATGTTTGAATGAATAGGTGAATAAACGTTCCTGATCCTTATGTAAATCAGAGTGCAAATAAATTATTGGTGACTGTCTGATAGTTCCAACCTTTACCAGGTTCACCCAAATCTTGCTCAATCTTCACCAGGTAATCATTTCAAAATGCTTCAGGGATGAGCAAAAATGATCAAGAGCCATCAGAAATAGTACAATATATTTGCAACATCTCCCACTAAATTAAACCCTGAAGTACTTCTAGGTTACTGTATTGTCCTTTAAAAACTATCCAGGTAGCAGCAGAGGTGAAAAATGAATTTTATAGCCATTGTACTAATTTTATCTTTCCTCCAAAAGTAAAAGACCTTTAGTATTAAAAGTCAAAGTCATTTTGACATTTTAACTGCAAATCTTTTGAATCTATCTCTTTCAAATGAGTTTAGGAAAATTTAGTTCCACTGTTTACCAGCTTTAATAAAATACTTATACCCATCAGGAAGTCAGGATTTTCCTACATTATGGCCATCCAGATACATTGTAGGGTATATAGCAGAAAGTCAGAATTTTCCTACATTATAGACATCCAGATACATTGTAGAGTATATAGATTGCACTTATTCTTTTTTTAATTTTAATATATTTTTATTGATTTTAGAGATGAAGGGAGAGGGAGAGATAGAAACATTGATGATGAGGGAGAATCACTGACTAGCTGCCTCCTGCCAGCCCCCTACTGGGGATTGAACCCGCAAACCTGGCATATGCTTTTAACTGGAATTGAACCCAGGACTCTTCAGTCTGCAGGCCAACACCCTATCCACTGAGCCAAACCAGCTAGGGCAGATTGCGCTTATTCTTAATTAATTAATCATTTTCCATATTCAACCACCACATTACTGTAGAGTTATTTTGATTGCTAGTGGCAGAAATCATACTTAACAAGCTTAAGGAAAAATGAAATTTGTTGGTTATTACAACTAGAAAGTTGAAGAGACAGCATTGTTTTTATGAATTTTGATCCAAAGATCCAAATGATAACATGGACCACTCCCCATCCCCACCACTTTTTCCCAAATTCACTGTCACCTCTTAACTTGCGTTTTTGTATTTGACTTTTTAAAAGATACATTCTGCTCACGAGACACAAAGATGAATCTCAGAAACTAAAGGCTACATGGTTGTCATATTCCAAAGATAAAGTTCTCTTTTTCACTAGCCTAGCAGCAAATCGAATAAAGGATTTCTTATGCATTATTGGTATTGTTTATGTTGTTAGGTGTCTCATGATCTGTCAGTCTGGAGTCTCATGCTTTAGTCAGCAGTCAAAGGTAGATATTATACCAGGTAATCATTTTACTAGACTTCTACATAAATAAGAGGGAAAACTTCCCAACATATAAAGAGGTGCTGGAACACAAGAAGGAAATGACTCTAGCACAACACCTTCTCTCATCAAATCAATATTAGAAAGTGTTATCAGTACTTTTTATGTTTACATAAGGTATATATTCCACTTCTTAAGTCAGTGTATATATCTAAGCCCTGAATAAAAAAAAACACATCAGTTGAAAAATATTTGAACAGATACATATAAAAACTGACCTGACAGAAAATTTCAAGAGCTGCGTGTATATATATCCGCAAATAATTTATTATAATGAGTTCGTTAGTACGTACTTTAGTAATAACAACTACTAACAAAACATAATAAACCAGAATTAGAGTTTAGTTTTCAAAATGGTTAATTATGTCATAATTTTAGAATAGAATTTAAATAATTAAACTTATCACTCTTAGTATTCTATTGTTTATTTAATTAAAAAGACTGTCATCTCTATCATTGCACATGGAATTGGGAATACACATTATCCCATCTGTTTATATTAGTATCACAACCTACATAGAATCTTCTTTAACAATAGTTCAGATATTGATTCATTTATATAATATGTATTTTTCATCAATAACTTGTGGACTAACAACCTGCTAAAGTTGTAAGTGAAATATATGCCCAATTAAACTGTTCTGATCATTCAGAAAGGCAAATTAAAGGCATCTAGTATTTTCAAAATATTTTTGTATCTAGTCAACATAGTTTTTTAATGCGATACCACACAGAACACTGGTGGGTCTTGATTTCAATTCACTCCCTCCATTAACTCAATCAGTTGGACAACACAATATCATTAAAAGTGAAAGACCCCAAATCCAAGCCATAAACCTAGGAAAAGCCTCAGGTGCTGACAGATTTTCCATCAAGTCTTATAAAACCTGATTGTGGCAATTATCTCTAACATCAGAAAGTCTTTTCAGAATTTTTAAGACCAGAATTATGTCTCAAGACATGAAAACTCCCCTGATCCCATAATCCTTAAAAAGATGACAAGGTAAGGAACAATTGGGGGATTTTCAACCTCTTTTACTCTTCTGAATAGAGAGTACAAGATTGTTTCCAAGGTTTTAACTACACATCTAAATGATATCATTCCTGCCCTCATACACTAAGATTAGGAAGGATTCGCCCTGGGTAGCTTTAAGAAGATAATACCTGGAAAATCTTTCCATTTAATCCATCAGTCACATCTCCCAAAAATCATCATACCGATGCATCAGTAAATGTTTTACAAAGGAAATAAATAAACTTAATAAAATGCCTTCGGGTGATCTTGTCCACCCCATTAGGTTGATCTGCTCATAGAAAAGATTTAAATCTCTAATTTGCTCATTATGCTTCAATGCCCATCTTACTTCCAGCCAAATTACCACAGCTCTCCTGCCATCTGGTCATCATTCAACTGTTGTTTTTCTGGTGTCAGGGAAATTTTAAACACAGAAAAAAATACCTTAAGGGATTTGGGAATGATTAGTGTTCATGCTAAATTCAGATTTTTTTTTAGCTTAAAAAAAAAAAAGTAGGGTGGGGCACTTAGGAATGCTGACCATTACAATCCTTTATATCATGAAGATCTATGATATCATTTTAACCTGCAGTTTAGGTCAGGATGATTTACATGCTAATACCTGTATTATGAATGGAATTTATTGATTAAACCACCAATCAAATACCCAGTCTTCACTCATTTAATTATTCTTTTATTTAGTAACCAGTTATATACTGCTTACCATGTCACAGCAGAAAGTATGGGAGATATGAAGATAAATGAAGCAAAGTTGTGCTTATGAACTAGTAAAGAAGGTAACCACAGATTTATGCCATTACAAGTAAGTTGGAGTAGGTGACAATTAAGGTAATAATTTTATGAGGAAAATACTTTTCATGTTTGCTAGTTCAAAAGTGAATATCCTGAACCCCCATTAATCAATTGCTTGGTTAATGAGGAATAAAAACAAACAAACAAAAACACATATAGGGACACTGGTTGAGAAAAATTTACTTAGAAATCACTCATCTGCAATCAATATGGCTGATAGAGCTCAGACTTTGTAGATTAAAAACAGATACCATTGTCTCAACATGACTTTGGTTGATTGATAAAGAGGACTCACCTCTCTCTCCAGCTGATCCATTAGGTATCTCTAACACTGAATTCCCCACATGGATTACAACTTTATTTATTTGGAAAACATATATTTATTAGATTTAATAACCTTCCTTTTCCTTTCCCATGCCTCCTCTGCCACAGTGAACTTTAACTGAATCCTTTAGGGAAGGTAATATTTCCAAAAAAGGCAAAATATAAACAAATAAACAAAAAACTAGATGAAATATTCAGAGAACTTTTAGTCTGAACTGTAAAGATATAGAGATCATTATGGAGATGCTAGTAGAAGTTATCTGACTCTTGAATATAGAAAAGTAAACATGGTTAGTCCCATTGATATTTGTTAGGGCAAGTGCTTGGCCAAATAGTCCAATAATTGGAAGATTTTATTCAATCAATTCACTGTGTTATGATTGACCAGCACAAGTCTCAATTTTCCTAACACTATAGGTGCCTATTTGAGACAATACTATTGTTCCCTAAATCTGTAGCCTGTACCCAAATGGCCTAGTAATTAACCCTGTATTTACTGTCCAGTTGTTTTTCTTCTGAAACATTATTTTTTCTAAAAGTTATTCTTTGTAATATAATATTCTTTTTTCTAAAATTTATTTTTCCACTTATCCCTGTCAACTTGTTAGCTCTCAATTCAAGGCCCTGCATGGTCTGGCTTCTACTTTTCTGCCCAGTTTTATGTCTTTCCTGTTTTTACTTTAAATACTCAAACTAACCTTACAACACTTATGATTCCCTGGACTCAAATAGTATTTAATTCTCAATAAACACTTTTTCTGCCAAAAATGTACTCAAAAGATCCTTTGCTCATATATTTTCTTCATACTGAAGATAATATACTATATCACATAGAAGCTTTTAATCAATTTTCTTTTTCCAAACAAAAATTTATATTCCTTTATAAATGTCCCAATATGTATTTTTAGGGTAATACCAGCTACTGTGGCAAACTATCCCTGAGACTTCAGTGGAATCATAATAAATGTTCCTTCTCTGTCAAATACAGATGTTCTTGAACAGCTGGCAGTTTTCCTTCTTTTTATGTAGCTTCATTATCTTACTAGAGGCCCAGTGCACAAAATTCATGCACGGTGGGGGGAAAGGTGTCACTCAGCCCAGCCTGCACCCTCTCCAATCTGGGACATCACTCTCACAATCCAGAAATGTTGTATCCAAACCTCTCGCTTGCTTACCTGTCTGATTGCCCAAACTGCTTCTGCCTGACAGCTTGATCACCCTGCTGGCCCAATTACACCAAACTGTCTTCCCTTGACAGCCTGGCCACCCCTACTGCCCTTCCCTGCAGGCCTGGTCCCTCCCAACTGCCCTTTCCTGCTGGCCTGATCACCCACAACTGCCCTCCTCTGCCGACCATCTCATGGCAGCCATCTTGTGTCCACATGGGGGTGGCAATCTTGTGTGTTGGAGTGATGGTCAATTTGCATATTACCCCTTGATTCTATAAGATAGTATCTTGTAGTTCTTTGCAAACAGACAAAGAGAAATGAGAGAGCAGAAAATTTCGCCCATTTTTTAAGAGACATGACCTATAAGTGACACTATCACTTTCCTCCTCATTCCATTACTTAGAAATAGTCATATAACTACTTGGGCACAAAGGAGCCTGGGTAACACAGCTCCTATTTGGACATCCATCTTTCTGTGACAAGGTAATACTTATGAAAGAAAATGAATATTAGTGAGCAACTAATTGTCTCTACCACACTACTGAAATTATACTTTCTTCTCTCATCATGCATATAAACTTAGCAAGTATTATTATTTTATTAATAATAAGTTTAAGTTTACTTGTGATAAAATAATTAGTCTATAATAATTATATAATAATTATATAATAATTATTATATTAATAATGTTAATAGCTAACACGTCTAACACGTTTTGTTCATTTTTATAAGGTAGAAATTATCTCAAGCTTAAATATCTCTCAGTTTAATCTTATGGAGTAGGTATTTTATTAGTCTTGTTTCACACCTAAGGTAAATGATGCCTTGTGATGTACTTGGTTGCAGTCATACTTAGTAACCTACATTTGGGGGCTTTTAAGGCACTTACTGTGACTCAAGGATCCATATTTTTATATTGCTTGTTTACAAATCTTTCTCTGTTGTTCCTCTTTTTTACTAGAGCATATGTTCTTTATACTAGCTGTGATTAAATCGTCTTTGTTTCACAGCTCCTTGCTCTTAGCCTGAACCATAATAAGAAATTTAAAAATTTTAAATTGATGAAGATGAGAAATCAAAAGTGCATATTTAAGTAGGAGTTAGAAACATGTAGAAAAATTTGAGAGGACTAAGGAGGTAGTTATAAACAAAGACTTAGAGAATACACAGAAGAAAGTAAAAATGTTAAAGAATGGAATTGCAAAAGTTCAAGTGAATGATAGCATAAGACCTACTGGTAACTGAAGCATTTGTATTAGAAAACAGACCAAAAATTTGATAGTTTTTAAAAGAGATGGTATGTAAAATTTGGTGATAAAAGAGATTTGGAAAGTATGAAAATGAGAAGAATCAAATGACTGAAGAGTACAGTTAACCACAATAGAAAACATAACAAGGTAGAAAGCTTCTTTGAGTTGGATAATGGTTTCAATTTGGGATTGGCTAAGTTTTTTTTTTCTGAGATACATGAGTGCATGTGTTCTATAGACATGAAACTCAACGAATGAAGCCATTTTATCTTATGTGTTTGCAAATAGTTGAAGATATATAAGTGGAGGAGATAGCCTAAGAAGAACTCTAGGAAATAGCATCTATGAATTGATGAAAGACAAGTTAGTAATAAAAGCATGATTAGTAAAAAAAATATATATAGTAAAAAGTCATAAGTGATTTTTGAAAATAGTTAAGATTGTAATAAAATGATTTTAAAATGTTGAGAAGTCTCTAATGATATTACATTAAAATTATTTTTATCATAAGCAAAGCACTTTCAGTTGAATGACAATGGCAGAAGTCAGAAGGTATTGAGTTCAAGAGAAAGGAGATAGTGATATTTTTCTCTTATGACTTGATCATTCATAAGGAAACTTGTAGATATTATAGTAACTAAAGGCATATAGACATGAACAATAAAGCAATCACTTAAAGCTAGGATTCTTTAGTATATTTCACAATGAAGAAAAAAGATGAAGGAGCTGGAGAAATTGATTTTACAGGAAGAATACAATCAATCCTAGAGGGTACCAAGGAAATGGGAGGGTGTGAAATTCAAGCAAACAAGCAAACAAGTGAAATAACCCAGAGATAAGTAGAATAAGACTTCGATACAAATGTCTCTCTTTTTTCCCCTCATTCCATTCTAATCTGGGAGGAAAGTGATAAACATGAATCTGTATAGGTATATATTTGTAAATAGATTGGAATACTATGGAAGTTATTTTAATCTCTTTTCTCTTTCAAGTAAGAAGAAAAACTATTGCTGAAATAAATGGTATGCCATAGAAGGTCAGAAGAAAATTATAAGGAGACAGAGACAGAAATAGATTTAAATAAGAGAAAAGAAATATAATTTCTCAATTTTTAGTATAAATTGTCAGCATAATTTCCACTGCATTGAAATCTGTTTTACTTTGTTAGGGTTGTCATAATAAAGTATGACCAACTGGGTGGTTCAAACAACATAAATTCATTGTGTCACAGTTCTGGAGCTAGAAGTCCAAGATCAGGGGGTTGGCTGGGTGTATTCCTTCTACAGATTGTGAGGAAGTATTATTTCTATGACCCTTCTCTAACTCCTGGTGATTTCCTGGCAACTTCTAATGTTCCTTGACCTAGAAGCATCAAGCTATTCTCTGCCTTCACTTTCTCAAGGCAGTGTCCCTCTATATAGGTCCATGTCCAAATCTCCCTCCAATTTAAAAACAATAGTCATTTTAGATTAGGGGCCCACCCAATCCCAATATGACCTCATTTTAGCTAATACATCTGCAGTGATCTTATTACAAAATAGAATCGCATTCTGAGCTAGTGGGGGTCATTTCTTTAACATATGAATGAGGGACACAATTTAATAATAGAATAACAGAATCCTACCACAGGGTACTGTGTTGGCAGTCATTGCATTTTTCTTGATCTAAGGAAACAAAACATTTGTTTATATTAAATTTAATCAACTGAAATGTGAAAATTGCATTATCAAGACACAACTGCTCTCGCACCGAGAATTACCAACTGTCTAAAGCAAAGGTTCTTTTCAATTTTAATGATATTCAACTTCTCTGTACTAGTTGACGTTCTATTTTCTGAAACACTGTTTTTCTCACTTACATGATAATAATATTCTTTTGTTCATTGCTCTCCCACTTCTTTTGCTTGGACCTTATTGAGGAATACTTTTATCTTCTAATTATCTGAGATATGTCCAAATAGACCATACATTCATTTTTAATATCCTATTTAATAAAGAGGGAATATGCTAAATGACCCCAATGCCATCCCAAAGATGGCAGCATCCATAGCCAATAAGGAGGGAATATGTTAATTGACTGCCCTGCCCTTAAAAATGGTGGCATCCACAGCCACAAGATGGTAGTGCCCTGTCCCCTCAACCCTGTTGGGGCGGTAGGTGCATAGCTTGCCTCTGGAGTCTCCCCAGCCCCATCAGCCCCTCAGTTGCCCATGACCAACCTGAAGCATAGGCAAGGCTTGGATGGCGGCTGCCCAGCTGCCCAGGGCTGCCTGAGGCTCAGGTAAGATTTGCGCTGCCTACAGTGGCAGCAGCAGAGGTGTGATGGGGTATCACCTTCCCCTGAGTGCCGGGTTGCCTCCTGCTCCTGAGGGCTCCCAGACTGTGAGAGGGAGAAGGCTGGGCTGAGGGACACCCTTCCAGTGTATGAATTTTCATACACCAGGCCTCTAGTCTATATACAATATAATATATGGAACATAATATATATATATATTTCAGAGAAATAGGGAGAGGGAGAGAGATAGAAATATCAAGGTTAAGAGAGAATCATCCTTGGTTGCATTCTGCATTCCCCCTACTGAGAACCAAACCCATAACCTGGGTATGTGCCCTTGAGCAGAATGGAATCTGGAACCTTTCAGTCTACAGGCTGACATTCTATTCACTGAGTCAAACCATGTAGGGCTTCATCTTTTCTCTTTATTCTTCTGACTAAAATATCTAGGTAAGTTTCATTTCTAAGTTCCAAATTGTTATTCTTATTTCTTATTATAAAAATTTAGTGTACAAAACTGAACTCATAATTGCCTCTACTAATGTCCCCTTCCTTCGCCTCTCTCCCAAAACATCTACTTTATCATATAATTTCCTGATGGTTTCAACAACATTGCCATTCTCTAAGTCTCACACATCTGAAATATTAGAAATCTTTATTTGTTGTTATCTGTGTCCAATTAGTTGTCAAGCAAAGCAAATCCTACCATCATAATATATTTCATATACATATGCTTTGTACTACTCACATTGCCACCATTCTATTGAGATCCTCATTATTTCTTATACATTATATTAAGATTACTCTTACTAGGTCTACTTACTTTACAATATTATCTATTTTTTAAATAAATTGAGGCAAATTCAAGTTCCTAAAGGACAGATTAAATAGTAGTTTTGCTCAAAAATAGCCAATAACTTTCAAATATGTAATAAACTTAGATTATTATTGTTGGTATATTTTATTGGATATATTACCTTTTATTATATATCTGCTATTTATTTAGTTTTTACCACAATTCTATAAAGTAGAATGTGTGTATTTATATTTTTCCAATGGGTTGGAGAAGATCATATTTTCCTCAAGGTTATATATTTATTTATTTGTGCATTTAAAAACATTTATTGAGCACTTATTGGTGCTGTATCCTGTGACCAGCACTGAGATTTCAACAATAAAAAGCCAAATGTTCTTGTTTTCATGGAGTTTACAATCTATTGGGGGGAGATAGAAAATTAGTATACCAAAATTAAGTCAAATGATTACATATTTGTGTAAGATCTATAAAGAAAAAAGTAATAAAGCATAAGGTTGGTAGTAATATGGAAAATAATACATTACAGAGGATGGGCAAAAAATTAGTCTAAAGAGACTATAACCTAAAAGTGTGTTGGTATCTCTGAACTCTATTTCCCCAGTTACTTGGGATAATTTAAGCCATTTTTTAGTATATTTTGAAAATTGCCAGGGAAATTTACAATGTCAAAACTAGTATTCTTTGTGAAATGGCAAATTTAGTTCTGGCATAGATTTCTATATCTGGGAAGTAGACTGAAAGATCATTTGACACAGCAATCATTTTTTAGAAGACGCATGTATCAACCACCCCAAATTTTATAGATCTCCATTCTTAACAAGTGGACATGTAACACACTCCCTTGAGAGAGAAGTTATTTATCACTCTGACATTCTAGAATTCTATTTTATTCTAAGACTAGAGGCCCGGTGCATGAAAATTCATGCACTTGAGGCGGGTGGGTGTCCCTCAGCCTGGCCTGCACCCTCTCACAATCTGGGACCCCTCTGGTAGGGTCCCTAGGCCTAGCCTGAGATCAGGGCCTATTGGGGTTTTTCTTCCCTGAGCTGCAGGCAACTGGCCCCACCCCCACTGCTGCCACTGCTTGCCATCTCTGCAGCACTGTCCCCCCTCTCCCTCCCTGTCCCTTGCCACCAGTGGCCTCCCTCTGTAGGCGAGAGGCTGGGGTGCGATGGCTTGACTGGCCTGAGCCTCCCTCTTTCTTTGCTGGGGGTGGGGCCAGCCCTGCGAGGGGCTGTCCGCCTACCTGATCACCCCTAACCACTGGTCTACCTATCTGATCACCTCTAACCACTCTGCCTGCCTGCCTGATTGCCCCTAACTGCTTGCTTGGGGGCGGAGCCAGCACTGACTTCTGGTTGGTCAGCTTCTGATCACTACTGGTCGTTATACCCAGGGTTTTAATATATTAGGGTACTTTTTGGTATGGGAAAACAGTGCAAAGGGCTGTGGACTTTGGACTCAGTAGATCTGGGTTCAGATTTCAACTACTTAATACATGAGGGCATTTGAAAATTTGCTGAATTTCCCGTAGTCTCACTGCACCTGAATAAACTGGCAATAATATCACATATGGCATATATGTTGTTAGAAATAATTTATGTAAATATATATTTCAGACTGTGGTACCTAGCAAGCCTTAATAAATGATTCTTATTACTCTTATTACAAATATTGTTGAAAGAGCCAAAACAAAGGCTGTACTTTTTAATATGCCCTCACCTAAAAAATGAATTAAGTCATGAAAGTTGTCTAGAAGAGGGAATTCTGTGAGCTGGGAATAATAACGTACATTTTAGTTTCAGTGTTATGCAGTAAAAACAACTTTGTGCTCCTCTATTAACAAGTTACTTCTCTGGGTAGCAGCTATCTAGTCTGAGTAACAAAGAAACACAAAACAGGAAAAACAGAAGGGATTTGGTTTACAAAGTCATTAAGGTTCCTCTTTGAATCAAGACACTAATTTCATCTACTTATTTCTTTAAAGGTTCACATCATATATAAAAAAGCAAAGCCTGAGAGACAGCAGCCTGAGATTCTGAGACCTCTTTGCCATGAATAGTAGTGAGGAATATATTTTCTGCGAGTAAAGATGAGTCTAGAAACATAAATGCCTGAGTAAGTATATTGAATTTTCTTTCACTCTGCTTTCAAATAGCAGTGGTCTCAGTTTAACAGTAGCTTTGGTGTTTTTAAACAATTCATCTCTATCCTGCTTTAATTAAACATGCACTTTCTCCAGTCTCCACACTTGTAAAAGTGTAGCTTGCAATTTGACAGAATGATATTATAGTATTGAGCAATATGTGAATTGGTTTAAAAGTAACCAGAGTTGAAGCATACATCAATCACCACAAGTGCAAATGCAGGTCACTAAAGCTGTCAATTTCAATCAGCTCTGTAATTAAATACATCACCAATATGGATTTTGTGTAAGAATGTCACTTGTTCTTCAGATGTCTGCTATGAGGACAAATCACACTTCAGTGTCTCTGCACAGGCATGCTAAATAGAGTATTTTTAAAAGCAGAACATCTTCATCCATCTTTCCTGATTTGTTAAGTAGGAATCCATTTACTAATGTGTAGTCTAAAAGCTATGTTTTTAAATATATATCTGAACTGCTTTCTATTTAATTAAAATGTTTCAATATCTCAGTTGGCATTTTAAACTCATCTTTCACACCTTTAGTGGCATTTGTTATGAAATAAATAGATAATGAATAATAATCATCTTTTAAGAGGCTCAACCATTTGTAATTACGGATAATTTGTAATTAAGAGAGTCTTTATTATGTGTTCAAAAAGCAGAAGATGCTTTTGGTTATGAAGAAATAAATTATTCATTTTGATTTCAGCATGAGAACAAAACTATTTCACATTTAGAAAAATCTTTTATTTTTTTTTAAACAGCTATAAAGTGTCATCCCCTTCTATTACACTTACCACTTCATGGGAAAAGACTGCAACAAAGCCGTATTACCAAATATATATTGCCTGCCATTTGATTTAATCTTCAAATAAGCTCCAGGAAGCAGGTCCCTGGACAGTTAATCTTTAGTTTTGTAGCCCATGCACATTTTCAATAAGGTTACAGGGGAATTAGGCCCAGTAGGGAGAGGAAAGGCATATTGTCTTATTCCACAGGCAGCTGTTGTGAGTCCTGCTAGCAAATTATAACTTCCTTAATTATGGAATACTTTATTAGCAGAATCTCTATCATCATGTCTGTGCTCATCAAAGAAAGTCACTGTAAATCTTTAGTGTGAGTTTCAAACATTTTTCAAAAATTCTCTTGAATAATAACATATTCCATATAATGTTCTCATCACAAGTATCATGAAAATACAAAGCCCAATTATGAAATTTGAAATAATAAAGAATAGAGGCCTTAGTTGGGACCCCAATAAAGATAATAACCAAAATAAAACACTCAAGGAAAGGTGTTATATAAATAAAAACATGATAGTAACTGCTTACTTTACTAGTAGATTGTGCTTCCCTGTCCTCATTTTATATAATAAAGAGGTAATATGCAAATTGACCCTCACACCCTCATGTCACAAGATGGCCACCCCCACATTGTCAGAAGGTGGTCGGCAGGGGAGGGAGGTGACTAGGTCTGCAGGGGAGGACAGTCGGGGGTTATAGGGCTGGCGGGGGAGCAGTTAGAGGCAATCAGGCAGCCAGGCAGGCAAGTGGTTAGGAGCCAGCAGTCCTGGATTGTCAGAGGGTACAGGCTAGGCTGAGGGACACCCCACCAGTGTACAAATTTTGTGCACTGAGCCTCTAGTTAATAATATACACACATCCATTCCTCAAGCATCTTGTAATTGTTCCTATTTAAACATCAAAAGACAACAAACTGATAAACAGAAAACATGAATCTGGAGAAAAAAATCAAAAGTTGACTATTACTCAGCATGCCATCTAGAAAAAGAAATTAAATAGTTAGAGGAACATAAAACAAGGGTACATTAACCACAAGTTGCTGACTGGAGGCCTCTTTTTTTGTTTGTTTTTCTTTGTGGTCAGCAGTAGCTTGCAATAACTCAGGAGCAATTTTCAGTGAATTATTGCACCTACTCTATTTTGGAGCGATCTTTGTAAGTTAAGGCCTTGCTTATATAAACCTCCATGTTGACTTCAGATAGACCTCAAAGGGGAGAAGACTATTCTCATTTAATTTGTTTTCATTCCTGAATCTTCATGTCTATCTATTGTTCTTGAAATTCATGAGTAGCATGAAATCATTTTTTTTCCAGGCCAAATACTAAGTAAATAGGATATCTTGTAAAATTGAGTTTAAAAAAAAAAAAGCAAAAAAGGGGCAACCAATCAAATTTGCATTGACTTTATTGTAGATATGTGGCCTTCCAGTGCTGAAAAAGAGTGTTTCCCTCCTCTGAAATTTAGAGCCACTCCCTTGATGCTGTTGTGAACTTTTTTAAGTTCCCAGTTAAGCACTTCTCATGTAACCCCAGCAGCCATGTCAGTTATTTTACAAGTTTCCCGAGTCCTCTGTTCCATGTCTTTCAATATCCCACGCAACAGTGCTTGTCTCTCACTTCACAGACAAAAAAGTAAATAACAAAGGCCAACAGGCAGAAAAATCTCACTCCAAACTATTGACCCCACCGTTCTTCTAAGTTTTCACAGACAGATTCACTTTCTTATGTGAAAATTAAACTTTCTACCATTGTGTGGGGTTATCATCTGTTATCACCATTTTCCTCCATTAATTACCTCACTTACTCCTGAAGTATATGTATCTCTGCTTCTTAACTGATTCTTTCGTTTTATATAGAAACCATTTGTTTCCTCTTTGTTTATAGGCACAAAGCCCTCTCATCCTTATATTAATCTCTAACTAGTGAAGATCTCCCTCTTTTCCGAATAAATGAAATATAGTTCTTAATAATAAACACGTGCTTTGCACATTTCTTCATCTCTCATTCTGCCACTATCCCTTTCTTGTCAGACACCAATCAACTTCTTCCTATCTTATTATTTGCCATTATTGACCTTTCTCTAATTCATAGAAAGCAACTTTCTCTCCCTCATAGTGAGACTTTCCGGGTACTTCTCTGATAGAAAGGTGATCTCTCCTAGGTTTTGGTCTTATTCTCTCAGACCCATGGGTACCTGGATCATGCCAACTCTATTCAATGACACTACACAAACTTTACTCCTGAGTTTTATATATATAACAAGCTCACCTTGGATGCCAATGTCATCTCTATGTATATAGGATAACATGTAAAATTGTTAGGTAGGAGCAAATAACAGATAATGCCTATGTGAAAGAAAACTAGCTTGTTTTCTGTTAGTTTTTATTGTTGTTTTTCTTAGTGTGTGTTTTTTCCCATTTATTTTTTAATATATTTTTTGTTGTTGATAGTATTACAGATATCCCCCATTTTCCCTCTTAAATCCCCCTCCTCACAGCCCCTATCCCTTGAGGTCTTCACTATGGACATTGCCCGTGTCCATAGTCTATGCATGTAAGTATATAAATTCTTTGGTTTATCTCTTCTCATCCCCCAATGCCACATGGAGGTATGTCAGTCTGTTCCATGCCTCCCCACTTCAGGTCTTATTTTATTGGTCAATTCATGTTGTTTATTAGATTCCACAAATAAGTGAGATCATGTAATATTTGTCATTTTTAAGTTCTATGTTCCCAATGAAAGTTACAAACTTAATAGCTTTATAATAAAATGATTAAAAAGCAAATAAATTAAAAACCATATTTCCTTTATAATGATTTCTATTGTTGTTACTATAAATAAAGATAATAAAAATGATGATGTTGTAAGGGAGTATAAACAATTTTCCTCTGTCGTTCTGAATTGTTAGCTGAAACCTTGGTTTGGTTTAGTGGACAGAGCATCTGCCTGCAAACTAAAGAGTCCCAGGTTTGATTCCAGTCAACGGGACATGCCAGGGTTGTGGACTCAATCCCCATTAGGAGGTGTGCTGAATGGCAGCCTATCAATGATTCTTTCATCATTTATGTTTCTATCCCTCTCTCTTCCTCTCCCTTCCTGTCTGAAATCAATAATATATATACATACACACACACACACACACACACACACACACACACATATGTGTGTGTGTATATATTACATATATATATATATTTTTTTTTTTTTTAAGAAAGAGCCCTGACAAGTTTGCCTCAGTTGATAAAGCGTCAGCCTGTGGGTCCCAGGTTCGATTCTGGTCAAGGGCTTATACTTTGGTTGTGGGCACACACCCAGTAGGGAGTGTGTAGAAGGCAGCTGATAGATGTTTCTCTCTCATCAATGTTTCTAACTCTCTATCCCTCTCCCTTCTTTTCTGTATAAATATCAATAAAATATATGAAAGAAAAGAAGGGAGGGAGGGAGGGAGGGAGGGAGGGAGGGAGGAAGGAAGGAAGGAAGGAAGGAAGGAAGGAAGGAAGGAAGGAAGGAAGGAAGGAAGGAAGGAAGGGAAGAAAGAAAGGTTATGGTTTGATTCCCGGCCAGGGCACATGCCCAAGTTGCAGGCCCTACCCGCTGTGTGGGGTGTGCAAGATGCAGCCAATCAATGACTCACTCTCATCATTGATGTTTCTAACTCTTTCCCCCTCTCCCTTCTTCTCTGAAATCAATAAAAGTATATTTTAAAAAGTACATATATGACAAAACTTTTATTTTAAAGTCATCCATTTATTTTAACTTTTTATAACATTAGTGCTCTTTGGTAAAGAATCAGCCAGCTATCTTTGTATTGATTTCATTCATTGGTAAATTATCGCTAAACAACAATAACTAATTGTCACTAAAAAAATAATATGTGGGAAAATTAAATTTTACATTACATAATGGAAACCTATATAAGATAGATCCGACATATTAAAAGTATCCTGTCCATAAATGGCTTCATATGGAACATGCAGTCCAATAATATACTGAACTCATAGAATCTTTAAAAATGAAAATAAATGCCTTAATAAATACATATTTGAGAACCTCAATGCCAAGTGCAAGTGAAATTATTCTATTATTAGTCTCTAGCAGCTCTAAATAAATTAGAAATAATGACAGTGATATTATGGGGAAAAGATTCAAGATAGAAAATTTAAAAATCATAGATACTAAATAGTCTATTTTTAACATTCAAAAGAAAAACTGGTTTGAAAGCTTCAAAATACTTAGAAAAATAAGGAATCAAATTATGTCAAAATAAATTAGAATATTTCAGGGACATTGTTATATTCTACCTACTGTAAACTTCAGGTAAGCCACATTAAAATATTATGTATGTTTGCAAAGAAGTAGTTCTTTGCTGCTAAAGGTTTATGCTCCCTTGCAAGGTACTGGCTGGGTCTCTGTGGATTAAAATGATCAAGTGGTCTGCAGGGACGAAAAGAAGGCCTTGGGCAACCACTCACCTTACAATGTAAAACCATTTCTTACCAAATTAAACACAGAATGAGTTGCATTGAACTCTCTTCACTTTTGCTTTGTTTCTTTTATCTTTTCTCTTTGAAACTCAAGGAGCAACACCATATGAAAGCATTAGGCTTGATTTCATTTGTGATTTGAAGAATATCCATATTACAGATTATTAAATTAATGGCAATCTAACCTTGAAAGCACCTCTATCTGCTGAAAGAGCAACACTTCATCACCTGTTTTGATTCATTAATGTATCATTTAACTTGGTATGACACATGTTCGGCAGTTATAATTACATTATGGCCTTCCTATTACATCAGCTCTGCTCCAAGTTTCTGTCACCACAAGTCCAATTTTCAACATAGAGCAATCCACTGCACTCTTTCCTTATTAGTGTCATCTTTAATGTAGCAGAGAGGCTGAGCCATTACTTGGCACTGAGAGTTTAACAGCAATTAACCCCTGCTCTATCCCCAGGGAGAAGTATATCAGCAACTTGCCAAAACACTGTAAACAAGCTGGCCAAGATCAATGTGCAACCACGCTGGCTGAGAGCACCTAGTGTATTACTTTAGGATTGATACATTGGGGCGGGGGGTGCAGGGGGGACAGGATATGGTCTGCATGAAATTAACCTCAGTCACTCCCCATCCTAAATTGCATGTATTTCTTCCCAAAGATAGATATAGGACTAAAAAAATGTTTCAGGGAATCATGCTTACGGTTAACCAATATACTGCATATTTATTCAGCTTCATTGCCCTCAGAAAATAATTATTGAATTGATTATTTCACTGGAGGGTCTTTTGGAGATGTAAAATGAAATGCATAAACAATGTAGTCACATAATTTAAAGGTCAGACTCAAAGAGCAAGTGACAAGGCAAACTTAATTTTGAGATGTTCCTTAGTTGTCTTACTATACAACTGAATGGCAAAAGGTGCCTTACATCGTTATTTGTAAATTTCAACTTGGAAAATTCTTAGCATGATGAAGTAATACTGAAATGAAGTAATTTTGGAGAATTGATGGTACTAACTCTAAAAAAAAAATGCAGAGGCAGTGCCCAGAGCAGAATGTGCTTTCTTACATTTTCTAGACTCATTCTGCCATACTTTGTAACTGCAGAAACCCTAAATACAAAGCTGGATCCTTTACTATGACAGTTGCCTTAAAGTGGGAAGAACATTATGTTGAGAGGATAAATGCCCACTATAGCAATAAGAATGTTAAAATATTTGTAGGACATATTAGACTAAAACCAAAGATTTAGCTTCTTATTTCATTTCATTACTTAAAGAAAAAGACCATAACTCTGAAGTGACAATTATTTTCCTGTTGTTATATGTCACATTTATGTACTTATACTATGTATTTTAACATTATCATCCCAAAATTGGCAGCACAATACCCTCTTTCATATAATAGCAACTGCACCTTATACTTAGCTTCACTTTGGAGTGAAACAATAGTTCAATAATATTCTGGAGATACAGAATTTCTTTCATATGCAAATATTAATTTATTCACTTGTCTTCATTGTTTTCTTCTCCATATTTTTTTTAAGAAATGGATTTTTAAATACATTTTATTGATTTTTTACAGAGAGGAAAAGAGAGGAGTAGAGAGTTAAAAACATTGATCAGCTGTCTCCTGCACGTCCCCTACAGGGGATGTGCCCACAACCAAGGTACATGCCCTTGACCTGAATCAAATCTGGGCCTTTCAGTCTGCAAGCCGACGATCTATCCCCTGAGCCAAACTGGTTTCGGCAGAGATGGATTTTTTTTTGTGTGTGTAATTGCCTTATTGCTGGTATTTGTTTATTCAAATAATCATGTTTCTCTAGATCTTGAGAAATCCTAAAATCTAAAAACATTTTAGAGACAGATGACAGTGTGCATGATTTTATTTGAGAGTATTTTTATTATTAACTAGAGGCCAGGTGCACGGATTTGAGGGACCCCACCATTGTAGTAAATAGGTAACTTTTAAATTTAAATTAAATATCATTTGAGAAATTATCTACTGTCAAATTAGGTTATTAGTAAAAACCAATATTAGTATCTCCCTTTCTAAAGATGTAGCATCCCCTCTCTTATGATAGAACAACTGCCTTAAAGTAAATTTCATGTTCTGAATTGATCTCCATTCATTAGCTTAAGATACTACAACATTAAACTGTACCTCATAAAGTCACTTCTTACAAACTCTCTGAGATTGTCTTAATCATCTCCATAATCCTTTAAGTCACTTTAGATCCTAGCAGATCTCCTAGAGTAGAGGGTAAAAGGCCTTGAGGACTCATTTATCTTTTATTCCAAGTAAAGTTAGGAACCTTTTGGGGAAAGGGTAACCAAAGCCAGGCTTTCCTTTGGTAGGTAGAGAATGAAGCATGAAATAGTTTTACCTCTGCTTTTCTCTCCTGCCCCTCCTAGACAACTCATTTCAACAGACTTTTGTTGAGGACTTACTATATAACAAGGACAGATATAGAAATTGAGGATACACAGTGTGCAAAAACAAGAAATTCAGATCTCATAAATTTATATTTAAATGGGAAAATATTTTTTTGAAGTGTATAAAGTATACAGTATATTGTCTGGGGCTAAGCTAATAATGGGGGGAAAGAAAGCAAAGGGGTAAACAAAATTCTGGGAGGGAATAATTTTAAATTGATTGATCAGAGAAAAATATATTAGAAAGAGACATTTGAGCACGGACTTGAGCCATCCAGGAAACAGACATCAGAAACTCAGCTGAGCTTCTGGTGTTAGAATAGCCACTTAAAGCAACAAACCCAAAAATGAAAGTAACAATCAAGCCTTTAATCATTTACTACAATAATGTAAGCAAGAGGTTAAAACCAGAGAAAGCATCAAATCCCCCAAATCCCTGTTCCATTTTCCCCAAGGAATGGCACACTAGTGGAGTATTAGGTAAATTAGCATAGATGTGGGAGTCCTCTTCCTGACGATGAAATCCTCACCATCCCTCCCAACTCAGAAAAAGTCTCCTGTAGACTTTAGGGCTAAGACAAGATGAATTAAGGGCAATGAATACTGAGTTAGAGATGGAACAATGTCTTCAAGGTTTTTCTTCCTTTCAATAAGGAGTTTTGATAGATGTGCCTAAATCCTTTGACCCAAAGATCTCTTACAGAGACCTAGAAATAAGGGTGCCTGGGCTGGGACTGTACATACTGGTATATATAAGACTCTGGGAAGCCAGAGAGCCTGAGTCTTTGACTGCCACACCCTTTAAAGACTGTAATGCTCCAGTTGTGCACCTGATTTGCTATGGTAGGGCAGCTTTCCTCCAGGAGGCCTGCCAGGGAAAATGAAACTAGGGGCCTTAAGACTTTGGTAAATTTTAGTTTTAAATACTAGCTCTAAAAATTACCTCATATATATATACATATATACATATATATATATAAAGTGTAATATGCTAATTAGACCAGACAGCTGAACAACCTTCTGGACTAAGCCAGGGCTGTGAGAGCCAAGTCCCTTGCACAAATTTCATGCACTGGGACTCTAATATCTATACTAATAAAAGAGAAACATGCAAGTTGACCTCACTCTGTTATACCCACCAGCCAATCAGGAGTGAGTATGCAAATTAACCCAATAAAGATGGCTGCTGCCATGGAGCTGGAAGGAGCAAGAAGCTTGGGTTGCCCCTGGTGATGGAGGAAGCCAAGCTTCCAGCCTGCTCTGGACTCTTCTCAAGGAGAGGCTGGGAGCCTGGGTCACTGGGAGGGGTGGGCGTGGCTAGCCTGAAAATGGCCCCCAGCATCTTACCCAGGCTAGCCAGGTACCCTAGCGGGAACCTCCACCCTGAAGGTGGTGTGGCCAGCTTGAAACAGCCCTCAGCCCCTCGCCCAGGTTGCCCCATACCCCTAAGTAACCCCCACCCTGATCCGGGACAACCTTTAGGGCAAACCAGCCAGCCCCCACTGTTGCACCAGGCCTCTATCTATACTAATAAAATGGTAATATGCTGATTAGTCTAGGAGACCTTCCACATGTTCTTTTGGACAAAGCCATGGTGGTGGGGCCAAGGCAGGGTGGTTAGAGGCCAAAAGGAGAGAGCACTTGTGGGTGATCAAGCCAGGATTGGATGGCAATTGTGGGTGATCAGCCTGGTATGGGGGGCCATTGGGGTGATCACGCCAGCGTGGGTCGGGAGCAGTCTGGTTGGGGGCGAGCAGGATGGCAGTTGAGGGTGATCAGGACAATGAGGGGGGGCAATTTGGGTGAGCAGGCTGGTGGCAGGGGGAAGTTGGGGGCAAGCAAAGGCAGACTGGTTAGGTGCAATCAACCCGAAGATCGGAAATTTGTTACTGGAATGAAAAAGATGACTCGAAAACAGGTTAATGTACATGTTGGGGGAGTGGGGTTTGGGGAAAACTGAAGTTATATTTTTTTTATGTCTATTAAAAATTCCACTGATTGTCTTATAGGTTAATGACTTAATGACTATATGAGATCCTGAAATGCAGGGAAATGATTCAGGCCAAACATCTAAATTTAGGAGTTTTCATCATATAATTGGAATTCAGTGCAACAGGATGGATTAGATTATGGAGTGTGTGACTGTAGAGAAGAAACAGGTCTAAAGATTAGGTCCCAAAGCACTAATCTTGATGTCTTTGTTGTCCATGTGAAGTGGCCCTGGATATGAGCAGGCACCAGCAAAGGAGACTGATAAGGAACAAATTGAAAAGCAGGGTAGGAATAGATCCAGAAGGATGGTGTGGTATCTTAAATACCAGTGAAGACAGAATTTCAAACTATAAAGGAGATCAACTGTGTCACAGGCTACTGAGAGGTCAGTATTAACTGCCCCAGATAAGAACAGTTCATGTTGGGAAGAAAGTCTTACTGGAGTGAGCTCATTGGTCTATTGCAGGAGAGGATTAGAACTTAGACCACTCATTGAAGGAGCTTTGCTGTTATGACAGAGAAATTATGCTCAGCTGGGTGAGACTCAGTGGTTGAGTCACTTAGGAACTGAGAGGTCACTCGGTCAATTTCCTGTCAGGGCATATGCCCAGTTTGTGGGCTCGATCACCAGTAGGGGGCATGCAGGACACAGCCGATCTATGATTTTTCTCTCATCGTTGATGTTTCTATCTCTCTCTCCTTCTCCTTTCCTCTCTCAAATCAATAAAAATATATGATAAAAAGAAGACAGAGAAATGAAAATATAGTAGAATAGAACAGAGTGGATATTTTATCCTTTATTTCTTTACTTTTTAATTGGGAAAGTTATTGCTTAAAATTTATTTTTTATCATTAAATATATTACAGATGTCCCCTCCTTTTCCCCCAATGACCCCTCTCCACACCATTCCCCCACCCCACCCAGGCCTCCAGGGCACTATTGTGTGTGCCCATGGACTCTGCATATACACATATTTATTTCTGGTAATGGGAAGATTTACTGAGCATTTGCATGTCAATAAGAATGACTAAGAAAATAATAAAAAATGTGATGATTCAAGAAAATGAAGGCAGAATTTCTAGAGCAATTTCCTTGAATAGGGAAAAGAGGTTCTTAGAACACAAGTAGGGGGTTGTCCTGTAGACCAAAGTATGAATAGTTTATCCAAATTGATAGAGAAATCAATAGATGGGCAGAGATTCAAGTGAGTGGTGACTTGTGGGAATCATATTCTGATTCCTGACTGCTTCTATTTTTTGAGTGGCATAGGAAAAACCATTTGCAGGAGTCATTTCTTACCCTCAATTAGACAAATAAAATGTAATATAAATACCAGATAAAATGAAGGGCCTGCCAAAATTTAATGGTAGTGAATTTTAAGTTAATAAACCAGAATGGTTGTGCTTTTTTCTGTGGCTGTGAACAGCTGGGTGGCCGCAGACAAGGAATATGCCAAGAGTTGCATTTAATCATGGTTAAATTTTTGCTATGTAATTATGACAAAACAATATTTTTGGTGATTTACTACATTTATGATCCTTTTTTTTCTCCCTCACTCCTAAAATTCTCTAGAGAATTGAGAATTTAATGTCATGTCTTCCACATAATTTGGCTTAGAAAATGTAGATCAATGTTTTAATATATGAGTCCACATTATCCAATCTATTTAAAGCAACACCAGAGGCAAAAAACAACAACAAAACAAAACAAAAAAAACCTTCTTTGAAGTCATCTTATTATATCTAACTTAAAACACAATAACAAGAAATGTTAAGGAGCTTTTGTTTTACAACTTATGCCCAGATACTAAGCCGCTTCCTAATTCCCCATCTGGACCTGCATGTGATTCAAATACCCATTACTGTAATTATCACTAGTCAAATAAACTCACCTGAAAAGGAGAAAGCTCATAGCTAAATTTTGGGTACACACACACACACACACACACACACACACACACGCAATTTAGTTGGCAATTAATTAAAGCTCTGTCTAGTCTTTCAGCTATCTCCAACTCAAAAACCATAGTTGCCAAGGGTGGCTGCGATGCCAAGTTAATTACAATGAGAATCTGAAGTTGGACCAAAAAGAGCTTCATTAGCATTGAGCATCACTGACCCACAAGGAAGCCAAAACCAGAAGAGGAGAAATGACAGGAAGAAAAAAAAAAGTTTTTTTTCTTAATGAAAATCATGTAAATATTAATTTTACACAATTTGAAAAATTACTCTGAAAAAAATAATAGTGTTTTTATAGAAGGAAAGAGAACGCATCCATTGTATTCAGTCCTTTCTTGGACACGGTGTTCAGGTACTGGCACGTCTTTCTACTACCTTAGCTTTCTTAAAAGCCAAACTAGGCTAAAATAGACCCTTCTGAGCTTTCTCCAATGTAATGAGAAGTGGCTTATATGTCCAGGTTAGGTAAATGCATCTTTACTATTATTTTTTAAAAAGATAGGCAAACAAAAAAGGGTAAATTACTCTCAAGTTGACAAATTAACACTAGTCTCTATTTCCCTCAGCTTCGATTTTAAAACTTAAGCACACAGTAGACATGCATATGTACATGATTGTGTATTTACAATGTTTCTTTTCAAGCATAAAACAAGAATAGAAAAATAGGTTTTAGGTAAAATTTCCTCAAAACATTTAGGAGACACAAGGGAAAGAGTTTTATTTCAGCCTAATGAATGATGAACAAACAGAAGCTAGACAAACATATTGGCATAGGGTTCAGCTTTTAATATTTGCTGGGATAGACCAGTTACCAGAAAAAAAAAGTTAAAGAATGCTAGAAATGAATTATATACATTATAACACATTATACTTTTAAAATAAAAATTGATTTCTAATTGACGACTGGCACCTTTCCAATAACTAAACTTGACTTCAAAAGTAAACAGCTGGGAAAGCATCTTTGTCGTTCTTAATTGCTGTGGAACTTAAACCAACTTTTTTGTATGTTTCCTCTTCATAAGACACTTGTCTAGCTGAGGCAGAAATCAAGGTGTAAGATGTGGGAAACAAAATTATGACCTAAACCATAAACATGCAGTCTGATACAGTGTCAGGCGGAGCCTCAAAAATAAACTTACACCAGACCCTTCTCACTACATAAAAAGAGAATCATGCTGAGCAATTAGAATGAGGTTGGGGACACCTCCTTCTCAAAGCTAGCTTTTCTTCTAAAAGGCTGTTACAAAATTAGAACAAGAAAACGACATAACCTGAGCTCCATTCTCTTCTGTCTACTAGGATCCATAAAGCATTAGGGAGAGAAGAAAAGGGAAGACTCCATCTTACTTCTCCAGTGTTAGGCATTGGACTATTTTTTCTTTTCTTAATCCGTTACATTTCATTGTGATTCTTGGCTCCAACAGTCCCCTCCACAATGCTAAGGGACCTTATGAAAATAACACAAGGCAAAATTAGTAACTTATTACCCTGGTCTGTCTAAGATGAAATAACTTGGAGAGTCATTTATTTCCCAATAACAGAAATGATGTTGTTAGCCTAGAAGAGAAAAGGAATATAGTTTGTTCCATATGAAGTTAATGAGGACTATTCTTTGAACGTTTATATGTTTTCATTCTTTTAATATTTTTAAGGAAACTAGAAAATCATATAGAGGCTTTATTTTTTTGTATTCTACCTGACACAAGCACAGATACTTTTTCAAATGACTGCATTCTTATTAATTGACACATTAATAAATAATTATCTTACTTGAAGTTAAGTAAATTTATTTTCTGTATGGTTTTTTTCTTTGTGTGTGTGGTTTTTTTTTTAATGTATTTTATTGAATTTTTACAGAGAGGGAGAGGGATAGAGAGTTAGAAACATCGATGAGAGAGAGACATTGGTCAGCTGCCTCCAGCACGCCTCCTACTGGGGATGTGCCCACAACCAAGATACGTACATGTTTGTGACCGGAATGGAACCTGGACCTTTCAGTCCGCAGGCTGACGCTCTACCCACTGAGCCAAACTGGTTTCGGCCATTTATGGTTGTTTTTTGTTGTTTTTTAGGGGTGGGCTGTCTGAAATTTCTAGAACATTGCTTCGGATGTAGCAGGGCAAGGCCTCAAACCGTTTCTAAATGTTCTTGCAAGGTAAAATTATTTTTTAAATCATAATATTTTAATATCAATAAAATGGTTTCTTAGATGATAGTACTTTTTCACCGCTATTAATAACCTTGACACTAGATATAACACCAAAGAAAGTAAAAACACTGTGAAATATTCTAATGTAGAACACATTAATAAAAGCATTTGCAACACAGACCCCTAGCACATTGGCAGTGTTTTGAGGGGTACCCTAGTGAAATGCTTGTGCAGGAGGCTGGAAGTGATTCTGCAGAGCCAGAATGAAAAGAAACATTACATTGTGCGAAAGGGAAAAAAAAAAAAAAAGACCTCCAGTTTTCTTTAAAAAGAAGTAGCAAGACCGCCTACCACAACCAAACGATCAACCAGTAACTTCTGATGCACCTACCAGCCCTAGCACTCTGCAAAGCACTGACCTGAGAAGAAGGCATGCTGCATCATGGTGGCTTCTCAGTAACCCAGTCATCTTCAATTAGATCAGATATGATGGCCGAGAAACTGTAGTTAGGAATGCGAAAATAGTTTTCCATCTGCTGTTGATCGAATCTACGGGTACAAAACAGCAGATGGGAAGGGCCTATTATATTTGTTAGAGGGGGTGGGGGGTGGGGTGGAATCTTCAGATCCCTGAAACCTAGACTTCAAATATGTGTTGTTCAAGCGTCAGCTGTAAATGTACTGGCAAGTCTTGGCTGAGGAAAAGCAAAATAATTCAAACCAATATTCATCCATATTTAAGAGAGAGAGAAAGAGAAGGTATGCAATGTACTACGTTTGCCATAATTCTTGTGTAACGCGGGCAAATTGTGTATAGTTTCTGTGATAGCTTCATAACTGGGAATTGAAATAAGTGGCACTTTCAGACACTTTCAGTTCCGTTCTTACATATGCACTCTTCTTTATTTAGACAGTGTAATCTTTATGTTCCAATGTGAAATTGAGTAGACTCTAAGGAACAAACCTTTTTCAGATGATATTGATAAAACTTGTAGAGAGGCATATTTTTACTGTTTAATTTTTATAGATCCAATGTTCCCTTGAATCACATCGTTAAAAATAATTTAACCAGTGGCATCTAATTTTGTGATTTTTTTAAACTTGATTTTTGAAATCTATTTATATGATGATGAATTTATTTATAAGTAGTTGGTAAAATAGGAGGAGAAAACCAAACTTTGACTCTGGATCTAAGGAGAATGCTATTTGAACTGGAAAATTATTTGATTTTGAATTTCCCTGCTGCCTCTTACTAGCAAAATGGCTTCCGTCAAATAACTCCATCTATATATTTATCAGGTTCCTCATCTAAAAATTAGAATTAATAATGACATGATAGAGTTACAGATATGTTAAATTAGATACATGGAAATGAGTTAGCACATATAATTAATAGGCTCATTGTATGCTATTTCTCCCTTGCTTTAACCTTTGTAAATGTAAATACGGTTTTATATGTTCTCAATGAATATTAGGAGCAATCCTTGATATTTATGGAAAATGAGTGTAACGGAGGATTAATGATACTGCATTTTTTAAATTCTTCCATCTCATTTGTCTTTACTCTCTGAGGGCAAGCAAGTTAACAAGTCATTCAGCTATAGGTATGAAGGGATCATTATCTAAAATGTTCCTTCAAGAAAGCTAATTAGTATGAGTGCAGAAAATGAGAAATACAATCCAAAGAGATAATAATTAAAAAATTGTTCAAATATCGTATAATTTAAATATGATTTTTTTTAAATCTGAGTGTTAGAACTACTTAATTCTAAAGAATTCTGCTTAATAATCATTCAAATGATTGTTAATCCAAACAGGGATTATCCAGGGTTTATGTATTAAATCAGCATTATAAAGCATTATAAAGATATTCTGGATAGGACCCTCCAAAAGGAATTGCTTCAGACTACCTACAGGTACCTGTTATAAGTGTTTCTGCAAAGCAGTGTTTAAATATTAGCATTTTTTTCACCTGAGGGAAACCGAGCACACTGTGGGGGAGAGAAGCATTTAAATGATACTGGTATTTGTTTTTCAAATCGTTCACACCCTGAAAAACTAGATAGAGATGCTTTCTGAATGTTGTGCAAATGTGTAAGCCCCACCCTCCCTCAAGTAAGTCAGATCAGTAGGTAAATATGTAACTGTGATGTGGAGAATTTGTATCCCTAACACATTCTTCCCCCAGGTTAACTTGCTAGGTTAATTCATCCCAAGGTACTCATTCTTAAACTTCCTTTAATTGGCAATTGAGAGGTATTTCAGCAGACTGGCATGCTGCAGATACCCTAAAGACAACAAAAGGGGAAAAGTTAACAAGGGGTTCTCAGGCACTGTGACAAGGGTGACAAGGTTTGTTAAGCACGAATAAAAGGGATGAGCATTGCAGGAGGTATTATGGATTGGCAGCCTTTTCAGAAAGGTCAGCAGCTTCCTTTTATAATTGCTTCCATTCATTTCAATAGTGTGAGAGACACTCTAAGGCCAGAAGCAGTCTAAAGGCACACTGGTAACTTCCCTTAACACTATCTCTTTCATTCCAAATAACTTTTCCTTTAACATGCTTAAAAAGTCACACGCGGAGAAATCATATTTTAAAAACTCAGGTTACAATTCTCTTCTAACGCTCTAATAAATTTTATATGATTCATTTGAGAAACATAGGCGGGAACTGGACCACAGTAGAATTTACTTTGTTTTAAAAACATCATGAAGCAACTAAATACTTTTGGTGTAGCAGCACCAGTATTTGGCTTTTTGAACATAAAAGTGACCAGATATTAGAGAGGAAGAATTCAAAAGCATTTGTAATTCCCTGGTGCTTTTCCTTTTCAAATTCTGATCATTGTTTTTTTTGTTTGTTTATTTGTTTTGGCAAACATGATCCAACTTAGTGTAACTTTGGTTTGGGTTACTTTAAGAACAACTCCTAATGCATAGTGTCTGAAGTTTTTAAATATAATTGGGGTATTTCTTTAAAATATGTATTTTTAGCTTGACTGGTGTGGTTCAATGGATGGAGCATCGCCCCATGCACCAAGAGGTTACTGGTTTCATTCCGTCTGAACACATGCCCCGGTTGTAAACTCAATCCCCATAGGGGGCATGCAGGAGGCATACATAGATTTTTGTCTTTCAGTGCTGTTTCCGTCTCCCTCTCCCTCTCTCTCAAATCAATAAAAAATATATTTTAAAAATACTTTTTAGTCTCATCATCCCAAATTAAGGTTCAGTAGCTCTAGGATGGGGCCCAAGAGTCTGCATCTATGCCAGCATCCCATCTCTCAGATGATTTTGATACAGAAGTGTCCCAGAAGAAAAATCAGTTTGAAGTTAATGACATTATTTGTTAGGCTTTTATAAATCTCTGAGACTAATGATATTTTGGCATAAGTGTTCTTTTATTTTACATTTGGTAAATTTCTTCTGTCATTATGGCACAAAATTGGATAATTCTACCAGCCTTGGACAGTCTACTGTGGCAACGGAGATCTGTCATGGGCGCCTAAACATATAAACAAATAAATAAATGTATGCAGTTGTATACAAAATAAATTTTAAAACAACAACTAACATCTTGAACATAAAATATTTTCTTTATAGGTTTTCAAAATAGAAAAATAATATTAGTAGAAAACATTTTTTACAATCATGTTTGTAAGTAATTCTAAGTAGTGTACACTTTGTTATCTTTAAATGTTTGATCCTTTCACCAACTCCACTCCGTCCTATTGAGGCTACTGTACAGATAGTTCTTTAGCAGGAATTTCATAATTTGTGTGATCTTATTGGAATGAAAATTGCTGAGGCTCACCCTTCCACAGCAAACTTTTTTTAAGCTGTTAATTCTGTTGGAGGAAGAAAGGCAATAGTCTTCCTCTGGCCACTCACTAGCAGATACAGCCAAGAGTTGGAAAGGTGATTTTCGCCCAGTCATTCAGAAACCCTGATAAGTAGGGTTTCATGCTAGTGGCAGAGGGAACATTTGGAGGTCAGATCTCCAGCAGCAGCCTGGATAGTGTGAAACCATATGGTTTCTGATGCATGCCCTTTATGGGCTTCCTGCTGTTCACCTTACAGAGCTCTTTTGACTCCTGCCAATTTTCAACCTTGGTTTGTCAGACAGCCTTCTACTGCTTTTCTGAGTCCACATTCATTTGCAGCGATCCTCTTCTTGTTTAAAAATACTCAGTTCTTCCCCTGAATGAAACACCTTTATTTTATTGCTAGTTTTTCATTGACAAAGGCATGTCTGGTAATAAACATAGATTTGTATATGATTCATGGATTATTCATGATTAGGTCATCAGTAGGACACCATGAGGAAATTAGAAGTTAAACTCAACATTACACAGGAAATTTGAAAGGAAGAAGTCATGAACATATAAAAATAATTCAGTATGGATTTCAGAACATGTAAATGCATCAGGGAAACATCCCCACTGATTTTAGCTCACGTGGGTTTTGATCTGTCATGTTTTTAACAAGTTTTTATCATTGGATAACTGTGAGGGTTAAATAAAATAAAGTGAAAAAGCATTGTCAATAGTAAAATTTTATACATTATGCTATTTTTGTTTTACTTCCATAATGAATTTCTCAGCATTTATGAACAAAAATACATTTAATAATTAAACTGACTCTATATTTGACAAAACTTAATCTGAAAGAAATCAAGAAACAGGCTAAGAAATGACTAAATACTTGACATTAATGTTCCCAAGGAATAGGTGATTTATAAATTCAAATTCAAATGCTGATGAGGATTATTTTATTAAATAATGGTAAAATTTTATTTGTAAAAATCATAATGGAGAAATGAAGCCGTTTTTTTTTTTTTTTTTGTTTTTGTTTTTTTTTTTGTATATTGGGTCCAGGGTTATTCCAAGGAGACACTGAAGCAAGCTAGACAGTATCTAAGTCCTGTTCACCTAGTGCTTTTCTCCTTCCCCACTCCAAATATAAAATTCCTGACCCCTCTGAAGTTTCCATAAGGATTCTTCCTCCTCTCCTTATGAAAACACAGTCTCAAGAGCAGAACTAAAGTTCTTTAAGATTTTGCTAACAGTTGGATATCATTGTCACTACATTCTATCAGTTGTCAAAATTTGAAGCTGAAAGGTTACATATTTTTAATCTTAGATCACAGTAAGCTGCTAGTACAAGTGTCGGGCTGAGGGAACTAGCTGAGAGTGAATGAGCTTGCCACAGAATATCTGAAATCATAGAATGGGTCTACATGTTCTCATTTTCTAATCATTTCAACACAGTAGAAAAGAAAGAAAAAAAAAAGGGAAACTTTCTATCTATCCTTACAATTTTGTAGAGCAGGTTTATCCAAATAAAACTGTCAAACATTGAAACAACCCTAACCATTTTGGCTCAGTGGATAGAGCGTTGCCCTGCAGACTGAAGGGTCCCAGGTTTGAATCTCCTAAAGGGCTTGAAGCCCCCTCATAGGCTCAATCACTAGCCCTGGTTGGAACGCATGCCTGAGGCAACCAATCGATTTGTCTATCTCACATAGATGTTTCTCTCTCCCTAATCTCTCCCCCTCCCTCCCATTCTTTCTAAAAAGCAATGGAAAAATATCTTCAGGAGAGGATTTAAAACAAAACAAAACAAAAAACCCCATCAAAGCAATTTCGCAATATAACTAAATTGTGTTCCAATAGGCCTTCCCACTGTTTATTATCCATTCTCCCGCATAATGTCAAGAAAAATTACATATAACCATCCCTATTCATGTTTTCCTATCACGCTGGCTTCATTGTATGGAGATGCAAGTAGCTGAAACAAAGGAAGACCAGAACAAGAAAGGAAAAATGATCCTCAGATCTTTGTAAAATAGTCTCTCTATGTGCATATATTCTTTACTGCTATGAATGTTTTAGAAAGAAAATGTCTAAAATGGATTTTAATTATTTAAGTAGTGGTGTTATTATTTTATGCTATCAACATACTTCTAAATTCAGCTAAAATCAACTTCTCTGCTGACTCTATTCTTTAAAATGACACTTTAAGCTACTTTTTGTACAGTCTGAATCTTTGCAAAAAAAAAATAGAACTTATGGCACTCACTCATTTAGATGTCAGAAAAAGTTCTATATGTCCATTAAATTAAAACATCCTAATCATTAGCTGTCAAACATTGGAGAATTTGACAATGCCTCATATTTCTATTTATGGCAGCTCACAGAGGACACGCTGTGAACTGCTTTTTTTTTTCCTGCCTAAGACCCAATTAGGAGTGACAAATGCAGGGGTTTTAATATCCCAAATACAAATATGTGATGCTAAGCCTAAATGGAGGGGTTAGGTCACTTGTTTACTAGTGTTCAATGTTATGAAACAGGAGAGTTAAGGTTTTCTGTGCCAATGTTAAAACCTTGTATCTAGGCCTGGATGGTTTGCTCAGTGGATCGAGCGCTGGTTCAATTCCAGTCAAGGGCATGTATCTTGGTCACAGGCTCGATCCCTGGTCCTGGGTGGGGTGTGTGGGAGGCAACCAATTGATGTATTTCTCTTACATTGATGCTTCTCTCTTTCTGTTTCTCCCCCTCTCTTTCACTCTCTTTAACACTCTAGGAATTGCTTTGCAAAGTACAAATTGCTTTGCAAAGTACAAATGGGTCCTAGAAAGTAAAATTGCCTGAAGGTGGTGAGAATGTGATTCCAAAGAAGAAGAAAATAAACATAGAGACTTAATTTCTTTGAGAATATTGAAGAAAAAAAAAAGATATTAAGAGGCCCTTTGTAAAAGGAGAATACGAAGCTAATGCTTCTATTTCCTGCCATTGAGCAATCAACTTTTCCTTAATTGGGTATGTTATAGAATGTTGTGATAGAATAAAAAAAAAGAAAGAGAGAGAGAGAACTAAAGACACAATCCTCAATTGGAAGTGATGCTAAAAATAACTGATGAGCTGTGTACACAAGCCATATTATTATAGACAGTCCTTCTTTATCAGTGCCATCACTGAACCCAACTATCTGTCTTCTCTCAGGGCTCCTCTGTGTTTTCAAGGAAATAATCTGTAACACAGACAGTTAAGGAAAAAATAATTTGGACAAGATCAGTACAATCCACATTGTCACATAGCATGTATCTTGGATTTTGTGATTGGTGGATTTTGTAAGCAGCCATAACAGCATGATGATATAAGAGTGCCCTATAAGGTCTTATAAACTTGGAGCCTTTACTTAACGTAAGCAAATGAATTTTTAGATGATCTAAACCCTCTTGTTCAAATACTACAGATTTTTTGGATTGAAGCCTGATAGCTTCTTGGCCATATATATTCTGTAAAAATCATGGACTTCCCTGTAGTTGTAAAATTCCTTTCCTGCCATTACAGCCACTGAGAATACTGATTACTACTGAGTTTATTGCAGTACTTACTTAAGTGTTATCTTTTCAGTCACCTCTGTTATTCATGAGCTGATTATCTTTGTGGTGAATTACCTCTGTTCCTCCTTCTCTTCCCTATTTCCTCCACTACCTGCCCATTGGCTATTTCTATGCTTGTTAGCATTTCCACCATTAGGTGAGTAACACAAGGAAGGCAGAGTGAAATGCCAATCAGTCAATTTTATTACTTGTTAGCAACCCTTATAAAGGTTTGGTAGAAGAAAATGTAAAATAGTTGTTGAAATTAGGTTTGGGGAATTATCTGTGGCTTTTATTTATTCATGTTCTTTCTCTTGTCTATTAGCATAATCTATGACCACTGCAGTTTACAATTATCTTGAATAAAAATGTGCTTTTAGTGGAGATAGCCACATTTTATTAATAAAGCTGGGTAGCCTGCAAAACACATTGGGAGCTTTCATTATGATGGCATAAATATACATGTAAAATATTATGATTAAAAGTGACTACTTAAATAATTTTGATAGTATTTAATAATTGATATTTGCAACATGGAGAAAGAACCACCAATGAAATATGCAGTACTTAAAGTTTCCATCTGCAGGTTTTCATCTTCTCTAGTTTCCTGTGCTTTGTAAGCACTCAGATCTCTAAGATTTCCTGTTTATAATAGGCCAAGAAGGTTTAAGCTAAAGATATTAGCGATATCCTGCCTCTTTTCCACAGGAAACTCAACATAGTCGATGAATTACAGATGGAATAAATCTATGATGCCAATGTCATTCTTTGCATCATTCTTTGCTCCTTGCCCCAAAGTTGGTACATTATCTCCACTGAGATGATTTAAAATGTGCCAGCATCTAATGTAGTAAGATATTTGATTTGGGTAAAAAATAAAACAACCTTGCCTAGAAGTTTCTAAAGCTTGACAAAGGCCTATTTTTCTTGGCTAAGAATATAAACTTCTGGATTTATTACCTTGGCAATCTCTCATCCCCCTTCTAGCAATGCAGTACAATAATCATTAGTGTAATCTTGGTACAGGAAGGGGAAAATGACCCACTGTCCACAGAGAGCTTGAAATACTAATTCATATTAAAGGTTTAAGGACTCTTACGTTAAGTATTTCTTAAGGAAATCAGGACACAGTCCCCACTCCTGGCAGAGAAAAGTTGTGGGTATGTTCTGAGTTAAAGTTATTTGCCTCATTTGGAATTATTTTTGATGGCCTCTATGTTGCTGTATTTTCTTAATAATAATTATCACAGGACAAACACTATTCAATAATAATTTACCTGAGACTTTTTGAATTTTTTCCTTACCTGGCTGAGAATATAGATTAAAATGAGGAAACTTTACATTTTACCCAAGCCAATGCAGTCATGACCATACACACACACACACACACACACACACACACACACACACAGCAAGCAGAGTTGCAAACTCCACAGGAGAATTAATGAAAGAAATAAATGAAAGACAAACAAATATATATAATCAGAGGTGTGTTTTCACATTGACTGCAATGTCAGTAGAAGTTAAGAGTTCAGTTCTCATGTAACTACATCCCTAAATTATTTCTAGGAGGAAGATTAAGTGTAGAGTATTTGTTGGCCAGGCATGCCAGAGAGAGAGAAAATAAAGCGAGTTCTCGTGGATGAAGGAAAAAGTTGTGATGCCACAAGATTAGTGATTTTTATTTCATCGAAACATTTCACATTACATCTTCCCCAGTTTTTGCAAAGGTAGATAAATGTATGTACTATGCAGTATTTCTCTCTGGCATGTACCACAAAGTCAACACCATCCCCTGAAGCTCTACCAAAACTGACACCTCCATCTTTGACTATTAATCAGGGAAAATATTTGGCCAATTTTTAGCCCACTGTGGCATATTTTGCAGCAAATTGTGTATACTTTTCAGGCACTGATGTGCTGCTGGAGTTATATTTAACATATAACTATGTTAAATGGTTATAGCAGGCTATGGAATTCTTCAGTGCCAACTGTCTGATTGAAGAACTGTTCCAGCCCAGGTGTTAGATCTCTGACCTTCTTTTTCATATATATATAATATATAATATATATATATATATATATATATATATATGTATTTGAATACTTCATTCAGACACTAACATAATCTGAGAAAGAATAAAGATCATTCAACTCCCGAATGCTAAAATGGCATCTTCATGTGAACTGAATTATATTGTACAGGTGAATGGTATAGGTGATTAAGTGTGCCTTCTTGGCAAAAGCTTACATTGCCACTAAGGTGGGGCCATAGCTATAGGGTAAAAAGATTTAAGATTAAGATCACAATAATTGTGTCCAATGAAACTTTAGAATAAAATTTAGCCAGACCACTATTTTAAAACTCTTAGACATTATTTCATCTGAGCAAGTATCATTTGTGCTGAAATATGTGAGGACATCTTGCCACATGCTGTCACTCTAGGCCATACAACTCCAAGGGATGGCATACTCATAGAAGAGTTTGAATATGATACCCTCCCCAAATACACACTTCAAATCAAGATGCATTGTAGGAATTCTGGAGGACTACCTATCTTCTAGATGTTAGTGTCTGTGCACGTACCTATTGGAGAATCTAGGTCTTAAGCAGAAGTTACTCTATTGCTTTCCTTTATTGGTTATTTTGGAAAGTTAGGTGAAGGCTAACTGGCTACAAAATGATCAGGCTGAAGATTTGCAGTGCTAGGATGGCCTTTGCTGCCCTCTGTATTCTACCTTTAAAAATTATTTTTATTGTTGAAAGTATTACAGATGTCTCTTTTTTTTTTCCCGATTGACCCGCTCGACCCAGTTCCTGTCTCCTTCCCAGGCTTTTCCCTCTCTAGTGTCTGTCTATGGACAGTGCAAAATGCATATTCGTTCATTGGTTTAGTGACAAGTTTACTATTTTTCAATTTTGGCTGTTCCAGCTTGGAAGAGATATAAAATATGATGGAAGAAAAAGGATTAGAGAAAGTAATTGAAGAAAAATGTCTGCCTTATTTGGTACTTGGCAAACTGCTAAATTTTACCCTATAATGAGAAATTCTGCAAGTTATGTCTGGTTTACTGCTGTATTCCCAGAGACATCAGTGTTTGACAAAAGTTGTCTGTTAAAACCAAATTATAGCCATGTTGAGATAGGGACATCAGAGAGTGTTGGGCTTCCTCAAAGTGTAACTCCATATTCCAAAAGCACATTTTCTGCTCTTCTAAATAAACATAATTTTGGCCCAATCATGTTTCTCTGCAAAGTCCATCATATTGTGCTTAGGAAGTTCTTTTGGTGCAGAACATTCTTGTGTCTGTGTATTGTATATTTTTGTTTTGTATGCTCAATTTTTATCAGAGTAAGGCAAAAATCATATTAGAAATTAATGAAATCACGGTTTTGTACACCTGGAATGACTCCCTTCCCCTGAAAAGATTGTAGTAAGAATAGAAAAGTGAAGAGTAAATAAGAGTTGCACAATGTCTTTTCCCCTCCCCAAAATGTTAACTATAGGCTGTCCTTGATTGTTATAGGATTTCATGGCTTTGCTAGATAAAATATGTCTGAATAAATTCAGCTTTATTGTCTGAAGTGGGTTGCTTAAGACTGACTGAGTAGTAGATCTGATGGCCAGACAAGGCCTCTCTGGAACAATGCATGATTACCCTTTGTAACTGGACTGCTGCTATATCTTCACAGGGGTGATATCCCCTGCTGACTCTCCATGTTTTGATGGGAATTGGCAAATAATTAGACCTGGTTTTATCAAGGATATTTTAAGCCCTGTGATATTTAAAAAACAATACTAACATCCTCTTAGTCTGGCTGTGGAAATAGGTATGTTGATAAATGTCTAGAGTGTAAATATTATTGTTAAAAACACTTAGCATATGCTGATCACAATGGAAATAGAGACATAGCAGTTAATTTTGTTCTAAGGACTCATGAGAGATTTAAAAAGAAAAACTTTTCCCTTAGGAATGCTTGTGAGAGGCTCTTAAGATTTTGTAAGGGCTACATAATTCAATTAGACAAACACTTATGAATAGCCATTATGTCTAAGATACTTAGTTGGAAAGTACAAAGTACAGAGGTGGGGGGGGCGGATCATTCACTGATCTCAAATAGCTTGGGATAAAATATAAGAGAAAGACATGCACAAATCCCATTTTAACATAGTAATACTTTGAAGCCATGAGACAACAAAAAAGGGCAATTAATTCTAACATAGAGATTATGAAAGTTTCTTATAGACTCTTCACCTGTTTATTTATTCAGTCATTCATTCAATCATTCATATAACAAAGTATTAGCTATACAGTATTCTAGATACTGAGGATACAAGGAAAACCAAAGCAGACCAAACAGTCCTTACATTTGTAGTCTTAAAGATAATACGATAAACAGCCAGGTAATGAAATAAGAAACTATCCAATGGTAACACATGCTATTCTGATAAAACACACACACACACATAGAAAAAAAAAAAAACGGCCTCAGATATAATTAAATTGGATGGCCAGAGAAAGCTTCTCTGAGAACATTCACACTTTATCTGTTTTCTGATTGACAAGAAGGAGCCAACCTTTTAAACATCAGAGGGGAGAGTCTTAAAAACAAACAAAACAAAAAATACAACTTCTCCAAAGGCTTAAAGACGAGAGAGAAGAGGCTAGGTTGGCTAGAGCAGGATGAGAGAGAGGAGTAACCAAAGGGTGATATGAAAGATTAGAAATGACCAGATCACCCAAGGCTTCCTAATCTAGGATTTGGAACATTATTAAGTGCTACTGGAAGGCAATGGAGAATTTTTAGTGGTTACTTCACAGGATTCCTTTTGCATCTGTGAGATACATGGGGCAATAGAGGGACAAGGTTTCCACATTGTGAGGCTATTTCAATAGTCCAGTATAAATGTGACCTTCTTTTTAAAATTAGAAATCCATCGTGGAGAAGGAAAAATGTGAGTTAAATCAGAATATTTTGGAATTACTGAGTTGACAGGAATACCTTGGTTAGGTAATGGGAGAGCAAGGTACTTAATCTGACCTTTGGGGACTTCAACCAGGTAGACAAGAAACCATTACTGGAGGAGGAAAATAGGAGAAGTAGCTAGTGTGGTTAGAAAATATGACCAAGGCTGATAGGAATAGGGTGGAAATATGTAAGGTTACATATTATAGAACTATTAGAAGTTCTGGATTATGTGGCTAAGGAAGGCAAAAGTGCTGGTGATGATCATATGGAAAGATTACTAACAAGTTAAGTGATCAGGCATAAAATTTCCTGTTTTACTTCCAGTATAATAAATGGGCCTTTTCTTTTAAAAAAAACTATCTGTAACATAATTTTCATTAGAGAAAAATTAGAATCCATAAGGGAATATGAAAATTTTACAATTATAATCCTGCATTCTAAAAATGACCTATTAACATAATTATTTTAAATTTAGGATGCCTTATCTATCTATATCTATATATATATAAAAGCCAATTTGGCAAGGTATCTGTCCCCTGGAGAGTTTCGCAGACCAGGTGTTCAATTACTAGCTATGATGTGCACTGACCACCAGGGGGCAGCATGAAATAAAGGGAGACCCAGACCAGCAGCTGGCAGGTGCGGAAGGGAGGCTCCAGCAGGCAGATAGAAGCCACTAGGGACCCTATCCATGCATGATTTTGGGCACTGGACATCTAGAATCTTATGAAATCACTAGAGGCCCGATGCATGAAGATTCGTGCAAGAATGGGCCTTTCTTCCCTTAGCTACTGGCAACGCCTTTGCTCCAGCCAGAGCAGCCTTTTTGCTCTGACCCAGAGCTGCCTTTCTGCCTTCCCACACTGCCCAGAGGTCTGGAGCAGCCAGGGCAGTGTGGAATGCCTGTGTTGTCACCATGGCGATAATGCAAGTGATCTGCCCTGCCCCTGGCCACTTGGCACCTGTATATGCAAATTAACCCACTATCTTCGTTGGTTATACTCACTCCTGAATGGCTGGCAGGCATCGCAAATGTACATCAATTTGCATCTTACCCTTTTATTAGTGTAGATTTGTTGTTTGTCATAAGATATATGTTATTAATTAGTTTATGGTGTTGATTATGAATACATGTTTTAAAATGTTAAGAAAAAATATAGGTACTCATAAAACTAAAAGGTGTTCTCTATATTACAAATTACTCCATCAGCTAAGGAATTAATTGACTCAAGAGATTGGGTAGTTGACATTGTTTAATTAAAAAATAAAACAATATCCCTGGAATCCACCTATTGGCCCTTATTCTATATTTCACCAAGCAAACCACATGGCAAGATGGCTGCATATGCCCTGTATCCCAACCTCACACCATCAAATCTACAAGAAAGAGATCTTTGGGGTATTTTTTAAATAGAAGTCATTAATTATTACCTGTCACTATCTTAGATTGGTCACTTGCTTTTCTCCATCCAACCACCGTAGTGAAAGTAATACATTTGGCTTCAATTATATGTCTATATCCCAGAAAAAGATATAGAAATTCCACTTGAACAACAGATATTAAGGCTGAGAAAAAGTCTTATTTTCCCAAATAGTATTGAGGTGCCTTTACTATAAGAATAGTTTGAGTAGTGGAAAAGTAAATGGTCAATTCAGATGAACTTCCAAACTGTGAGAATGTCCATTAGTTTATTCTTAATAAGTGACAGGTGTGCCAATATTTCTTGTATCCTTAGAGGGGCAGTAAATAATGTAAAGCAATGCTTGCTCTTCTACCCATATTTTGAGCATATCAACCATTGGAGCTCCAAGATAACCCTAAAAGCAGAAATGCTGGTTTAAATATAAACCAATTTCACATTTTGATAGATCATACCAAAATATTTTGAATGAGGTCCAAAATTTGCATTCAATCTCTGTGATCATTCTTGAGGACACAATATTGATAACATCAATCCCTTTGGAGCTCCTAGAAGGCAACAGATGACATAATTAATACAATGTACTCTAAATTAAATGCCTGATTTGGATCCTGTGTCTATTACTTTGTGACCTTGGAAAAATACTTAATCTTTTTGTACTTTAGATCTTTTCATTTGTAAAGTATTATTTACCATAGAACTCACTCTTTAGGTTGCTACAAAAGTTTAGTTACTGTACCTAAAGCACATTAAAACAGTTTATGTTAACGGGGAAATACTTAATATAAATTAGCTATTGTTAACCCAATTTAAAGGGCAGACAGGCAATAATCAAATAAACACAAATATATTTAATGTTTTGAAGGAGAGGCACTCTATTTCAGAACTGACGTTATGGATCTTGCTCTGTCAAGAAGCCTTTTTATAACAAGGGATTGATGATTCAATTGAGATCTGAAGGATGAGTCAGAGTTAGCTATGTGAAGTTTAAGAAGGGCATTTGAGAAGGATAGAATTATGTGCAAAGCCTGAGTCAGGGGATTAGTTGCTATTATGGGAGAATGACTAAAGAGAAAGCACACAGGTGAGAGTCATCTCTCATCTCAGATAAGCCTCAAGAGGTGGGCCGAGTATGAATAACATCTCTACCTTAAAACAATGGGGATCCACTGAAAGTTTTTATGAGTGATAAAGATCATATGGTGACATGATCAGACTTTGTTCTTCAAAAAAAAAGTGTGTTGTTTCATGCACATGGACAGAAAATTAGAGGGTGGCTGTAGATGAAAGATAATCTATATATAAAGAAAGCCTGTAACCATAAAGGCCATAACGACCATTCACAGTCACTATGATGACCACTGTGGCCAGCAAACCAGCCTCATCAGGGTGAGGAGCTGGCTGGCCAACCTCACGGCCACTGCTCCCTGCCTGCCTGCCCCTGATCAGACTCTCCCACACCAATCAAGAGCAGGCCTATAGCCAAACACCCCTTCTCTTCTCCCAGGCCAGCCCCATCCCCAATTAGCCCTCCCCACCATGATAAGCCCGAAGCCCCTACCACTGGCCAGCCCACCCCTGATCGCACCCCCAACCCCAATAGGGGGTGGAGCTGGGTGGCCAACCTCCTGCAGCCCCTCCCCCAGCTGACCATGTCCCCTATGGGCCCCCACGACCCTGATCTGCCATACTCCCTCCCCCTGGATGGTTCCACACCAATAGGAGGTTGGGCCAGCCTTCAACAACCCTGTCCCCTCACCCAGGCCACTGGCCCCCTGATTGGCACCCCTTGCCCTATTCAGGTACAGGGACAGCCAGCTCACCACCCACAGCCCTTTCCTATGGCTGGCCCACTACTAACTGCCCTCCCCAACCCCAATTTGGGGCAGGGCCCACTGGCCAATCACCTGTGGCCCCTTCTCCCAGCTGACCCAGCCCTGATCAGGCCCCAATCCAGGTGGGCCAGCCAGCCAACCTCTTGCTATCTCCTCCTTCCAACAGGCCCAGCCGCAATCTGCCCTGATTCATACACTGGGCCTCTAGTTATGGCAATAAAGTGAGAGATGCACTAAGTTAGAGATGGTAGAGGTGTAGAAAAATGATGGGGAGTGTGGAAATGAGTTGACAGGGCTTATTTATGGATAATTTGAGTTAAGAAAGTGATATACGTAGGCACTCAATGGCTTTGTGTTTCCCTTTCCTTTTTTTCTCTTTAACCTCTGCTTTTATGTAGTATTTGTAGAAGTAATCCAATTTTTGGATACATATACTTGCATTATTTTTACATTTTAATATTTTTATTTCAATATTATTTTTATTTAGACTTAGTATGTTTTATTGAGTTCAGAAATCTATTTATAATTAAAATATATATTAATCATGTTATTATGACAAGAGTCTCCTAATTTCTGACATACCAGAAATCTTACCTTCTAAAATTATTCTAATCTGTGATAAATACCAATTTATTATATCACTGTTGCATATAAGATGCAAGAACTATAATTAAAAAGAATTGCCAAAAAAATAAATCAATCATTAGAAAATAAATAATGATAAAATAAAATTTATAATTAATAATAAAACTATGAATTCTATATGCCACAAATAGTCTGCTAGGAGCATCATATGTATTCTCTCCTTGAATTCTCATTGGACCCTGTGGGACAGATTATTGTTAGATCCTATTATTAGTATCTCCATTTCCTAATAGGAAAATGATGGCAAGATCAGTTCACCTAAGTTGCAAAAAGTGGAATTGCTTACAAGCAGTAAGCAATGTGAGGATTTGAACCCAGATCTTTCACATTCCAGAACTTGCACTCCTGTGATAAATTTGCAAACTTCATTTCAAAAATTATTCTATTCAATTATGGTCTCATAATTTACTAGCTTTAGGGTAGTATGCCATTATCCCACACAAACATTCACATAGAAACTCTAGATGAGGAAATTTATAAAAGGCACTAAGAAAATGTCTTATATGATACATGCTATCTGTAAGTAAAATGAAAAGGTTTTTGAAAATTACATTTTTTTATTATAGTTTGTTTATTCATTTGAAGACAAATCAGTTTTGGTTTCCCATTCCCAATATTTGATGTTAACTTATATTTCCCTGGTATTAGGACATTTGAAATCAGGTATTATTGAGAAAGAAGTGAGTCCTAAAAATTTCATAGTCTGGGAAACTTGTTTTGCAAATGTTAAGTCCACAAAGTTCTGCATTATAATAACAACTACGAATTTGCTAAAGGAATTAATGTTAGTAGATTATTAAAAACAATTTGGTTCATGTTTAGTTCATATTCAACAAAAGAATTTGGATGCCTGATAGAAAGGTGATTTAGACTACATTTGCATGCAGAACTAGTTCTATTATTATGAGGGTCAAGTCATTCAAAACCCAGTTTTGACAGAACCTAGATTGCTAAAGTAGTCATCTTTAAGATGAGTATGGTTTGAGACCTTAAATATTCATCATTAATAAAAATTCCATGACATTTTTCAAAAGAACATTTGCCCAGGTCATTTGAACAGATGCCAAGTTAAATCATTAAAGCATGGCCAACTGCCATTTCATTTTTCTTCTTTACCTTAATATCATATAATTTTTTTTTAAGTTAAAGGAACCTGAGCTATTTTTCTTGAGTACAGGATTTTTAAGTGAATATAAGAATCTCAGAAAGTACCTTTCCCAAACCTGGAACTTTACACATCTTTGAAAAATCTCTTCTTGGGGTGGAATATGTTTGATAAGAAAGAGTATTTCTGATTTCTTAATCATTAAATTCTGGATAAAATGTTCCATTGAACAAATTCCATATGATTTCACTTGTATGTGGAATCTAACACACAAAATAAACTGGCAAAATAGAAACAGAGATGTGAATACGTGGAAGAAACTGAAAGCTGTCAGAGAGGAAGGAGAAGAGGGCGGCTGGATGAAAGAAGGTGAAGGGATCAGCCAAAGGACGTATATGATAGCCCATAGACACAGACAACAGTGTGCTGATGGCAGAGGGAAGTGGGGGCAGAGTGAGAGGTGGGTACAGATGGACAAAGGTGGGGGGAATAAGGACATCTGTAATACTATAAACAGTAAAAGTAAAGTTAAAATACATTTTTTATGTAATTTTTTTCTAATAAATAGGCCAGAAGCTGTTTTCCTTGTCTGTTGTGTTATTATTATTCTTATCCTATACTAAGTCCCAGTGCACAAAATTTGTGCATGGGTGGGGTCCTACGCCTGGTTAGCGATAATAGTCAATTGGAGCCTTCTGGCTGCTGACCAGGGCCTTCCTTCTGACTATCAGCCAGGGCCTTCCTTCATTCCATGCCAACCCCTGGTGGTCAGTGAATGTCATAGCAAGCAATCAAACTCCAGGTCTCCCAGTGGGATACTTTGCATAGGCTAATACGCAAATATTAGATAATAAAAGGGTGATATGAAAATAGACCAAGTGGCAGAACAACCAAACAACCAATCAAAGCATAATATGCTAAGGATATGCTAAGGCTGCTCAACCACTCACTAGGAAGTGAACTGACCATCAGGAGCAGACAGTCAACTGGCTGACCAGTCGTTATGATGTGCACTAACCACTAAGGGGCAGATGGTCTGACTGGTAGGTTAGCTTGCTGCTGGGGTCCTGCTGATTGGAACTGTGCGAGATGGGCCAGACACACCCTGGAGCCCTCCTGCAGTCCCTTCCCTGCCTAATTGTACACCATTGGAGTCCCTCAGCCTGACATGCACCCTCTAGCAATCTGGGAAACCCAGGGGATGTTGGAGAACTGGTTTCAGCCTGATCCCATAAGCCACTCCCCTTGGAGGGCGCCAGACTCAGGGCTCATGGCTGGTGAGCATTGCTGTGGCTGTGTGAGCCACTCGGAATGGGGACTCATTGGGTGTAAGACTGCAGCAGGCAAAGTGGGGCCATGATAAGTGAGAGCAGCAGGTAGGAGCTGCAGGTGCCATTGGACTGTGGGTTTCAGCCTGATCCCTGCAGGCCACCCAGAGGAACCCCAACCATGCATGAATTCATGCACCAGGACTCTAGGTTTTTTTATAACTAAAGATTAAACCATATTCCATTTGATAAAGATTCTCAATTGATGATTTTCTGTTGTAATCACAAGTTCACAGAAACAGGTGCATTATAATTTTTCACTTCTCCACAAATTTTATAAACCATTACCATTTTTTATTAATTGGAGGTAGAGTAAGTTTTTTTTCCATCTGTTTCTCGATATAATAAGCACATGCTTTGTTTTATATCCCACATATTTTATATTCCTGCTTTGCTGTCATAGAAATTTATTATGTTACCTCATCAGATTTGGTAGTTCATTTGCATGTTGAAGAACATTAATGATACTGTATTTGAGTGGTACCTTGATATGATTTTTAAAGGCTACCAGAGTTAGGGAATGACTCAAGAGAATAAAATGAAGATTGATATTGAAAGTAAGCTATTAACTAAATTCTCTCTCTCTATCTCATAGTTTATGTATATCGAGTTAAAGTATAATTCTCACTATATTAAAAAACATGTTTATCATCCAGTGATGAATGTCTTCAAGTTAGTTTTATCCTATCTATAATTTATTAATTTCAATGCCTCAAATAGTTAATTGTACCGATAAATGCCTACTAGGTTTCATTAGAAATTATTTACATTTAAATATGTGATTCTTATATCCAACTACATGCAATAGAACCTAATAAACTCCTTCACACTCTTAAGGACTAATATTATGCTTTCACCTCTTTCTTATTTCTTATCTAATCCACAAGTGTAAATCTTTCCTGCCTGAATTTCCTCAAAATTTTATGAATATTTATTTATCAGTAATCATTTTATAATAATAAATGGCTAGGATTTGTTCAGTACTTACTATACTAGGCATGGCTCTAATGTTCTATTTAACTTAATGATTTTATTGCTCCAGGAGAGGGTTTAATTTCCATAGTTATCAAATAATTGCTATAACTTATCCATTCAACAAGAGCAAAACATGTTCATTTTAGTGTGTGTGTGTGTGTGTGATATTAGGCATTTATGCTATGCTAAACATGGGAAGTTGAAAGATTTTTAAGACAGTCAACTTAGTTACAGAGTAATGACAAAGGTATGAAATGGCATTGTCTTAAGAATGACCAGAAAATACCAAACAAACCTGGGTCATTTGGGGCTTTTATTTGGTAATTATGGAACAAAATTCAATATAAACATTAAACAAGATAAAAATCTTAATTTTCATTTACTCATTCAACAAATGTGTGTCTAGCCCTGTATATAATATTAATATTGTTATTAGTAACACTAGTAACCCTGCGCATGAATCCATGCACCAGTAGCTCGCCAATAGCTTGCTGCTGCACTCCAGTAGCTCTCAGTCCGTTGTCCCACCCTCCTGTAGTTCCCCCTGCTCCTTCCCCCCACCCCTCACTCATAGCTTGCTGCCTTAGTCCCTCCTGTAGCTCTCCACCACTCACTTGTAGCTCCATCCTCCTGCTCTCTGTGATCTGGTTGTTAACGCTTCAGCGCGTAACAACCATTTGCATATTACATCTTTATTATATAAGATTCATAACCAGCATTAATTAGGCAGGTATCATGTAGTATTAAATGTTATAGAAACTAAGAATATGATAATTTAAAAAAGCAGACAAAAATCTCTGAAATGAAAACCATAACTGTTATCTTTATCTATGTATTATTTTTTCCTTGTTATTAGAGTTTTTTTAGGAATTAAAGTGTATGGTTAATTGGATTTTTTGATTGAGAACATTTTTTTTAAATATATTTTATTGATTTTTTACAGAGAGGAAGGGAGAGAGATAGAAAGTCAGAAACATCAATGAGAGAGAGAGACATGGATCAGCCACCTCCTGCACACCCCACTGTGGAGATGTGCCCGCAAGCAAGGTACATGCCCCCAACCGGAATCGAACCCGGGACCTTCCAGTCCGCAAGCCGACGCTCTATCCACTGAGCCAAACCGGTCTCGGCTGATTGAGAACATTTTGATGAAATACTTTGTCTTCCCACCTGCCTCTCAATGTGTGTAGAATGAGAAATACAGAATTTCCTAGAGAGTAGATCCTATGGTATGTCATGAAAAATTTATAAATATTATCTTTAACTAAATAGGTGCTACTATCAAAGGTTAAAAATAATAGATTTCTAATCCTGCTTTATAAATCTTTTAAAAATTGTTTTACCAGGATAGGAAGCTTTAACTCTGTTGGCTTCTTATTAGGTTGCAGGTTTTTTTTTTTCCTTTTTAGTGTACATTTTATAAAATAATCTTATTCATTAGATAATTATATTTTATCATACACTTACTTATTTGAACCCTATGCAAGCAGTGAGGTGATTTTGTGAAAAGCAATAATTTCATATTTTATCCAATTCTTTTCTATTTTACATACAAGTGTGAAGATCAAACAATTAAAATTATTTCTGTAATTAAGTCCATTACATGATTCCTGGTCTTCTCAAGTGAGATACAGACATTTATTTTTAATTTATTTCTAGTTGTGAATCAATTTTAATAAACATATTGCTATACTCTAAGAATTATATTACAAAAACACAATTGTCCATTAATCTAGTGATGTTTGGATGGTCTTCAAACTCAAAGGCTAACTCCTTTTTCTGATTTTGTGGTGAAATGTTAAATTTATTTTGAGATTTTTGTCTAGGCTTCAAGTCACCATGCTATATTTCTTTCACGAGAGCTGTTTCTAGAATTTAGACCTTTGCAAATTGTGTTGATGCCCACACATGATTTACCAATTCTAGACATAAGTCTAAATCCTGCCAAGCTCTCCTTTCCTTGCAATTTCCTCTTTGATGATATTTTTCTCTTTATATCATTCTGATTTCTTTGCTGAATGTAGAAGAAGTTAAAGTAATTTTTCAATGTGTAATTTTCATATGCTATATTCTTACTATTATTAAAAATGTGCTATTTGTAAACTTCCAACTAGTCTTCAGTAACTTGAAATTATAATGAATTGTATTGAAATTGTGTGTATATGATGACTATCTAATATTGTCTACAGTTCACAACAATATTTCCTACTTAGGTAGTTTACCAGCCTCTGGAATCAGAAATGCAGGGAAAATGGTCATCCTCAGAGATTTAGATTTGGAGATTTTATTATTGACAAAGCAGTATTCCCATATACTAGGCAGTTCTGAACTTACCATTGCACTCCCCGACAGAGTAAGTTGCCTCTGCATTTCCTCAAAAAGGATCTGGGTACACATGAGTTTGGTGGAAGTAAAAGTAAAAGCAAAAGAAAATAATGATCCTATCTGTAATAGCACAGTTTAATTTTTAGCATCAGGTGTGAGTTAAGTGAATTTATTATTTCTTTAGAAAAACTGCCTGCCTTATTCAAATGAAGAATGAGTCTTTCTCAATGAACACCTTAGGAAATTTAATTGCGACTACAAAACGATTCTCTTTTGTAAGAGGGAATTTTGTAACCTCAGCAGTTCCCTATATTTGTGATTAAGCAAAGTCCATTGTCCAACTTATAAAATATAAGCTTACTCATTGATTTGCTTGTTGCACTGTACCCCGCACAAATTAAACCTGTCAATGACATGCCTATGGATATATTTTAGTATCAAAGAAAATGACAAAATGCTGTACTTTAATGAGTTACGGTTACGGCTAATTGCTGCTTAATTCACAGATTATATAACATCTTTTCATTAATGCTGTCTATGTATTTCAGCCTGAAAGTTGTCACATATAGATTGACTAGGCCCCTTGTAGGATGTAAAAGTATAATTAAACCTGAAGCGTTTAACCAAACAGTAGAATCAAAAATGACTGGGAAAACACACTTTGCTAAGATTCTGGGCTTTTGGAAATGAAACTCATATGACACCATGAAGACAGGGAGGCATAAAAACAAATCAAAATTCTGCTAACCTACCACTATTTTTTCAAATTCTTTTATTTCCTTTCTGGCAGTTACTCAGGGCTTTTCCCATGATGCCACTCTGCTCCTTGAAATGGTAACTGGTTTTAAGGGAAAGCTTGCAAACCTCAAGACGTTGAGGGAAAGACATATCTCTGAGTTTTCACCTATTTTATATGCATCCACCATGTTCTTGCTTACATTAACATTTAATATAATATTTACAGTAAATTGGATATTTCCATTTTTCTGGTAAGATAATGGAGTATCAAACAGGTTAACTAGTCACTTATAAAATAAAAGCTAACCTGTATAGAGTGTCATCTGACATACACTTCAAAGCTCTAAAATATGCTAATGTACATTAATTTAATCCACAATAACCTATGATGTAGACATTCATTCTATCTCCACTTTGCAGATGAAGAAACAGAGACGGAGAGATTAAGCAACTTACTTAAGACTACATTGATGTGTTTTAGTGGAGCCAGTATTGAAACTCAGGCGATGTGCTTTTGGAGACCACAAACTTACTCAGCACTACCTTCATAAAATGCACTGGAGCTTCACAACTTCAGATGGTCTCCAAGTAGAATGGAATCTGAATAATGGGTTTTGTACCTTTGAAGTGCTAAAGAGATGCCACATTATCTTGGACATTGTTTCCCACAGTGCAGCATAGTATATTCCATTGGAGCTAATTAAGTAAGCATTAGATCTCACCTTTGCTTGCCAGTGACTGACAAGCACCTCCATCTTACTGTCTGGTTCTAACAAGAGGTCCTGTGTAGCCTGAAATAGTGACAATGTTTTCCATTTACTTGTTTGCACTCACTTATTTTATATGGTTCCTACAACTTTGGTGTAGCAGTGTGATTTTGTTGGTAGCGTAAAGAGGAAATCAAATGTAAGTGGAATTACAGCCTGCCCCACACTCAGCACCCAAGTAACAGTATCTTACAGACATAGTAAGTACCACGACCACTGAGGGAACTTTTAGTCTATAAGTTCAGATCTGATGAGCAATGAATTTATGAGAAGCCCATAGTTGGAAGGGGAGGAAAACAACTTAGAGCTGTAGAGACCACAAGCAAGTATATTAGAAGAAGATGGCCATTAAAAGAGAGGAAAAGTAACACTTGCACTTCTTATGACTAATTCTCAGATTCGTTCTTCAGCTTCAAGATCCATGACTTTTAGAAGTTTGATGCCTCTCTTATAGAGGCTAATAATAAACATTACAACCACTTAAATTCATTTCAAACAAATTTTTTAAGTTATAGGAAATATTGACATTTTCACAAGAAATGTATCATGTAACGGGAAACTTAAATTTAGGAATATATCTATTTTATATTTAACAAAATTTAGGTTATAAGTATGACTATATTCTTTATCTTTAAATGAACAAAGAATTTAAAAAATGACAAGGAATTAGTTTTGACTTCATATCCAACTTTTCTAACTTAATAAAGAAAATCTAATTTAGAAGAATAATTATGTACCATAATTATAAAAATAACATAACTTTTCAAACATGGTCATAAAAAGAAATCAAGTGCTTCTCAAATTTCCATAAAGTCTGTCTTATCCTTAGGTTGTCAAATCAAGCTCTTTGAAGAGCCAGTCTCTAATCCTTGTTGATTATTTTTTTCATTTTTCCTACCAGTACAAAATGCAGCAGTACTTGTAACTACATTAATATGCATTAACTATGTTAATTACATTTAACTGCACTAATTAATAGTTACCAGTTTTAATGCAGTTAATTATTACCAGTGATTAATGTAGTTCTCCACCATCACATAGAGGAATTACATGAAATCTTACATTTTTTATAAGATTTGTAGTTTCACTCTGCAATCACATCCCATTGTGCTTGCATTAATTTTAGATGTTTGCAACAGCTAACAACCAGTGAAATAATGACCAACAAGAAATGAAGACTGATACAATGGGGATGATGTTTGGCATTAGAAGCAAGGCTGATTTTCAGCCAGTAAACACTCTTGTGGTCATATTAGTTGTTAAAGTATTAAGATTCATGCACACCTTGAAATAAAATCACATATTGTTCTCTAATATTCTGGGCTAAGATCCCATATTATTGTAATCCACTCTTGATTTCATGTCCTGGGTTTGTTTTCCTATAAACAACAGTAATGATATATGTTCTGCAATATTGAATTTGTAAATAAAAAACATGCATTTAAAGGAAATTATAAAGTAAAATTCAATATCTCTTTAGATCTTATGACTCCTCCACCTACTATTTTTAATGACTTTCCTACACCTGATTTTAGAGTAGCCTCTTAGCCTCTCAATTTTATGTAGACTTCCTAAAAAATTCTCCTTTTATCATAAAAATAACTCATTTTCCCACTCATATTTCACTTATTTATATATTTCAACAATATAGTTTTGAATGAAAACAACCAGTTTCTTGGCTTATAACAAATTCAACTGTCAAAGCCAAAATACATGTGGTAGTAAAAAATAGAGTCTTACAGAGTAGCATTGGGTGCACACTACACAGTAGATTTTATAGAGGAAATGAAGAGTATCCAATAAAGTGACAAATGGTTTAAATGGAAGTGAGTTAGTAATACATTTAGTGTACTTGTTTTTTCCTTAAAATGTCAAGTCCACAGTTAGTTGTGTCTCCTGAGGATAACTGTGTATTTGCTTAGAAGGAGGAAATGGGCAACCCTTGGGAGGTTGATCTCAAATTCAATATATGCATAAGAATCACCCAAGGCCCTTGTTAAAATTCAGATTTTTAACCCTAATCCAAAGACACTGGGTCTGGGAGAAATACTTGACATATTCTTTTTCAAAACTAGCAGCTCAGGTGTTTCCATAAAATGCAATCCGTTGAGTATTTTGTGAACTAAAGACCTATAATGTCCAATCCTCAGAAACAGGGAATATTTTGCTTCCTAACATCTAATATGATATTATTATCATTTAAATTGAATTTCGTTTATGGAGGTGAGGCTGTATTGTGTAGAAAATTTAGAAAATATTGGGAAATAAAATAACAAAACACCACCCACAATTTCATTATTAGATGTAATATTTTAAAAATATTTTTGTGTGCTTACATTGAATTAGATGTAAAACACAGACCTTTATAAATTATATTAGAAGTTATTTTTTTAGAAAATATTGGAAAATATTTGGTCAAATTCTTATAAAACAAAATAGAAACCATGCTAGTTATTGCACACAGGGAGTTGGTTAGCCAGATATCAGGAACCTTCAGGATACTGAGAAAATTCAGATATCAGTTGCTGAAGGAAGTACCTGCCCTTGTTAAGACTGAAGGAAGGAACAGAAGGTATTAAGTGTGGCCTAGAACCTGGCAGCTCAAAGATGAGACCACAACATAACTGGGGCCTAGGCAGCTGAGACAAGCCTGGCACTCCTGGTGATGGCCACCGCGGATGGTGGGTGCTCAGCCTCTGTGAGGGTGCTGCGTGTATAGCATTTCTTGTCATCAGCTGGGAATGGGATGTCCTTTGTTCCTAAAGCAGTACTAATAGTATTTAGAATCAGAGTGGGAGCTTCTTACAAGCCCTGTGTGCTAATAAATTTCCTCCTAATGCTCCCCCACTAAACATATAGTAGGAACTGAGATGTCAAAAGAGTTTACTTCCTCTAGTTCCAATGTGACAGGCAGAGTATAGAAAGGTAGACTGGGAGCTGAAAGAAAAAAAGAGTTAGCACAGTTCATCCTTTGGGTTACTCAGCATCAATACACTTTCTAAGCATATTTAAGCTTTCATAAAACACCAGTAACAACTCAATGCTTCCTCCTAGTAAGGCACAACAATTTTTTGTTTATGTGAAGGCATTTTCATTGTCTCTTTAAACATAAATGCAAAATCCAGCAGTCACTGTATCCAGTGTATCCTCCCTGGAGTGTTGTTAGTTATATTTTCATTTGCACACAGATCTAGCAAAATATTCAGTAATGTAGAATTCAATTTACAAGTTACTAACAGCAGTCCATATATATAACTAGAGGCCCAATGCACAGATTCTTGCACCGGTGGGGTCCCTTGGCCAGGCCTGCAGAGATCAAGCTGAAACTGGTTCTATGACATCCCCCAAGGGGTCCTGGATTGCAAGAGGGCTTTCAAGACTAATATGCTAAGTGTCTGACCTTCTGCCCAGTTGCTATGACATGCAACTGACCACTGGAGGGCAGACACTAAATGCAGGAGCTGCTGAGCTGCAGTGACTTGGCAGTGGCGGTTCTCAGGGGACACATCCTGAAACCAAAGAGGAGGGAGCTCACTTCCTCCCAGAGTAGCATGATTCCACTTTTGGCCATGGGTTATGTTATTCCTGGGGCACTGATGGCCCTAAATCTGGTTTACTGCACACTTGCATTTGCGTTCCATATCCTGTACAACAGCTTTGCAGTGTGCCCTCTCACACTCCAGGACCCCTTGGAGGATGTTGGAAAGCCAGTTTTGGTCCAATCTCCACAGGCAAGGTCAAGGGATCCCACCTGCTGGAGAGACCCTCCTCACTCTGCAGAAGCCCTTCAAGCCAAGGCACCACCCCAGGTGTGGCCAGCCAGAAAGGGACCAAGGGAGGTTGGCTCCAGGGCATGTCTGGCCCATCTCACCCAGTCCCACTCCCACAGCCAGCTTCTAATTAATTTCCTTTCAATGTGCATGAATCTGTGCATCAGGTCACAATATATAGATAATTGAGACAATATAGAAGAAAGACAAATTTTAGTCAATGTTAGTAAATGTGTACATAACAATCAGGATGAAATAACAGTTTGTCTCTATATTTTTTAATTTTATTTTTATAGCTAACACTAGTACAGGTATCCCCATCCACCCTTCTTTGCCCAACTCCTCCCATCTCCAGCCCTTTTTCATTCTGGCCATCACCTCACTGTTGTCTGTGTCTATGGTCTATACATATATGTTCTTCGGCTAATCTCTTCACCTTCTTTTATCTAGTCCCCAACCCCCTCCTCCCTACTAATAGTTGTCATTCTGCTCCATGAATCCATGCCTCTGGTTCCATTTTGTTCTTCAGTTTACTTTGTTCATTTGTATTAGTCTTTCTCCGACTCTCTAATTTTAATTTATTTTATACAGGAAAAGAGAGAGACAGAGAGAGAGACAAAGAGACAGAGAAAGAAAGAGAGAGGGAGAGAGAGAAAGAGAAACATTGATGTGAGAGAGAAACAATGATCAATTTTCTCCTGTATGTGTCTGACCATGGATCTAAACTAGAATCTGGGAACGTGCTCTGACAGGGAGTCAAACCCACCACCTTTGGCTGTACAGGATGACACTCCGACCACATGAACCTCCTGACTAGGTCTCTACTCTATATTTTTGTCTAACTTATCACAAGATTTCATTGTAAACTTATGGCTTCATTGTTCCTTTTTTCTAGTCTATATCCCTCTTGTTTAGTTTCTATTTTTTCATTAAATTTACTATTAGATAGCCGTTGAAGAGATTCACCATATAACCCTGAATTTAAGACAACATTCCTTGTTAACCCATTGATGTAGCATTAAACAAATTTCTCACAGGAAAATGAGTTCAATCATCCCAGTCCAGTGATTTGAAAACTGTGTCTAAAATTGTGAGGGAGCCGAAACCGGTTTGGCTCAGTGGATAGAGTGCTGGCCTGCAGACTGAAGGGTCCCAGGTTCGATTCCAGTCAAGGGCATGTACTTGGTTGAGGCCACATCCCCAGTGGGGGGCATGCAGGAGGCGGCTGATCAATATCTCTCTCTCATCGCTGTTTCTGACTTTCTATCCCTCTCCCTTCCTCTCTGTAAAAAATCAATAAAATATATTTTAAAAAATAAAAAATAAAATAAAATTGTGAGGGAATGCAGAAATTACAAGAACGGATCATCTGTGATATGGAGACTAGTAACTACATTGGCCATTTTCTATGGAGGAAATATCTCTCTCTCTCTCTCTCTCTCTCCATATATATATATTTGGCAACTGGTTGCATAGTTAGTTGAAGATGGACATTTTTAAAGGGTTGTTGAGATAACCTAAACATTAGTAACTAAGAATCTGCTACTACCTTGAAGGCTAGGTGGATAAGGACAGACCCAATAGCTCAGGAAAGAAGCTTCTGGGTGGCTTTTCCTAAGAAGCAGCATCACATAGCTGGGGCTGCAAGTATCAAAGGAAGCTAAAAGATGGCACTGCCTTTGCTGCCGCAGCAACAGTGGTGGAAAATGAAGGAAGCGAGTGTTTTTCCAGTCTCCTCCTGGCCAAATTACTTCTAGTTATTCTTACTGGTACAACTTAACAAGAAGTTAACTGGCAAGGGAATCTAATGATCTAGTTTGTAGACCCCAATTCCAGTATCATAATATTTTTAGGGACAATAGGCAAATAACTAGCACACATGTTATTTTATATAGATATAATTTCAGAGAGGAAGGGAGAAGGGGAGAGAGATAGAAATACCAGTGATGAGAGAGACTAATTGAGCAGCTGCTTCCTGCACGTCCCACACTGGGGATCAAGCCCACAATCCAGGCATGTGTCTTACCTGGAACTGAACCACAACCTCCTGGTTCACAGGTCAAACACTGAGCAACACTGGCTGGTGTTATTATTTAACATATTTTGAGAGCAATATTTTTAAAATGTCTGCAATATAACCTAATGTCAGAGCACAGTCTATTTATTGAAATATACTATTCAAAATCCCATTCTAACTAAGCCATTCTCTATGTAGCAGTGAGGCTAAAGTTTTCAAACTCAAGCACAGAAATGCAGAAACCCTGAAATGAATTCCCTGACTACTGGGAAAAGTTCAAACTCTTGAACATAGCTAATGAGTCTCTGTGAGCTGGCCACTCTGCAACCTCAACTTCTGTCATTCTTCATTGACGCTCCTCTTCCACACTGATGTTTTTATATACAGGGTGTCCCCAAAATAGGTATACACACTTTAACAGCTGATAGCTCAATTGATGTTTCTTTCTTTTCAGTCAGACTAAGCTTTGAATAAAGTAAATTCATTATAAAAGGCTATTGGAAGTTTGAAAATGCAGTTGAAGTACAAACACTGTCTTTATTATTATTTGTTTATACAAAAAATGTATACACTTTAACAGCAGATAACTTAATTTTCACTTCTTTTCAGGTATAAACTGATTTGAAATAATTGGTGAAGCAAGAATTTTCTTTGAACCAAAAAAAATTTTCCAGCTGACGTTTTTCCTGGGGATATATAAAAGATAAAGTTTATGGCAGGATAAAGAAATTAAAGGCACCAAAATAGGAAGGAAAGAAGTAAATTGTCTTAATTTGCATGGTCAGTGCACATCATAGCAAGCAGTTGAGTAGCCTTAGCATATCATTAGCATATTATGCTTTGATTGGCTGAATGGGCAAATACACAGTATATTAGGCTTTTATTATATAGGTTAGGACTGACTCTCTCATATATGCAGTCCATCACTGACTGAAATAGTTTTCTGTGCTGCATGACTGTATCACTATTTACTAAAATTAATACTTTCCTGAATTTCACTAGTTTGTTACTAAGGTCTTTTTTTCTGTTTCAAGATACTAGACATGAGATTATATGTACCCTAAAGGCAGATCCTCTGACATACTCATTTTTGGGGGAAATCTTTAGCATCTAGCATAGTTTCTGGTATTCTTAAAAGAGCCTATATTTGTTTAAATGAACCACATAAATAAACTAATGATTTTCACATATTTTTAATTTTTTTTTGTCAGAATATCAAAATAAACATCTCTCAAAGCCAAATAGCTAGCTACAGGAAAAAAAAGAACACATTTGTTGGTGGCTACATTAAGTGTTTAAATTTATTTTCTTTTATTTCTTTATTTGTGTGATTGTGAATAATCAAAGGAAACCATCCAGGAATGAGTTCCTGGATTTTGTGGAATCATTAAGTGTCTGTGTGTGTGTGTGTGTGTGTGTGTGTGTGTGTGTGTGTGTGTATGTGATAGAGAGAGAGATAGAGAGAGGAAGAGAGAGAGAGAGCTTACATCTTGAGTTTATTGTCCGTGATTGGCTGTAATTAAGAAGTGAATCCACTAGAGGCATGTTCGATTTCTTCTGGTTGCTTCAATATATCACTTTAATTTTTGTTCTTTTAATTATATTTCTTCTGCAGGATTCCTATAACTATAAGCTAGAAAGGTGAGGGCTTAATAAACACTTAACCACTCTGTTAAAATTGAATATATAATTTTAGATATATATTGAGCTCAGTCTTTGCTGATTGAAAAGGGAAAAGAAGAAAAAAATGAAAAGGAGGAGGAAGAGCAAATCAATTTTGCTTTCCAACACTCTGAAGATGATTTTCAATAGTGCTTGAGAACTAAAGGGGGGAACGTGATTGATAAGGTAATTAAATGATAAAAAGTATCAGGCAAAGATGTAGAGAAAGTAAAAATGAGGGGAATGATCAAGTATGCTTGATCTAAAAAATTACAGTTTCAAATCATATAAATTATAATTCTTGGAGCAGAAAGGAAATCTGTTCTTGGTCCATAATTTTTTAAATGTTTTTTTTTAAAGTAATCATTGTGGTTATACTTTCTTTTCCTCTAACCTTTTTCATCCCTTTCATTAGTGTCATGATTTTTAAACAAGGCAGTTACTTCATCATCCATGTCATTTTTCTTGTTAATTTTATGTCTTTTGTTCAGAAATAAAAGTTTTTTAAAAATAATTTTTAACTTTTCTTATTTTCCATATGTCTGTCATTGTTATAAGTGTCATGCAAATCAACCACATTAACATGGGAGAATATCTAGTGTCATATGAACTAAACTGAAATTAATAACTATTATAGATCACAGGCATTAGGATGATATTTCATATCTAGGTGATTTTAAGACTGTGCAGTTATGATACTACAGAGTTTAGTGTCTAAATCACTGATATCAAATTGATACTTTTGGGAAAGTAAGTCTTTCAAGATATTAAAGCATAATTTAGCAAGTTGCTACTCTTCTAAAGGAACAATATGTACATTAACTAATAGAATTCATTAGATATTAATGTAAAACAAGGAGCCAATCTATATAATCTCATTAGTGATATATGAATAATGTGAAACCTCCTCTATCTTTTTATTTTCCTCCTAATTTTATTTTGAGTCAGTCTCACTCTCACTTTCAGCTTGTGGTGCAGGTTTTCATAGTAAATGTTACTGCTCATCCCTCTACATCACTGACATTCTATGCTTTGTTGGGTAGAAAGATTTACTTAAACCCCTGCCAGAGGAATACAGCCCTCACAACTAATCACCACTAGCAACCTAAGTGGGCCTTCTTTAGACCTTACACAAAGGATGGTTCAGACGTTGACTTTTTGGATACAAAGATTAACAAATACTTCAAAACATATATATAACAATATCTTATATCAGAATGTAATGTACAGTGGCAGGCTTTAACAACTTTATAAAAGTAACAATATATTTAGAGAATTTTAAATTATATTCATACTAGAGACCTGGTGCACGAAATTTGTGCACAGGGGTTCCCTCAGCCCAACCTGTATCCTCTCCAATCCAGGACCCCTTGGGTGATGTCCAACTGGCAGTCAGACATCCCTCTCACAATCCAGGACTGCTGGCTCCCAACTGCTCAACTGCCTGCCTGCCTGATGGCTTCTAACTGCCTCCCCTGCCAGCCTGGTTGCCCCCAACTTCTCCCCGTCTGCTGGCTTAGTTGCCCCTCTCCCCACTGTCCTCCTGCCGGCCTGGTCACAGTTCAATCATTTGGTTGTCCCTCACTAACACCCTTGCCAGCCTTGTTGCCCCATGCAGTATGCTTGCTGCTCGATCGTCCATCTGGTTGTTTTGGTGGTGACGTTTTTTTTATATGTTAGGATTCATTATACCCAAATTTCAAAACTCTCCTGGGATTAGGAAAAGATCTGAAAGACAGAAAAAAAACACCCTGTTTTTTGTTTATTAGGGAGATCCATTAAATACTGAAGTGTGTTTTATAGGAAAAGATATAAATAAATATGTTATGAAGATAAATATGTTATTTTTTAATGTTTTCCTCAACAGGCAAATAAATTGATAATTATTACAAATATAAAATAAATAATGAATATTCACAGGATTTATATTACATTTGATGAATAGATGATATAAACTATTGAAGCATGTTGAATAAGTGGGTGACATCTGATATTCATTTTACATAAATGGAGGAGAGGGAAGGGGGAAAGCAAGTTATTCTCACACTGGAAGATCAGTTTGTGTGCTGCTTATTTTGATGAGGAACCTAAATGTAGGCAAATAGGTAGGGATAAAGACAGACAGATGTGAGAGAAAAAAAAGGGGAAAAATAAACTAACATAGGAACAGTTTGGACTATGTAATAGAGTAAGAATTTTAGGATGATTACCAGGTTTTAAGGTTTGATAACTGGAATAACTGGGAAAGCAAGTTCAATTACATATATCCAGGTAATGTGGAAAGGTTGGAATGTTTAGATCCCTCTTTATTAGCAAAAGTTTCTGTATGGCAGTAATCAGTACTCTGTGAGGCTAAAAAAGAACAAACAGTAACAACAAAACTCTAAAAACCTGTTTTAATGTATGAACAGACTTGAATGAGGATATCAACTGTCAGTAAATAAGAAGTTGATTAGGTTGTGAACATATTGGCCAATCGACTAATTTGCTGATCATCATCAGTCATTAGCTGGTTGCCAGACAACTACATGTTCCAACTGGGAAGATTCACTCATGCTAAGCAAGGATTAGATTATTTGACATCTTTGGGGAGCTTCTTATTTTATCTAAGGTCCTAGTAAAGACTGCAATAATTTTACATGGAGATATCTAAAACACTAAATTAGATTGGTTGATTAAATTACTTTTTAAATCGCCATGATATTCTTGGATTTACAGGACAGTGCACTCCAATTTGTTGGATATAAATATTTGTTAATCTTTTTACATGGATAATTGCAAAGTTTTTATTAATGAAAGATGAGAAGAAGCATTTTATAATTTTTAGAAGAAAATAAGATAGTAGCTTCAGGACTTCAGCTTAGGAAACTATGCTGTATTTAAAATCTCAAAATATATACCATGAAGGAAATTATTAATACATTTACTACATTAAAATTAAGCTTTGTTATTCATGAAAAGAGCTCATAAAGACAATTAAATAACTAGGTAGAATTTTAGAGAAACTACTTGCAATAAATATAACCATAAAATCACAAGTATGCATGCCAAAACTATTTCCTCAAATCCAATCAACAAGCTAAACACCCCCATTGAAAGTAGGAAAAGACATTTGGACAAATTGGCAATGAGCATTTCATGAAAGTGGAAATAAGAATAATCAATCATGCCCTAGCCAGTTTGGCTCTGTGGATATAGGGTCAGACCTCAAAATGAAGGGTCCCAGGTTCAATTCTGGTCAAGGGCACATGCCTCGGTTGTGGGATCTATTGCCCTGGTTGAGGCGTTTAAGGCAACCAATCGCAATCAATGTGTCTCTCTCACATTGATGTTTCTCTTTCTCTGTCTCTTCCTCTCCCTTCCGTTGTCTTTAAAAAATCAATAGAAATAAATCCTCAGTTGAGGATTAATTAAAACAAACAAAAAATAACCAATCATCAAGTGAAAACATCAGTATTAGAGAAATGTCAAGACACAGCAATATTTCTGAAAGTCTGACAAAAATTTAGAAGCCTGTTGATTTTATTGTTGATAAGAATATAGAGCAATGGTAACTTAAGTAGCAATGGTAGAAATGAATGATGATATTTACAAAAATAGTTATAAAACCATTTTTGTAATCCAGGTCAGACATATTAAATGAGACAAATAAGAGGTACAGATTCAAGAAATATTTGAGTCCAAAGTGTGAATTTAATTATTTCTAGTTGTGAAGTTTTATTACAGTATCAATCAATAATGAATCTTAATTTCCTGTTTCTGTTATTTAAAATACATAATCTTTTTTTTTTAATTCCTTAGGTAGTTGAGTTGTTGATAAGAAGAATCTTTATTTCTTAAATGTCAAATGCTTGGTCCTTGAAAACAAGGCTGAAAACAGAATTGGATTCCGCCCCAGTTCTTTAGTCCACATAAGGAATAGAGACTTTAGGTGGTCTCACTGAATACTTTGTAATTAAAACACAACTCTATGTGGTATTTAAAGCAGGTGTGAGCTCAAACTGTTAATTGCACTATAAATTCATGCTCTTGCACCTGAGCAGGATTCATTTGCATGCACATTTTTGAACATATTACAAAAAAATTACCAACATATGCTGTATATTCTATGCCATTAAGTCACAGAACAGACAACCGCAATTCACCAGTATAAGTGTGGTGCAGGAGTTAAGTGGCACAGATGTGATATGATGAGGAAATACTGTAAGTCAGTGTAGCAGGTAGAGTTATTTCTTAGAAAGTTTCTTCCAAACTGTTCCAAAACATAAGACCATGCAATTGAAGATATAATAAAGATTGCATTAAAGGGAGAGAAATTAAAAGATAGTTCTAGAACAGGAAATCCACCTCCATAAGGTTGGAAGTTACAATTTTCTTTTGAGGTCTTGAACTGTACCTTGAACTTTGATAAAAGTTTGATAAAACTGTTTATCACCGGGAAAGCAATCATTTCTCTAGGAGATCTTGATATTAGATGTTTAGATGTTTATACCTATCTGTTACATCAAAGCTCTCCTGTAGTAAAAGGTAATCAACCCAGAAAATTATTACATGGAAAATGTTCAATTCACTGTAGTTATTTTTAACACAGACTTTATAGTAAGTTGAAATGTAGTGAAACTAGACTAGTGAAAAAGTTAAAAGTTTAAATGGTCGTGAGTTCTTTAAGATGTGTAAACTTAAAAAAAAGATATTCTTTCAACATAAGATTTTGCCCTTTTATAATTTCATCTGATATTATCGTATTAAGATCCCAAAGTTTTTGTTTGGAAATTTTAGGGCACACTCCTGTGGTGTTAATCTCTTTGATGTTATTTCAGGAATTACTTTGGGCAAGAGAAATAGAAATTGTCTACTAAACCCAGAGTTGATAAAAGAACTTTGCAATTTACTAAAGAAGACATTTTGTTGACCAGGGTCAACAGCAAACTGAATTATGAAATAACTAAAAATGTAAATAAATGTAAGTAGATAATAAAAATATAAGAAAGGAAGTCACCACTAATATGAAATAAGCTATGTTAAGTAAATTTTATGCTAGAGTTTCATGGTCTTACTATCAAGTTTGTGATGGTTAATTTTATGTGTCAATTTGTTTGGGTCATAATGCCAGTTATTTGGTCAAATATTATTCTGTGTGTGCGTGCTTTCTGGATGAGATTAACATTTAAATCAGTGAGCTTTGAATGCAGCATATTACTTTCCATAATGTGGGTGGGCCTCATCCAATCAACTGATGGCTTCAATAGAACTAAACTAACTTTCCCTGAGCAAGAAAGAATACCACCAACAGATGGCCTTCATATTTGAACTGCGGTCTTGGCTCTACCTTCTCTCTCTCTCTCTCTCTCTCTCTCTCTCTCTCTCTCTCTCTCTCTTTGAGGGTGGGACAAAAATAGGTTTATAGTTATAGAGAAACACATAATTTATCTTTATTGTATTTTTTCCCATACGACAAATTGTAAACCTAGTTTTGGATATATACTGTATATATCCTATTAGTTCTGTTTCTTTGGAAAGCACTGACTAATAAGCAATGTCTATTTCAAGTAACCCATCTGACATAACATGGGTATTATGACCTCATGTAAAGTAAATGTTGATTTTATTTTTAGTAAGAATATGGAGCAATGGTAACTTTAAAGTATTGATGGTATACATAAGTATAGAGTGAAGTGATGCTGAGGGTATTGAAGATTTGTAATGACCAGTGCTCTCATCACTAAAAACCAAATCATGCTTTCCAATGGCAAATTGATCATAGGCATCCCTAGGCCTATCTTGCATCAAAATCACATGTCTATTTCTAGAGTTGAGATTAATTAGTGAGATATTTATGTAGAATGGAAATGCCTTTAAGCTTACTAAGCATTTGAAGCTGTCAGTAGGTTTTTAAAAAGTGACTACAACCAGAGCCTGTTAGTAATAAGTAAGTATCTTATAGATTGGGACAGATAGAAAACAAGCTAACAAGTATATAACTAGACCTATTTAGCCAAAAGACTTTATCAAAGACATTCAAAGCCCAAAGCCACTAAAACACAGAGGAAAACATACTTAAGACCACAAAACAAAAAAAAAAATAATTATATTACAATTATTTAGCCATGTGTATATAGTAAACATGCTGCCACATTGAGAAGTAGGAAAATTTGGTATTTGATTTCCATAGGAGACATAAACTACAGGTTCAAATGATGAAATACCATGGTTTCTCTGTATGTTTTGACTCAGTTTTCTCTGTTTCAAAGACAGGTATTTTTTCTTATTGCTGTAAAGATATTGGAATAAATTCACCTTGCATTCTTCCACTTTAAATGTCATAGAGAAAAACAGGCATACTTTTTCTAGACATATTTTGTTTCTTATTGGTTTTGAAAGTATCCAGCATAATCACTGTTACTTAAATGAATTACTCTATGATGACATCATTGGTTTGAGTCTGGGAACCTTTCTTGATCAGCCAGGACTGGAGGTCATTCTGAAACACAGGACTAAGAAATGAAAAAGGATGCTTGCCAAACAGAAGCCAGGGTAGGTTTATCTGAGGAAGGATAAAGAGATACTGAATTATCAAAATTACCTAATATTGCAGCCAAATTGAAAATAATTTAATATATCCTTGATGATTCAGAGAGCATTTTTAACTGGAAGAATACCTTAATATCATTTTGAAAATGATACTAAGGTGTAGTAAAGTATGGCTGATGGCTGTAGAAATATTCTATTACCGAAAAAAAAGTTTGCTATAAAAGGGATTAAATGTGCAAAAGTAGTAGCAATTTAAGTCAAGTCACTTAAATGTACAAAGAAATTAGCATATATGTACTTATAAAGGATATACACATAGCTCTAAATTTAGGATAAAATCTTGAGTAAGGCAAGAGTATTTCATTTCAATAAACATTTATGGAAACATGACATAGTCTGATCACCATGTTAGGTATGAGAAGTTCAGTTGCTATCTCTAAGAGATGGCATTCCAGATGGGATGATGAAATGTTATTCCCAAAAATATAAAAGGGATAACATGGATAGAAGATGATATCTATAGAGTGATATAGACAGTAGTGAAGTAGGATTTGGATTATCAAATAATCAGCTTCTGTTGAGATGGTCAACTTACATGAAAAAAAGTGATATTTAAACATTTACAGGTAAAGATTTACAACAAAGGGAAATTCATATTCAAGGCGATCTTAGACAAGGTAGGTGAGTGTCAATTATGCAGACTATCAATTTATTTAATTTTATGTGAATGAATGGGTTCAGTTTTCAGGAAACATTTGAAACTTGATTATATTTTAAAGTAACACCTACAGTTTTCTTCATTTTTTCTCATTGTTCAAAATAACTTTAAAGTATTTTTTCATTAATGATGAAAATATAAGAAAATTTTAGGACAAATTTAACCTCGCAACTATCATCAGGAAAGTACATTTAGTTCTCTAACACCATTTATGATCATCTCTTCTGTCTTATTTAATAAGTGCACAATTCAAATTGAAAATCTTATATAATAAAAGGGTAATATGCAAATAAACTAAATGGCAGAACCACTGCCTGTGGCCCCTCCCTCTGTAGGCACCCGCACCCTGATCAGAGGTGGGGCCGATAGACCCCATACTCAATCATCCCCTCACCCCAGCCAGCCCACACCTGGTGGCCCCCATCGGGGTGGACCTGCTAGACCCCACCAGTGCACAAATTTGTGCACTGGGCCTCTAGTTTAGAATAAAATTGAAAGGAATATAAATTAATCTATTTATTCTTTCTTTGTTCACTTTCCTTTATTCTTATAATTTCTTTGGTCAAACATTTAAAAATAGAATTATAAGGAAATTTTATTAATTCAAGTAGTAAAATATATAAAACTGGAAGGAAAATAGCTAAAACAATTTGACCTATTGTTCTTACTCTTGTTACTACTTTAAAATTATATGAAACACAATGAAAATCACTTTACAAGTTTGATTATATCAAACAATTAATAGATGTGTGATTGCAAGTCCATAGTATTTTCACATTGCATAATTCTCTCTCACATTAGAGTTAATGTATAATAAGTAAATAGAATACAGGAGAAGTAATGCTGTATACATTTTTAGACTAGGCTATAAAAGACAAGGCAACTTCTGCTTTGCTCTCTCTTATTCTGGTTTAAATTAATTGCCAAGCAATGAGAATACTGAAGCAGCCCTGTGGAGAGATCAACATGGCAAGGTACTAGGACCTCTTGCCAATAGCCAGCAAGAAACTCAGGCCTCCATTTCAGTGAGCCATCAATTGAGCAGATCCATCAAACCAGTAAAACCTTCAGATGACTGAAGCCCGAGCAAATACATTGACTGGAATCTTAGTGAAGTGCTAGGCCTGAACCATCCAGATAAGCCATGCTCAGATTCCTGACATTTAGAATGTAAGTAAAATAATAAATAGTTGTGTGTTTAGTTGCTAAGTTATTTTACCCAGCACTAGATAACTAATATAATTATAAAATAAGTAACAATGATACTTATAATATTAGAGTCAGAGAAGAGACATAAGTAGACTTCTAGGATCCTAAGAACAACAGCAAGTGTTTACCAAATAAACCAATTCTGTGTCAAATATACTGTTGGTGCTTTGGTGGATACAAGAGCAACATAAGATTTGGTTCTGACTTCAAATTGGGATGAGAGGATAGTTACATCAGAAAGTATTAGAAACAAAGCTGTTCTGATTTGGAGAGACAGCTTCTTGACACAGGTAACATTTTGCAGAAGAAAGTACAGCTTGATGGGATGAGTCAGTGAAGGCTTCAATGAAACAGATTGAAGTTGAACTGGTTTTTGACAAATGTGTAAGATGTGTATAGAAGAAAGAAAAAAATGAGGGTATTTTTCTTTAGAACGTTATACTCAGTTGTAATGGTGGAAACAATATATAAAGAAACATATAAATATTAGTTTTTCTGCAGTAGAGATCTGACTTGGGGAATAGCCATAAATAAAAATTGATAGAGCAAAGCCCTCCAGAAAAGGTCTGCATGCCAGGCAGAATATTCTGATTTTAATAGCATTCAGGGGACCTACAAATGATCTTAAATAGTGAATATGCCTTGACATTTCCTCTAGTATGGAATAAGGCTTACTATTCCATACTATTGAGAGGACATATTCTGTCATAATTCTTAGCAAGTTGCTACTTTTCTTAAGCTGAAATTTATCTTCCTTTCATTTCCACACTTGCTCTTACTTATGTAGCAAATGAGAATTATCTGGGGATCATAGAACTTTTGTGTTGAAAAGAAATCTTAAATCTGATCTACTCCAATCATCCAGTTGATTCTTATAACTTCACATAACACATGGCCATACATCCAACCTTTCAATAGCTCCTTTGAAATGGTTTGAAACAATATATTTTTTTTCAAAAGACAGGTGTGACCATTAGAAAGCTTGCATAAAACAATATTTATCTAAAAGCAAAGACCCCAGATTTAGACCTTTGAGTCACACAGTCAATAAGTCTAATTCCACGGCCATAAGGACACCTTATGAGTAAAGATGGCATCCTTGGAAATAGAGGATGGGAAGTTTCAGTTCTTCCTGTTTTCCCTGTACATTATGGCTTAGTGTCCCTTGACTCCTATGCCCTATTCCCTCTGAATGTCTCATAATGCATTTTAATGGGGTGATTCTCAAAGTGAGGCTAAAACTACAGCATGGTGGTGATGAGAGAGTGAGGCACTATTATTGCATTTTTGTTATATGGAATTTATAAATATTTTATTTATCCTTAAAATTCTTTAAGCTGTTTGGGTAACACTGCCATCGTTGAGTTTATTGCTTGCAAAATTCTCCAGATGTTTTTTAGATGTGCTGTATCCCTGCCATACTTCACCTTCTCTATTTGCATGCTGTAAGACCTAACATGTCACTCATGTCCCTCCACTATATTTCAGGTTGCAATGACACATCCTGGCAACTTACATTTTAGGATCTGAATGTAACTTCCTGTGTTGAGCTGGTAGAAAATGTAAGCATTATTATTACCCCATCTCTTTCATTATTTCATTGGAAAACAGTGAAGCTTCAGGAAAAAAAATGTAATTGACTAAGCTAATATAGTTAAAGTTTCACAGAGCTAGAAGAGTAACTCCAACCTCATATTATTTCTTAATAATCATTTTTTACTTTCTCCATGTAATGGGCATTATGTATATGAGAAATATGTGGTTTTCACCTTATCAAAACAGTATCCTATGGTCTAGATTTTGTCACCCCTTTCCCTTTATTCTATCACTGCTTTTATTTCCGTTGTGAATTCATCAATTTAATCTCTTCTATTTACTAATCACTGCAGCAATCTGATGGTGGATGCTCAATGTTTAGAAAAGACAAAAGCAGGTGCTCTTTTTTTCAGCAGAAAATTGGCTACCTTAGCTCCTGTTGTTGTTTATCACAGAACAACCCTCCCTCTACATTGCACCCTTGATTCTTCATCTCTTATATTTCACACTGCTTCTTCAGATTATTTATTGACCAGGGAGACTGTTATATTTTGTCCAATCCTCATTATTAATAAATTACTCTGACTATACTGGTAATTGCTATTTTATATATTTAATACTTTTAGAAGTCATCAAAGACTATTTTTTAGAGAACTTATGATTTCATTGGAGAACAAGGCATTCCTATATTAAGCAGTATTTATTTTGGTGCCAAATTTATACTAGTTCATATAGCTAATATATTTAACATTTTTAGTAGGAGAGAAACTATTGTGGACAGAGTTATCTTAAGGATATTTTGAAGGAATAGAGGATTGGAACTGATCTGGAAATCTAAGATAAAATAGACAAAAAGCCAGGGAGCAGCAACCTAGGTATGGGTAATGTTATTATTTATTTGCTTCTTGATTTGGTCATATGCTGTGATAGAACATATAGATATTAAACGTTGATTCCTGTGGTGTCTAAGAAATTCACTGCTCAAATCTCCTGCTAGAAAACATAGCTGGCTCTGACCCTAGTTGCTGGGTTTACTATCACAGTTGCTTCTAAGCCACACCTGCCACCAATTACTGCTTACACTGAGCTTATAATGCAGGCCCACTGCTGGGAGATAAGAGGCTCCTTTAAATGACCACATTGGCCAAGGACTCCCTATTGGTCTGGCTGAATCTTTCTTGGCACTATACTGCCATCTGTGACTCCTCTTATCCCATTCTCCTTTCTTCTGCTCTCCTTTACAGAAACCAGACCTGCACGGCAGTCCAAAAGCTCTTCATATCCTTATCCTTCACTAGAGGCCTAGTGCACGAAATTCATACAAGGGTAGGGTCTATCCAGCCAGCCCTAGTTGAGGCCAATTGGGCCAGCTGTGGGGAGAGTATGTGAGAGGTTGGTCAGCTGGCCCCACCCCTGAACAGGGTAGGGAGCTAATTGGAGGTGGGGCCAGCCAGAGGGAGGGGTTATGGCTGGCCAGTCCTGCCCCCTGGCTTAACTCCTGGTCAAACTCTGGGTTGAAGGGACAATTTACATATTAGCATTTTATTATTAGGATAGGTATTTTTCAGAATAAAGTCCTTGCACTTCTATTTTGGCATGAGGTTTTTGGATGATCCAAATTAAAGTATGCCATATCCTCAAAAATCCCAAGGTCTTATGGTGAATTTTGTATGCAAACCAATAACTGAAATATACTAAAGTGATTTCATTGGTGGAGGTGTTCATTCATTTAACAACTATTACATTGAATAAGGGCACTATAGCTCAAGCACTGGTTTAGGTACTGAGGGTATAGCAATCAACTAAAATTCCTGGCATCAGGAAACATACATTGAAGCAGAGACAGATAAAAATAAACAAATAAATAATGTGTGGGATGGGGATAAATTCTAAGAAATCACCTCTGATAACTGAGGGAGCAGTTATGCATATAGATGAAAGAAGAGGTTTCCAAGCAAAAATTGTAACAATGGCAAGGCTTTGAGAACTTTGTTTGAAATGATGGACAAACAGCAAGAAAAACAGTGAGAATGGGATGAAGGAGTGTGAAGAAGAAGGAGTGTGTGAAAAATAGATGATAACATCAGAAAACTAGTGAGAATAGACTTATATAGGCACCATGGGTCATAGATAGGACTTTGAATTTTCTCAGTAAAATAGGTTTTGAGTAGAAAAGATCTGAATTATATTAAATATAATTTTATTGATTTCAGAGAGGCAGGGAGAGGGAAAGAGAGATAGAAACATCAATGATGACCAAGAATCATTGATTAGCTGCCTCCTGCACGCTCCACACTAAGGATTAAGCCCACACTCCTAACATGTGTCCTGACATGGAATCCAACTGTGACCTCCTGGTTCATAGGTTGACACTTAACCACTGAGCCACACTGGCTTGACTTAATTGTATTTTAAAGAATTCCTGACAACTGAGTCAGGTCAAAGCCAAAAGAAAGTGAATTGGGTAAAATAATCATGACAGCGTTCCAGGCAATTGTGCTGGTTGGTGTATAGGTAACAGGAACCTGTTAAATTCTGGGTATATTATAAAAATAAAGCACATAGGACTTGAGGAATTCAATGTGAAAATTGAGAAAAAGAGAGGACTCAAGAATAATTTCAAGTATTTTGGTCTGAGTGACTGGTCAAAAGAACTGCTATTATCTGAGTTAGTTAAAACAGGGAAAGAAAAAGACTGGTGGAAGAAATCAAGAATTTGGTTTTAGACTTGTGAAGTTTCAGATGCTAATTTATTACCCAGAGGGACAAGGAAATGGTGGTGTTGGCTGTGGATGCTCTTAAGGAGTTAAAATGTGCCTATATGTTCCCAGTGACTCCAGGTCCTTATCCCTATTTGACCACTGCTGTCCCTTTTGGATTTACTTAGTGTTAGATTGCTTCCCACCATTTTCTCTCTGTCCACTCACATGTGTATTTCCTCCTGACTGATACTTTCATCTCTATCTCTTTACTTCGTTCTTCTATGGCAGATTTAGAGAGGGCTGGCATTTAAATAGGCTCAGGGTCCCAACCATGTATTAATTTAAAACAATAGAAAACTTTTACTCTCACATCTCAATGTGAGCATTGAAAGGGATATGTTCATATCCTTTGGCAATGTCACTCAGAAACTTCACTGCCCAATTCTCTAGTAACACCAGCCTGCTCTGAGAATCATCACAAACCAACCCCAAACCTCCACCTCCCAACCCACTCTTGAGGAGTTATGATTTCCTCTCCTCCCCACCATCTCGGTCAGAAAAATTTGTGATTTTTTTTCAATGTAGTCTTTTTCGTTAAATTCCCTTACAACTTGTGTAATACTTACCAAAAGTAGTGGCTTTGTAAATTCTTTTCTCAGTGAGTAGTAAGAGGGAAGAGGGTATTGTGTTTATGAAAAGGCTTTGGGGTAGGAGAAAGAGAAAAAAACAAAAAGGTGAAGTCTTGCTATATATGTGATAATGAAAATAAACAGTGTTTTCCATGCAGCATTGTAGACTAGTCACGTGTGTGATCAGGCAAGTCAATTGGTCCATGTTCCACATTTTATGTCGCAGGATCGATCGGAGGCACTGATTATTATTAGTATCATGATAATTTTTTTAAATGAACATCTTATTTATTATACAAAGATTATCTGTAATGTATATAATGTTTCTAAAAGTGTGGAAGTAATTTTTATTCCCAGTCTGTTTTTTATCTCATTTCTTCATTGGAATATACTTCTGTTTAGTGAAGTACTTAAAATTATCCAGATCAGCTGAAACCAATTTGGCTCAGTGGATAGAGTGTTGGCCTGCAGACTGGAAGGTCCCAGGTTCGATTCCGGTCAAGGGCATGTACCATCTCCAGTAGGGATGTGCAGGAGGCAGCTGATCGATGTCTCTCTCTCATCCATGTTTCTAACTCTCTATCTCTCTCCCTTCCTCTCTGTAAAAAAATAAATAAAATATATTAAAAAATATATATATATATAATAAATATATATATAATAAAATTAGCCAGATCAAACTTATTCTACTGATAGTGTGTTATATTAGAATGGAGGAAAAATTGCTACATGATGCAGTCCATACAAAATCAATGAATTACATCCATAGTAACTATTTCCCACCTCAACTATGAGCTTTTTATGTCAAAAAATGTATTTTTCAAGCTTTCAGTGCACTATCATTGAATTAGATTAGGATGTAATGCTGTATGATATCTTAAAACATAATCTTTTATTTTTATTGAAATTTAAGTTTGTTTTATAATCAGAAAGCCCTGCTCTTCCGGTCTGTCACACATGTACCACTATTTTAAGAAAAAGTATGAGCTTTTATCACTACAACATAAAGTGTTTTACCCTATCTTTTACAATAAACAGGACTTTTTGTCAGTTGTCTTCATTTTCACCATAAGATTGATAAGGGTGTTTCTAATTCATTGGGCACAGCATTTCACTACATAAAATCTGCAGTTTAATATAAGTATTAGGTATAGGTTCCATTATATTTTTGCAGAGTTGTAAATGTCTGAAACATTTGTTAAATTTTATAGCTAATCTTATTCAAAGTAGTCCCTTTGGTTGGGGATTTTGTATCTAGATATTACCACCATTCATATCCAATTTCACACAGGCATGCATATTATTTTCTAGGCAAAGACAGAACAGGCCCCATTTTTCCATCCCTTTTTAAAATGATATAACTAACTTTGCAATTATTTTAACTACGATTTTTGTATATGGAGGTGTTTATATAAATGTGAATTATAAATTTCATAATACCTTAGATAATTCAGAAATTATCACAGATAAAACAGTAACCCACAGGTTATAGTCACATATATATGCTCATGTGTATTTCATTTTAGTAAAATTATATACTCTACTAATCTCACATCCCTTTACAATACTAAGCATGCTGTTCTCCAGAAACTTGGGAATCAAGGGAATAGGATCATTTCCTTACTTCCTGCTACAAATGAAGTCCATAATTAACAGATAACCATATTCATTCTCTAATCTTTCCTCAATGCCCTTGACTGCTTTTGGGGGGATGAAAACTTTTAAGATATACTCTCATAGCAACTTTCCAATATCCAATACAGTATTATTAAGTACTAGAGACCTGGTGCACAAAATTTGTGCATGGGGGAGGGGGTGTCCCTCAGCCTAGCTTGCACCCTCTCCAATATGGGACCCCTTGAGGAACATCCGACTGCCAATTTAGGCCCGATCCCACTGGGATGGAGCCTAAATGGGCAGTCATACATCCCTCTCACAATCCAGGACTGTTGGCTCCCAACTGCCTGCCTTCTGGATTTCCCCTAACCGCTTCTGCTTGACAGCCTGACCATCCCCTAACCACTCTCCTGCCAATCTGAGAGATGCCTAACTACTCCCCTGCAGAACTGGTCACCCCTAACTGCCCTCTCCTGCAGGCCTGGTCCCCCCAACTGCTATGCCTTGCAGTTTCAGTCACCCCTAACTTCCCTCCTCTGCCAGCCTGGTCACCCTTAACTTCTCTCCCTTGCAGGCCTGGTCCCTGCCAACTGCCCTCCCCTGCTGGCCATCTTGTGGTGGCCATCTTGTGTCCATATGGGGACAGGATCTTTGATCACATGGGGGCAGCCATCTTGTGTATTGGAGTGATGGTCAATCTGCATATTACTCTTTTATTAGATAGGATAGAGGCCTGGTGCATGGGTGGGGCCATCTGGTTTGCCCTGAAGGGTGTCCCGGATTGATGCGGGTGTTTCCTTGGAGTGTGGGGTGGCTTGGGTGAGGAGCCTATGGTGGTTTTTCTGGCCAGCCACACCCTCTGGTGATCCAAGTGGAGCCCTAGTATCTGAGATTTATTTATCTTCTCTAATTGAAACTTTGTAGCCTTGGGTGGAGGCCTGGGCCTGCCAGGGTGTGCGGAAGCTTGGTTTCCTCCATCTCTGGGGCAACCCTAGCCTTCTGCTCTCTCCAGCTCTGTGGCTGCTGCCATTTTTGTTGTGATTTATTTATCTTCTATAATTGAAACTTTGTAACCTGAAGTCCAGGCCTGGGCCAGCCAGGGCAGATGGAAAACTTGTCTTCCTCCATCACCAAGGAAACCCAAGCCTCCCTCCTGCTCTCTTCCAGCCATCTTGTTTGGGTTAATTAGCATACTCGCTCCTGATTGGCTGGTGGGTGTGGCTGGTGGGTTTAGCAGAGTGATGGTTAATTTGCATATTACTCTTTCATTAGATAGGATAATCACCATGCTGCACATTATATACTTGTGCTTTATTTTTTTATAACTGAATGTGTGTATCCTTTGATCCCCTTTACCATTGAATTATTTTGTATGTTGCTTACCCCATATTACCACATTGAAAAAAAGCTTAGAGTTAATTTCTAATATTAACCTGTTTATTTTTCTGTTCTTGGATAATCAGTGATCACTATCTGTTAATGTACCTCCATGAATAATACAACATTCAATCCTAAGAAATTAAAAAATTAAATTTAGTTTTCCAGTAATGATAAAATAATAAATATGTCCATAATTTTATATCATTTCTATGTTTTACTTCACTTAAACTATAAAACAACCTTATGAACTAAAGAAATATAAAATTTAATATTCTTAATATTTAATTTGATTTATGTTTTCAAAGTGCCTTTTTAGAAGCTTTTCTCAGACTTCTACTTAAGCATATGATGGAGTAGTTTGTGGGAGAACAACACGGAATAAAAGACATTTGGAGAATAGTTGAAGCAACTAGGATTTTAGGGGTTAGTATTACAAAATGGGAGTAAGGTAGAATCCATAGTTGAGGTCAGTTAATTGTTTGAGTCACTGTACTCTGAGAGTCTTTGACATAACTAGGTTAGGGCATAGGCCTAAGAACTGAGATCTTTCCTTGGCATAAGGCCACCACTAATAGGTAAAAAATCAAGGTTCATATGGCTGAAAAATCAGGACTGCAATCTTGAGATTAAAACATCCTGGTAATAAGGGAATGTTGGAAAACTGACCTCATGAATTCTGCTATATGCTTAGGACATTTGCCAAATTTAGAAGATATTTGAGTTTAGTCCTAAAATGCTTATTGGAAGACACAATTTATGGCAGTCTCACCATGCTAAGTAATAAGTTAGAATTTGGGGACTTACAGGGAAAGATGTCATCATGAACACACCAAGCTTTAGGTTCTGAAGTGAAAAAAAAAATGAAAAGCTGTTCTCTGTTAGCAAAGGCAAACATAGCCCCTTCTCAGATGTGTCCCTTATTCAAATAAAGTGATAAATACAACTTAATTAGCCTAGTATAAGAAAGGCTAAGTGTTCATTGGAGGAAGGTTGCTTCATCTTTTTTATACAAAATCTTCTGCATTAAGTAAAAAATACATAGACAATTCATGAAATTAGGCAATAAGACCAAAAGCTAAGGAAAAAAACATACAACATAAGTGAAACATATATTATAGTTAACAAGCAAGAGCTCTCAAGGAACTATAAATAATCCTATCTAATAAAAGAGTAATATGCAAATTGTCACTCCAAGACACAAGATGGCCACCCCCATGTGGTCAAAGATGGCTGCCCCCATGTGGACACAACATGGCCACCACAAGATAGCCTGCAGGGGAGTGCAGTTATGCGAAGTTAGGTGTGACCAGGCTGGCAAAGGAAGGCAGTTGGGGGAGACCAGGCCAGCAAGGGAGGGCAGTTGGAGGGAATCCAGTCCAACAGGGGATGGCAGTTGGGAAAGACCAGGCCAACAGGGGAGAGCAGTTGGGTAGACTAGGTCAATAGGGAAGGGCAGTTGGAGGTGACCAGGCCTGCAGGGGAGGACAGTTAGGGGTGACCAGACTAGCAGGCGAGGGCAGTTAGGGTTGACCAGGCTGGCTGGGGAGGGCATTTAGGAGCAATAAGGCCAGCCAGGGAGTAGTTCGGTGTCAATCAGTCTGGCAGAGGAGTGGTTAGGGGTGATCAGGCTGGCAGGCAGAAGCGCTTAGGGGTAATCAGGCAGAGGCAATTAAACAGTTGGGAGGCAGCAGTCCTGGATTGTGAGAGGGATGTCCAACTGCCTATTTAGGCTTGACCCTGGTGAGATTGGGCCTAAACGGGTGGTCAGACATCCCCCGAGGGGTCCCAGATTGAAGAGCATGCAGACTGGGCTGAGGGACACCACCCCATGCACAAATTTCATGTACCAGGCCTCTAATATGTTAAAAGTGAAGATTAAGAACATAGACAAAAAGATGAAGGTATTCATCAGAGATTTAGTATATCATATAAAAAATGAAATGGAATTTAATAAGTAAAAATAATAATTGACAATTAATGATTGGGAACCTGGGCCTGGTGGCTCAGTTATTTGGAGTGTCTTTTATAAATTAAAAAGGGTGTGGATTTTTAGTCAGGGCACATACCTAGGTTGTGGGTTTGATCCCCAGTCAGGATGCATACTGAGGCAATTGATTTATATTTTTCTTTCATCTCTCTCTTTCTCTCTCTCTCTCTCTCTCTCTCTCTCTCTCTCTCTCTCTCTCTTTATTTTCCCCTTCTGTCTAAAATCTATAAAAAAAATCCTTGAGTAATAATTTAAAAAATAAATTGGATTAAACAAATATTATATAGGACCAGATTAATGAACTGAAAATAGGGTAATAGAAAACATAAATTGAAATGCATAACAAAAACAAAAAATATATACAAAACATTATAAAAGGCACATTAAACAATGAAAATATCTAACATAATAATCAGTGGAATCACAGGAGACAAGAAGGAATATAGGAAAGAAGCAATATTTGATATAATAATGACTGAAATTTTAAAATTGGGAAAGACATTAACCCCTAGATAGAGAAAGCTCTAAGAACCCTAATAATAATTATTAAAACAACAGATGAGCATATCTAAGTTAAACTTAAAAATGAAAAATCTTAAAAATAAAATTATATGTCATATTTGAAAATGAGCCGCAAGAAGTTAGCAAGCAAACATAATAAGGGCTGGGAGACAGTAGAAGGGTATACTTAAATAGCTAAACAAAAATAACAGCAAAACTAGAATTATATATCCAATGAGGGTAAAAATTCTTCAGTGATGAAAGTAAAAATAAGGAGATTTAGTCCTAGCCATTTTTGCTCAATGGATAGAGTGTCAACCTGCGGACTGTAGAGTTCTGGGTTCAATTCCAGTCAAGAGCATGTGCCCAGGTTGTGGGCTTGGTCCCCAAAAAGGGGCATGCAAGAGGCAAATCTCTCATCATTGATTATTCTGTCTCTTTCTCCCTCTCACTTCCTTTCTGAAATCAATTAAAATATTTTTAAAAATAAAGAAGTTTATATATCATAAAAACAGAGTTCATCACTAGGGAATGTGATAAAATATCATGCTTATTTTACAGTATTGCAAAATGGGGTTTAAAAAATGAAGGAAAATATCATCAGTAGGTTACAGTTGGAACACTATAACCTACCAATTTTCCCCTTAAAATAAAATTAGTTTTTAGCCATTCAGCAATAATTAACAATATTATTTTTATATGCTAGTATGTCTGTGCATATATGGGTGTAAAGGTTTGTGTGTCTGTTTCTGCTTATAATTTTTAGTATATTTGAAAGATAATATAATCTATTCATTCTCTTACCTTTGGTATTTCCAACGTTTGTCTCCCTTCTCTATTTATGGAATTTATATTCAGTTTCCAAGGGCAAGCTGATTATCTTTCCTACTAAATTTTATTCAATAAAATAGATCAAGCATAATTTCAGTTACCACATCTTTTCATATATATATATATATATATATATATATATATATATAATTGATTTTTTACAGAGAGAAGAAGGGATAGAGAGTTAGAAACATCAATGAGAGAGAAACATCAATCAGCTGCCTCCTGTATACCTTCTACTGGGGATGTGCCTGCAACCAAGGTATCATGCCCTTGGTTGATCAGAATCGAACCTGGGATCTTTCAGTCTGCAGGCCGATGCTCTATTCACTGAGCCAGACCAGTTAGGGCAGTTACCACATCTTTTCTAATAACTATCAAATCTTTTTTTCAACTACAGACTCATTTTCAGTTGCCTTCTGGAGATTTCTACTGAATGTCTGGAACACTAGAAATTTTGATGAATGAACAGCAGCCATTTTAACCTCCATAAACTCTAAACTAAATACTATACTTTCAACCAAACTTATAAACACCTTGGGTCATGAGAGTCAGTTCACCCAATTGCAACCACAAGGAATTTCAATAACAATTGATTCTTCCCTTTACTCACATTTACTGAGGCATAGGATATTGTCAATCTCAGTATTAAAATATCTCCTAAAATACTTTGCTTTGTCTATTGCCACTGCCTTAGTACTTTTGCATTTACTGAATTAATTTATAGAATCTGTAAGTTGTTTATAGTATTTTCTCTTTGCCATCACTAACTTGATTTCAGATTTCTTGAGATTAATGACTATGCTTTGTCTTTTCATCTGCTCCTTGCTTATAGTAAATATTTTTATTAACTAATTAGTAGGATCATTGAGAAAATTACTGAATTATACTGCTTAAATATACAGTATTACCTATGTTATTTAAGATTAAATCACAAATATTATATTTTGAGCTAAAGATATTTATATGTAGTCCCATAGATATTACTGTCTGTCTTCAGTTGTTCCTGTATCATAAACACATTTTCAACCTCTAGAAGACAAAAGTTGTAAACATTGCCTATAAATTTTTGACAGGAAATTGACTTAGTTTTGTTAGCTATTTTCTTTTTCAAAAATGTTTCAGATAATATTAGACCTTTTAGCCTATTTTACAGATATAAATCTTAGAATGCTTTATGTAACTTGGGACATTTTCTTTTAACACAGTTTTTTAAAAGAACATCCCATCCAAGAGATTGCTCTACATTAAGCTGCTAAGTCAATTTTACAATAAATAATTCTTGATATTATTAAGCTTAAATAAATTATATTAGACTTTTAGCAACAACATGGTTTAATATAAATTACATGAGAGATGAATGGAGGAACATTTCTATCTCTTTTATGTTTTTTATTTTATAAATACAACAGCTTAGCATATACATGTATATTGGATTTCCAAAAGAATGGTGAACATTCTAAATACTTTCTCACTTTCCACTCAGGTTCTTAGAAGAATATTGTGAGTTTAAGATTGTAATGTGGGGTGAATAACTCAGCTAGCTTTAACAGAGGAAAGTGACAACATAGAGTCAACTTTATTGATGTGTAGGAAATCACAGAGGAGATTTCATTTTTAAAGTTTGTTTTGAAAACCTACTGTGTTTACAGCTTAGATAATAGACTTGTCAGTTTATTAATGATGAGTGACCCGTGTCACCACACATGGAAAAACAAAATTGACATATATATTAGTGGTAAACAATCATGAAACAAAACAAATGTCAATACTTAAATTTTAAGAGATAATTAAAGCTCTTGAGATACTAATTATGAAAAGTGATCATGGCAAGGTGAATGTATGTTGACAGAAAATATTCATATTGGTAAAGATATGTATACAATCTTTTTTTGTGCAATATATATGCCTATCACTTTTTGGAGGTCATAGGTAGTTATAAACTGTTCTTAAATGTGAGACTTGTTTCCTCATTGTATTGCAAGCAACATATGGTTAATATTTTTATCTCAATATTAATTAATTTTAATTTGAGTGCATCCTATTTAGGATTCATTTTGGATTAAAAAAAACACAGACACATAAAAACCTTATGGGATATTTTTTTCTGTTTGGCTTCAACAAGACATCAGAAAGGTGTTAATACCTAGAGTACATAAAGGAGAGAAAGTTAGCTAAAATAACTTAAAAACTTCCTTAAATTTTGCTTTAAAATTATCTGTTAATAAATAATAAACTTTAGAATTTTAACTTTAGGAAATCATAGGAAAGATGAAAACTGTCAGAAATATCGAAATAACTGGAATGAGCCACTTAGCAGCATGGATTACAAAAGTGACATGTAGGATGAATTTCTGAGGCATGACCTCAGCTAACCCTAGAGAAAAATATAAACATTATTTTGGTATCTACTCACATTCTGGCATTTCTATTTAAGAGTTCTTAACTGTAGATATTTTATCTGTATTCCATTATGCCATACTTATGATTTCCCATCTACTGCTGTTCAGATTTTAATTCAAATACAAGTTCACAACTTACAAACACATAGAATAAAAGTATAATAGTGAAATAATAGGAATTGAGGTTAACAATTAAAAAAACAAACAACAAACAAAATAAAGCAAAACAAAACATTGACAACTAGGCAATTTGCATAGTCACTGTTATAGGAGGTATGCAACAGATATAGTAAAAAAGTGACTGGTTGAAGAAAATTTAATGTGTTTACTAGTTTTTCCTTAATGACTTATTCTTTCTGTTCCTTGGAGTAAAAGGGTATATTCCACTGTATCCTAGTATTATCACTTTATCCCTACTGACAACTAATGCAAGATAATGTTTTAATATATTTGTATTGATTTCAAAGAGAAAGAGAAAGGAAGATAAACATCATTGATGAGAGAGAATCATTGATTGGCTACCTCCTGAATGTCCCCTACTGGGGATTGAGCCCGCAACCTAGGCATATGCCCTTGAACAGAATAGAAGCCAAAACCCTTCAGTCCACAGACCAACGTTCTATCCACTGAGCCAAGCTAGCTAGGGCAATGAAAAATAATTGTTACCTCATTTATTTTGCAGGAACTGAGATCAGAAGTGATTATATATATAAACAACACATAATTACATATAAATGGATGGATAGATAGACACACAGGCAGACAGAGTAGTCATTTTTACATTTATTCATCTGATTATTCTATGTCTCTGTCTGCCTCTCTCTGAAATACACACACACACACACACACACACACACACACACACACACACACATCTCACATATATACATAGAATAAATAAATATTGAAGACCAAAAGTTCATTGCAATGGCAAGACAACATCTGCAACATTTTAAAACATATATATTCCCTCTTAGTACTCAGCCCATAAAAAAAAATTAGTATATTGGGGATCTTGGACAGGTCCTGATTATCTTTAATTATCTAGGGCTAGAGGCCCAGTGCCTGAATTCATGCACCAGTCGGGTCCCTCAGCCTGGCCTATGGGATCAGGCTGAAACTGGCTTTCTGACATTGCCGAAGGGTCCCAGATTGTGAGAGGGCACAGGCCAGACCAAGGGACCCTACCAGTGCATGATCAGGGCCGGGAGGGATGCAGGAGGTTGGCCTGTTGGGAAGGGACTACGGAAAGGCTCCAGGAATGTCTGGCCCATCTCGCTCACTCCCAAACTGCCAGACCTCAGCAGTATGATAACCTACTGGTCAGAATATCTGCCTCCTGGTGGTCAGTGCACATCATAGCGAGTGGCTGACTAACCTTAGCATATCGTTAGCATATTATGCTTTGATTGGTTGAACAGATGACCAAACACTTAGTATATTAGGCTTTTATTATATAGGATTTCTTTTTTACTTTCATTTTATTAGTAATGCCACTGTATATGGTTTGAGTATAAACTACAATAAGATTATTTGCAGATAAATGAAGAAGCCTGTAGTTAACAAAAGTTTGACTATGAAATTCTCTTATAGTCATATCTTCAGGTGAATTCTAATTGGTTAAATTGGGTAACAAATTTAATTCATAAAGATATTTTTAAAATCTGGTTAAAATACAATACCATTTTTGTATGATATAGTTTTTCCATTTTGACTTTTGTTCTAATGGAATACAAATATTAATTTGTTGGAGAGATTTGAATATGGTGGCATAGGTAAATACCTGTACTCTCTGCCTCCCACAACCAAATCAAAGTTACAACTAAAATACAGAACAATCATCATCCAGAACATTTGGAAAGCTGGCTGAGTGGAAGTGCTACAACTAGAGAGTAAAGAAGAAAGTGCACTGAAACTGGTAGGGTGGTGGAGAGGTGTAGAACAGGCTGGACTGGCATCCACGTGTGTTGTTTTTTTAATCAGGAGAGAGATCATCTCTGTGGAGGATGCGTGGAGGAGCAAGGGGTCCCTGCCCCACACCAGCCCCAGGTCTCAGAGCTGGAAAAGGAAGTCCCTCCAAGCAGTAAGAACTACGGGATGTAAAAACCAGCGTGGATTGGGGCTTAGTGACACAGAGGTTGCTGGAGACCCATATACTCCTCTTAAAAGGCTGGCACCATGAACTGAACTTTCAAGGTCCTGCTTCTTCTGAGCTACATTGCTGGGTGAGGTTCTGGGAAAAACAGACATATATGAGGAGGGATTGGATTGTCAGGCATCAGGGCAGGAACTCAGAGGTGGCTTTCTCCCACATGGAGATGCTCACAAGGGATCATTGTTCCTATGCTGGGACTTTCCTGGCTGCAGGTCTGACTAGCAGCCATTTCTGTTTGCTCTCCCCTGGTGATTCCCCAAGACCTTGCCTCATTCAATTGATAAGCCCACCCAATCTGGGTGAACTGGCTTTTTCATTTGAATGGCCTGTCCTTGCATAGACTAAAATTTCTCAAGCAAAAGCTGGGTTAGGGAGCCCCAAACCTATCAATAAAAGGCCCAAAACGTGGCACCAGCCTGCTTTGCTTAATAGCTGGGCCTCAGTTGGGCACTTCCAAACCTGATATAAAGAGGAGGAATCTGTAGATCTCTCTGTAGCTCCTGCTAGGTGGACCCAGACATTGGCTGACTTTGCACCTCCCTGGAGACACAAGAGCAAATGTACCATTGGTCAGTGTCAGACTATACCAAATTATAACTCTACACATCCATATGCAACACACTCAAGGGAAAGACTTAGTGAGCATCAAAGCCCCACTGAAGCAAGTCCTGCTCCATAGGGGTGTCTCCTGCACAGCAGCTCTTCCACTATAGTCACAGCTGGTTCGCACAGTCAATTGGCCTGGAGGTCAATTCCTCCCAGTGACACCAACAGCAATCAATTCTCAACTACAACAGCCCACAAAGGGGTATACCTACAGCTACCAGCTTAGGTGACTGGGGAGGGTGAGCATCTGGGCGCTATAGAATACCTACTACACAAGGCCACTCTACCAACTCAGATAGACATAGCACCTCTATCCAATACATAGAAACAAACACAGGGAAGCAGCCAAAATGTGCAGACAAAGAAACATGTCACAAATGAAAGAAATGGAAGAAAGCAAACTACTGGATATAAAGTTCAAAACCATAGTTATAAGGTTACTCAAAAATCTCCTAGAAACCTCCAAAAAAATAGAAAAGAGCCCATTATAAATTGAGCATATACTGACTGAAAAAAGAATAATATACAGGTATTCAACAGCAGCATAGAGATTTCAAAGAATCAAATCAATGATTTGAAATATGAAGAAGCAAAAAACACCCAACCAGAAAAGCAATAAGAAAAAATAACCCAAAAATATGAAGATAGTATAAAGAGCCTCTGGGACAACTTCAAGTGTACCAACATTCACATTAATGGGGGTGTCAGGTGAAAAGAAAGAGCAAGATATTATTTGAAGAAATAATGACAGAAAATTTCCCCTACCAGGTGAAAATCTAGGAACACAGAGAATCCCAAACAAGAGGAACCCAAAGAGGATCATACCGAGACACATCATAATTAAAATACCAAGGGCTAAAGACAAAGAGAATCTGAAAAGCGGTTAGTTACCTACAAGGGAGTGCCCATATGATTGCCAACTGATTTCTCAACAGAAACTATGCAGGCCAAAAGGGTGTGACAAGAAATATTCAAAGTGATGAATATCAAGGACTTACAACCAAGATATTCTACCCAGCAAACCTATCATTGAGAATTGAAGGTCAGATAAAGAGCTTCAAAGACAAGAAAAAGCTAAAGAAGTTCAGCACCGCCAAACCATTATTATATGAAACTAGAGGCCAAGTGCATGGAAGAAGGGGGGTTCCTCAGCCTGGCCTGCACCCTCTCCAATCCAGGATCCCTCAGGGGATGTCCCTCTCGCAATGTAGGACTGCTGGCTCCTAACCATTCATCTGCCTGCCTGCCTGATTGCCTCTAACCACTCTGACTGCCTGTCTGATCACCCCTAACCTCTCTGCCTGCCTGCTCAGAGATCAACCCCCAATTACCCTCCCCTGCTGGCCTGATTGCCCCTAATTGCTCCCCTGCCAGCTTGATCACCCCTAACTACCTCTGCCACCATGGCTTTGTCCGGAAAGAAGACAAAAATTATTGATTTGTCAATTGTGTCACTTCTTTGCTCTAAACTTTACAACAACTGCACATTCTCCAAGTAAAAACCTGATTTAGTTTGTTGAGCAATGATATCTGACTTCCTTCTCTAAAATCCCAAGCCCTATGCTCATGATATTACCCCCACTTGCCAAACATGTTTCTGCCTTAGGTTCCTTATTCCAATTTTCTTCTCTGTTTGTTTTGCCTCAGACATGTGCTTAACTAGAACCAAATTCTTTAAGTTTTGCTCAATTTCATTGTCTCTTTGGATTTATCAATCAACCTATATAATATTTTAACCTGTCCACACACTTCTAGACCTTATTTATTTCAATACCTTATAGTACAAATGTCTTGCAAAAAAAATGTAAAGTACAGAGGTTCACATAAAATACTTTGTATTGGACATTTTTTACCTGTTAGCTCCTCAGAGCTCTGTTCCACCAAACTGCATTGCACCATACCTACAAAAATTTTCATGAGATTGACTGAGCAGGACCATGTAGGCTCTACCAAACTTGAAAATATTTATCTTCATGATACCTTTCCTAAAACTATCAATAAGCAATCAGCCAATGTATGTCTCTTTAAAAGTTTATCATAGTTTATCATGAATCACCTTCAAAATGAGAGCTTGATAAAGATTACTTCTAGGAGCAATCAAATTTCTTTTAAAAATCATCTAAAATTAAACAATGTCAAAGTAAGGAAATTGCATAATTTTACTGCTAACTCTTTCCAAGTAATATAGAGATGAGAGAGAAAGAGAGAAAGATAGAGAGATAGATAGATAGAGAGATAGAGAGATAGAGAGAGAGAGAGAGAGAGAGAGAGAGAGAGTATGTGAAAATAATAAACAATTATTGCTTTATTGCCATGTGGCTCAGAGTAATTAAGGTTAAGAAAGAAAGCAAAAACATACATATCATGATCCTTTAGCTACCCCTCCTCTATGGGCAACCCTTCTTAACATCAAGAATTTCATCTGTGAAAAGAAGGTAGAACATGCCTTCCATAAAGTAATTCAAGTATTAGCTTACCATGTGGTTTAAACACATGTGACATCTGGAGTAAGGCTGAGAAGAACATTGTGTGTAGGTAAGTGTCCTGCTAAAACACAAATATGGAAGCAGCAGAAGAGAGAGAGAAAATAAAGATCATTTGTAAGAGGGGAGATCAAAAAGCAAAAAAGAGAGAGAAGAGCGAAGTACAGTCTTCTGGACTCTAAAAACTGATAACCTAGTATTGTTTTACCTATAGTCAGTTGCAAAATCTAGTTTGCATATTTGTGTGAATACCGAATCTACCAAATGGAATTATTCCCCACCTATTACTCCAAATGCAATCAATCAAGGCCTGATACAAGTTCCACACAACATATATAATAAATGAAAATCAAAATACATATATTATAGAAAATAAATCTCAAGATCATGTTATGAACAAGGGTTTCACTATAAAGCTAATAGAGCATGGGTTAGGATAAACCAGAAGTAATTATAGAAAAAATGCAAAGAAAAACTACTATTAAAATCTAAAAGTTACATTAAAACTATAAAGTAAAAGAAAATATACATATAGTGAATTATTGTACATGAGGTCTTGGATTCTTTACAGTTAATTTTTGGCAAGAGCTTAAATCCTTTCTATAGTTTTGCTAAACCTGCACAAGTGTATAAAGAACAACATTTAGCAAACTTCCATGGGAAAGAAGGTTAGTAAACATGTTTTAAATGAGCACATAAAGCAAGGTCTTTAGAGGATATGTGTTATCAGCAGTGCAATGTGGAAATTAATGTATTGCTCTTTATAGAAGTGAAAACCATTTACCACCCACCATGTCATTTTTGATATCAAATATATTTTGCCTTGTTCTTTTGACTCAAAAATAATTATCCCCAGTGTTGGTTACAGTAGTGGAGATGAAAATAATTTGTTCTTATAGCATAATTCCCTCCGAAGAATTTAAGCACTTTAGAGCAAACTATTCCACCTGTCTTGATAAGAACCCTGCAAAGTAGATAAATGGCCATAAAAGATGAATAAAAGAAAATAACCTTAAGAGTTGGATTCTATTCATCTTGGTGTCTGGGTCAGAGAAATGGAGTCTGTATCATGATGGTAGACAAAAATCTCCCAGATTCTAAATATTTTTTTCCTTGATCTTTCAGGTAAATGGTGAACATTTGTATTGCTTCAAATTTTGGCCTGACTTAAATTGAGACGTATTGCCAAATTTTCTATCTAATGGTATATTACTGAAAGAATAAAAATACCTTTTTCAAAGGATTTTTGACACAGCTAGTAAAACTGTCCATCTGTTAAAATATAGGCTCATTTAATATGTATGTATTTATTATTTACACTAAGTTTTATGTATTAATTGAGACCAAAAATTAATAGATATAGCAAGCTAATGATTTTAGAAATATTGCATTTAGATATTTCCAAGGAACCCATATGTGTCATAAGATCCTTTATAGACAACATTACATTCTCTCTAGAATTAGCAAATGAAAGATGGTTAGGTTTTTTCCTTCTAAAAGAATAGTTAAGATTAATTCCATTGACACTAAAATGTGAGTTTGATTAATATATTCTCAAGCGTGAATACTAAGCTAAACTTTCTAGGGTTTGAAGCAGAGTTAAGTTCAGGCACAGTTTTCAAAACTTTTTGGAATATGTTCAAATATGAGGTAAATCTAAGATTTTGTTGAATCTTCTAAATCCTCTTAGTCTGTTTTAACTTCTGAGACACAGTAAGTCCTACTGTTTGCAACCTATAAATTAAAATAGAGAAATGATTCAGTCATCTAGTTAATTTACATTAAAGAATGTTGAAAATAGATATTGAAAATGTTTCTTTTTTTAATGTTTTACTCATTTTTGCAAAAAGCTAAGGTTATTTCCACACTGGCAAAATGCAATGTACTATTTTGCAAAATGCCATACACCATTTTTGCATATTTGACACTGTTATAGCTCTCTTACAAAAGGACATTCATTATACCCATGCTGCCAACTCCATCAATTCCATTTGATGGTGAAAACAAACCTAGGGCTTATTGTGATGATATTGAATTGGGTACAACATATTCTAAATTGTCAAAGAAAAAGCAGTTGAAAAATATAGTAACACAAAAAGGACTACATTCATTCATATTTTTTTGTACAATTGATTGACTTTTTATTGACTACTGTTAAATTTTAATATCTTAACTTATTTGCCCTGTGCCCACATTCTTTATTCCGAGAGAGAGAGAGAGAGAGAGAGAGAGAGAGAGAGAGAGAGAGAGAGAAATGAAGGATGAATACAGATGAAGTGGTGGGAGTGGGAAGTAGGGGAGAGAGAGAATTGAGGGAGATAGGGAGAGAAGGAAATAGCATAAAATTCAATGAGGAACAAAAGTAGAAAAATGTATTGTTCTCCTTATTTTATAAATTAGGACACTGAAACTCACTATGCTCCACATCACACGCTGGAAATAGTGGAGTCAGGTCTGTGTGCAGATTTGGAGAGCATGATGAACAGACTGATGTTTAGATTGTTGTCCACACTGAATATGAATAGAGATCACTTAGCATGTAAGGACTGTAGATCAAAAGCTTGCTTCCCATACATTTGTAAGTCATGGGAAAAGAAAACAATATTAGGAAAGGGGAATCTCCAAATGAATGTAATGAACGCCATAAGAAGCCCCATGTACCTTTCAAAATTTGAACATTGGTAGTCTATTTTTATAAACAAATTCATATTAAACCTAATTTTATTTATTATATGTTGCTTCATTTAAGATGTAAAATTTTTCATCTGCTACCCAAATTAACAGGAAGAAAGTATGCCTTTTCAGCAGTTATTTTCTCTCCCAGCACCTGGAAAACCTGTTTTAGACTTTTATCATTCCTTCTCTTCCCTTTGAGTCTAACTCTTGCTGTGATCACACATACCAAGTCTCTCCACTGTCATACACCCGGTGTCCATTTCATTGCATGAGAAAGGGTTATAGACATTCTTAAGTGGGGAGCTTCAGACTATCACATAAGGCATAGGATTCCAGATTCCTGGGTGAGATCATCAACTGTATAAAATGTGATGGATATTCCTACTCTTTCCAATGAAATAACAAACCTCCCCAAGTAACAGTGCCACCCACATATAGGTTTGCAAATACTGAAAATGGATGAAATGGACCTCGTGTCATAGAAAGTCCAAAGAAAACTACTTTTCAGGCGACATCATAGCTTTTATATCCTTAAGTATTTATTTCTAATTTCAACTATTATAAAGTAGCAAAATGTTATTTCTCTATTTGCAAATCTTAAAAAATTATATCAATTTTTGACTTTATATATTACAGTTGTGAAGTAGATATAATTTTTAGATTTTGAAGTGATGTTTTTGAAGATAGTTTAATGTTAATGGGATTTATGCTACTGTACACAGAAGTAAATTCATAGTTCATAAACAAATGTAAGAGCTCAATAATAGGTAAATTCAGATGAGTTTATCTTTTCTATAGTTACTCTTTTTAGATGATAAACGTATTTCCCTATTACCAACAATTCATAAAAAAATTTGTGCCACAAAGATAAAATTAGGCAATAGTCTAGGCTGATGGATCCTGTGAGCTAACCATTAAGAAAAATAGACATTAATTTATTACAAATGATTTCTGTATTACTTAATATGCAGCATGAAGATGTAAAAGCTTATCAATAAAAACAGGTTAGGTTCAATTTAAAGAGTAAATTATACTTTTAACTCTTTAAAAAGGATTTTTTTTTTGGTTCCAAAGATTGAAGATCTAATAAGAATTTGTGCTTAAAAATATGAAAAAGAAGCACAATAAAAACATATAAAAAATGAGATGACTGCCACAAAGTCAAAGGCTTTGCGAAGTCTGGTGTGTGTTTGCAGACAAAGCTTTATGGCGAGGGAGAGGGACGCTAATTGGTAAATATGGTGTTCTTTGCAGAAGGCCTTATTGTCACTGAACAGCTGAACCGGGGATGCAAAAGGTTTATATGCTCATCACTTCCGTGGCACTGATGAAAATCAACACTTCAAAGAGCCAGAACCATTGTTCTCTGAAGTTACCCTGCTCAGACCATCATTCAAGCAAGAGAAATGAAACAGATTAAGGGATTCAGCAATTTTCAACATCAGTCAATTCCAAAGATGGTGTCTGCTCTAACAAAGACCTGGGTGTCTTCTGAGCCAGAGCATCGCCTGTGCTCGCAGCGCCACAATGCTGCCCTGGGCTGTGGCTCCGAGATAAGGATTCTGGTGAATAAGAACAGGACTAGGACAGGCACAAATGAGATTACAGGACAGGCTCAGGTGGTGCCAAAACTCGGGCTGACGTTTTTGTCTTGGGCTGTCACGGACGGGATGGCTTAACACATGCATACCACATTGCCTTTTGAAAAGGGAAAATTGTGAAAGGGGAAAAAAATGGTTTTCGAGGACAAAATGTTTTAAAACGACAGAGGATTTGGACTTCCAGTAAAAGACCAGAGGACTAAACCTATTACAAAACTGGCACATCCCGGTTCAGGATCTTGGCAGGACGTGTGTATAACAGATTTCGTGGAGGGGACATCATCCAAAAACTACTCCTCCCCTAATTGTGAAATGAATTTTCTCCTTTTTGGGAAAAAAAAATAAAAACCGAGGAAGAAATAAAAATAACTTTATTTTTGTATTATATGAACATTTGAAAGGAGTTAGCCCAGCAGGATAAATTAGCAACTGGAAAATTTGGAAGGTAAGGAAGGTCTGGGATTTCAGGCTCCACGCTGGGGGGACACTGAATTTGTCACAGGGGTTAGTTGTGTGTGGAAAGGGGAGCCAGCCTTCCTGTACAAGAGTGCCCCCTGGTGGGGGGTTGGCCAGAGGACACTGGCAGTGTCTGCTGTGGCAGCTGCTCATTTAAACTTGTAAGTGGAAAGCAAGACCTGTTTGAGGCGAGAGAACAGGGAGAAGGGGGGAAACGGGAGGGACACTTTGCAAGGAGGGAAGTTAGGAGTGGTCATGTACTTTAATTCTTTTGTAAAGGGAAAATAAAGTAAAGATGATTACAGAGAATAACGATCACGGAGAATAAGTTTTATCCGACATTAGTAAAGCCAATATGTTTGTAACTGTGACTTTTCAAAAATTATTTTTGGCATTAATTGCACCTCTGAATTATTGGAGTACAAGGGAAATCCTTATCCTTCTGCAAAACACGATGTCCAGGTGTTTCAGAGGGCACAGCCTATGTTTTTATTAAAAAAAAAAAAAGAGGATGATATGATTTCATTTCTCTGAATGATGCAAATAAGATCTGAAAACTCCCACCCCCTCCTCCATAATCAACGCTAGGAATATGCGAAAAATTAACAGAATTCTGAGATGAGAGCCACTACCATGAAAAAAACTGTGTCTGAAGCTGTATAGGATGCAAAAAAGGTGACCGAGAAGGAAAACAAAAATGTCAGGGTATGGGCTTACTGACGCCCTCTGCCAGCTAGTCCTGTGGTTTTGGTTTTTAGCAGTTATGTAATTTTAATGATGATAATCGTGTCAAAAGAAATGTATGTAGCGCTATGCTGTGCTGGAGTATTAGCAAATGCTCGCGGAGTGTGAGTCAGATTTGTTGTAATCTTTGCAGCGAGGATACACTGGGGTTCCAAAGGTTAATGAACCACTTGTGGTAGACCTTTCCTTCACATTTTAACTCTGTTTTATTCCTGATAGAACCATTAACTTCTACACTAACCTTTTTACTCGTTACTATTACACACATTCTCCCCACTAAGGCTTTCTATTGATTTTTGCCAGTGAGGTTTTATAAAATGTAGCTTTAAACACATGGCTTCTGCAATCGTGTTAGCATCAGCCAGTGTGTGTAAAAACAAAGATTAATTCTCCAGTTTTAAAAATTTTTATATTGTCATTCAAGTACTCTTTTGCAGTGATTGTTTCTCAAAAGGAATGTCTCTAAAGATTTCACATTGTGCTTTTTAAATTGTTACAATTTTCTTTAATTTCTTAGCTTAGCCTAAATATATAAGAAAATATATAACTTTATTTTTATTGATGTTAAATATGAGTTTCCCATCATTTTCAATTATTAGGCAGGTGTGTATGGTGGAATGGGAGATTAAGAGCAAGAGACGAAAATGGTGTATATAGACATACAATAGTGATATCATGTGAATTTTCATTCAGAAGCCTACCTAAGTTGGTAAAATGACTACATGAGATTCTTAAACAAAAATATTTAAGACTGAATATGGCTCTGTCAGAATTTTGTCAAAAATACAAATTGAGTATTTAAATAAGAATACTCTGAAGAAGTTAACCTTGCCATTTTAGTCTGAATTCCCTACTTTGCTTTGAAGATTTTGGTTGTATTATTTTTCTAATTTTGAATATCACTTTCTAAAATCAATATCCTTTCTAAAAATACATGTAGGCTATTATTTGTTTAGTGCAAAGATACTGTTTTCTAATTTAAAAAAGTAGTGACATATCAAAATAATCAACTGTATGTGAGAAGAAACATACAGCTGACCCTGGAACAATGTGGTTGAACTATACAGGTCCACTTATACTGGATTTTTTTTCAATAAATACCTGTACAGTTTTCTGTCTGTGGTTGGAAATCCATGTATGACAGAACTGACTATATGTATTGATCTTTGCCATTTTATTTTATTATTTTTTAATCCTAACCTGAAAATATTTTCCCATTGATTTTTAGAGAGAGTGGAAGAGAGAGGGAAAGAGAGAGAAATATCGATGTGAGAGAAACACATTGGTTGGTTGCCTCCTGTACCAGAGCCCAGGCTTGGGCCGGAGAGGAGCCTTCAACTGAGATACATGTCCTTGACCTGAATTGTCAAGGCAGTTTGGCTCAGTCTGCTGGCTGGTGCTCTATCCACTGAGCCAAACTGCCTAGGGTGACCTTCACTATTTTATAATGAGACTTGAGCATCTGTGGATTTTTCTCACACCTTAAAATAAATGGTAGTACCAGTAAAAATTAGGTAGTGTGTTAAAAAGGAACATTAACCCCTTTACTTGGTTTTCATGACAAGCTATGTCTACCACCAAAATCTGAGAATATTTGCTAAAAGATCATTCACAGTTGTTAATTCTTTAATAGAATGGAGGATAAGAAAGATGGTAGGGATGAATAAAATTGTTAAGGTGATTCCTATGGTTGTGCACAAATTAATTACAAGTTTTACTAAAGTTTATTGTAAAGCAAATAAACTTAAAAACATTCAACAGGTGAATTTGGAAAATTGCCCAGGACATATGTTATAATGACTCCAAAGAGATATTCTCTTCTTTGATGAATAACAAACCACTGTAACTAAGTTCTGAAACATTACCCTTAGAAAAGATAATTTATCATAGCAATCTCATAGTTTAGTCCACGTATTCAAATCTTACTTAAATAAAATTTGAGTGGTGAGTAACAGGAAGTGTAAATCAATTAAAATCTATCTTTGGGAGGAGAAAATGGCAGCGGAGTAGACGGACGCGTCTGGAGCTTTGTCGCTGGGCAGAGGGAGAGAGAGCGGCTGAGGGTCGCATTGGGAGTGTTTGTTGGCAAGCTAGGAGTCAGTTGTCCTCCAGGGGAAGGCGGAGAACTGCTGGAGGGGGCTCTCCCGGCCAGGCAGCCCCACTGCCACGGGGTTTTTGTCCGCCGGAGCCACCAGCGCGAACGCGGAGCCCGAGCCATCTTGCAGTTGGAGGTGGATGTCTGCGTCGGTCTGTGGCCGGCGGCTGGGCACCCATCGAGCAGCCAGGGACCCGGGGACCCAGAACTCTGCTCTCCAATCGGCGCAGACACGCGGCGGAACCAGAGATCCACAGAGCACACGGAAAGGTCAGATTGCGCCTGACTTAAGGGGGAGGTGGATGTCTGCCGAGGTCTGAAAGCTGCAGCTGACGGAGGCACCCACAGAGCAGCCGGGGACCCAGAGCGCGGCTTCCCAGGCGGCACAGACATGCAGGTGGAGGATTCAGAGATCCACACTGCACGCGCGCGCGCGGAAGGGTCAGACTTAGCCTGGGCCAGGGTGCGGTCTCCCACCCCCGCAGGGCAGAGACGCGCACTGTGGGAGCCGGGCTGCGGGAAAGCTGCCTCTGGAGAGGTCCGCAGAGGTGGTCAGGGCGTGATCCCTGAGTGTGAAGGCAGACCCTCTGAGCTGTTGACAGAGGAGAGCTCTGGAAAACGACACGCTTTTTTTTTTCTGGGGCAGAGGGACAGCCTGGGAGTTATGACAGTGTCCCGGCTGCAAAACCCCCACAAACTGGTTTTGCGACCCACAGAGTAGCAGGATCTGAGCACAGCCTAGAGAGGTCCTGTGCTTTGTCTCAGAGATCAATTACGAAACACTGCCACCCAATGGATGACACACAAATTGACTCTCGCATAACCACAAGAGAATAAAGAGATTACAACACCAAGAGGGGAACACAGGGAACTGCAATACCTCCCCTACTGGGAAACAGGAGTGCCAAGCAGAATAATAGTGGAAGTGAAGGACCATTCTATTTTTCTTCTTTTTTTTAATTTTTCCTTTTTTCTTTTTTCTTTTATTTAATTTTTAATTCTTTATTTTTCATTTTCACATATTTTAATTAAAATAATATTTTTTTCTTTCTGCCTCAATTGATTTTACCTTTATAATTATTATATTTTTGTTTTAAACTAGTTTTATTAATTACTACTAGTACTTTACCGTTTTGGGGAAAAAAAAAGTGTCATTTTGTTTTCTCTTTATTTTATTTCGGGATTAGAGTTCTACATTTTATTTTCATCTTTCCTTTAGCATAATTTTACTCCAACTCAACTCTACCTTTATGCCAACACTTTCCTCCTAACTTTCCCCATTTTGCTGTCTTGTTTCTCTTTCCCTTTTCCAACTTTAGATTCTCCCTATTTTTCTCTTTACCTGGTTAAAATTTCACCCCATTTATATATATAATTTCAAATCCCCTACTACAAGTCCACACAAACCTCTCTCCTCTTCTCTTCACTAGCCAAAAAGTTGTTTTTTCTCTATGTCCTTTTGTTGCTATTTGCCTGAAAAGTGATTATATCGATTTTTGAAATTTTTTTTTGTGAGATTGTTTTAGTTTATTCTACTTGTTTTATTTTGCTTTTTGCTTGCTTTGTTTTCTGCCTCTCTTTTCCCTCATCTCCCTCAATACCAGTTGCTATTTGCAATTTGCCTTAATCTCTAGGTACTGGTTGCTGGCCTTTATTGGGATTAGTGACTGTTCTATTGGAGTTGTCTCCTGATATCTACATTTTGTTCCTTTTTTCTCTCTTATACACTTTCTTTTCTCTCTAACTTTTTTCTCTTCCTTTTTCCTTCTCCTTTTTCTCCTTTTTATTTTCTTATTTTATTTTATTTTATTGTTCATTTATTTATCTTTTTTTTTCTCACTCTCCCAATTTGATTTTGGCACTTCTTTCTTTTCTTTTTTCCTCATTTTCCTCTTCTTCTTTCTCTATTTGCCCCTAATTTGTCCTTCATTGGTGGTCACCTTATTTGTGATTATTAACATCTTGAATACATTTCTACTCAGTGCCTTGTGTGCTGTACCTGGTTGTAGTTTGTGCCTTTCAATCAATGTAGGAGAGAGAACTACATAACCAGACACCCAGAGAAGAAAGACCATGGGCAGAAAAAGAAACAAGCACACATAAGACAGAAAGGCAGGTTTCACCAGAAAAGGAAGTAAACGAAATAGAACCACAAATAAGCCTACCAGAGAAAGAGTTCAGAAAAATTATCATAATGTGGTTGAAAAGAATGGAAGACAAATTTGACAATATGAGTAAGAGCCAAGAGAAAATAAAGAAGACGCAAGAGGAGATGAAGAAGCAGCAAGAAGAAATGCAGAAGAACCTAGAGGAGGTGCAGAATAAACAAGAAGAAATGAAAAATGACATCACTGCTATAAAGAACTCAATAGAAAGCATCAAAAGTAGACTAGAAAAAGCAGAGGACCGCATCAGTGAGCTAGAAGACACGGTAGGAAAAAATACCCAAGTACAGCAGCTTCTAGAAAAAAAAGTTAAAAAGCAAGAGGAGAGTCTAAGGGAACTTTGGGATAACATGAAAAAAACAACGTCCGCATAATTAGGGTTCCAGAAAGAGTGGAAACTGAACAAGGATTAGAGAACGTGTTTGAAGAAATAATGACAGAAAATTTCCCCAATATAGAAAAAAACACAAACCCACACAAATCCAAGAAGCTCACAGAGTACCAAGCAAAATGAACGCCAACAAACAGACACCAAGGCACATTATAATTAAATTGGCAAACACCAACGACAAAGTAAGAATCTTAAAAGCAGCCAGAGAGAAACAGAAAGTTACCTACAAAGGAACCCCCATAAGACTAGCTACTGACTTCTCAACAGAAACTCGTCAGGCCAGAAGGGAATGGAATGAAATATACAAAGTCATGCAAAGGAAGGGTCTGAATCCAAGAATACTGTACCCTGCAAGACTCTCAATCAAAATTGAAGGTGAAATCAGAAGCTTCACAGACAAAAAAGGACTAAGGGAATATATTACCACCAAACCAGCAATGCAAGAAATGTTAAAAGGTCTGCTGTAATAAAAAGAAAGAGGAAGCAAAGAAGGAACTCGGGGGTAAGGACTAAAAATGGCAACAGATAAGTACTTATCAATAATAACTTTAAATGTAAACGGATTAAATGCTCCAATCAAAAGACATAGGGTAACCGATTGGATAAGAAAACATGATCCATATATCTGCTGTCTGCAAGAAACCCACCTTAGGAAAAGAGATGCACACAGATTGAGGGTGAAGGGATGGAAGATGGTATTTCAGGCAAATGGAAATGAAAAAAAAGCTGGGGTTGCAATACTTATATCTGACAAATTAGATCTCAAAGTGAAGGACATCACAAGAGATAAAGAAGGCCACTTCATAATACTAAAGGGAACAATCCAACAAGAAGAAATAACTCTGGTAAACAATATGTACCCAATATAGGAGCACCTAAATACATAAAAAAAACTCTTCGAGGATATTAAGGGAGAGATTGACAGCAATACAATCATAGCAGGAGACTTTATCCCCCACTGTCACCATTGGACAAATCCTCTAAACAAAAAATCAGCAAAGAAACATCAATCCTAAATGACTCACTAGACCAGATGGAATTAATTGACATCTTCAGAACATTTCACCCTAAAGCCACAGAATATACATTCTTCTCCAGTGCACATGGGTCATTTTCAAAGATAGACCATACATTGGGTCATAAGAAAAGTCTATTCAAATTCAAGAAGATAGAAATTATATCAAGCATTTTCTCAGACCACAGTGGCATAAAACTGGAAATCAACTATAATAAAAATAATAGAAAGAAATCAAACACATGGAGACTAAACAGCATGCTATTAAGCAACGACTGGGTAACCAGAGAGATCAAGGAAGAAATAAAAAACATCATGGCAACAAATGACAATGACAACACAACAATACAAAATTTATGGGACACAGTGAAAGCAGTCTTGAGAGGGAAGTTCATAGCCCTACAAGCCTACTGCAAAAAACAGGAAACAATGGTAATAAATTACCTAACCCTACAACTCAAAGAGCTAGAACGAGAGCAACAAGAAAAGCCCAGTGTACTCAGAAGGAAGGAAATAGTGAAGATCAGAGCGGAGATAAACAACTTGGAGACCAAAGAAACAATTCAAAAGATCAACAAAACCAAGAGCTGGTTCTTTGAAAGGATAAACAAGATTGATGGACTCCTAGCCAGGCTCACCAAGAAGCAAAGAAAGAAGACCCAAATAAACAAAATCAGAAATGAAAGAGGAGAAATAACAACAGACCCTGTGGAAATACAAAGGATTGTTAAAAAATACTATGAACAACTCTATTCCAACAAATTGAACAACCTGCAAAAAATGGGACATTTTCCTAGAAAAATATAACCTCCCAAAACTCAATGAGGAGGAAGCCAAACATCTCAATAGTCCAATAACTATGGAAGAAATTGAAGCAGTAATCAAAAAGCTTCCAGCAAATAAAAGCCCGAGTCCAGATGGCTACACAGGAGAGTTTTACCAAACATTCAAGGAAGAATTAAAACCTATCCTTCTCAGACTATTCAAAAACATTCAAGAAGAAAGAATACTACCAAACACCTTCTATGAAGCCAGCATCACCCTAATACCAAGACCAGATAAAGACAACACAATGAAAGAGAATTATAGGCCAATATCTCTCATGAACATAGAAGCCAAAATCCTCAACAAATTTCTAGCAAACAGGATCCAGCAGTACATCAGAAAGATCATACACCATGACCAAGCAGGATTCATCCCAGGAATGCAGGGATGATTCAATATCCGCAAATCAATAAATGTGATACATCACATAAACAAATTGAGAGATAAAAATCACATAGTCATATCAATTGATGCAGAAAAAGCATTTGACAAGATCCAACACTCTTTCTTGATAAAAACTCTCAGCAAAGTGGGAATAGAAGGATCATACCTCAACATCATAAAAGCCATATATGATAAACCCACAGCTAACATCATACTCAATGGGCAAAAATTAAACCATTTCCCCTAAGAACAGGAACAAGACAGGGATGCCCACTCTCACCTCTCCTGTTCGACATAGTACTGGAAGTATTAGCCATTGCAATTAGACAAGAAAAAATAAAAGGCATCCAAATTGGAAAAGCTGTCCTTATTTGCAGATGACATGATATTGTACATAAAAAACCCAAAGGACTCCATTCCAAAACTAATTGACTTAATTAATGAATTCGGCAATGTAGCAGGATACAAAATTAATGCTAAGAAGTCTGTGGCATTTCTATACACTAACAGTGAAATTATAGAAAGAGAAACTAAAAAAGCAATCCCATTTACCATCGCACCAAAAAAATTAAGATACCTAGGAATAAACCTAACTAAAGAGGTAAAAGACCTTTATGGAGAAAACTACAGGACACTGAAAAAAGTGATAGAAGAAGATGTTAACAGATGGAAGAGCATTTCATTCCCATGGATTGGGAGAATCAGCATCATTAAAATGTCCATACTACCCAAAGCAATCTACAGATTCAACGCACTACCCATTAAAATACCAACGACATATTTCACAGACCTACAAAGAATTCTTCATAGATTCATCTGGAACAAAAAAAGACCACGGATAGCTACAGCAATTCTGAGAAAAAAGAATAAAGTAGGTGGGATCTCAATACCAGACTTCAAGCTATACTACAAAGCAACTGTTCTCAAAACAGCCTGGTACTGGCACAAGAACAGACATATAGATCAATGGAATAGAATAGAGAACCCAGATATCAACCCAAACTACTATGCTCAATTAATATTTGACAAAGGAGGCATGAACATTCATTGGAGCCAAGATAGCCTCTTCAATAAATGGTGTTGGGAAAATTGGACAGATACATGCAAAAAATTGAAACTGGACCACCAACTTACACCAAATACAAAAATTAACTCAAAATGGATACAGGACTTGAACATTAGAAGGGAAACCATAAAAATACTAGAGGAATCCACAGGCAGCACAATCTCAGATATATGCCGAAAGAACTTCTTCACTGATACTGCTCCAAAGGCAATGGAAGCTAAAGAAAAAATAAACAAATGGGACTACATCAAAATAAAAAGCTTTTGCACAGCAAAAGAAACCATCAACAAAACAACAAGAAAGATCACTGCATGGGAGAACATATTTGCAAATGTTATCACTGATAAAGGTTTAACCTCCAAAATCTACAGCCAACTTATACAACTTAATAAAAGGAAGATGAAGGATCCAATAAAAAAGTGGGCAATGGACCTAAATAGAACCTTTTCAAAAGATGACAGAAGGAAGGCCAAGAGACACATGAAAACATGTTCAAAGTCATTAATCATCCGGGAGATGGAAATCAAAATGACAATGTGATACCATCTTACACCTGTCAGAATGGCAATCATCAACAAATCAACAAAAGACAAGTGTTGGCGAGGATTTGGAGAAAAAGGAACCCTTGTGCACTGTTGGTGGGAATGCAGACTGGTGCAGCCACTGTGGAGAACAGTATGGAGTTTCCTCAAAAAACTAAAAATGGATCTCCCATTTGACCCTGTAATACCACTCTTAGGAATTTATCCTAAGAAATTACAAACACCAATCAGAAAAGATTTATGCACCCCTATGTTCATAGCAGCACAATTTACAATAGCCACAATTTGGAAACAGCCTAGGTGCCCGTCAGCAGATGAGTGGATCAGAAAACCGTGGTACATCTACACAATGGAATTCTATGCTGCCATTAAAAAGAAGGAATTCTTACCATTTGCAGCAACTTGGTTGGAACTGGAGAGCCTTATGCTTAGTGAAATAAGCCAGTCAATGAAGGAGAAGCATCACATGATCGCACTCATTGGGGGATAATAAAGAACATTATAAACTGATGAACAAAAGGATAGATACAGAGACAGTAAAGCTTCAAACAGACTGTGAAATTACAGCAGGAAGATTAATGTTAGGTGAGGTAGATAAGAGATCAATCAAAGGACTTGTATGAATGCATATAACCATAACCAATGAACATAGACACTGGGGGGTTGGGGTATGCCTGGGAGGGAGGGGGGCAATGGGGAGATATGTATAAAAAATTAATAAAAATTAAAAAAAGAAATAAAGCAATAATTCCCTTTAAAAAAATAAATAAAATCTATCTTTGATCACTTCATGTATAAAGACTATCCAAACTATAATCTAAAAATTTCATATAAACATTTATATAGGATCACTATGTGCCAAACGTACTGTATTAGGTATTGAAGATGTACACAATTTCTGTTTTAAAAACATTGACAATGTTGAGAAAAAAATGTTATACAAAAAGCAACAACACACAAATACAAAAACCTAGCAGAAAACAGAAGCAGTATAAGTGAAATTATTAAAAAATATAGTACAAAATGCCACTGAATTTCCATTTTTATGTAGGAAATGATTGCAATAGGGTGTAGGAAATGAAATTTAATTTTTAGCATGGTGTACAGTTGAGAAATTTGATGTTTATAGAATAATAGGCAAAAGTTACAAAACATATATGAGACCTTTAGAATAATTGAGAATTATAACCGGCAAGGGCAAAAAAACCTCAATATTTGGTATAAAAGCATTTAAAGGACACAACTTGATTTGTCCAAATCAATAAGGAATATGAAAAATAAAAGCAACAGAATATAACATAAATAGAATTTTCTCAACACATATATCTTCTAAGTTTTCCCATGAGGTGCTGGCAGTTTGAAAGTACTTTTAGTGGAGTTTAAGTATATTAACTTTTCATAAGGAATCACCTATATGCTAGTAATTGCCAGTGAGAGTTATATTGTTCAGTTCTTGTCAACTTGAATATATTTTAAGTAAAATATCTTGAAGAAATACTTGTTGCCATTTCATGAAACTATTCTGCTTGAATCTGTATAGGAAAATTATCAAATGTTTAACATAACTCTGACCCCAAATTCCCGTGACTGAAAGCTATAGTCTTTTCCAGAAAGAATTGTGCTTACCGGTGGTTCTCATTAATATAATTGTTCATTTTTTCTCTTCATTGCTCTCAGGTGAATAGTCAAAAATATTTCCTATTGATAGGAGTGTCTTCATATAAAGTGCCACAATGAAGGTATTGAGTGGCTATATTTTGTTGGGAACACTGGCACCAAATAAATATGTACTTGAGGAAAAACAAGTCCAAGCTGCTTTTGCCACCGAAGAGAAAATGCAACTGAGGTACGTGTGATAGGAAGAGACAAACTTATTTTAGAATAAGTTTGATAACCACTTTAAATTTAGGAATAGATAAATTAGTAAATCAAGTTGTGTCTTTTAAATGCTTTTCTATCAAATATCGGGGTTTTTTTGCTTTAGCCAGTTTGGCTCAGTGGATAGAGCATCAGCTTAAAGACTCAAGGGTCCCAGGTTCCATACTGGTCAAGGGCATGTACCTTAGTTTCAGGCACATCCCCAGTAGGGGTGTACAGAAGGCAGCTGATTGATGTTTCTCTCTCATCGATGTTTCTAACTCTCTCTTCCTCTCCCTGCCTCTCTGTAAAAAAAAATCAATAAAACATATTTAAAAATATATATATTGAGGGTTTTTTTCCCTGTTCAGATTTCTTTTTCACTTAACATGAATCTGAATACCTTCAGTAATTTCAATCATATTTCCCCTTTTTGCTCAATTATTTTCTTAAAGATGATGTATATGCTTTTGAAATTTCAGCTGCATTTTGTTCACCCATATATTGCACTAAAATTTAACTTTGAAAAACATTACTTCTACACAAATACCATTGCTATAAAACAAGTGAGAGAAAGAGTTGTTAGTTATATTAAGCATTGTGGAAAGTCACTTGCTGTTTTAGAGGAATACACACATACATATGTGCACACACACGCATTCACAGAGTTTTTCTATTATATTGGGAAGCTTGCAAGATTACTAAATAACCTTAAATTGGTAAGTGGGCGGCATTATCAGTTACTGCACATTGTCAAATTGCAGTGCATTGGACTTTTACAACTACACTTTAATTCTGCTTAAAGGAACTGTTTTTTTCCTCCTGATTTGTAAACCCACAGTCTCCTTGAAAAATAAAACTCTGCTCTTGACATTTTCAGATTCCCCTTATCCCATTTCCATTAAAGACAAGTCTGACTTTGGGAGCACTAAGAATTTCAGAGAATTGAATTCCAGAGAGAAACTCCTACCGGAATAAAGCCTGCCTATCCAGGAGCAGGAGGACAGCTTTTTCTCACCCCTGCTAATGAAGAGCTAGACTAATGTCCCCTCTCGGGGGCTGCAGGAATACTCTCGTGGAACATTCATTTGCAGAAGCCGCTGAGGTAACTCCAAAGTCCCCCTTTCCCATAGCAAGTTGTCTACAAAGACAGTAAATTTAAGGGGTCGTGATTATGGTGTCTCCCAAGGCACTGAATAAAATGTTGTAAGTTCTCACACCCCATTTCAAACTCTCCTATGGATTGTTGATGGCAAGATGTGCATATCTCGAAGAGGTCACCTCCAAGAAGTTTCTACAAAGCAGCTAATACACAGACAAGATAACTATGGAAATAAAGGCACTTTTCTGACAGTCTCCTTTCTGGTACATTTAAAGTAGATATCGTCCCTGTTTATTGCAATAGAATTAAGGTTATAAGATCTCCTGTTAAAGGTAAACACTAATAAATGAAACTACTAGTATAACCACATAAAGGAAAATAAATGTAGCTTCTCCTAATGCACAGCTTAGAATAGGGCCTGTCGTAATGGAAGAAGGAAAGGAGGAAGGAAGGAAGGAAGGAAGGAAGGAAGGAAGGAAGGAAGGAAGGAAGGAAGGAAGGAAGGAAGGAAGGAATAATACATAAAATAGTAAATAGAAAAGTTTATATTACAAGTAATATGGCAGGAAAGAATAAAAATGTTTTCTGTCTATATGAATTAGGATTTTTTTGTTATGTCAATAGTGCGCTTGAATTTTTTTCTAATAAATGTATTATGGAACTAAAATATAAAGCAATATCCCACGTAGGAGAGTAAATTGAAGCAGTCTCAATTGTTGGCTGGGAAAGGTTTGTTGTTTTGTTTGTTTTCCCCCTACTGAGGACTCTGTCATCCTTAGGGGTCAATTTATGATCTCCTTAAAATGAATACATTCAAGAGTTTTCCTTTTTTTCTGTTATGTTTTTGTTTTGTTTTGTTTTTTGAAAACCTGCCTCCAAATAGTGAGAACAAAACTTAATACATGGACTTCAAGAATGATTTTCTCTAAGAAGGTGTTTTATGCCCGGAAGTGGATCTCTCACTGATACTCATTTTCTGGGGACCGGTCTGTGACTGTGTAACACTAGCTCTTTTAACAGCCACAGGAAGAATTTGTTAAAAAATGGACTTTGAATATGATTCATTTGCTACAAAGTGGTCTTTCCCCTCTGCTCTGATCTGCCAGTCACATCCACACTTTCCTTTCCAGGCCTTTGTTTAAAAGGGAACTGCCCCGCAAAAGCGTGTGAGGATAAGGGTGTCTGAATACCCTCATGCACACCGCAGCTTTCCCAGCCCTGGGCTGTTACTGCATCACTGCTGTCCTGAGCTGGATGCGACAGGGGAGCTCGGAGGAGCAGCTGGCTAAGAGGGGCGCCTGGGGTGGGCGCCCAGAGACACCTCCCTGGAAAGCAGAAAGCAATAGCCTTCATCGTGTCTGGTGAAGGCTCCCTGCACTCAGCTCCCAGGGATCAGCTGGTGGCTGGACATGCCGCTAACTTCTGTGACACTGAACACAAACTCAGCTCAGATAAAACTGCAAGGAAAACGTTTTCCTTATCTGTCCGCTCAAAGTTACATTAGTGATAGTGTAGGACAAATATGTTACAGAGCTCATTGTAAGTACACATTTGAATTGGGCAAAATGTGTTTGGGTCTAGTTACTATCCTTTGTCAATAGCCAAGGTCCATTTACGCGTTCCTTCTCTCTAAAATTCTAGCATAAATACAAAGAAAGAAGATTGTGCTATGACTTAAAGTATTTTTAAATCAGTGTTGAGATTCTTGAAGCTGCTCTACCAGTTATAAGTGAAAAGGTCTTTGGTGCTGGTAAAAGGATCTGCAAGCATTAGTGAAGAACAGAGATGGAATCTTTGGGATCGCTACAATAGTTTACTCATAAATAAAAATACATTTTTCCCTCTACGTCTCCCATAGCAAGCCATTTACATAGAGAATACAATTGGCATTGTCACATTAAATATATTTATCCTACTACAAAAGTTTCCCAATAATAATACTAAGAAGAGAAAAAAGATGGTATATATGATTGTTTGAATTTATAACGACATCTATAATAATAAAAAAAGCATAATATGCTAATTAGACCAGACAACCAAACAACCATCCAGACATCATTCTGGACATTCTTCCAGATGAAGCCATAATGAGGGGGGCCAAGGCAGAGGTGGTTAGGGGTGATTCGGCAGGCAGGCAGAGTGGTTAGGAGTGGTCAGGCAGGCAGGCCTAGGTGATTAGGTGTAAAAAGGCAGGCAGGAGAGTGATTAGGAGCACCAGGCAGGCAGGTGAGTGGTTAGAGATGATCAGGCAGGCAGGTAGAGGGGTTAGAGGTAATCAGGCAGGCCAGCAGTTAGGAGTCAGCAGTCCTGTATTGCAAGAGGGATGTATCACTGCCAGTTTAGGCCCGAGGGGTCCTGGATACACACACACACAAATTTAATATTTATTTAGTATTATTAGAATTTAATATTATTAGAAACCACATAATTGTTTTCAAAAATGGTAGACCTTGTGACATTCCACCTGCTAAGTATTAAAATGCTGCTTGCTCTATATCAATTGCAGATTATTGCATTCATCCAAAGTCATGAAATTAACTAACACAAAAAAGTAAGAAACTAACCACTGAAATCAGCAAAGTCAAATGTCACAAGGCCAGTATTGCACAAATACATTTTATTTCTCAGCAAAATCGTTTTTGGAGAAAAAAAGCACATTAAAATCTTTACAAGATCATCAGGAAACATAAAACACTAAATTAAAATACACCCCAGATACATTTTTTAGAGAGAGAAAAAAATCACAAGATATTGTTAATAGAGATATTAAAGAGTCTAAACAATTGAAGTTATGTGTAATTTTCATGCATGAAAAGACTCAAACTTTTTTTAACTCATCAGTTCTCTCTCAGTTGATCTATAGATATAAACTTAACAAAATTGTGAATTTTTATGTAGAAATTAACAAACTGATTCTAATTTTATATGGCAGTGCAAATAATCTAGACCAGACAAACAAATCTTGAAATAGAATATTTGTGTCACACTTACACTTTCTGATTTTAAAAGAATATAATGCTATGGTAATTAAGACATTGTGATTTCATGACAGGATATATATAGATAGATATAGATATAGATATATAGATATATACAGATAAGTGGAATTAAATAGTTCCCAGATAGTCATGCACAGATATAGTTTATAATTTCAAATAAATAGCCAAGCAAATTCATGAGGGAAAGAAAAATCTGTTCAAATAGTGCTGAAAAATTATGAATGCCTTGCTTGAATAAAAGTAATTTTTTTCTAGTCATAAAAATAAAATCAAAATGAATGCTAGATCTAAATACAAGAGCTAAAATACCTCTAGACAAAACCAAAAGCAAAATTCTACACAATTTTGGCCTAAAAATATTTCTTAGATAACATGAAAAGCACTAACTACAAAAAAAAATTGATCAATTGGACCTTTTAAAAATTAAGAATGTGTTGGAACATTATTGCTCAGTTGGTTGGAACATCATTTCAAACTTTGAAAGGTCATGGATGTGATTTCTGGTCAGGGCACATACCCAGGTTAAGGTTCTACTACTGATCTGGGCATGTAGGAGGCAACTGATTGATGATTACTCTCACATCAGTCTCTGTCTCTCTGTCTCTCTCTGTCTCTGTCTCTGTCTCTGTCTATCTCTCTCTGTTTCTCCACAAATCAATCAAAGTATATTTTAATAAGAAAAGAAACAACTAATACATGCAAGAACATAGAGAATCTCAAAAACATACCTGCAAAATGGACATCATAGTAATTTTGCAAGGTAAATTAAGAAAATATTGATCATTCTCAGTTCAATGTACAATACAGAGTGGATACTTATTACCATTTGAACATGCCAGAGTGAGATACTTTCTTAAAATGATCCTTAACTGTTATTTGGTTCATCCCAGCATCAATTTTTCCAAAAATAACAGACAGAAGAAGTATATCAGAACCTGACGAAACATGTGAAAGAAAAGTTAAACTTTCTGGAGTGGCGCTGAGTAGGTGCAAAACAATATACTTTTCTTTTGGATTTTAAGTATTATTACACAAGTTTTATTTTTAAAAATAAAATGTAAATTTAATTTAATTCAATTTTCTCCCAAGTTTGTTTTAATTATTATGAAGCTTATCTCAATCAGAAAAAGTACATAACTGAGGAACTGCTTGTTCTTAAAAAGCCCTGTGGCAAAAAAATTGCTACACAACTGGTAAAATATTAACTTTTTTTTTTTTTTTGCAGTTTGGCTTGGGATTTTCCCATCTCTTTTGAATTGTCTCTCTTGCTTCCAAAAATCTCTCAGCTTTTGACAATAAGAATGAGTTATCCCCTGGGTAAAATTCAGAGAGCACCTGGCTTGACAATTTGAACTTACTCTTTGCCTTTCAACTTCTCCTTCCACCTTTCTCTTTTCAAAGAATCTCCAGGGATGCACAAATTTCACCTTCACTCTGTGAAGATGTGTTTAATGGAAAAAGAAAATAAGTGCTTTCCACATATAGCTGGACATGTCCAAATTATACCAATGAAACTTGATGAGAAATGTTAAAAAAAAGTGCTGAGAAAAATCTTATTCTGCTTTATGTGGAAGAAAATTTATATGGCTACTATATCAAACTTCTCACTACTTCTTAATATCATTTTTGCAGCCTTAGAAATTAGTTTAGTTGTTGCAAAAACTGAGAAATCACTCTGAGGGAAACTATTTGTCATCATCAACTTACCAGTATTCATTCCTCTTTTCATTGGAAACAAATCATTGTTTGGGTATTAAACTCAATATTTTGTTCTAGCTCAAAATAAAAATTGGGGAGTACTTATTTCATGAGGCAAATAATTGACTAATTTTCTAAGTTCTGGTTTTGGACTTGGACCTAATACAGTGTCCTTTACACTAAAAAAAAAGTGTAATGGAAGCATGTTTAAATTATTTATCATTATCATCAATCATCATCACCAGCTCAAAAGTATTTGTTCTTACTCTACATCAGGTGCTATTTGCAGTGATATACACACTATTTTTAAAAATACATTTTTATTAATATTAGAGAGGACGGGAGAGAGATAGAAACATTAATGAAGAGAGAGTCATCAATTGGCTGCCTCCTACATGGGCCTTCTTGGGATTGAGCCCACAACCAAGGCATGTGCCCTGACCAGAAATAGAATAGTGTCCTCCTGGTTCATAGGTCAACACTCAACCACTGAGTCACATTGCCTAAGCTCATTTAAACTTTTTATCACAGGCTTCTATGTGTTCATCTACAGTAACATCATTTATCTTCTTCTGGCTTTACTTTATTATACAATGTCTTCAAATCCAGAGCTTACCTCCACGTTTAGTCATGATGCATTTTTTTTTATTTTACCCCAGACAATATTTCTGAACTGCAAATCTTCTATCAAACTATCTAGCAAATCTCTTCACCTGAGATGTCATACTGCCATTCTAACTAAAAATGTTTTCCTTCTCCATATTTTGCCTGATAACTTGGACCACATATATCAAGTCACTCAAAGAAGAATTTATCATCTTACATGCCTCTCTTTTACTTTTGACATTAATAATTTTAAGTCCAATCAATTCAAATTAATATAATCTCTTTTGCTTATCTTTGCATTTCCACCCCAAATGTTTCAAGCACATACTTATTCCTATACATCTTAGGAGCAATGCTAGTACCATTAAGTGGAAAAACTGGATCCAAGTACCACATAGTTCCAAAGCCTATGTTCATGCTGCATAGATGAATGGCCTGGGAAAAGTTTCTTAGCTTCTATAAGAAGAGTATGGAAATTTTGTCAATATAATAAGTTGTAGAAAAACAAAGTCAAGAAAATAAATGGATAGTAAACAGGAAACATTAAATGACATATTATTTTTTTAATATATTTTATTGAGTTTTTACAGAGAGGAAGGGAGAGGGATAGAGAGTTAGAAACATCGATAAGAGACATCGATCAGCTGCCTCCTGCACACCCCCCACTGGGGATATGTCCGCAACCAAGATACATGCCCTTGACCGGAATCAAACCTGGGACCTTTCAGTCCACAGGCCTACGCTCTATCCACTGAGCCAAACCGGTTTCAGCTAAATGACATATTAAATGAGAGACATGAGAGTAAACATGAAACATCAAATAAGAAGTCCAAATACATGAGTAAATAACGCAAACGTGGAAGATTAAATTGAGTTTTAAGTGATAAATTATGAGATTGCATTTAAAAATATTCTTATGTAAAAAAAGACATGCTTAAAACAGAAAGCAATGTAAAGGCATGTGAAAAATATAGCATGAAATATCAACAATAGAAATGCTTATGTATCAACATGAATACCGTAATATAATCCTAAATCATAGATGGAATTTAAAGCATTGCATCTGGTTACTTTCTGTATATATCATTAATTTCTCTGGAAATTTATAGATAACACCATTGAAAATATCTAAAACAGAGAAAGCATTCATGTCTATAACTGGAAAGTTCAGTCATGGATTTGGCTTAGAGGTGGCTATATGCAGAGGCTTAAATGATGGGGTCATTCTCTCCATCTTTTGGCTTCATTTTTCTCTTCATGTTGCTTTCATTCAGCAGATAGATTATCTCCACATGGCAGAAAAGATATCCACTGTCAGTCCTATTTACAACCTGCCAGCTTACCAATTCTAGCAGGTAAAGAGGGAAAGAGACTTTTCTCTTCCTGTGCCCGAATAACAACCCTGGAACACACTCCGTTTGGACTTGCCAGGGGTATGTCTATGGATTATTCCTGACTGGGACACATGCCTAACTGTTTGACCATAAGAGAGATGAGGCAATGTGATTGACAGAACCACCTGAATCATGTGGCTTTGGCGATCTGAAGCTGCACGTAAGTAGTGAGCAAGGAAAAAAATGTACACATTATTCCTCTTTTTATTGGCTATTGGTCATAATAATGTAATAAGTGCCAAAATCAGTATGTGTGCCTGTGAAAAAGATCCAGTCTATTTTAAAATAGATCATAGGCCCATGAGACAAAAATAATACTTTATAGCTTATGTAGGACTGTTAAGATAATTCACAGTGACTCACTTAGATATAAAATGTTAATTTATTTAGATTATCATCTGTAAAAACCTTTTTTAGGATCTTATGAATACAGTAGACAGCTTATGGCTGCCTTCTCCTTAGATTAATACTAGTAACTAAAATATATCAATTTTGGAAATTACAAAAAGGTGTAAATTGATTGAATTTTAAATTATGCTTTCTGGCTATAGGCATTCAGCAATATCAAACTGTAAATATTAACACGGTATAATAAAATCTTTAATTTTTTAAGTCACTTGGTGTAGCTTTGTGCTTTGCTTTCTTTCTTTTGCATGTTTTTCCCACACTGTAATGTGTTAGGCAAATAAAATCAGCCTTGATTTTGTTAGATTCAATGATCAGGTTACAAGGTATTTACTAAGAGTCCATTATCTTGACTCAGGTAAATCTTTAGGCAAAGGTCACAAACTTCTGTAACTGAGCATAACAAAAGGAGCTAATGGATGCCTATAGAATACCATAAAAGATAGTACTATAAGGGAAATAAATGTTAGCAAAAAGATAAAATTGAAGGCATATAGCATGTAGAATAAAAGTATACACCAGTTACCTATCCTGAATGAATAAAGCTTTCCTGAAAAAAAAAAAGAAAAAGTGTATTAAAATTAATTACAAAAAGAAAAATAGAAAATTCACAAATATGTGGATATTAAACAACATGCCATTAAATAGACAATGGATCAAAGAAAAAAAACAAATAATATCTTGAGAATAAAAAAAGCATTTTAATTTAAATGGGAATATAACAACCAACCTTATGGGATGCAGCAAATGCAGTTTTAAGGGTGAAATTTATAACAATAAATGCCTACTTTAAGAAAAAAAAGGAACATTTTAAATATTCAAGTAAACAATCTAACTATATATCTCAAGAAAACAGGAAAAAATAAAAGAACAAACTAAGCCTAAAGTTGGCAGAAGTACTGCAATAGCAAAGATCACAGTGAAAATAAATGAAATAAAGATGAAAAAATTGGAAATAATATAAATGAATATAGGGCCTTTATTTTTTTTAAGAAGCTGAACAAAATAGACAAACCTCAAGCTAGACTCACCAGAAGAGAGAGGACTCTTTAGTAAATTGAAGAAGGACATTTCAAATGAAAGCATAGAAATAAAAAGAATTATAAGAGATCACTAAGAACAATTATATGACAAAAAATTAGAACATCTAGAATAAATTGATAAATTCCTAAAAACATACCATCAGCTAAGACTTAATCATAAGAAGTGGAAAATCTAAAAAACCAAATAGTACTAGGAAATTGAATCAGTAATCAAAAACCTCTCAACAAAGGAAAGCTCAGAAACAGATGACTTCACTGATGAAGTCTAACAGACATTTAAATAAGTTAATTCTTCAAAAATTATGAGAAGAAAAGGGAACACTTCCAAACTTATTTTATGAGGTCAACATTACCCTGGAACCAAAACCAAGCAAGGACACTACAAGAAAAGTACACACCCAGCTGGTGTTGCTCAGTGGTAGAGCATTGACCTATACACTAGGAGGTCACAGTTGGATTACTAGTCAAGGCACATGCTGTATCTGGAGGGTAGGGCCTGCAGGAGGCAGACAATCAATAATTTTCTCTTATCATTGATGCTTTTATCTCTCTCTCCCTTCCTCTCTGAAATCAATTTTTAAATATATTTTTAAAAACTAAATAATTATAGGCCAATACCCATGATGAGATAGGTGCAAAAATCCTCAATAAAATATGAGCAGCCGAGACCGGTTTGGCTCAGTGGATAGAGTGACGGCCTGCAGACTGGGGGGTCCTGGGTTCGGTTCTGGTCAGGGGCATGTGTCCTGGTTGTGGGCACATCCCAAGTGTGAGGTGTGCAGGGGGCAGCTGATTGATGTCTCTCTCTCATCGATGTTTCTGACTTTCTATTCCTCTCCCTTCCTCTCTGAAAAATCAATAAAATATATTTTTTAAAAAAATATATGAGCAAACAGAATCCAACAGCAAATTACAAATATCATATACCATGATCAACTGGAATTTATCCAAGGATACTTCAATATTTGCAAATCAATTTTTGTGATACACAATGTTCACAAAATGAAGAATAAAAGTCATATGATCATTTAAATAGATGCAGAAAAAGAATTTTACAAAATTGATAATAAAAATTCTCAACAAACTGGGCATAGAGAGAATAAGCCTCAACATAATAAAGGTGTTGTTATTATAAAAGCTTTTCCTCTAAGATCAGGAATAAGACAAGAGTACCCACTCTCACCACATTTATTCAACACCAGAGGCCCGGTGCACTAAATTCATGCAAGGGGGGGGGGTGTCCTTCAGCCCAGCCTGCTCCGTCTCCAATCTGGGACCCTTAAGGGATGTCCGACTGCCCGTTTAGGCCCAATACATGTAGGATCAGGCCTAAACAGGAAGTCGGACATCCCTCTCACAATCCAGGACTACTGGCTCCCAACTGCTCACCTTCCTGATTGCCCCTAACCACTTCTGCCTGCCAGCTTGATCACACCCTAACCACTCCTCTGCCAACCTGATTGATGCCTAACTGTCCCCAGCCAGCCTGTTTGCCCCAAACTGTCCTACACTGTGGGCCTGGTCACCCCTAACTGCCCTCCCCTGCAGGCTTGATCACCCTCAACTGCTCTCCCTTGCAGGCCTGTTCCCTGTCAACTGCCTTCCCCTGATGGCCATCTTGCAGTGGCCATCTTGTGTCCACATGGGAGCAGGATCTTTTGACTACCTAGGGGCAACCATCTTGTGTGTTGGAGTGATGGTCAATCTGCATATTACTCTTTTATTAGATAGGATAGAGGCCTGGTGCATGGGTAGAGGCCAGCTGGTTTGCCCTGAGAGTATCCTGGATCAGAGTGGGTATTCTCTTGGGACATGGAGTGGCCTAGGGGAGGGGCCTGTGGTGGTTTTCAGGCCAGTCATGCCCCCTGGTTACCCAAGTGGAGGCCCTGGTATCTGGGATTTATTTATCTTCTACAATTGAAACTTTGTAACCTGGAGCAGAGCCAAGCCTCCTGCTCCCTCTGTGGTAGCAGCCATTGAAACTTTGTTTCCTTAGGCAGAGGCCTGGGCCCCCACAGGGTTTTCAAAAGCTTGGCTTCCTCCATTTCCAAGGGCAACCCAAGCCTCGCTCCTGCTTTCTCTGTGGCTGTAGCCATCTTGGTTGGGTTAATTTGCATACTCGGTCTGATTGGCTGGTGGGTGTGGCTGCTCTGCTTGGCTTTTGAGTGTAGAGGAGGTACAGTCAATTTTCATATTACTCTTTTATTAGATAGGATAGAAAACTCAAGGATTACACATACAAAAACTGTAGAATTGATAAAGAAATTTAGGAAAGTTTCAAGCTACAAACTCAATATACAAAAACTTTTGCATTTCTCTACATTATTACCAGAAATAAAAATTTAAAAAATACCAATTTATTAGTCAGCCAGACTAAAAAACTTAGTGTTAAGCTTAGTTATGACAAGATACTTTACAGATTGTAGTTGTTATAATCCATTATGATATGAAATATGAATCATTTAGAGTTTATCAAATGTATTTTCAGTGAACCCTTATTTTTTACATGATCTATTAACCAATGTTTCTTGAAGTAGGTTGAGATATGCTCTTCTAGTCTAAAACTCTCATTTACTAAAGAGAAGTTGAAAGGTCAAGGAAGTTAAGTCATTGGCTTAAGTTTTACATTTTAATAATAGCAGTATCACATTCAAGAGTTGGTTCTCCCTTTGGTCTGGTGCTCTTTTTTTTCTTCTTTATAAAATAACATTATTCTTTTTGACTCTCCATTCAAGTTTCACCTATGTATAGATTACTGAAATCAGAATCATTACTGTTTTATTGGAGATTTCTTCATTGCTATGGGGAGTACAGAGTTTACTTTGAATGTGCTGTGACAGGGAATCATTTCTCTGTCTCATTACCTTTCCCTTTAAAATGCTACTTTAGGTGCCTGAAAGTCAGCTTCCTAGTCAATGTTGAGGCTCTGACAGAAATGACAATTTTGAATTGGTTAATTAGAGAATGTAAATGATGTAAAGGCAACATTCACTACTATATTAGTACTCTCGTATGGAAGCTTAAGAACCTCTACTCATGATTCTTGGAGAAGATACATAAGAACTAAGGCAATTTTATAGTGATTTTAAAATAAAACATTTCAATGAATACAAATAATGATACTACATGTCCAAATGTTTTCCCTATTGCTGTTCAAAGATAGCAATTTTCATCCTGACCAGTGTGGCTCAGTTGGTTGGGCATTGACTCCTGTACCAAAGGATTTCTGGTTTGAATCCTGGTCAGGGAACATGCCCGGTTTGCTGGCTAGATCCCCAGTAGGAGGTGTACCAGAGACAGCCAATCAATGTTTCTCTCTCTCTCTCTCTCTCTTTAAAAATCAATAAAAATATTTTTTAAAGGGGGATCAAATCTTATCTGAGGTGTGACAACATGGTGGTTTGTATGATTCATTATAGGGTTTGCAAAGTAAGTTCCCAATAACATCCACATTACCAAAGTTCACAAACAATTTAAAATATAAATTTCATGCAATACAAGCTTATCACTAAATTAATTATTCTTCTCACTTGTATTCATTATGCTTCCTTGAATAAAAAGAAAGGGGTGGATTGTGCAGGTCAGTACATGAGTGTTTGTTACACATTATTCTCATTCTCTGTAAGGATAGCCAATAAAAAGATGGAAAACTGCACAAAAGAAGTTAGAACAAGAAACTTTTGGGACACACACACTATAGTTAATCGATTTACTTGTGATATTTCACACACACACACACACACACACACACACACACACACACATATCAGCTCCCTTCCCACAGGCTCACATACACATCACAGAATCTAAAACTATAAATAGACATTAAATTCTCCCTATCTCTGAAATATTTTATTCTGGATTTGAAATTCAACAAAAAATATGTGTCTTCCCTAAAGTATGGATTTTTGTAAATGCCAAATAAATCCATAAAGGAAATGAGATGACCAAAAAACAAGCAAGGATAAAAATCAATGCAATCTCTCTTCAGAGCAGAGCAGGCATAATATAAAGCCTAAGATATGTGTTCTGTGGTATTTACAGGAATATTAGAAGGTCCCTTGATGACCTACAAATTTACTTTTCAGAGTACTAAAAACATCTGCCACTTCAGTAATATTGTTTCACTATTTTTTACTAACCAAATAGTTTCAGAGCACCTCAAAAAGAGAAAAAATTGAAAACCAATCTTCCCAATTCTCTTTTGGGACTAAGTTTGCTGTTATGGAAAAGATTCTTTTTCCAAACTAGGAAAGGTGTTTTCTTAACGCTAACATTATATAATGGGAAATTAGCTTATGATCCAGCCAGGCTGAATGTTCTCTCATCACATGGTTTTACAAGGTGATAACTACACCTAACACCCTGTAGGTGAGGATTTTTTGATTTTCTAGAGAGCATCATCCTTTATGCTGTTAAGGCCAGAAGCATTGTACCTGCAACTTCAAAGTCATAGATATTGATCTAAATCCATCTGGTTGGGTAATACCATTTCTCTTGTAATGTGGTTCAACATTTTACCACAACATGGATCCACTCCAACTTGGAATGCCTCCAGTGCTCAGATGGCTAAAGAGAACAAAAATACTGAAGGAGTTACTTGCACCGACAGGCTACACCTACACATTAAACTCACTGCATGGTCAGCTTGGGTGAAATTAGAGAGAAAACTGCCCAAGCATGTCAAATGTTTAAGCTTCATCCCTGGGTGGAATGAAACAAAAGAGGAAGGAATCCAGGGGTGCTTTAGCATAATCAAGCTGGCTCATGCCACTGAAGGCACAGCTGGGATTGAGAGCTCACTGCTGAGAGCAAACTTGTAATTGTATTCCAGTCCCATAGTCACCAGTATGTGTGTGTGTGCGTGTGTGTGTGTGTGTGTGTGCGTGTGTGTGTGTGTGTGTGTGTTAAATTTCCCTGCTAAGAAAGCAAAGAGAAGGAGCAAATAAACACTAGTGTGTTTCTCATTCCTTTTTAATAAATGTGTAATACATTAAATATCTCTTTACTCTCCGCTCCTTCAACTTCACTTTTGACATACATAAGGCTACTTGTTGCCCATCACCTTAAGATTGTGTCCTCAATATGAAAGTCTACTAGAACATTACAAATGTGCACTGTATTGTGGGAATATTGTACTTGAACTGTCTCATTTTTTGTATGCAACAGACACATTAAGAATGAAAAATGTTGTTTAAATTTAGTGTCTTCTGTGCTATGCAGAGGTACCATTCAGCTATCCAAACTATTGGGTTTAAGGCCAGGGATGAAGAAAGCAACACTGCTCTGTTTCCCTACACTTGCATGCTCCCATTTTAATGGCTTTTCAGTCCATTTCATTTGATGATTTAGCCATCTTTTTAAACTGACTGGCAGAAAACTAAGTCTCAAGAGAGGAAATTTTGATGGACTCTTTTTTTAAAATAAAAACCTATTCATAGAATCTAACACCCACTGACACATCACATGTCTACTTACCAGATACCTTTCATTCTATTGCAAATAAGAGAGTTAGGTCTAGGTAGGCAGAGGGTACAGCATGTTATATACTTTAATAAAAGAGCAAAAAAAATTATCCAAACTTCTTTCCAAAATTAAAAAACAACATAAAACATGATATGAGTCTACAGAACAAAAAAGTTCATACATTAAATATTCTAGCAGAATATCACTATGCCATTTGGCCTACTTTAACCAATTTATCTCAAAAGAGTAAGTGCTTTCTAACACTGTGACAGATGGTTATCTAAACAACTAAAGTCAGTTATGTTATATATTATTTATGGTAAAAAAGGCATGAGTAATGAATGCTTTTCTATGATATTTCAGTACTGTTCACAGACATTTCATACTCCCATAGACATACTCATTCTTTGAAACTTTGCCCAAAGTCTGGAATCTGATCACTAAAGGAATTAGCATACTTATTAGAGTTAGTCTTCTCACTTTCAATTACCAGAGCTAAAATATGACACTATGGAAACTTTTGTACTAGAGAAGTAAATATGATGTAGTTTAAAATTTTGACATCTTTGGAACCCAAAGTAAAGTAATTTAAGTTAAGGTTATGTTTGTCACAGTATAGTCTTCATAGCCATATGTGTCTTTTTATTTTATTATTATTTTTTAACCAACCTCTAGTCTCAGGTTTCCTGACTTAAGCATAAACAAACAGGAAAATCATCTCTAAAAATCTGGGTTTATGTGATTTTTTTCAGTCCTCTCCCCAAAGGGTTGATTAGCTTTTCTTAAAAAAAAAAAAAAAAAAGGAAGAAAAACCTGCTATTTTCTTGGAGAAGAAATAACACACCGTCTTCCCTAAAGAGAGAAAACTCTGTAGCAGTCTGCAAACAACTGAACACAAATTCAGCTTTCTTAGAGATAGGACTTACTCTTCATGTCTTTATTGGAGAGAAGTGGACAAGCCTATGTGAAGGTCATTAGAATTTTCTATTTTGTTGGTGAAAACTGCTACTCTTTTTTAGTAGATAGTATGGCACCCGTGTAGCAGGCCAGGTGTAATGCTATCTAATAAGAGTAATATGCCAGTTGACTGTACCTTTAGTACACCCACAAGCCATGCCCACTAGCCAATCAGGAGTGAGTATGCAAAATAACCCAACCAAGATGGCTATAGCCACAGAAAGAGCAGGAGGGAGGCTTGGGTTGCCCCTGGTGATGGAGGAAGCCAAGCTTTCATCACCTCCACTTAAGGCAACAAAGTTTCAATAGCTGCTGCCACCGAGCAAGCAAAAGGCTTGGCTCTGCTCCAGGCTACAAAGTTTCAGTTGTAGAAGATAAATAAGTCCCAGATGCCAGGGCCTTCGCTTGGGTCACCAGGGTGGGGCGATCAGGCCAGCAGGGGAGAGAAGTTGGGTAGAACCAGATCTGCAAGAGAGGGCAGTTGGGGGTGATCAAGCCTTCAGGGGAGGGCATTGAGGGGTGACCAGGCCCACAGAGTAAGGCAGTTAGGGGCAAATAGGCTGGGAGGGGAGCAGTTAGGGAGTGTTCAGATTGGCAGGCAGAAGCAGTTAGGGCAATCAGGAAGACAGGCAGGTGAGCAGTTGGGAGCCAGCAGTCCTGGATTGTTTAGGCCCTATTCTACCTAATCAGGCCTAAATGGGCAGATGGACATCCCTCAAGGTGTCCCAGATTGGAGAGGGAGCAGGCTGGGCTGAAGGACACCCCCGCCCCCTCATGCACAAATTTTGTGCACCAGGCCTCTAGTGATAAATAAGGTGTGATTATAAATGGCCATGACATGTCCTCTCAGTGTTGGGGAGACCTAGGGCATGGTGGGGACCATGGTAAATTGAAGGGCTCCTCTCCTACCTACAGTCCACAGGTACTCCAGCCAATTGTGACACAAAGTGTTTCCTGACCTTCCCATCTTTCAAGAGAAGCTGAGAATTTGGGGTTTTATATGAAAAAGTTTTATTTGTTTAGAATTGGCAACTAAATTATAAAACGTATTAAAATGCATTCAGACCAATAGAACACATGGGTGGACCTGATTTGGCCCACTAGCTCCAGTTTGTCACCAATCTCTGCCTCGTAAGATTTGAAATGAAAGGCATGCATGGTAATTTCAGATTTCTGGTACCACCAGAAAATGCTCTTCCTAACTGGAGTCAGTAGCTAGAGTACTGCTTTCCCTCATTGCTCCCCCAAAGAAATGTGATATGATTATGAATGTATTTGAAATGTTTTGATTGCTTTCTTTACATTTTGTGTTTTCAGAGAAAGGCAAGCGAGTTGTTAATATTAAAATCAGATTTATGTTCTCCCAATTAAAAAATATGACATTTAAACAATTTCACTAAAAATAAATAAAAATAAAATAAAATAAAATAAAATATTGAATAATCATGCCACATCTCTAGAAGTGGATTTCATTTTAGATGTTTTATTATTTCTATGCACATACAAGTTTGAAGTCTAACTCTATGTTAAGTAGTTGGGAGGAGTTGAGCATATTATTTAAATTTTCAATGCCCCAGTTTGGGGATTTGTAAATTCTGCCTATTTTCTGGAGTTCTGAATTTGAAACAATGAATTCCAACCATGAAAAGTACAGCTACTGTCACACAGTGAGAACTTAACTAATGTAAGTATTTTTATTGTTATCATGACACTATTATAATTATTCTGACATACTTAGAGTTAATTAGTTTATCCCCTGCTATACAATCTGTTTAATATGTATAAAATACTTAGGACACTTTAGTGCATAATATATAATGTTCTCATAGAGTGATAGATATAACCTCAACTTTCTGTCCCTTTAAAAATTAGAATTTCAAGAATTCTTCTTAGAAGTTGTACATTTGGCGGAATGAACTAACATTTGAGTTACTTCAAACCTTTATGCATATTTCAAGCCAATGAACCAGTTCATTATTATACTACAGCCATATTTACTTTTTTCTTCAAATGACTGATTTAATGTTTACATTTTTGAAAATAAAAAAAATAATTAAGGAAGATTTAGTTACAATGAAAACATCTCTGTATGCATTCAGATGCACAAACCCAAAGCAATACAGCCTAGAGATTAAGCAACCGATTTTGATACCGACAGGCGTGGTTTGAATCACAACTCCATCACTTAGAAACTGGTGGTTTTGGAAAAAGATATTTTATCTGTTTTCTGTTCTGTAAAGCAGAGATAATACTAGTAACAATCTCATAGTGTTTCCAGGAGAATTGCCTAACATAATTTTAACAATAGAGATTAAAAAATAAATAAAAAGAATTGCCTAACAGAACTTAGTTGATAATAGTGTTCAATAAATATGATTGGTTGCTCTTGTTATCATTTTGTGTATGATATACATCAATCTACCTAGTTAAATGAAAACAGAACAATGTCTAAAAGTATGATTTGATACATTTTTAGGGTTTATATTTAAAATTACATTTAAATTGACTAAAACATTTCCAATCTACACACTCAGAAATATATGTGATTATGACCTATTTTTATACTTTACTATACCACTGCATTAACTTTTTCCTCATAGATTTAACTATCTCCTTTGGACAGTTCTTATTTTCTTGATTTAACAGTTAAGCATCAGTAAAAAATGTCTGATCAGATCTTTACAAAGCCATCTCTTCAATTATTATAAAAACTTTTCTACTTTTGTTATTTATATCATTGTCATTTATTAGCATATAGTGTAGATCTGTGGTTTGCTGTTTTGTCTGAAATTTCCTGTGTCTTCCCACAGAATATAAACTGTGTAATGAAAGGGATATGTTTTGTTCATTGATATGTTCCCCAAACATATTGCCTGGCACTTAGCATATTAAATAATAATTTTGGAATGAATAAGTGAGTGAATTAAATGATCATATAAATAGACTTATAGTTATTATTTTAAAAATAACTCAAAGAACAAGAAAGAACCCTAGCTGGTTTGGCTTAGTGGATAGAGCATTAGCCTGTACATGGGTTTACCAGTAAGTCAGGGCGAATCTCCAACTATGCAAGACCTAGGAAAACACATGGCAATGAAGTTATAACACAAAGTAGCCACATAGTTTCTCCAGCTTTTGTCTAATTCTATAACTGAGGTGTGCAATCCTGGAATAAGATTCTCTGAACTTTCTGGATATGCATCTTATTAAGGGAAAAAAGAGTTAAATTTAAAAATGTATTTTTAAATATTATACACATATATTTGCAAGTACCTAAGTACATATGCATAATTGCACTACTAATATATATATATTATAAAACATAAGTACAATTTAAAATAAAATGTTTAGATGATTTTCAAATCATATTTCATAATATTGTTAGTTAATAACTCATAGTAAAATATACACTTAGAATAAGAATGGTAGTTAATCACAATGCATATAAATGCATATGTTAAGTAGACTGTGACATGTATAAAAGCACTCATTCAAGAACTTTTGATCCTTAGTTCGTCATTTTTTCTTGTTTGTGTTTTTAATCTTTTAATATGGGTGATAGGAAGCTCACATTCAGAGCAGAAGGATGTCAGTTCTATATTTTTATTGTTTTCTTGTGCTAAAATATTTAATACTGTCTTATTTTTGTGCTGTCTTGCTCATGATTATCCCCAGGTATGTTTGTATTTTGTGATATTTTTTGGTTAAAACTATGTGTTACCACCCACAAATTTAAATCAAAACAAAAAGTTAGAATCAGTCCAAATGTTACAATTGAATGGAAGAATGAAGATGCCCCTGGGAACAGCTGCTCCCGAATGTATGGGATGGCCACTCTCCCCTGGAAGACTCTGTATCTGACATTCTAGCAGATGAGGTTGCCAGAGCCAGTCCTTATGTGAAAAACTATGAATGCTAATTTTTTTCTCATTACTTAATTACAAATAAATCTTAGCTAAGTAGAGGTTTTTCAAGCTACGGGTGATATACTTCCCCTTGCAAGCTGTGTGTGTGGAGGAGCACAGGGAAGATGAGGCCAACGGGAGCAGAGATCCCCCCCATTCGGCCTTTCTTCCAGAAGCGCTCCTCCCCTCCAACTCTTCATCTCCATTAGGACATATTCAAACATAATTAGTATAACATTAAAATGGAGGAAATGTTGTAATTGCCAGTTGTTCTGTAGCCATGGTTACATCAAAGATTTATAGCAAGGAACTCCAGGCTGGGCACGAACAAGCAGTTAGCAGGAGCAGCAGTAAGAAAATGTTTGTGTGTATGTGCAGGTGTGCTGACGTGAATGTTTGCCAAAAAAGAAAAAAAGGGGAAGAAAAAGCAAAAAAGAGAATATTCGGTGACATTTAAGGTGCTAATATCTGGAAGTCAACCTTTAATTTGACAGCTTTTAGTGCTAGTTAATTTCATTCATCCAGGCGAGGTGTAGGAAATTTGCAGCACCTTTAAATTATCACGTTTTTCCACACTGCCTGGGGCCTATGTGGAATACCTGAACCATACATTTTTTTTTTACCTTTTTTTTTCAGGTCAGTTGAAGTAAAACTTTCATTCCCTTTCTCAGACAATTAATCTTTAGCTAATTGAAGCGGGGATGCTGCAGGATGGGTTTCACTGGGGCCTGTAAATCTCATTTAGCAAAGTGAATTCAAGGCACATGCTGCACCTAATGATGTGACAGGTGGACTGCACCGCAAGACAGCAGCCCCGAAAAGTTGATTCTCATTAGACCCGCAGAGTCCTGCAGTCAGTTTTCTGACGGCTGAGGAACACTAATCGCATCTGTTTGCTACTGGGGTGGGGTGTGGGGAGGCAGGGAAGTTGCAGGGTGCGGGGCAGGGTCGTGAATGGGGGGAAAAGAAGAGGAAGGGGCCAAATTCCCTCCTATTCTTTCACGAGTTAATATCCTTGACTACTGCCCAAAAACCCAGCAGGTCTACCCCCCACCACGCCATCAGCCTCGGTTCTGCTGACTCCAACAGGGTGCACCCTTTTTCTAATTAACTAAAATGGCTACGGAAAGCAAAGGAGGCCTTGTGTTGGGTGAACCAATTATTTTGAAGGGTATTAAGTCATCAGATTTACTTTTATCTTGATTGCATTGTGGAAATCGTGCATAATTAATGGTGGGAGCTTATTAGGAAAATGATTAGGCAAATTACACAGGTGTCGGATGCATTTTTTATGATAAATTTGCTAGAACAATCCTGCAATTCCATCTGTTCAGCTTACATCAGAATGTCACTCTGAAGAAATTAATGGTGCAGAGTTATACCAAGTTACTAGAGGCTTTGGTTGCAGATTTAAGCAAGCTATGTATAAATATATAAATATAAATATATAATAATGTCCAGCAATGTGCTAATAAGTGTTTGATGTTACAGTTCAATAAATGTCTGATTTAATCTTGACAGTAAATGATAGTCAGATGGAAACAAAGAAGTGTAGCAAATGTAAACCTCCTCTCATCAGATTGAGGGGGATGTAAATAAAAATAATTACAAGCTGTAGTAACCTTTTGCTTTGCGCCATGACTACAGATGAGCTGCCAGCTCCCTAGTTGTATGAAATTCCAGTTTTGTTACAAAATATCCAGTCTTACCTGCAGCCATTTCCACGTTTAGTTTTTTTTTACAGTTTTCAAATGGAATCACGTTAATAGTCACACTTTTTCAGAAGTCTGTGTACGGGTAGTATATCTTGTATATCCATATCAATTGCTACCTGAGGAGCCAATTTGCTTCTTATTTTTAAATATATTTTTATTGACTTCAGAGAGGGAGAGAGAGATAGAAGTATCAATGATGAGAGGATCACTGTTGAGCTGCCTCCTGCATGTCCCACACTGGGGATCGAGCTTGTAACCCAGGTATGTGTCCTGACCAGGAATTAAACCGTGTCCTCCTGGTTCATAGGTCAACACTCAACCTCTGAGGCATGCTGGCTGGGCCAAATTGCTTTTTGCATACCAGAAGGAAGCTCTAATTTATTAGCTGGGACCAAATCTTGCTTATTCTCATCTATTTATTTATGATCAAGTAATGTCATGTTTTAGTTCCACTAAACTTCCTGATACCAGGAACTAGTGTAAACCTCTGATCTGAAATATGACAACTAGTAATACTTAGAGAAAATATTAAGTATAAATAGGGGAAATATAATCCATAGTGTCTTTTTAAAAAAGGGTCAGACCTAAATTTATAACAAAGAGTAATTAATTCTTAATAATATTCAAAATACATACATATCAAAGACATTGGAAAATGCTTCTAGTTTAAATCATGAGTAGTACTGATCTAAAATAGCTAATTACTGCCGAGACCGGTTTGGCTCAGTGGATAGAGCATCGGCCTGCGGACTGAAAGGTCCTGGGTTCGATTCCAGTCAGGGGCATGTACCTTGCTTGCGGGCACATCTCCAGTGGGGGGTGTGCAGGAGGCGGCTGATCGATGACTCTCTCTCATCGATGTTTCTGACTTTCTATTCCTCTCCCTTCCTCTCTGTGAAAAATTAATAAAATATATTTAAATAAAATAAAATAAAATAGCTTATTACTTTTGCTGTTTATATAACATCATGAAAAGAACTACAGTGGTACCTCGAAATATGAGTTTCATTCTTTCCATAACCTTGCTCATATATCAAGTTGCTCGAATTTCAAAGCAAATTTCCCCGTTGAAATCAATTGAAATGCCATTAATCCATTCCAGCCCCCAAAATGCCACCCCAGTTGTTCTTATTATGTTTTTGAATAAGAAAAATGTATTTATAAATGACAAATATTGTATAAAACATAATAAAAGAGAATGTAAAGGAATAAACTGGTTTTATAAAATGTATTTACCTACTCGTTACACTCTTAATGCTACACTTTATCCCTAAACTGAATGTAACTTAACTAAATCTTCACTGAACTTAATTGCTACTGGTCTTTGCATTTTTGGATGATTTAAAAAAAAATGTGTCCAACGAGGTTTGCCTCTTCCTCCCTTTCAGAATGTTTCTGAAATGGGTGAGGCAAGTTTCACTGAACAGCTCCGATGCACAACCAGTAGCAACTTTTTCGCGGTGTTTCTTTTCCACGAAGTATGACACCCTCTCCCACATTCCTAAGATCTCCTTTAACTCACTTGTAGAGATCTCCTCCACCTCTGGCTCCTCCTCGAAACCAATTTCTTGGAGAACCTCCGCATGTTGCTGAGACTGCAACTCTTTTAACTCTTCCGTAGTGAGTTCCAGAGAGTGCTCCTCGACGAGCTCATTCACGTCTCTCTCATCCACCTCCAGGCCCATGGATTTTCCCAGAGACACTATCTCCTCCTCCACTGGCACGTCAGGTTCGAATCCTTCGAAGGTCCTTTCGGCTACGGGCTCAGGCCACAGCTTCTTCCATGCAGAGGTCAAAGTCCTCGTTGTAACACCCAGCCAGGCCTGATCAATAATTCTGAGGCATATCACGATGTTAAAGTAGTTCTTCCAGAACTCTTGAAGGGTGAGGTTTGTGTTCTCCGTCACCTCAAAGCAGCGCCAGAACAGGTGCTTGATGTACAGCTTTTTAAAATTAGAAATCACCTCCTGATCCATGGGCTGCAGGATAGGAGTGGTGTTGGGAAGTAGGTAGACAACCTTTATAAACTTGAACTCTTCGAAGAGTTCATCTTTGAGGTTCCGTGGGTGAGCAGGAGCATTGTTGAGGATGAGGAGGGCTTGCATGGTTAGGTTGTTTTCCTGTAGATATTTCTTAACAGAAGGGCCGAAAACCAGGTTTACCCACTCCACAAAGAACTGCCTGGTGACCCATGCCTTCGTGTTTGCCCTCCACATAACTTGCAGTTTATCTTTTAAAATCTTATGTGACTTAAAGACTCTGGGGTTTTCCGAATGGTATATGAGCAGAGGCTTGATCTTGCAGTCGCCACTCATATTGGCGCACAGTGTGAGAGTTAGCCTAACCTTCATGGGTTTGTGGCCTGGCATCGCCTTCTCCTCTGCCATTATATAAGTCCTATTTGGCATCTTCTTCCAGAAAAGCCCTGTCTTGTCACAGCTGAAGACTTGCTGGGGGATATATCCTTTGGCTTCTCTCAGTTCAGAAAAAGTTTTGAGGTAATCCTCAGCTGCCTTCACATCCGAACTTGCTTCTTCACCATGCCTGACGATGGAGTGAATGCCAGACCTTTTCCTAAAGTCATCAAACCAGCCTCTACTGGCTTTAAATGAGTCTTTCGATGCTTCGTCTGTGGAAGTGCGTGGGGTCTGCTCCAGCAAATTACCGTAAATCGCTCGCGCCTTCTCGCATATGATGCCCTGTGTTAATGTATCTCCTTTAAGCTGCTTCTCCGTCACCCACACCGTCAGTAGATTCTCCATCTTTTCATGGAGAGAGCTACGGAGCTTAGAAATTATTGTAACGCCCTGAGCTGGCATTATCCCTTTATCGACTCCTTCTGTTTAAGCACAGTGCATATCGTTGAAGTACTATGCCCGTACTGCCTCGCCAAGTCAGCAACTCGCACACCTTGCTCATATTTTTCTATGATTTCACGCTTTAATTCAATAGACATCATCCTCTTCTGAGCACTGACCTTTCCACTTGCTTTCTTCGGACCCATGGTTATAAAAAGAAATGTGATAAAGTATGTAAATGCACAAAAGATGCTTCAACAATGAGACGCTCCAGTCACGGTAAACTGGTGGGTCGTGTGCAGCCAGCCAATCCGCGTGATTACTCCTATCTCAAATGTTGCTCCTATTTCAAAGCAAAAAATCGCTTGCTCGATGGCTAGTATCTCAAAAATCTCGTATGTTAGGGCACTCGTATCTCGAGGTACCACTGTATTGTAATTTTGTCTTTATTTTTTTCAAATTCCAAAGCAAGTTAGAAGAATAAGGAATATAAATGAACAACTATACATGTTTGACATTCACCAAAGCAGCATTTTTGAGTTAGAAAGAGATCTAGAAATGATTCAGAGTAATAGAAAAACCAACTTCCATATTTCATATGTATTTTATTTAAATGGAATATTCTCAACTTCCCACTACACAGCTGTTTGATCTTCCTACAAAATGCACAAACTCAACAAGATAAAAACTGAAGACATTATCACTACTTTAAAAATAGGTCCCATAGTTATATGTAGACTTACTCAATAAATAACATCATATCCCATCTAATTAACTAAACTTGATACTTGAAACCCATCTGTTTTCTCAATCTTACCCCAATGTCCAATTTACTATAATGTGCTGTTATTTCTACCTCTAGAATAATTTAGCAATCCTCGCTGATATGACTTCAGTTCAGAATCCATTGTTTCTCACATATTAATTTGATATCCTCCAAACTTTTTTTATGCAATTAAGCATTTATACCACTATTGAATTTCCTAAAACTCTATTAAATATTTCTATAGCACCAATTAGATAAAAATCTATCTTTCTTAGAAGAAAGGCCATTCATGATTTGGTATTTTCCCTATCTTTCTGGCCTTACCTTTTACTATCCCCCTGAGTCATCTTGAACTACCTGTGATTCCTTGAGTACACCAGGCATTTCAATGTCTCTTTGCCTTTGCAAGTGCTATTACCTATGCACGGAATACTTTTCTTTAATGTTCTATTGTCTGATATGCCTCCTCACTCATCAAGTCTACAACAATGTCACATCCTTTGTGAAACTCCTGAAACCAAAAAGATGCATTTTACCTTTTCCCCTGTGCTAATATAGTGCTTTGTGTTTAACTCAATATTACCATTTCCCTTAACATGTCTATCTAAAGTCTACACTTGGATATAAGTTCCTTGAATGAAAGAATTGCGTCTCACTCACCACTTTAAAGCTACTGCTCAATACTAGCACATTTTGTGAAAGATAGAGAGCAAGTCCTGGAAAAAAGTCCTGTCATTCAATGTTGTTTCATTGTGATGTTGATGAGATGCCTAGGAGCTTCATTCTTTTTTTATTTTTTATTTTTTTATTGTGTTACATGTACACATATCTCCCCATTGTCCCCCTCCCTCCCAGGCATACCCCAACCCCCCAGTGTCTATGTTCATTGGTTATGCTTATATGCATAGATACAAGTTCTTTGATTGATCTATCTACCCCACCTCTCCTTAATCTTCCTGCTATAATTTCACAGTCTGTTTGATGCTTTACTGCCTCTGTATCTATACTTTTGTTCATCAGTTTACAATGTTTTTTATTATCCACAAATGAGTGAGATCATGTGGTGCTTCTCTTTCATTGACTGGCTTATTTCACTAAGCATAAGGCTCTCCAGTTCCATCCAGGTTGCTGCAAATGGTAAGAGTTCCTTCTTTTTAATGGCAGCATAGAATTCCATTGTGTAGATATACCATAGTTTTCTGATCTTCATTCTTGATAATATCAAGGAGCCTATGGTAAAATTGGCTTTGTTAAATGTCATTTTGCTTAAAGTTGCAGCAGCTATCCATGACATGAAGTGAGGACTTACTGTAGTGCAAAATAGTTGTCAAGTAAATAAATGAATGCAAGTATTTGTGTAGCATGAATGGTTAAATAATAACAACCCAGACTACTTTAGCCCGGGGAGATATTGGTTCATGGACAAATGAACTGTTGAATAATAAGGCAAGATAGTTTATACTAGTACTTACTTCAAAAGGCAAAAGCCAGGGCATTATAATTTTATCTTATTTACACCCCCCTTACACACACACACACACACACACACATACACACAAACGTTCATTCACCACTGGAAGCACAAAGAAAAGGTAATATCTGGGAGCACTAGCAGAGACCTGTGTTCTGTATACCTATGATCTTGCTACTCAGAATGTACACCAGGACCAGCAGCATTGTTATCTCCCTTAGAAATGCAAACTCTTAGGACCAACCCTAGACCTACTGGATCACAGTCTACGTTTTAGCAACACTGATTGGTAGCACATAATATTTGGGAAACAAAGCTTTAGAAGACACATATTTCATGAACTCAGAGATCTGCTTAGTAATAAACAACAATATTAAATTACTAATAGATAGAATAGTATATATAGGCAGTGAAAATTTTAAAACCAAACAGATAGTGAGAGTATTCTGTATTAACCGTAGGATCTTTAGCATACAGGAGAATGATCTCTCCCTCTCACATTCCTGTAAAATGTGGATCAGCACTAAGGGAGGAAAATGTGAGTGTGCATTGCAGAACCAAGGAGAATGGAAAACAAGGATCTAGACAGGACCACAACATAAGGATCATATACACCCACTTGAGCAAAGCTTAGGCCCGTGTTCAACAAACTGCGGCTCGCGAGCTGTGCTTTGCTGCTCTGTTGACTAATGAGTTTGCCAACCACTGGCTTAGGCCAATTTATTAAAGACAAATATTAGAAGTTAATACCCTAATTATGTGTATGTGTGTGTATGTGTGTTCAGGTGTGGGTATATTGTAGTACAAACACACACATACACACAACTAATAATGCTCAAATGAATTTTTTTCTTCCATACTATGCATTCAGACATTTTCAAACAGTCCTTTCTTTTATTTTCTTCTAAAATTTTAAAATAAGAAATAACTCTTTCCAATATTTCTAGGAGTACCTGAAACAGACAGAACTAAACTATGTAGGATAAATTTAAAAGCTGAGGAGGACCCTTGGAAAATAATGGCCTGAATAAAGTTTATTTCAGTCTAGATTTGTTCCATTCCCACAGCCTCGTGCCAGGCCTACCACTCAAGGGGAAATGAAAGAATTGGCAGACATGTCAGTAATCCTAGCACCAAATGCAATGTCTTCTCAATTAACCAGATATAAAACACAAACATTTCTTTTTCTTTTATCAGAATGGATAAGACAGTGTGCCTGACGGGATTTAGCTTAAAAGTATTATTTCACTTCCTTACATTAATTAATTAATTAAATGAGCATGGAAAGGTGTGAAAGGTGATTCTTCTGACAAAAGGAAGATTTTTCTAACAAAATCGTTTGCTTTATAACAAACAAAAAAACATAACTAGAAGAGTTCAATAGATATTAACATCGTAAAAGGTATCCATTGCCAGCAGAGTTCATTCAGAATATTAAGACTGAGTCCTGGCTATCCCTTGTAAAATGATGAACAACACTCCCAGGAACTTCCCCTTTACTCACTCCTATATTGTAAGAGATTCTCATTCCATTTGAGTTAGTTCTTAGTAACCTAGACAGACACACAAAAAATAATGTGTCTTCTAAGATGCTCTTAGATCCTTGAATACAAAAAAAAAATAGAATAGCATCGAGAAATTGGTCATCTGAAATATTCAAAGAGAACCCACATAAAACAGGTAACTTCATTTGATGGTTGGAAAGTTAATTCTGTGGAAGAAAACAAGATACTCTTAATTAACTCTAAGGATAAAAAATGTTCTATATTCTTGAATGCATGAAACATAAGATAAAAGACCTTTTATAAGACCTTTTGTTGAGTCATAGATGGTACATTTATTTCGAATGTGATCTCCCAGGGGTATCAGTTGTTATCTCCACAGTGAATTCAGCTGTAATTCAATACTTTATTGGATGTAACACCTTGGAGAGGTTATTTTGCTTAGCTACAGTTCCTTATCTATAAAATGGAGACATCATTCCAACGTATGTATTAGAATTATCTTGAGGATGGAAAGAGATAACACATGTAAAATACATAACCCAGTGCCACCACCATCGCCACCAAAATGACTCAAAGATTATGTCAGGATTGAGAAGAAATTAGCACACCAATCTAGCAATCATACTTTATTATTTTATGTTCATCTTCATCATGCTCCAAAGTTTGATTCCCTGGAAAAATGGATGTTAATTTTTCTGTCTTCTGTTTATTTCTCTCTTGGTTTTCAACATCAGTACTAACACCAGTGCTAAAACTGAACGGTCACTTCCATAGTTCTGAAAAGATAAATTACTTGTGTGATAATTTTAGCATTTGGTGCCTAAGGATCTGTGATTTTCATCTTTGTGGTAGAAAAGAACCAATGCTAGTCATAGAAACCAATGTTCCTAGATAGCTCTTAGAGAATCGGACTAATTTGGAAGCAATAATAGAATGTTAACAACAAAAAGCATTAAGTTTAGGAAGGAATAAAAGTGAAGGCAACAATTCAAGGAAGATCCAATAAAGAATTTCAGTTACTGTTGGAATATATTTTTAAAATAAAGGCCCCAGGGTACTTGGATTAATCTATCATTTATCTCACCTATGAGGTGGATCTGTAAATGACTTAATTGATCCACAGCTGTGTTCAGTATCTTATGCAATCGTGGATCAGGCAGAAATAAGATGTGTGGGCAAAGGGGCATTAATGGAAAGACTGAGCTAGAATCAGCTTCTCAGATTCTTTGCTAGTGTGTCCTGACAGCTTCCACTGTTTGGTTTTAAACTTGAAGGACATTTTTTTTTCTCATGTGATTATTACCATGGGATGTCTCTTAAGGATGGAACACTTCCTTTTTCTTTTTATTGGTACAAAAAAGAGATTTCTGCCAACTTACACCATCAAATCACTTTCTAGTCACTGGTGTGCAAGGTTTAATTGTACAGTGGCTACTTACAATTAGCAGAGATGCATGTTCCATGGAATCCAAAATGCTTTCCAAATACTGTCTAATGGTTCCTTCAAGACTGGAAAAGACACATTGGCATGCTGAACTGTTCATGAGGAAAAAGTGTGTCTTACTAAAGTAGTTTTGGCAACGTGCAATTGCGATAAATCCTTGAGAACACTACCACCTCACTCATGTATATGTTTGTTGCTTCCCAAAGTATCACGCTGGCATGCAATTTACATGTAGCAGTTGAAAATATTACTGAAGTAAATTATGTCTGTTTCAAAAACGACCTCTGTTTTAGTCCTAGAATCATAACACTAAAAATCAACCAGTTGAGAGATTTAATTACTTAACTTTTTATTCAGGCCAAACTTTTGCTAGGAAGCATTTACTGCTTTTCTAATTAAAAAAGCCCAAGAAGATAAAACAAGATTTCCATTTGTTGAACTTTCAAAGCTGAACTTTCCCTCCTTCCCAAAACAAGTTTCTTTATATTAATCACTGGACTTCTAAATCACTACCCTTGCTTATGAGAGGATTGGAGTATGACTCAAAGATTGACTAGACCGTTGCTCCTCTTACTGCACATCTGAGTTGGGTTGTCCAGGGTGAACTTTCATGTGTAACAACTGGCGGAGAAATAGTATTGGTATCACTTCTCTTCTTTTTTGTTAGTTAGCAGAGATAACCTTTATCTCCTGAACTCCTTGACTTAAAATACGTTGGTTTGAGGAAAGAGAGAAGGGTATGTGTAAAATGAGTGCAAGCTACATATTTTTTATCTGAGCATCATCTTAAAGTGTAGCAAGAGGACAACAATGTTCCTCCGTTCAGGAGTGGGGTTGTAATTTGGGCAAACAGCCTGATAGCAATTTTATTAATGAAGGTGACACTTTAAGAACAGAGTTGAGAAGGTAGGAAAACAAGGTACGCTGCAGATAAAATGAACAGGGATCAAGAAAGGCAAAGAGTAAGAGAAAAAGGAGCCCACGCTGGTTTGGCTCAGTAGATAGAGCATTGACCTTTTGACAAGGGTCCTGGGTTTGATTCTGGTCAAGGACACATATCTTGATGGCAGGATCAATTCCTGCCCCTGGTCAGATGTGTGCAGAAGGCAATCAATTGAAGTGTCTCTCTCATATCAATGTTTCTCTCTCTCTCTCTCTGTATCTCCTCCTCCCTTCCACTCTCTCTAAAAATTAGTGGGAAAACATCCAAATATCCTCAGGTGAGGATTAACAAAGAGAGGAGAGGGGGTAGATGAGAAGAGGGAGAAATAATAAAGAAAAGAACAGAGAAGACAAAAAGGAAAGGAAAGGAAAGGAAAGGAAAGGAAAGGAAAGGAAAGGAAAGGAAAGGAAAGGAAAGGAAAGGAAAGGAAAGAGCAAGAGGAGAAAAATATCTGGACAATATGTAAGAAAATTTTAGCTATTTTGAAAAGGTGGCCAGTGCTAATTTCCTGGCTGCAGAGTTAACCACGCTCCTGCTGCATAGTGTGCCTTGTGTAAGAGAGTTGAGTGATTAAAATAAAGAGCCTTAGTTACAAGTCTGAGCAGGTATAATAAACACATAAACCAAAAAGAGTCATGTTACTGAGATAAGGGAGACTAAAAGATTAACAGAAAGAATAAATATCTTGAGAACATAAAGAATTAGCAACATTTGGGGGGCTGACATGGCACTCTCTCAAGATATTAAGCAGAAGCATCCAGCTAATTTAACTCAAATAGAGTATAAAAGGGCACTAGCTGATGTGTGATTATATAATTTTAAAAATAAATATATGTCCTGTGTAAAAATCACTAACTTAAGCATTTGAAGAGCTATACTCATAGATCCAGCTATAATCTAGCTGTCCAAAATGAGACTCATATGTGGTAGATAAGCTTCTAGTCTTATTAACCCATTTTATCTAAAGAGTTGGATCATGAATTAAATATATATAATGTGTAAAAGTCAGGACTTTTAAAGTGCAAGTGACTGCAATAAACATATACTAGCAGATATATCAAAACAAACGCATTGGCCATTTTATCTAGTAAATTTAAGAGCTGTAAGATTCAATAGCTCAAATAATGTCACCATGTTACTTATTCATTTATCTGTCATCTCTAGGCAATGCTTTTCAGTCTGTTGCCTTCATGCCAAGGCAGACCCTCCCTGTTGTGGTATGGATGCCCACCTGTGGCTCTCCCAATGAGAAAATAATTTTATTCTTGAAAACAGTGGTTCTCAACCTTTTTTTTAATGCTGTGAGCTTTTAATACAGTTCCTCATGTTGTGGTGACCCCCAATCATAAAATTATTTTCGTTGCTACTTCATAACTGTAATTTTGCTACTGTTAATGAATCATAATGTAAATATCTGTTTTCCAATGGTCTTAGGTGACCTTGCTAGCAGTTTTCAACCTGTGGGTCATGAGCCTAAGACCATCAGAAAACACAGATATTTACATTATGACTCATAACAGTAGCAAAATTACAGTTATGAAGTAGCAACGAAAATAATTTTATGGTTGGGGGTCACCACAACATGAGGAGCTGTATTAAAAGGTCACAGTATTAAAAAAGGTTGAGAATCGCTGCTTGAAAACATCAGCAAAAACACCAATGTCTCAGTTTGGGCCATGTGTCCATTCTTAATCCAATCAGTGTTTGGAAGTAAGACTCCAAAGAGTATTTGGAAAAGCATATAGAGTCAGGAATGCTAGTATAAAGTCCTTTTAAATTAATGCAGCCTAGTTTATTTATTGTTATGCAAACATGAATTTTATAGTAACTCCGTCTAGTCTAATATCTAGAAAGAGGCCTAAACTCAGATATCATAAGAGTTTTAAACTTTATCTGTTTTGAAATTTGTTTCATTCAAATAGATTTGGTCAGCTCCTCTTTTATTATTGATAGTTTTCCTAATTAATCTATTTTTGGAAAAGTATTAATAATGAATAAGGAAAATTCAAGTCTTTTTCAAACTATCAATAGCATATACTAATTCCCTGTTTTTACATTTGTATTTCTAGCATATTTCTGTTATCTTTATATTATCTCCTTTCATAGCACAGATGGAATCTTTCATGGACATGTGTACAAAATGTTATTACCAAATGAGATTCCATAGTTTTTAGTATTTTACAGAGATAATATTTTAAATTTAATATAACCATAAAACTGCTTACATATGCTTTATAACTAATTATTTTACTCTATTATCATCATAATCCACAACTAATACTTGGATCCTCTTAGTTAAAATTATTAAAACAAGTAAATAGCAAAGAGGTCATTTTATTATTATAGGAGTATAATTTTTAAAGTTATTTTTCCCCTTTAATGTGGAGAATACTAACATTTATAAAACATAAGGGGAAAATGAATTACACTAAAATACAACAAATCAAAGTTTACAATATGCATGTAATGAACATACTAAAACATATATATGTATATATATATGTGTGTGTGTGTGTGTATATATATACACACACACATATATATACTAGAGGCCCAGTGCCTGAAATTTGTGCATGGGGGGTGGCGGGGTGGTTGATGTCCTTCAGCCCAGCCTGCTCCCTCTCCAATCTGGGACCCCTTGAGGGATGTCTAACTGCCCATTTAGGCCCCATCCAGGTGGGAGGCCTAAACGGGCAGTTAGACATCCTTCTCATAATCTAGGACTGCTGGCTCCTAACTACTCACCTGCCTGCTTTCCTGATTGCCCCTAACCAATTCTGCCTGTTGGCCTGATAACCCCCTAACCACTCCCCTCCCAGCCTGATTAATGCCTAACTGCTCCCGTGACAGCTTGGTTACTCCTAACTGCCCTCCCCTGCAGGCCTGGGTCTCCCCCTTCAGCCCAGCCTTCTCCCTCTTCAATCTGGGACCCCTTGAGAACTGTCCGACTGCCTGTTTAGGCCCAATGCATGTAGGATCGGTCCTAAATGGGAAGTCAGACTTCCCTCTCACAATCCAGGACTCTTGGTTCCCAACTGCTCACCTTCCTGCCTTCTTGATTGCCCCTAACTGCTTCTGCCTGCCAGGCTGATCACCCACTAACCACTCCCCTACCAGCCTGATTGATGCCTAACTGCTCCCCAGCCAGCTGGTGGGCCTAACTGCCCTCCCTTCTGCCCTTGCCTGAAGACTTGGTCACCCCCAACTGCTCTTCCTTGCAGGCCTGGTCCCTGCCAACTGCCCTCTCCTGCTGGCCATCTTGTGGTGACCATCTTGAGTCCACCTGAAGGCAAGATCGTTTTGACCACATGGAAGTCATCTTGTGTGTTGGAGTGATGGTCAATCTGCATATTACTCTTTCAATAGATAGATTATATATTTAAGTGACTGTTACAACCAAACAACCAGGATGACAACTGATCAACCAGTCACAATGATGCACACTGACCACCAGGGGCCAGATGCTCAATGCAGGAGTGAACCCCTGGTGGTTAGTGTGCTCCCACAGCCAAGCTCTCATGTCCCTCCACCCAGCTGACCAACCTCCCAGAGTCCCTCTCCCTGGCCCCCGATGATAGGCCTCCATCACTGGTCAGGGTGACATACCCCACCTGTGCACAAATTTGTGCACTGGGCCTCTAATGTACATGTAATAGGATGAGACTAGAAAGGTAAAAAGGGGTGAATTGTATTCAGCTATTCATAATGAGTATATGAGTGCTTTAATAATTTATATAGATTTATCTGTAAATATAAAAATCTTCCATCATTTAAATAATTGTATGCTAGTTCAAAGAACTAACTTTGCAAAAAATATAGACACTTAGGAAAAGCAAAAACAAAACAAAACAAAACAATGCATTAATACAATGTTAGGCTATGCCATGTTGTTTTCAATATTTATTTCCAATGTGAGTTTGTTTCCCACTTACACAATTTTAGGCCAGAAATGCATTGAAAGTCATTGTGTACTTTATAATATATTTACATTATAGATATATAGAAAAATTGTCCTTGAAATTATTTGCTATATATGTTTTCAGGTAAATAGGATAGTTTCTAGCAGTCAGAGCTATTCAACAATTGGAAATAGTGAATTCCTTGTTGTGACATTTTGTGTGACAAAGCTGAATAGCTCAGATATCATAGAGAGAATCCCAGATTGTAAATTGGGAGGCGGGCATACTAGATGAGATCGATAGATTTCAAACCTCCTGATTCTCAGATGCTATTAATTCTTAATCAATAATCTGAAGATATTTTTTCAATTGTTAAGAATGGATGCTTATCAAAATTGCTTAAAGCAAATGATAAATAATTCATGAAATTATAGTGGGAAATCATGTTTTTAAAATGAAATTCAAATTTACATGCAGACTTTCTGGAATGATATCGATATTTTAATTGACACGTTAGTTTTTTGTTGTTGTTTTGTTTTTCATGTTTGGGCAAGAGGCACAATGTTCTAATACATCATCCATTCAGACCTCTAGCCTGTCAGGCAGCTATTTTGTTCATTCATCCATAAAAATACCTTCAGTAGCAAATATGGGCCAGGTGTTTTGCCATTCTCATTCTAGTGGGAAAGCCAGACCAAACCAAGTCACCAAATAAATTAATTAAAATGGGTAAGGAATAGATACTATGCATAAGGTCTTTCTGAAGGGCTTACATTTATCTTGGATCTTGAAGCTTGAGGTGGTCACTTTGTGACGAGATGGGCAAGGAAAATTTCAGAGGAACAAGCATTGACAAAAGCCTTAGAGGCAGCAAAGATCTGGCTGAATCAAAACATAAAAAAAGCCTTTATGGTTGAAATCAGAGAGGAGAATGGCCTGAGATATAAACATAGATGAGGCAGGTGCCAGAATATGCACATATGGAGTCTGGAATTCCTTTTAAATGCAATGAGAAACCATTATGTAGTTTATGGGTGGGAGAAATGTGATTTGAATATTTTTAAAAAGACTTCAAGGGCATGTGAGTATGGAATTTACAGAAAGTGAAGAAGAGTAGAAGCAAGAAGAGCAGATAGAGAAAATAAATGTATTTCAGATATAATTTCAGCTGAAATTGATAGGATATGCTGATAAATGTAAGAGCTGTATTTTAGGCAATATTGAAACCTTAAACCAGTTTTGGAATTCTACTTAATAATAAGGACAGCACCCTCCCTTCAATGATAGCAGCCCAAATATCTCTTATTGTTTATTAACAATAAATTTCCTACTAATAAGGGCCAAGAAGACTTACATCATTCTTCCCAAATAAAAAGTAATATTGTGTTCATCCTAAACAATATATATATATACATATACATATAAATACATATATATACATACATATATATATATATACTTATAAATACTGTATATGAAGTAATTATTGTGTTAATTAACTATATGGTAGGACTCCTTTCTCATACATATATCAAATCATGCGCACTTTCAATACCTTACAGTTTTGTTAAGTATACCTCAATAAGCTGAAAAAAAGGTAATATGCTGTATTAAATGAATTGATACAGGTTTCACTAATTCCCTTCAATATTTTGTAACCATTCTAGGTACTGACTACTAAATTGTTTGGCAAATCAATTAACAATAAAAGTAAAGTAGTGGCCCAGCAGGTATGGTTTAGTGGTTGAGCATCAACCTATGAACCAGGAGGTCATAGTTCAAATCCCAGTCAGGGTACATGCCTTGGTTGCAGGTTTGATTCCCAGTGGGGGGTGTGCAGGAGGAAGCCAATCTATGATTCTCTCTCATTATTGATATTTCTATCTTTCTCTCCCTGTCCCTTCCACTCTGAAATCCACAAAAATATACTTTAATAAAATAAAGTAATGATCTACATCTGAGTAGCAGTTTAACCACAATGTTTTATTATTAATTTTCTTTCGGGTATTACAGATGTGTACAAAAAATATTATGAACTCCATTTTACAGAGAAAGAAACTGGGGGACACAAAGTTCAGTTGACTTCCCTAAGATTACAAAACTGAAAAAGCAATAGCCCTGGCGTGCAAACCCAGGTCTCTGACTTTTAAATGTGGACTCATTCTGACAGAAAAAGACTGTCCCCTTTAATGCAGATTGGATCTGTCATGCTTTACCTCGTGCTTAAATATGAATTTGTATAGAGTGACTGCATTCAAATTTTGCTTCTAATATTCAGCTTGTAAGAATAGTCACAAGAAAGAAGGGAATTTAGCCTCTTTAGTCAAAGCTTGGCCTTTCTGCTTAGACTGCAAATTAGAACTGATTGTGATAGAGGTTTCCATGGTGTAGGCACTAGTCTCTCACGACCTGAGCTTACACCATCAACATTTAAAGCTGAAAGCCATTACACATCAGTAACTTAGGTCACTGCCGTCGTCATTAAGAATTGATGTATCACTTTATATTTGGGAAGAGGTCAATGAAATGTAGACAGATTGGAGTAGTGCTTAAATGGACAAATCTGTTCTGGCATCTTAGCATCACAGTAGCCTCATAGTGGAGTTTGTCTTTTTGATTTGTGACAGAATATAGAATTTATAACATAGTTCACAGTTTAAAACATAAAGAACATTTACTCATAGTGAACCAAGAAAAACACTTTGTTTATTTTGAAATTAACAGCTTCAACATTAACTATTCTAGGGCATCGGTACAGTTATAACAGATCCAATTTACCCCTAGGTCCACAGGTAATAAGGGGAAAAATAGAACACTACTGACACATAGTAAGCTTACTTCTTATTGAAACAATTTAGAATACTTGATGGTTGTATGCTTTGAAGTCAAGGTACACATGGGTTTCTATTTTTGTCTGCTCCATAATAATTCTATGACTTTTGCCAAAATCGGTTTGGCTCAGTGGACAGAGTGTCGGCCTGCAGACTGAAAGGTCCCAGGTTCGATTCCGGTCAAGGGCATGTATCTTGGTTGCAGGCACTTTCCCTGTAGGGGGTGTGCAGGAGGTGGCTGATCGATGTCTCTTTCTCATCAATGTTTCTAACTCTATATCCCTCTCCCTTCCTCTCTGTAAAAAATCAATAAAATATATTTAAAAAAATAATAATTCTATGACTTTAGATATGTCACTTAACTTTTAGGCACCTTTGTTTTATCAACATTTTTGGAGGGATTAAAGGGAAGATTCATAGGTATTACTCATTATTTCTGGCCACCCAGCCTCTGACCTAACTCCCATTAATTGAATGGGAGTTATTCCATATATCCTACTTACTTTTCTATCCTCCTTTGTGAATATGATGCCAGTACCTTACATGCAATGTGCCAATCACCAAAGTCACCATAGAGTGTGATTATACAGTGACTAATGCGAAGAAGTGGTGAGTCCTGCAGAAGTGGCAGCAGCCACAGCTGCTTTCACAGGAGCAGAGGTTGGCAGCATTGGCAGCAGCATCCTAATACCCATAGTGTTGCAGAATACATGTGGGCATTTGGAATGGAGAAGGAAGTGGCATCACTGCTGAACAAGTTCTGCTGCATGATTTAGGATTTCCCTCTTGGTTATTTGCCCTTTCCAGTGATTCTTTGGGCTTTCCAAAACTTTACAAATAGTTTTCTCTTCTAGGTAAATCATATTGTGTTGCTCGTACAAGTACAAATGAAACTTGACTTACGATTTTTAAAAATAGTGGGCACCCGCCAATTTTAGGTAGCAGGTTTGGAGTTTATGAAGAACTTTATATATATATAATTTACCTTAGCCAGGAGAGTAATACAATGACAATTCAGAGTTTACAGTTAGAGAAGTGTCTATTCAGGTTCTTTGTCAATTTCTCTTCTTTCTTTCTGTAATTATCTATAGAACACAACACTTCCTGCAATTTATTGGTTATTTTAGCTTTATAAATAACGCTCATTGGTTTCCTGACCATATTCTTGGTTACTTGAATAAATACATATCAGTCCAAATATGACTTCTCAGTCCTTAATCTTCTCTACTCTGATGATTGTGATTTATCATAACCACAATTATATACTCCCAGTGTTAGATGTTAAATTCTATTACCAGCAACTGAAACTTACCCCAGGATTTCAATAGTAATACTTCCTGTTGGACAATCTCTTATTTTTTCCCAGCTCGTACTCTCTAGAACCCCAACCCAACAATTTTTCTTCATGACTGAGACCTATAATCCTTTCCTCTGATAAATGTTCATTGTACCCTACCATTTCATGTCTCATTAGTTGTCCTTTGATTATAGTCCACACCCATTATTAAAATGATGTTCATGCTCATTCTCCAGTAATCTACTCAAGTCTCATGGCTTTCATGCTGTCTATATACTGATGACTCCCCAAAGTATATCTTTATTCCAGGCAAAGAACATGAGCTCCAGATTTATTTTTCCAACTATTTTATTTATAATTCTCCACCTGGATTTCAAATAGCTTAACATATGCCAATTAGAATTTCTAATTTTCTTCTTCAAAAGTGATCCTCCTTTAATCTTCTCTAACTCTGTGAACAGCAATCTTCACCTTCAGTTTCTCAGGTAAATATCTTGATCACATCAAACTTATCAGCAAATCCTGTTGATTCTGATTTCAAATATGCAATTCTATGAATTATCTCTAACATTGTGACTAATAATCTCAAGATTATTGCAATAGCCTTCTAACTTAAGATTCAGCAAACTTTGCCTGCAGGCCAAATTATTTTTTCATATCATTTGCACATTTTTGTATGGGTGTTGATCTTTACTCATTAATATGTTGGCAATAACTAAATATTGTGTGTACTAATCATTTTTCTATCGTATATTTTGCAACTATTATCTGCTAAATTTTAGTTTACTTTTTAAGATTATCTCTGGTGTAATTGATATATATATTTTCAATTAAAAAAAAAGTCTAGATAACTAAATTTTAAGTTCCCTGAGGGTATGGACCTTGGTTAATCCAACTTTAATATCCTACTGTACCTAATACAGCATAGATGCTCAATCATCATTTTTGATTGATTGATTTAAAATATTGCATTTCACTTGAGTTTCAATACACAGTGCTCAGGTAGCAAAGCAATAATATTCTGTAGTCTACACTAGCACTGACCTGTACCCTATCAACAGTCAGAAATGAGCTTTGGAGGATAAGCTGGTTTCTCATGTTCCACTGTGTCAGAACTCAGGTACACAGGGCAAGATGTAGGAAGCAGCATATAAATGCACAGAGGATTCCAGACAGAATCTTAAAGTAGTAAATGCACTTTCAAAAATGAAAAGGTTTACTTCAAGGTCCCGGTTTCTTACACTGTTAGAAATATTATTCAGGAAAAGTCTTTTAAAGAAGCTCTGTTCACATAGTATGAAATTTTATACACACAGGGCAGTCAGGCTACCAGGGACTAGTTTTGTATTCTATAATTCATTTGCCACCTTCAACTGTTAGCTTGTATGTATGTTTATGTAAGACTATATTTTACATTTATTACCAGAACAAATAATATATATGCAGCAGCAAAAGAAAGTATTCCTACTGCCCCTGAAATAAAACCTTTCACTACAAATTTGAAGAATAAGAGAGATGACTGCCTAACCAATGCATTTCTTTCTCTCTCTCTCTTTCTCAAAAGAAATAACTATCTTGGAAGTTCACTAAGTTCATAAACCTGTAAATGAGTTTTACAGATACAAGAAGAGTCAGGAGTGACAACATCCGAGCAAAAGAAATTTGAGGGAAGAGGAGAGGGAGAAAATGTACAATGCTCCAAACTCTATGTATTTATTAACATGAGCCTCACACTTGATTTTTATATCTCAGCTTCAACTGGTACTTTATCTGTGTGCCTGATTAGAAAAAAAGTTAATGATTTTGAATATTATTAAATATAGTGGAAAGCTACCATCTCGTGGAAAAAATATATATATATAACCTAAAAGACTATTCTGGGAGTAACGCAGAGAAAGAGAAACAGAGGTACATATAGAGACACATTAGAGTCGCTGACTTCTGAAATGACACTTAGGAGAAAGCAATAACCTGATCCTAGTTGACCTAGGTACTCAGAATATTATTGCCAGTTATTTACTGCACTATGGAATATGATCTGGTGTTCCTAAATATCTGTGACTTTAAAAATCACCCGGAGAGCTTGTTATAAAGTCGTGATTCCCCAGATCTATCCTCCACCACTGAACCTCCACCCCACTTGAATGCTTCAGGATGGCACATGAACATCATTCATTCATTCATTCAAAAATTTGCTAAGTTATATGTGTAGAAAGATAGATGATGATGATAGATAGATGGATAGATAGATAGATAGATGATAGATTCACTAATTTTGTTGGGTGTAAAGAGATCTCTGTCCCTCTCTCTGCCTCCATAGCTTTATCTTAACAAAAGGAAAGAGTACTAATCACATTGAATGGGGTTCCAGGTCTTCTATTAAAAGGCAGAATCTGAAGTTCTTTCAGTAGATATCACCAATTTACTGCATTTTCTATGCCTTTAATAGAGATTACTTTTATCCCTTCTATTACTTATTTTTTATAATAAAATAGTGATGAGGTTTACACTTACAGAAATGTCTCAAACAATTTCTCATGAGTTAATTTACAGCTTTCTCAAGCTTCAACCCTGACTCCATCTGTAAAACAAGAGAAAACAACACTTATCTACCATGCAGTTATTATAAAGAGTACAGATAATTGATGTAGATATATGATTTCATTTGTAAATAGTATAAAGTAGTATTTGTATATATTGACTGAGATGCCAATTTTGTGAGATTCAGCATCAGTTATCAGAATAATCTGAAGTAAAAGACTTCATTTTACTGAAAAGTATGAAGGAAGAAACTAGCTACATATTTAAAAAGTAACTTTTTAAGATTTAACAAAGAAAACTCACCTATCTTCTTAGCTATGTAACTTTGATGTAGTTATTTAAAATCATTAGGACTCATTTTTTTATATTTAAAACAACTACAGTAATTATTTCTACTAACTTTAATTACTATAAAGATTAAATGTCTTCACTTACATTAAACAAATACTATAGTTACTGGCATATTTTAAGTGCTATGAGAAAATTAGCTCTTTGGAATCACCATTTGGTCAAAAATATATAATTCATATCCCGATATAAACTTCTTGAATCTCCTAATAACTCCCACAATTATCATTTCATTATTTAATTTATACATATACAATTTATTTTAAAATATGTATTTTAATTATTACAAAAATAACAGAAAGTTGAGTGTTTTCTCTCAAACCCATAATTCTTAATTTAAAAAACAGCATAGTAAAATAAATATTCATACCTGGTATAAATAAATTAAATGTGTCATGTAATGAAACTGTACACTATTAAAATATATTTACCCATTCTTTATTGGTTTTTCTATAAAATGATGATACTGAACAATGGTTAGAAACAATTTGACATGGAATTAAAATAAATTTTTACACCTAAGTCTAAGAATCAAAAACCAGTCCCAGAAATTTTAATTGATGGTTAAGTTCTACAAATGTACAAATATCTAGACTTCATTTTGTGTTATATATTTCAAAACTTTACTTAAAATATTTTATTTATATCTTTGCTCCTCTATGTAATAACTCTGACAAAAGACATTTTGGAAGGTTGAATTTTATAGAATACTACAAGACCAGTGCATGAAATTCCTGCACTTAGGGAGGATCCCTCAGCCTGGCTTGTGCCCTCTCACAGTCCGGGAGCTCTCAGGGAATATCTTACTGCCGGCTAAGGCCTGCTCCCCAGGTCTAAGCTGGCAGTCGGACATCCTTAGTGCTGCTGCTGCTGTACTCACCAGTTATGAGCCTGATTTCTGGCTGAGCGGTACTCCCCCTGTGGGAGCACACTGACCACCAGGGGGAAGCGCCTGTGTTGAGTGTTTACCCTCTGGTGGTCAGTGTGCATCATAGTGACCAGTCATTCCACCGTTTGGTCAATCTGCATATTAGACTTTTATTCTATAAGATGAGAAACAAAATGACACTATAAACAAACCATTAGGCTTTCCATTAGTTCCACTGTAAAAAAAAAAAATCCAGTATTTCACCTAATATCAAAACCCAAGAGAAGGATTTTGCCTTTTGGACAGAGTTAAATAATGAGTCAAAGTAGACCAACTATCAAGCTTCAACAGCTAGAAAAGACTGGATAACATTGCTGAACTTATTTTGAAAGACACTCAAGAGCCTTTGACGAAACACAATGGGGTTGCTGGATCATATAATTTAATAATGTTTTGAGGAACTTCCACACTGTTTTCCATAGTGGTTATATGATTTTATAATCCCAGCAACAGTGCACACTTGTTTAATTTCTCCCCATCCTTGCCAACACTTGTTTGTTTGTTTTTTCTGAATTTCCAACCCACCCCCTATTTTAGTTTTTGTTTTTATTTTTAATAGTAGTCACCCCTTTGGGCTATCTCTTTCATTCTTGAAAGATTTTACTGGGTACAGAATTCTAAGTTGGCATTTACTTTCATAGTTTATACTCTTAGAACAGTCTTATTCTACCCTCTTTAATCTTATACGGTTTCTGAAATGTTTTCTATAATTACTATACTTGTTCCTTACAACTTGGGTGTTTTTCCCTCTCTGGGATAGTTTCAACATTTTCTGTTTGCCTTTTTTGTTTGCTTCCTGAACATGATATTACTACTTTTATATTCTTTTATAAAAATATATATTTTATAGTATTCATTAAACTTCCTGGATGTGTAGTTTTGTATCTGTTACTAATTTTGGAAATTTCTCAGTAATTACTGCAAATATTTATTCTGCTCCTTTATCTCTAGTATTTCCATTCCATTCACACCTTTTGCAATCATATCACAGTTCTTAGATATCCTGTTTCATTTTGCTTACTCTTTTTCCTCTTTTAAGGAACTTACAGTGACATATCTTCAAGTTCATTTATTCTTTCCTTGGTTATTTCTAATTATTGACAAGCCCATCAGAGGTGATCTCAATTTATTTATATTTTTCCCAGCATATCTTTCTGCTGATATCCTCCATCTGCTTGTGCACATTGTCTACATATTACAACAATCCCTTAACATATTAGTCATTGTTATTTTAAGTTGATATCTGGTAATTCCAAAATATGTGTCATATGTGAATCTGGTCTTGATTATTTGTGTTGTCTCTTCATATTGTACTTTTAGGATTCTTGGTGATTTTGTTGTTGTTGTTGCAAGCTGGTGATGACATTATGTATGTGGTAACAGGAATATTAAAGTTTTCCTACCAGTTTCTGGCTTCGATATATCTATTCCAGGTAAGCTGATCTTGGCTATAATTCTCAGTCTTCATCTGACTCTCTAAGTGTCCAGATAGTAGTTTGTCTTTGACCTCAATTTTCTGATAGTTCTAATAAAAGTCATTGATTTTCAGCTTGTTAAACATTTTTCTTATTGTTAAATTTAAAAATGATGACTTTGGACCTTAGAAAATGTAGCTTAGTAAATTGAGAATCATCTCATTCATGGAAAAGTCACCAGTTAGATTCCTGGTCAGGTCACATGTACAGATTGCCACATTAGTCCCCAGTCAGGATACATACAGGAGGCAACCAATCAATGTTTCTCTCCCATGTTGATACTTTTCTCTCTCTCTTTTTCTCTGCCTTTTTTTCTGTCTCTAAAATCAATAACATAGACTGATGATCAAGATCAGATCCAGAGAATGAGAAACATTGATCAAAACATCAAACATCGGGGAAGGTTGGGGTTGGTGGGAATAAGGGGGAGAGATCAACAGAGGGACTTTTGTATATGCATATGAGCATAATCATTGGGCACAGACAACAACGGGGAGGGTGGGGCATACAAGGGAATCCATACAGTGGTCACCATAACCTTAAGAGAAATTGTTTCATGAGACAAAGATTTTTAAATGAAACTGTAACATGAAAATCATTTTGGAAAGAAATAAAGAGAAGTTTCCTTTATATGTCGTAAGGATTGTAATTAAAAGTCAATATATTTGGCCTCTTGAGCTGAGGCAAGTAATCTGTCTTTTTACTTCCCTGAAAAAGTTTATATAAAGTTACAAAAAGAAATTGACAGCCCATTTGAAATCAAATTGCCATGGTCTAGAGCAAAGAATATCTTTGCATAATATTATTCTACAATGTCATTTAATTTTTGATATTTTACAACAGCATATTGTACAAATATCCCAAATGAACTTACAAACTAATTCTTTGAATGTTTAGCTGCAATTTTTAAAAAAGTACATGAGAGAATTTAATCCCTTTCAGAAGGAATTGAGGCACTGGGAAGGCACTTGAGCACTCTACACTGGGCCCTCTTTCCTCTTTTGCCAAGAGAGACCCTCTTCTTACAACCCAATGGCCCACAGCTGTAGCCTGAGCTCTCTATTCACACTGAGGTTAAAGCCTCGAGGTGGCTGATATAATGGATCTGTCTCTCGACAAATGTTGTGAGCTGGGCCCTCCCAGGAGAAGGCACCTGAGTTCCCTGAGATATGTGATCAGTGCCGGGCCTCCCTCCGCCAGCGGGCTAGGGGATCCTAAGGCAAGTGATGGTCATGGAAGCCATGGGGGCATAGGCTAGCATGGAGACAGAACTGAACCTCACAGCACCCTGCTTGGCCCCAGAGGATGACTGGTTAGCCAGAGACGGGTAAGATTCCTCAGGGAAGGAACTACCTAAGACAGGCAGAGTCACAAAGGGGCCATCAGGAGAGAACTTGGGGGTCAATAGAGGTAGAACACAGACCTCACCCCCTCACCAACCTTGCAGGGGTCTGAACCTTCACCCCTTCTGAGGGAGGTCTCCCTGCCCCCATGGCTACCTCGCTTTCCACGCTCAGCAAAGATCGGGACCCAGGTAACAGACAGAGACATGGCCTACTTCAGATCAGGACACAGGTAACAGACAGAAACATGCCGACAGCACCTACTCTATATCTAAATTCAGCCTAACACTAGGAATGCTCAGTGCCTACTCAAGAATGCAAATAAATCTCTCCATTAATATATACAGAGTAATCTAAGATTGTTGGTAGAGTATTAAATTTGACATAAAAGAGTTATTAAGCTTTCAGATTAATTTAAATTGGCGAATTGAAATAAGTGACACCCAAGAAAATTTAAGTGTACTGGACAAAAAGCTGTTTCTAAAATATTAATTAAAATTTCGGATCCAGCAGTACATCAGAAAGATCATACACCATGATCGAATAGGATTCATCCCAGGAATGCAGGGATGGTACAATATCTGCAAATCAATAAATGTGATACATCACATAAACAAATTGAGAGATAAAAATCACATAGTCATATTAATTGATTCAGAAAAAGCATATGACAAAATCTAACACCCTTTCTTGATAAAAACTCTCAGCAAAGTGGGAATAGAAGTATCATAAAAGCCATATATGATAAACCCACAGCTAAAATCATACTCAATGGGCAAAAACTAAAACCATTTCCCCTAAGAACAGGAACAAGACAGGGATGCCCACTCTCACCTCTCCTGTTCGACATAGTACTGGAAGTATTAGACATTGCAATTAGACAAGAAGAAGAAATAAAAGGCATCCAAATTGGAAGAGAAGAAGTAAAGCTGTCCTTATTTGCAGATGACATGATACTGTACATAAAAAACCCAAAGGACTCCATCCCAAAACTAATTGACTTAATAAATGAATTCGGTAATGTAGCAGGATACAAAATTAATGCCAAGAAATCTGTGGCATTTCTATACACTAATAGTTAAATTACTGAAATGTCCATACTACCCAAAGCAATCTATAGATTCAATGCACTACCCATTAAAATACCAACGACATATTTCACAGACCTAGAAAAAATTCTTCATAGATTCATTTGGAACAAAAAAAGACAATGAATAGCCACAACAATTCTGAGAAAGAAGAATAAAGTAGGTGGGATCTCAATACCAGATTTCAAGCTATATTACAAAGCAACTGTTCTCAAAACAGCCTGGTACTGGCACAAGAACAGATATATAGACCAATGGAATAGAATAGAGAACCCAGATATCTACCCAAACCACTATGCTCAATTAATATTTGACAAAGGAGGCATGAACATACAATGGAGTCAAGATAGCCTCTTCAATAAATGGTGTTGGGAAAATTGGACAGATATATGTAAAAAAATGAAACTGGACCACCAACATACACCAAATACAAAAATAAACTCAAAATGTATATAGGATTTAAACATTAGAAAGGAAACCATAAAAATACTAGAGGAATCCACAGGCAGCACAATCCCAGACATATGCTGAAAGAACTTCTTCACTGATACTGCTCCAAAGGCAATGGAAGCTAAAGAAAAAATAAACAAATGGGACTACATCAAAATAAAAAGCTTTTGCACAGCAAAAGAAACCATCAACAAAACAACAAGAAAGACCACTGTATGGGAGAACATATTTGCAAATGTTATCACTGATAAAGGTTTAATCTCCAACATCTACAGCTAACTTATACAACTTAATAAAAGGAAGATAAACGATCCAATAAAAAATGGGCAACGGACCTAAATAGAACCTTTTCAAAAGACAACAGAAGGAAGGCCAAGAGACACATGAAAACATGTTCAAAGACACTAATTATCCGAGAGATGCAAATCAAAACAACAATGCGATACCATCTTACACCTGTCAGAATGGCAATCATCAACAAATCAACAAATGACAAGTGTTGGAGAGGATGTGTAGAAAAAGGAACCCTTGTGCACTGTTGGTGGGAATACAGACTGGTGCAGCCACTGTGGAGAACAGTATGGAGTTTTCTTAAAAAACTAAACATGGATCTCCCATTTGACCCAGCATTCCCACTCTTAGGAATTTATCCTAAGAAATTACAAACACCAATCAGAAAGGATTTATGCACCCCTATGTTCATAGCAGCACAATTTACAATAGCTACAATTTGGAAACAGCCTAGGTGCCCATCAGCAGATGAGTGGATCAGAAAACTGTGGTACATCTACACAATGGAATTCTATATTGCAATTAAAAAGAAGGAATTCTTACCATTTGCAGCAACCTGGATGGAACTGGAGAACCTTATGCTTAGTGAAATAAGCCAGTCAATGAAGGAGAAGCACATGATCTCACTCATTTGTGGATAATAAAGAACATTGTAAACTGATGAACAAAAGGATAGAGACAGAGGCAGTAAAGCATCAAACAGACTGTGAAATTACAGCAGGAAGATTAAGGAGAGGTGGGGTAGATAAGAGATCAATCAAAGGACTTGTATGCATGCATATAAACATAACCAATGAACATAGACACTCGGTGGTTGGGATGCCTGGGAAGGAGGGGAGCCAATGGGGAGATATGTATACATGTAACACAATAAAATAAATAAATAAATAAATAAATAAATATATATATATATATATATATATATATATATAATTTCTATTGATAGCTCATCTCATGGAAAAATCGCGTAATATGCAATGAACATAAAACAGGCATATTTATGTGCAAAATACTAAAATTTAAAGTTATCAAGGTTGCATTAAAAATTTTACCAAATTCTCCATTAATCTTAAAAAAGGGGGGGTGAGAATAGGATAATATCATGTAAGGAAAAATATCTGGTAAGTAAATTACATCTAGAAAATTTTCACTTTAGGAAGTTAATTTACATTTGTAATACTAACAGCAAGACACCCATGAAAAACACACATACTGTTAAAATAATCCAAAGAAAAAGCGAGTAGCCAAAAATAAAAAGGACCCCAAGTCAATTTTATAGAAAAGATTCCTTTATTAACTACTAGTTGAGAATATGTTTATATACTTTCAGAAAACAACTCCAAAACCAAGTGGACTCCTACAACAGAGAGGAACTGACAGGTGTGCTCTAACCACGAAGACAAGAGGAGAAACAGTCCAGACATGGAAGACGTTGACGACGCCTTGCCATGCTAGCAGTCAGCAGCTGTGCATTGCTACAGGATGTCTAGGACCAAACCAGAGTGGGTCGGACCGGCATTGCCACCATTTGTCCACTATTCAGATACCATTGATGACGTGTACAAATAAGGAACTGTTTGACATTGAAACTGGGACTCAAAGCTATTGGACAAAATTGGGACTCAAACATTTTTTTTTTCTCTTGTGGGTTTATTTCTGGCCTACAGGGGCAAGATGTTTTTAAAGACAAGAATCGAGGGGTGGTGGGAAAGCAGATGCAGAGGCAAAGAAGCAATGAACAGACTGTCGTGCTACAGAGGGAAGGCAGGGGAGGTTGTAGGGTCGGGGGGCCTGTAGGAGATCAACCAAAAAGACTTGTATGCATGTGTGTAGGCATAGCCAGTGGATACAGGGCATGGCGGGGGGTGGGGGGTTTGGAAAGAAGGGTGAGGGCATGTACTTGGGGGTGGGGAGGGCAATAGGGAAAAATAAAAATAAAATAAATTAAAAATAAATAAATAAATAAACTGAAGACAGAAAAATATAAAATGAAAATAAAATCAATAAAACAAAAAAGTATTACTTTCACACTATTTAACTATTAGATCTGAAATGAGAAGTCAGAAGTGTTATTTCTATTACTGTTTTTATTCTTATGACGAAGAACTAATCTTTCTGCACATGCACTTTATAAACTTTTTATTTTAAAATATTCTAGAATATAAAAATAATATACCAAATAGTTGTATCTCTATTTTATCTGGATTATATAAAATAAACATGGAGTGCTGTGATCTATTCAATCAATTAGCATTTTCACTTCACTCTAATCAGGGAGAGTTATTAATTTCTGTTTGGTGTGTATCTTTTCTGATTTTCTTGTAAAGGTATACAATTGCACACACATACATTTTAAACAAAATTTAAATCATGTTTCATATAATGATCTCTTATTTTAAGATACTTAGCTCCATATACAGAAAAATTCAGAGGATTGAAAGTATTAAGATTAAGGTACACTTAATTGCATAATAACTCTAGAGCAGCTTTTCTTAGTTACTTTTATAATCAATATCATCAATAAAAGGTATTTATTGAGCATATACTGCATACTAGGCACTCTAGTAGATATAATGAGTTTGGCTGGAAGAAACAAAACTATACATATGTTAATATTATACTAGTAATTAAAGGGAGCATAGTAATAAAACTCAAATAATTAGCACAAATGCATAATTGTTCTAAGTTCACAGGAGGAAAAAAATCAGTATCTTACATAACAGAAATGTTTCACTTGGTTAGGATCTGGTGTAGGATGGTTTGGGAATAAGAGACATATGATGTGGGGAAGAAATTTTGAACCAAGTAAATAATAATTTAAAAAAAAACCTACACTAAGCACTGTGCTTATTCTGTTTGAGGAACTTCACATGTACTAATACATTTAATACTTAACAATCCTATGAGATAAATACTCGTTATTTCCATTATACCTCTGATGAGAATGAAACTTAGAGAAATAACTTGTCCATATTCATGTAGGCTTTAAGCAAAACAGTCTTTAGAACCAGTGTTTTTAACACTCTGCTAAATCCCACAGGTGTGTGTGTCACCATTTAGAGAGGAGGAAAAGTTAGAGCTACATTTTGCAAGCTTCTCAATGCCAAGCTAAGTATTTTGAAAATTTTTCTCTAAGCACTGAAGTGTCAATGAAGACTTAACTAGAGGAATAGCTTGTGCAAAAGAGTGTTTTAAGATAATCAATATAATAGCCATATATAGAATGAACTGAATTTTTAAAAGATAAAAAGGAGACTAATTATTTAGAAATCTGGTTCAATAGCTAAGTAGCAAAGGGGTGAATGCCTATTTCAGGGTAATAGGAAGAAATAACAAAATCAAAGGAAAAGCATTACAGTCCTATTCTTCCTTTAATTCTATCAGAAACACTATTATTACACCAAAAGGAAAAAAAATCCTCTCATCTATTCCTAGTCTTAGATCTCTAACACAAAAGTTCTTACCTCCAAGCCTATCTAAATTAAAGAAAATTTTTGTAATATGGGAAGATGGAGAAAATTCCAATTGCCATTCAGTGTAATTACCAATATTCAGTATTTCCTAAAATGTGTTTTATAATATAAAATTGTAAAATAGTATATATTTGAAAAGTTGAAAAATAAAGATATTTATGAGGGTCGAAGTAAATATGTTATTATACCATATATTATCTTTTGTGGAAGAACCATTCTCAAAGAGGTAAGCAGGAAAAATCTTTTTAACTGATGCAGCATGAATCAGGAGAAACTTATTAAAGAATAAGCACCTGAGAAAATGAAAGAATACAAAAATAAAAACAAGATCTGAAAAACAGGTATTTTCAGTCAGAGAGCAGAACATTCACTATAATAATAAGAAAGGCATCATAATGGAAAAAGGAGAGCACATAAACACCTCTAGTACACACACACCGATAATAATTGTTTTTAGAAACTAGGAGATGGGTTCCAATTTCCATAACTTAATAAAAAGACACTTTAGATGCAAAAGAGCCCTAGAAAAGATTAGAGACTGAATGACCTAAATAATGCTTTAGAATTGCCCTTTTTTTTGTCAAAATCTCATATTATTCAATGTAATCATATATACAAAAAGTAATTTAGCAACAAATTAATTTCTAGATGCCTGAATATAACAGAGAAGGACATGTGCAAATAAACTCAGCAGGTAGTTAATAGCTGGCTTCTCCCAAGAACTGATTGTCATCTTTACATCTGAAAAAAAAAATCAGAATACTGCCTTTGGGAATATTTCCAACGTACTTATGCTGCTGATTTACCCTACTAGTTAATGGACATCAATATCCTGGCACCAAAATAGAAAGTACTGGAAAGAGATTGAAATGAGCTCAAAGGACACATTTCACTTTAAGATAAATACCATGAAAATATAGTTGATTGCAGTTTCCTGGGCATAAATTGTCATGTGTACACACTTCATTAAAAGTGAGTTTAATATAAAAAAATATTCTTGGTACTCCATAAGTGTATTTATTCTCCCTAATTGCTATAGCAGCACAGCTTAGCTGATTAGTTAAATAATAACAACAATATTTAAGGAAACATGATGGTACCATAGAAATAGGGCCAAGAGCTATTGAGGGTGGCATAATGACCAAGATTGCCTTAGATAACATACATATTTTATTTTAAAATCTTTATATTCAAAATCTACTTTAAAGTTAAAAAAGATATTTTACCATTATCCTATTTTTTAAGGACTTATTATATGACCTCATTTTAAAATATAGAATGTTATGATGCTATCAATGAGTAGTTATCCTATATAATAAAAGCCTAAAATGTTAAGTGTCTGATCATCTGGTCGGCCATTCAACCATTCAAAGTGCAATATGCTAATGATATTCTAATCCCACTCAAGTGCTCAATATGATGTGCACTGACCACTACAGGGCAGATGCTCCAACTGGTATGTTAGCTTGCTGCTAGAGTCTGGTAGATCAGGACTGAGCAAGAGGGGCTGGACACACCCTGGAGCCCTTCTACGTTCCTCCCGACCTGGCCAACCTCTCATGTCTCTCCCCAGCCCCAATTGTGCACTAGTAGGGTCCCTCGGCCTGGCCTGCACCTAATCTGATGGAGATCTGGGTTTGACCCAATCCCATAGGCCAGGCCGAGGGACTCCACTGGTACATTAATTTGTTCATTGGGCCTCTAGTTAAGAAATATAATTATTTTATCTCACTTTTTGCTAAAACCCAACTGGCATTCTCCCCTGTTGTGTTTAATTATCTCATCTGGCTATCAAAACACTGGACCTGATTGTCACTCATCACATGTCATAAGAAATGTCCCACATCCATAATGAATATGGTTTCTAGTATTCTGAGAAGGATCTTGGAAAAGTTAGCTCTCTTGACTAAGACTTATCAATTATTTTGCTTGTACTTGACAAATTTAAGAAGCTTTTGGCTTCTACATTGTCATGCACTGACCAGCATTTCCAGGTTCCCAACTGAGCAGACTGTCAAATGTGATGAACTGGATGTTGCACAATATTCAATCACTGACTAGGACAAAGTAGCCCATAATCAAGTTATTTTCAATATGTTGGCTTTTGTATCCCAAACTGCCTAGCAGCTTGTGGTATACATGGTAAAGATGCTTTGACAGACATTGTCAAATTCAAATTCAATGAACATTGAGAGACCAGAATCTGTATGTAAGGCACTATGCTAGATCCTGACATTACTTATTTAATTCAATCCTTACAAAAATTTCTAAAAGTGTTACCATTATCTTCATTTTACAGTTGTAAAAACTGAAGCTTATAGACACAAAAATTGGAAGATTTTAAATCCCAATCCTATGGTCCTTGTACTTAAAGAGAAGCATGTGTGCACGCACGTGTCTGTACATGTGTATGTGTATGTATCATTATTGAACACTTTTGAGCAGACATTGTTTGATGAGTTATGTGTGAGTATGTGTGTGTTTATATTTGTGTGTGTTGCAAAATATTACCTAGTAATCAAAACAGAGATCTAATAACTGACCCAAAGTGACTAAGCTCTTGGATGGTAGAACCAGGAATCAAAATCGGGTTTGATTTTAGAGCCCTCTGCTCTAAAATTTGATCACACTGCCTGCAGACAGTATGCCTGTTTCCCTATTCAATGTTTATTTCACTTCCATTACTGGACCATAACTCTAAACCATCATGAAGTTACTTGAAACTTATAAAATGAAATGTGGGATAGTACTTGAATATTACCTATTACCATCTTTTGAAAACCCCCTTGTTCCTGACAGATTACCAAGATGATAATGTGGAAAAAATATTCCTTGTTTGGTCTATGCTTTTGTTCTTTAAATAGATTAATATGTTTGCTTATATGATAATGTGACTATTCTGTTTACAGTGAGGAAGGGTACTGTTTAAGCTCTGTATTAGAAATTGTTAAGACCTTATGATTATTTTGCCGTTGGCTGTGACCCCTTTATATTTTTAAATATAAGGAGTACAGGGGAGCTTACATACACCAAATATGATCTTTGATTCAACACCTAGAAGAAATAGCCTACAGTAATATTACTCTGATTAAAAGCAGATGACTGTCAGCACAGTCTCTTGGATGACCATAAATATATATATGCATGGTTTTGCTCTCACTGATATACTCAGTTTCAGCTGTAATCTACCTTTAAATACCACATTTTCCTTTTGAAAAAAAAATCACTTTTGAAAACTTAGCTAATTCTCCAAAACAGAATGTATCAATCTCCTTTGTGTTTTTAGTAGCAGCAATGAAAAGAGACAATTTCTTAAATGGGGAATTGACAAGTGACAGTGATTAATGACATTTTTGTTTATTGGTTTGGCTGTAGGCCAACTATAAAACAGTGCTTTCCTGGACCCCTTGTTGGTAAAATTGCAGCAAAAAACAGGTGCAAAAACATTGCACATAATGTAGTAGAAAAGGGCTTACTTCCAAGAAAGTCTATCCACATGAGTTTATATATTTTGTACCCACTGAAAGAGAAATATGGATCAAATCTGTTCCAACACAGTTGGAAGCTCTATTTACTTTTTTGGTCTACATATTGTTTAAAAAAAATCAGACAAGATACATGCAAAATGCTTGTTCTAGTTTCTATTTTGTAATTATTTTAAATTTTTGATGGCTCCTCACTTTTTTCATTCTTTCTTCAGGCTATTTTTATGCTTAATAGGAAATATACAAATAATCAAAGCAAAGAGTATTTCTCAAACAGCAACTTTTCTTTCTTTGCCTGCTGCAGAAAACAGTTTCTGTCCTTGAAAAACTTCCATTTTGATCAGGAAAGCTAGACTTTCAGCATAGACTGCTGACTTCCCTAACTAGATACCAGCTCCTGCAGTTCCATTAGCATCCCACTTGCTTCAATTACACCATGTATTTCTCTTTCTAGTGTCTCATCACTTAGATCCCAGATTTGTAATATTTATGCATTGAATGTTCTCATTAACGTTATTGACTGTGATACCCCCGTAGGAGAGAAAGTAAAGTCAACCTAGGTACTCACAGTCTACAGACACAGATAAAAGGAGGTACAAGAAAAGGAAAACATAGTGACTCATTTTTACTGAGGGAGAAATAAAGTACAAAACTTCTTCTGAAAAGAAAGCTCATAATATTCAAGTACTCAAACAAGTATATCAAATAAATAAAATTATTTTGTAAGCCAATGTAGACTTATAAAAGAAAGGAAACAAACATAATTTAAAAATTATTTTATTTGATATTGGACATCCTGGGGCCTTGAATGTTCCCCAACATTTTCTAAAAACCATTCAGGTGCTATAAAATGTTATGTGAACTTCTCCTGGCATACTCTCTGGATTTAGATATTATTAAAGTATTTATTCCTATCAATTAAATGAATATGTCTCCAATGGAACCAGTACCTAGACTCAGTTTGCAACCCCCTACTGTACACTGACATTGTGAGAAAGAAATAAAGTTATATTAGCAATAACTTTAATATGTTGAAACTTTTCTTTGATTTTAAAGTATTTTACCCTGAAGGCATTTGAGCAGCACAAAATTGAACAGAGAATCTGAAGCAGAACCATAATCCATCACCAACTGTTTAAAATGTAGTTCAGTCAAACATATCTACACCATCAATCCACCACTTCATTGTCAAAATTATCACATAGTCAAACTTTACCTCAGTGGTGTTTACCCTCAGGAAGTTCAACCTATTAGGGATATTTGAAAGGGTGGGAGCATTTAAAATTTCCTAGTAAAATTATGAATTGTCTCAACCAAAATACTGTGACATATCTGCTATAAAGCACTGCCTGAATTTAGCCCTTTCTCTATGTGGAGAAAATAAACTAGAATAGAAATATTCTACATGAGCCAATATCAACTCTAGTTCCTTGGGCATGCTAGGATATCACCAATTATTTCAAAAGAACTAATGACATTTGTTTATAAATTCTCTAAGTATAATTTTAGGAGCTTCTATTTAAAAAGAAAATGCACATTGCATTTTATGGTGAGATGATCTTGAGAACAAGCTAGATAAAACACTGACACTTCAGTTAAAGAATCTGTATCATATACCCTATCTAAATCTAGTACTTAGGGGAAAAACAAGGAAATTGAAAGTCATTCACAGCTGATAAACGTTTGAATGGGTGGACTAAATGAACAGACAAATATTTTGTTCAATGCAAAGTGCTACAGAAGATGTCAAAAGGAATCAGAAATATTTCTGTCTTTATGTAGTTTTATATTGAATTGTTTGAAAATAAGTAACAATTTCTCAAACATTGATAGAATAAGTACCTTTAAAATACAGAAACCAAGGTTACTGAAGATTTTTCTTGAGACTTCTGAGAGTCCTACAGGTGGTAACATGATAGTTAACTGCCACCAAGAAAATGGCTAAGTAAAAATGTAGATGAGCCCCATCATCGTGGCTCAGTAGTTGAGCATCTATCTACCTATGAACCAGGAGGTCATGATTTGATTCCCAGTCAGGGCACATGCCAGGGTTGTGGTCTTGATCCCCTGTGGAGTGTTTTCAGGAGGCAAACAAATGATTCTCTCTCCCTCTCCCTTCCTCTCTGAAATCAATAAAAATATATTTTTTAAAATGTAGATAAGTGATGGTTATGACTTGCTATTGAATTAGTCACTCAGGGTAAGGCTTTGTAGTAACTTTATAAAATTTTATATCCATGAATCAAAGAGCTAGAAGTACATAGTGAGATTGAAGTTATGGAAATATGAATACTGGTTTTCTTCTTTAAAGACTTTGAGCTGTATTGTTATTTCTATTTTACCTTGGTAATTTATTGGGGAATATTTTCATTCATTCATTTATTCATTCATTGATGCATGTATGCATACATGCATGCATCACTAAATAAGTTTCTGCTATGCAATTCCTATGGGCAAAACTCTGTGTTTAAAGATTTGAGAAAAAAATAAAGATACATAACACACAAAAAATATATTCACTAAGAGTTTACCACTTCCAGTTCCGCTTTGACAAAATAAATAATAAAACCCTCTGCGAATATGTTGATCTGACAGCACAAGCATTCTTGATGTATTAGACTGGGTTACTGCCATAGTGCAATATAAACCTAGAAATGCCATTTAAATAGAGCATAATAAATGTTCAATTTTCCATGTCCCATTCTGTGCTAAGTGCCCTTTCCAGACCACAAATTAGTCTAAAATAGCCTATTCACCTTTCTATTTGCCAAAAACAGTAGTGACACTGAGTTTGCATTATCTCAGAAAAATGTTCATAATTTACCATTTTTATACTGATCCTTAAGCTTCAAATAGGCATTCCAATGTAAAGTAATGACAAAAAAATAACTCTGCAATATTAGAATGACTGACACTTTTATGGAATCTTCATCAGATACATTTAGTAAAGTACTTTCTATATGTCTTCTTTTACTTTTATGTTATTATTCTGTCAACCATCAGCTAAATGAATACAAACTTTAAAATATGGTGATAGTTATTCAAGTCTCTGTCCCTACCTCTCTGTCTTTCTATACATATCTATGTATATATCTACACATGCCACATAGGATATGTTTATGTTTAGGTAGGTAAGGATAGATTAGATAGATAGATGGTAGATGGTAGATGATAGATATATAGATAGATAGATAGATAGATAGATAGATAGATAGATAGATAGATAGATGATAGATAGATGATAGATAGATATTGTATCATCTAATTGAAAGCAAGAAGAAAATAAATGAGGAAAGGAGGAAGGAAGGATGGGAGGAGAAATATATATTATATTCAGATATATAGGCCCAACATTGCATACCTTACTTTAGGTAACTTCACTCCTAAGAAAACACAGCCATGATCACTTTTTAATGTTTTTAAACCATGGGTAGCATTTCCAAGAACCTATGTTCCAAATTGTGAATTACTTAGGCCTTTGGATTTTCTTCCTTCTTCTTGAAGTTTATCTCTGGATAACTTAATAGATCAGCATATGAATCAAAAGACATGAATAAATCTTAAAGATGATATTATAATATTTAAATTTCATTTTGAGCAGGACACTGGCAGGAGCTTCTGGGAGTGAATTTTTTCCTAACTACCATCTTGTTTCATTTGGGTTTGCTTAATGTTTAACACAGCCCAAAAGAAACACACCCAAAAGGCTCCCTTTCAAATTATGATCCCTTTCAGGCTCTCCTTCCTTTTGAAGTCAGATTTCCCAAAAAACTGTTTCCACTCCCAGAGTCCTTGTCAGGGATTCTCTGACAGTCTGCTTGCAACTCAATCATTCCATGGAAATTCCTTTCTCAGCTGCCATCGACAGGCTTTTCTCTGTCCAATCCAATAGCCTCTGTTCAGTTGTTCACTTCTTCCTTGTTTTATTCTGTTGCATTTTCCATTCTAGGACATTGTCTTCTAGGCACTCTAGGGGGAAAAAAAGAAAAAAGCATGCTTCCATTAAAAGATGAATTAAAAAAAACAACTAAACTACAGGGCTTTGGCTCAGGGACTAGTAAAAAAACACATTGCAGGCCTTGTTATGGACAAATACTGAAATTGTCATCTGCAATAATTTGGAAAGCAGATTACATGTCTTAAAGAGAATATAATTTGGGAGCTTAGAGATAAAAACAGAACGTTTCAGTGTGTTGAATGTACTTCAATGATTTTAGCAAGGTACTGTAGGAAAGAGATGATGAGCCCAGTTGAAATGTGACAGATTTGCATGCAGAAATTGGAGTATATTATAGGAGCATGCAAGAAAGAGCTTGAGACTGACTGAAGGGGAGTATTTATTTAGAGAATGTCTCAGGGGAGGTTTTCTTGATTATTCAAGAAACTGTTATTTTGAAGTGAAGGAGGCAGCCATAAAAACATATTTTATGAAAAAGAGGTCCAGAATGACTTAATAGCAAGGGCCAAGTTCTCACAGTGACAGGAAGCTTGTTGTGTTTTAGAAAATCTCAGCTGGAGTGTAGTGAATGAATTGCCTAGCACCATGGTCAGCAAACTGCAGCTCATGAGCAACATGTGGTTCTTTGGCCCCTGGAGTGTGGCTCTTCCACAAAATACCATGGCCTGGGCGAGTCTATTTTGAAGAAGTGACGTTAGAAGAAATTTAAGTTTAAAAAATTTGGCTCTCAAAAGAAATTTCAACCGTTGTACTGTTGATATTTGGCTCTGTTGACTAATAAGTTTGCTGACCACTGGCCTATCACTTAAGCTGGAAGAGGGCTCCTGTTTTTGAAATTCTAAATTGGGCAAAAGGTAGATCTTAAACTGGAGATAAATAAAGGTCTTAGTCTTTCTGAGACTACCTTTCCAGGGGATATATATCTTGAAATTTCTAGATATGTTAAAAGTTAGACTCAAAAGGGCAATCATCCTTTCTTCCTTTCAGGGAATTATTTAGAAATCACAGTTCTTATGTCAGATGCCACATTGAAAATATGTAATTCAAGGAGGTTTTATTTTTTAAAAGACTGTCTATAAAAATATACTAATAGATTTAGGCGCCTGATGAAGTTACCCGAGACATAGTAGCATTTTCTATGACCATCTGTGCCCCAAAGGTGCAAAAGTGGAAAGGGATTACTGGACACCAGAAGAACAGTATCCCATAAGTTAAGAAACATTGAGATGAACAGTAAACTTCAATATAAGAATAGGGATACAACTTTGTGGATCACAGGTAGGGAAATACATATTTTGACTTCACTGTCCTGTCCTGTCCCCACTCCTTCTATATATCCTACATGGGTGGCCCTTTGGCCAAACCCAATAGCAAGTCAAACAGTGTGGGAACCATGACACAATCTGGGATAATGAGCAGGACAGAGAAGACTTGAAAATTAATCAGAAGGGCAAATGGGAAATATCATACATAGTTCACTTTCTCCAACTATACAGTAGAATCTGTGCCAAGGTGATTTAAAACAGTGAAATTTCTATCCATGAGAGACAGATAAACTATTATTTTCTTCCTGTCATTGAGAGAGATAATATGCAAAGCCAGGTTCGGAGCTGCTTCTGTGCAATATGCTGAAGAATAGTAAGCTTTACATCAATAGATTAGTTACTCTTCCCAAGGGAAGAAGAATGAGGTGGAGGTGGACAGAGATGTTGGAAATGTTATTCCAACTCATCCCTCAATTAATAGGAGAAATTTTTATCAATGAGCCCAAATAAAGAACTTGGGAAGAGGAGTATCTCTACATATATACGCACGGGTATTAACATCAAAATTAATAATTTCACCAAATCAAAAATGTCGAGGCACACTTATTACATGCATAATAGCTAAACTCATTTCATAACATTTAGAGAACACTATAGATAGTATTGAAAATATATTTGCTTCCTTCCTGGCATGAGGATTCTGAACCTGACCTTAGAACATCCTTGATGGATTTGTGAATTGAAGTCCTAAATGAAAAGATGAGTCTGCTCAGTTCTTTCTAAAGGTCACCATGATGAAGGTCATAGTAAACTTTGATTTGTAAGTCCAAAGAAATCAAAAACACCCATGTAATATAAACCAATTTTTAAAAATTTTGTCATCTAACTCTAATCAATAAAGTTCACAGTTTAAAATATGCATGTTTAAAAATCACAGAACATATATGTATGTTTTGCATAATTTAATAAACTTATTGCCCCAAAATTTAATTTTTCCAGATGTTTCTGTAGTAAAAATATGTAACATTTAAAAGATAAAAATCTTTAACATAAAGTTAAAAACCTTGATTCTAATCAAGAAAAACAGAAAACAAAAATAGAAAACATAGTTCCTATTTTGAGGCCTGCTCCAATACAATAATGTTTTAAAGCATTTCACTTTTATGTTTAGGGTGAGGAGAAGAGACCATTTCAGACTGGAGATGTGTTGGCATCTTGTGTTAACTAGAGAACATGTGTTTGACTCTTGTATGACCCTGACTACATATGGCTCCCTTCTCAGCAGAGCCCAGCTGGCCTTTATGGACCCCATTGTCTGTATGTGCATGAACAGTGGTGTTACATAGCTCTCTGCATGGATATAGTATCGTTAATATCTCTGAGTCTCAGTTTCAGTATCTGAAGTGGTGAAGTGGTGCCAAGCCCAAAAGTCTTTAGCAAAACAATGCTCACGAAAATGACTAGACTGTGTTTATCTTAATGAATGTGTGTGTGTGTGTATATATATATATATATATATATATATATAATTTATATTTATGTATTATAATTAACATAAACTTTCTATATGTAAATAGAAACACAGATTGTCTGCCCCAAGAAAAGTGGGAACTTATAACACATACTGAGAACTGAAAATGCATTATGGAAACTACATTTTTATAAGAGAAGATTAGACATGCTGGCAAGTGGAACATAAAAGGCCAGTATATTTTTTTTTATCTTACATAGGCCGTTTTAAGAATACACAGAAGGGATTTACAGAATTTGATGTATTAATAACATGTATTTTATTTTTGGTTCAAAACCAGAATTATTCATTTAGGATGGGCAGAAATATGCAAGAAAGAAAGAAAGGAAAGGAAAGCCAAGATTTAAGACAAGATTCTGGAGTAAAAATATGCACACAGACTGGAAACAATCTGGTCAGAGGGTAACAAAGTAACAGGTTTTCCTCTACACATTCCCCACCCCCAGAGAGGCACTGAAGCCCAGTCAGCAAACAAAAGGGACATATTGTAGAGGTGATTCTTACAGCTGGGGAGACAAAAGGCTGCCCCAGCCAAAGCCACCCTTTTACAACAGCCTCGCTGGGAAAAGTTGTTTTTCTCTTTTTAGAAAAAGTGGCATGTTTGAATGAGTGACATATTCTTTCAAGTTTCCGATTTTAAACATTAACACATATACCTCAAAATAACAACCAACTTTCCCTTTTTTTAAAATAGAAACCCAGTTTCTCATAAATATCTGTTTGTGCTTTCATCTACATATGTGCTGCTATCTTTCCATAAACTCAGTCTCAGCGTCATTTTGTCTGTATTGGAAAGTGCAGGAAGGCTCTCAGATGGCTTCGAAGACATAGAGCAAAATGCGTTTGGATTTTTTTTTTCCAGTAGATTGTCACAATCTGTGCATGTTATTTCCTTTATCATTATATCTATGCAACACTCAGATTCTCTTTCTTCCTTTATCCATCTCCTATTAAACATAAACAGGGGGAAAATTAAGCAGATATAATCACCCCTCAATCTTTTATAAACTTTATACAATAGTTAAGAGACTGTAATGTTTGAATAGCTGTTACTGGTTCGAATTTGGCAATTTATCTTCCGCTGGGCCCAAGAAAATCCTTGTTAGAGTTGCAAGAACAGATAGGCAGGGGAGAAATTTTCTGGCTATGCAGTGTTTTCACACCCCTGCAACTGATCTCTGTCATGATGATCTTTCAAAAGAACCTATATTTTAACATCAAAAATAGGTATTAAAGCAGCTTGTTTGGAGAAATGTGTTGAGTTATTTTTTAAAAAATTATGATTTTTTTATATGTAGAGAGAGAAAGATGGATTGACTGCCTCCCATAAGGACCCTGACCAGGGATGGAACCCACAACCTGGGTGTGTACCCTGACTAGAAATTGAACCAGCCACCTTTTGGTGCATGGGAGGACCATCAACCATCTGAGCCAGGATGAGTTTCATTTTTTAAGAAAATTATAATTGACATAATATATGTCTTAAAATATGATTACTTGCTATTAAAAACCAATTGTGACGAATGTGAATGTCAAAATCATCTCTATATATAAAAACCTAAGTGATCGGCCAACCAGCCAACCAGTAGCTATGATGCATACTGACCACCAGGGGGAGATGTTCAATGCACAGAAAACGGAACAGACTGATGAATGTCAGAGAGAAAAAGGAAGAGGGGAGGGTAGAAAGAGATTAACCAACATACTAGAGGCCAGGTGCATGGATTTGTGCACCAGTGGGATCCCTCGACCTGGCCTGGGGGGATTGGGCTAAAACCAGCTCTCCGACATCCCCCAAAGGGTTCTGGATTGTGAGAGGTTACAGGCCAGGTTGAGGGACCCCACTGGTTCACAAATCCATGCACTGGGCCTCTACTAATTGATAGAATTTCTTTCAAGTAGCCCCAAGATTATCTCCAAATTTCCAGGCTCTTTGGACTTTCTTTTATTGAATACTAGAGGCCTGATGCACAAAATTCATGCAAGAGTAGGCCTTCCTTCCTCCGGCTTCCAGTTCTGGCTTCCCTATGGCACCTGGGACCAGGGGCTTCCCTTCCAGACAGGCTTTGTCCGGTAGGTCTTTCGAAAGGATGCCTGGTCTTATTAGCATATTAAATTTTTGTTAATATAGGTTTATCTCATAAGAGAATGATATATCTTTTGCCTAACCTCTGACAATATTACTAGAAGTATTTGAAGTAATCAGATTAAAAAATGTTTCTGATTCTACAAGATTCAATTAATTTCTCCCTATTGTGTGTGCCTCCTAATCCTTTACTCATATTTTTTGTGATAAACACTTTATAAAATGAATGTCAATTACCCATTTATACTGTTCTTTTTATCTTACTAGCACTCCCTGTGGAGGGGAGTTCTTGCCTCCTTCCCCTCTGTACCTAAGTTTAAAACCCAGTGCTGAAACATTTGTATAATTCCATAAATTATCTATTGTATGCAATCTAATTTAAAGTCCACAGTCACAACTCTGATGTGAAGATTTTTATTTTTCACTATACTGCATTAACTTCATTAGAGATCTTTATTTCTGTTAAGAAGTGGGTAAGTAACACCAGCATTTTAGCTTCAATATATCCTAGTCATTTCCAGATTGATATTGTTTCCTTGGGGGAAATACTCAGCTTTTCAAGATTTCTCCTTCATCTTTCATCAGATGATATCTGAGTATAGAAGGTGCTTTCATAATAACTACACATAGGGAGGAATAGGTGAGAGAAACAGGACAGATAGTCTAGAATGCTCCATTAAGTCATCCAGGATTCACATCCCAAGTTTGGGGTTTTCTTCTTTTATTTTGTTTTGTTTTGTTAGTATTTTGTCTTCATAGGACCAAAACTAACTCACCAATACTCCATCCATGTTCCAGATGGTAAGAAAGGAGAGTGAAGATTCTAAAGGGCATGCAATTTTCTGTCTAAAAATATGACCTAAAAGTTGTGTACATTATTCTCTTTATATCCAATTTAATTGACCTTAGTTTCATGGACCAATGGACCATATTAATGGAAGAGGATATATATATATATATACATATATATATATATGTATATATATATATATATATAATGACAGTATATGGAAGAAATATTTTAATATTTTTCATAAAATGCGTGAAAATAATGCCTAAAAATAGTTGAGCAGAGAGAATTAATTTATCTTGAGGGATTAAATAAAGCACTTTAGAATATGTCTCCCATAAAATGAACTGAATGTGTTACAATCCAATGCTTTATCTAATTAATATTTATTGAATCTTATCCATGTAAGTAATGGAAAATTGCCTAATATGAAACAAAAAAATTATAGTGTCTTCCTTAACAAGATATACTAATTATTATGTTTGCTGTAATTTTATTACTTGACCAAAATGGAAATATTAAGGTGATACTTGGGAGTTTTTTTTAGATAGTTTTTATTTATTTTTATTTTTTTAATATATTTTATTGATTTCTTAGAGAGGAAGGGGAGGGATAGAGAGTTAGAGACATTGATGAGAGAGAGACATTGATCAGCTGCCTCCTGCACACCCCCCACTGGGGATGTGCCCACAATCAAGGTACATGCCCTTGACCAGAATCGAACACAGGACCTTTCAGTCTGCAGGCAGACGCTCTATCCACTGAGCCAAACCGGTTTCAGCTGAGATAGTTTTTAAAGATTTGAGAGTTTCCATGGGTTATAAGTCACATTTAATATTAGGAATTAGAGGAATAACAAAAAGGATATTTTAGTCAAGTTTCTTTTTTTACCAGTAAAGGGAAAACTTACGTAAACACTTCCTAGAAGACCTAAGTTTTTACTTCCTTAACCAGAACTGCAAGAAAATTTAGGAGAATAAGTATATGGAAAAGGAGGTATTTTATAAGGAACCTTAATCAATAATGATTAGGCTGACACCTCAGGTGGAGCACATTGGCACTCTAATGAAATCATGGTTTGTGTAATAAGTGAATAGAGGAAGAATGGTTTTGTGGGTAAGCAAATAATGGGTTATATATCACCATCTAAATTGTGGTCTTTACAAAGTCTTAATTCTTGTGCAATTTCAAGGTTATTCCTATTTCTGCCGCCTCCTCAAGCAACTCCACAAATGATTCCATTTCGCTCCTCAATCAACAATATTCTCTTCATACTGTCTCTTCATTTTCAGATTAAAAATAATATTGTATCTCCCAAAATAAAAATCAATAAACCTCATCCCAATGACTGATTCTAGCTTCTTGGCAATTTCTTTTCTTTCTCCCATGGCAAAGTATTTCTAAAGTGTAATTCTTACTCATTGCCTCTGCTTTACTCCCCTTTCATTTCCTAACTCAAACCAATCTGACCTTTGTTCTCACAACAACTACTGCTAAAGTCAATAGTGCTCAATATCCTTCATATTTCAAAATCAGAAAACCATGTTCTGTACTTCTGAAACCTGAGCTCTTGTGTGGCATTTGACTCTGTTTACTGCTACCTCTTGCTGGGTGATAGCTTTCTTTGGATCCTGAGAAAACACTCCTCTCTGAGTTTTCTCATTCATTTGAATGATTTATGTCTTCTACTTGTAAACCTACTCTGCTGATGTAAGGATACTAATATGATAAAAATTCTCCCCATTAAGGAACATATAGACAATCAAAGAAATGCCTTATATCATCACTATGTTATAAATAAAACAAGATTGACTTTATTAATATATCCCAAGAAACATAAATCAGAAAGGACATATGCACCTCTATGTTCATAGCAGCACAATTCACCATAGCTAAGATCTGGAAAAAGCCTAAGTGCCCATCAGCAGATAAATGGATTAAAAAACTGTGGTACATCTACACAATGGAATACTACACTGCGCTAAAAAAGGAGCTCCTACCATTTGCAACAACATGGATGGAGATGGAGAGCATCATGCTAAGTGAAATAAGCCAGGCAGAGAAAGATAGATATCACATGATCTCACTCATTTGTGGAATATAATGAATGGCATAGACTGATGAACAAGAACAGATGCAGAGACTGAGAAACATCGATCAGAACGTCAAACCTCAGGGAAGGTGGGTTGGTGGGAGTAAGCAGGAGAGATCAACAGAGGGACTTGCGTGCATGCATTAAATTACTCCATTGATGGTTGTAAATTTAAATGAACATAGAAATCACTTGGAAATAAATTGCCAGAAATGTGAAAGACCACACTGATAAAGAGATACTTTATTTTGTCACCTAGAGGGAGGGTGGTTAATGTCTAGCCCACAGGCCATATAGGGCCCATTAAATTATTTGGTCTGGCCCTGCCAAGGCATTAGGAGTGAGTGAATTAAATATCTGACCAAGTAGAGCAAGATAATTTTTAAGTTGATAATTTTGCATGACCTGTAAATGATGCTATAAATATACAAATGGCCCTTGGCAGAAATAAGGTTCCCCATCCCTGACACAGAGAACTGCTGAAAAAAAATAATATTTAGAAAGTTGTTAAATATGAATCAAGCATAAAAATAAAAGAAAGGTACCAGCAGCAACAACAACAAAAACCCCTCAAAAACAAACCAATAACTTCAAAGTGACTCAACTGTAGCTCAAGGGTATTTCATTCATTCTTGAGAACTAAAATCTAACACCACTGTATAGAAAGATGTGGGAAACTTAAAGAAGGTCACCTGGGTAAGGCTCAGATCCTTGAAGTACTGCCCTTAAACAAAATAGACCACAAAAACGTGTGTTCTTTCTCTGCAAGGAGGCCAGCTTCTCCAGCAGAGATGCAGATCTTTGTGAAGACCTGGAATTGACAGGACCATCACCCAGGAGATGGAACTCAGTGACATCACTGAGAATGTCACAGCTAAAATCCAAGACAAGGAGGGCATCCTCCCTGACCAGCAGCATCTGATTTGTGTGGGCAAACAGATGAAGGATGGCTGCACTCTCTCAGATGACAGCATTCAGAGAATTCACTCTGACCCTCATGCTTCATCTGAGGGGTGGTATCATTGAGCCCCCCCCCTCGCCAAGTTACTCACTCAGAAGTACAACTACCACAAGTTAACCTGCCACATGTGTTCCTTCCACCTGCATCCCTGTGCTGCCAACTGTTAAAAGAAGTTCAGCCATAGCAACAACCTGCGCCTCAAGAAGAAAATTAAATAAGGCCACCCATCACCTCCTTGGGCCCACAAGGTGCCCTCCTTACCTGAGCCTCATAGACCTGGGACCTCAAAAAAAGTTTCTTTCATTGACAGGAGCAGTACAAAAACAAATTCTATATAGTCTTGGAAAAGTGCTAAAACAAAACAACAACAAAACTTGTTACAAACCTATGATAAAAGAAAAGAAAGACCACCATAAGAAATAGACTTTCTAAATCGATCCCATGCTCAAGTATTGAGTCTAAATACATACTATACACATGACAATAGAGATGCATTCTAGCAAGTTAACATAACACTGTGTGAGGACATAGAGAACCTGAGATCCCTGAAAGAAGCTAATATTTTCCTATCAGAATGTATTATTAACTTTGACAGAACCAATCTCTGCCAAGCTCACAAGAAAAAAAATTACAAATCTCAAAAGAAATAATCCCTCTTAAAGTCAACATTTTAAATGTGATAGAAGAAATTTATCCCTTCAGCTCTTCATTCATTTAATAATCACTTGTCCACTATAAACCAGGAATTCTTCAAGATGCTGTACATATACAAAAGTTAATAGATATTGAAAGGATGAAGATATAAAGAAGAAAAATAAACTACAGAGTGGGGCAAAAGTAAACTTATTGTTGTGTGTATGGGAAATAATTAATAACAAGAATAAACTGTTTCACACACAATTATAAATCTACTTTTGCCCTACACTGTATAGTAAAAAATAATTAAATCCATAAAATATCAAAGTGAACAATTTAATCCCTGAAATTAAAAGCTTACTGAACATGTATTCACATCAGAAATATATATATTAAAATTGGAACAATATAGAAATGATTAGCCTAGTTTATTTTAACAAGTGGCACTCAATCTGTGAATATCAATATATATATTTAGTGTATCGGTTAATAATAGCTGATTTTTTAATCAAAGAAAACAAAAATTTCAAGAGAAATATCAAAAGTGTTTTATTCAAAGTAATGTCATCACTTTCTACACATTTCCTTCATCTTTCAGGTAATGTGTGGATACCGTCCCAATAGAACTTTTCTTGTTTTGAGAAAAACAATTCAGAGACCCAATGTTCCACTTCTTCGTATGTTCTGAAGAACTGCTCAGAAAGTGTGTGTGCTATCCATTGGAACAATTAGTAATCTGAAGGAACAAGGTCTGGTAAATATAGCAGGTGGGTTAATACTTCCCAGGCAAGATCTTTTAATATGGTTTTGAAGTGTGTGATGGTGCATCATCATGAAGCAAAATTACTTTGCCATGTCTTCTGGCTCACTGACAGTTTTAGGATCAAAGTGGTTCAAATTGATTATTTGTTATCAGTAGTGATCAGTATTAACAGTTTCACCTGGTTTTAGAAGCTCATAATACAGCACACCTTCCTGATACCACCAAACACAGAGCATTGTCATCTTTCAGAAGCTATTTGGCCTTGCAGTCAATGTTGCTGGTTGACCTGGATCAACCCATGATTTTGTGCATTCAGGATTCTCAAAATAAATCCACTTTTTATCGCCAGTCACAATTCGATGCAAAAAAGACTTTCTTTTGTGCCATTGAAGCAACATTTTATTGATGACTTTTTGTTTTTCCCATTTGTCTTTCTTTCAGTTGATGTGGCACCCATTTTCCTTCCTTTAAAATCTTTCTCATTGCTTGTAAACAATTGGAAATTGTTTGCTGAGCAATGTTTAATCTTTCTGCAAGTTATTTTTGAGTTTGACACTCATCTTCATTCAATAATGCGTGTAATTGTTAGTCTTCAAAAGTTTTCAGTTGACCTGGATGTCTTTGTCTTTTACATAGAAATCATCACTTTTAAAGCATTTAACCAGCATTCATAAATATCTTGAGACGAAGCATGTTCACCATAAGCTTCCCAAAATATTCAGCAGCACTTTTCTTCAAAATAAAGCAATGAATTAAAACTTCCCACAAATACTCTTTTTGGGAGCACAAAATTTGACATTTGTAAGTGTAAAAATATCTGTGATGTTAACACCTTCAGAAAATTTGACATATGAAGTTTTGAAGCTTGTTGTCAATACCACAAAATAGCATACATATCCAATCACATATATATCAACATTTATGTAACTCCATCTATTAAAAAAAAAAGTCAACATTATTAACTGGTATACCTAGTAAAAGCCCAAGTGATCAAACGATCAAACAACTGAATGACTGAATGACTGGTCGACAAGTTACTATGATGTGTATTGACCACCAGGGGAATAGATGCTCAATGAACAGAATCAGGCTCTCTCCTGTCTGGATGGGGCCTTTGGGGATCAGGCCAAAATTGGCTAGCTGACATCCCCCGAGAGATCCCGGATTGCAAGAGGGCACAGCCCAAGCCAAGGGACCCCACTGTTTGACAAATCTATGCACTGGGCCTCTAGTTTATATATAAATTTTAGCATCAATACCTAAACCTGAGAAAGATATCATAGACTAATCTTACCATAATAAATATTGATGAAATAATCTTCAATTGTATATCATTGCCCTGGCTGGTTTGATTCAGTGGATAAAGCTTCGGTCTGAGGACTAAAGGGTCCTATGTTCAATTCCAGTCAAGGGCATGTACCTCGGTTGCAGGCTGGATACCCTGCCCTGATCAGGGCATGTGTGGTAAGCAACCAATCCATGTATCTCTCTCACACAGATGTTTCTCTCTCTGTCTCTCCCCCTCCCTTTCACTCTCTTTAAAATTCAATGGGAAGATATTCTTTTGTGATGATTAACAATGACAACATATATATACAGTGGTACCTCGAGATACGAGTGCCCTAACATACGAGATTTTTGAGATACGAGCCATTGAGCGAGCGATTTTTGCTTTGAAATATGAGCAACAGAACAACAGTTGAGATACGAGTAATCGCGCGGATGGGCTGGCTGCACACGACCCACCAGTTTACCGCGACTCGAGCGTCTCATAGTTTCCCATGCCTCAAGGTTACGGAACGAATTAAACTCGTATCTCGAGGGACCACTGTGTGTATGTATATATATATTCATATATATATATATATATATATATATAAGAATATATATAATATGTGTGTATATATATATTATATATATATTATATATAATATATATATTATATATATATATAATATATATATAATCATATGGTGGGGAGCCAGATATGGCGGGGATCTCCCTTTTCTGTGTCCTGCATGGAAAGAGAGATGAACCGGTTCTGAGTGGAGACGGCTGGGGATTGAGAAATAAAAGAAAGAAAGAAACAAGACACAGAGATAAAGAAAAGCTGGGACCCAGGTGGACCGCTGCCCTCTTCTGCAGGAGAGACAGTCGACCCAGAGCCCAGGCAGCATGTTTATCTATATTCCAAATACCAGGGGGTTTCACCAAAAACTTAGGATCAAAGGAGCTTGAATGGGCCCAGGTCCTATTCATTCCCTCACTCCTGGTGCTAGACTGGATTTACAAGTCAAAGCTCGCTCCTGGACACCTGGGCAAAGGTAAAGAGTCAGTGCTGATAACACATCTGTCTTTTAGGTAAATGTGTATCCAAGACTGGGCTCTGCCTGTCACCATGGGTTCAGCTGACAATAATTAAAGAATGCCCATGTGCCTTCCCAGGTGCTATCTACATAATCAAACACAATTCTACTGCTGAATACAAAAATTTAATATAAACAATTTAGGAATGCAAAGATGGCTCAGCATGTATTAAATATTCCATTAATCTCACCATACAATTTAATGAGAAAACACATACAGATGTGTCTGGAGATGGTGAAAAGGCCTTATCCAAAATTTTAAAGCCCATAGCTGCTAAAAATCATTTAGTAAAATGGGAATATGTGGGTACAATGAAATATTACTTATACCCATGAGAATGGCTAAAATAAAAAAGTAGAGATATAGCCAAATTTTGATGAATATATGGAATAATCAAAACTTCCTTACAGTGTTGAAAAGAGTAAAAATTAGTACAACTTTGGAAAAACAGTATGGCAATGTATCTGCTAAAGGTAAATATGTGCATAACACAGGACCTACCAATTTCATTCTTAGAAATATTTATGACCAAAATGGCCTTGGTATTTCCCTCAATTTTTGTCCCAATGTTAGACAAGCTTCTCCCTTACTCTTTGACCCTGACTTTCCTTTCTGAGAGTAGTACACTAGGATTAGGAATCTGTTATTATAAATTCTGCCTCTGCACCTTTGAGATGTAAAATTTATAACCTGAGACTTTCTTTCCTGAAGACCTGGGAATCATCTCTTTGAAATATAACCAACAAAAAAGATAGCACCTGTATCTCACTCTCTGTTGGAGAATAGAATCCTAATTTCAGTAGCTGCCTAGCTGCAAGTTGTAAAACTACCTCTTATTTGGAAGGTAGGTAATTGGTTATGGCGAGTTAGCAAACACAGGTACCCTATAATCTCCCCATCCCAGCTTTTAATAACTCTCCAGACTCCTATTTTAGTTGAGTTGGGTTTAAAAAACATTCTATCCTATTGCAATAACCTTGAGTAAGGTCTTCCTTCCGTTCCTTTATCTGGTGAAATTTTTGCTTTGATGTTCTCTACAAAAAATGCAAACATATGCACTGCAAAAAAAAAAAATACAGTAGAATATTCATAGTGGCGCTATTCAAAATTATCTCAAACAGCTGGAAACTAGCCAACTGCCCATCAAAAACTGAATGATTACGTAAGTCATGGTATATTCACAATATATTTCTATTCAACAGTAAGAAAAACAAAAGCACTAAAAATTACAGGCAAAAATATAGATCAGTTTTTACAAACATAATATCAGGTAAAAGAAGCCAGTCACAAAAGAGTGCATCTTGTTTGGTTAAATTCATATCAATTACGAAAACAAGTGAAACTTATCTATGCTTTGAGAAATCAAGGTAGCGATTACCCTTAGTAGAGGCAGTGACAAGAAACATTAAGAGGTTTCTGGTCATAGTCAAGAGGTATTGATTGTCAACACCAGAAGGTGCTAGTCATATTCTGTGTTTTGATCAAGGTACTGGTTACATGAGTGTGTTCATAATGCGAAGATTCAGACCATTGTAACATTGTAAAATATGCACTTTCCTTTATGGGTATTACACGTGATGTTTCTAAAAGCCACCCAAGGATCTTGTTAAACACATCTCAGTGTTAAAACTCTAGAGATTCTGATTTATAAAATCTGAGATGAGGCTAGGGTGGGCACATTTGAACAAGCAGGGAGGTCTTGGCACACTGAAAATTTACTATTGTTCCTTGCTATGAGATAGTGAAATGCTAATTACAGATTTTGTCAAAGAACCAATAAGAAAAATAAAATAATAACACTTAAATATGACAGGGAGAAATAAGCTAAAATAGAACTCTACTAACTCTAGCATTTTGGGTACTATGTTTAACAAAGGGGTACAGTTTAGTAAGCAAAGTGAAAATTTCTTTCTACTTCACCCTGATTTTAAGAAAAGCATGCCATTTTGCATGATTATCCTCATCATTCATTACCTGGAGTGCTGGCAATATTATGGCAGTGGACAAGCATTGTAACCTACTTTTAGTGACTGAATGAAGGTTGAGCTGCATGTGACATAGATCTGGCCTCAATATCTGTTCCTGCTCCATCTCCAGGACTGACTCGACCATTCTGGAATCCCCTTTCTCCTTATACCCATTCTCCCTGATGTTACAGTGAATAGGAATCTGGCCAAGTAAGCTATGAATTGAACAAAACAAACTTCTTCTAACAGTAGCTGCACTCAGCTGCCAGTTGCTCAGGGCTTACTATCCTATTAATTCAAACCTGAGGGCAGAGTCTCTAGGAAACAATAGCAGTGAGGCGAATACCCGTAGCCTTGTCCATTCTAGATCTCAGTGGGTGCATTTTCGAAGCCACACTGAGCTACTCAGGAAAAGAAATGACTAAGCAGGACCTTGTTTTATTTACATGATCCTCCAATGATAGGTAAATTATTGCAGCAGTTTTACAAATACCCTAAAAAATCACTAATACATAAATTATACATGTCCGATGACTATAAAACACCTAAAACCTAATTTATTGCTGTACCTGCTTGCTTGGCCATAGATTCATAAAACTCTTCTTATTCCAATTCCTTTTCTGACTCTTTGCTTTCAATATTCTTCCTTTCGAAATATCTTGTATTTTACTTATAATAGATGTTGAATTCACTGGTTTACTAGTCTACAGTTTTCTGGTTTGTCTTTTGACCCATTTTTAACTAATGGATTTGTGCTTGCCACTTTTAAATTCTCAGATATCTTCCCTGAATCATATGATATTTTCTCCCTTTGCTGTCACTTTGGTTTTGAAAGAAGTAAATCAATACTGTGCCTTTAAAAGCACTGACACTGTTGTTGGTTAATATATTGCATTCAGTTACTTTTGCTCACTAAACGTTGTTTGATATAATACCAGAGCATCATCCGCTGTACCTGAAAAAAAGATGCTATTTTGAGCTGTGAACCAAGGATTGATTTCTTTTAAGATGTAATATATATATTTTATGTATTGCATCTAACCTTGTTATTTGTCAGATTTCAAGAAACCTCCATTCTCTCATTTGTGGGTGAGATAGTCCGCCTTCTGCAAGGTGAGGAGTTGCCTTTGTTTCTTCAGTTTATACTCTAGTAAATTCCACCTTCAGTGGTTTAATCAAATATAGTTCTGAAAGCTTCATACAAGTGGTGCAAAACTGGGCTCTTATGGTCAGAAAGCCTATGTGTAATCTTTAACGCATTTCAACCTCCTTGAGTCCACATTTTCTCACCCATCAAATGGAAATTTTAATAATAAAGCCATTTTGTTGTATTGCAATCAAATGAGATGATGCATATCAAAGTGTGAACTGCAAAGCAATGTGGAAATGGCAGTCAATCCTGCATTATCCAAACTTAAGTGGAGACTGTGTGATGAGAAAGAGGGGTGATTGTCCTTCAGCTAATCTCGTTGTCTGCTGCTGTATATACAGGTGGAAATCTCAAAAAGATCTAGTTAATTAGCCAGATTTTCCACACCAATATCCAAAAAGAGGGCTGCTTTGGGAGAAAGCAGGGAACCTATCTCACCAAGATAAATCCCCCAGACAGCCACACATGCCTGTTAGTCAAGTCAAGGTTTATGCTGGTTCACCTCAAAACCTCTGAACCTTTCACCACTCCCTCAAATTGACCTTATCTTCTCTTTCTGCACTTTCAGCAGATGACTTCTTCCCTTCCCTCCTGTTTCAAAAAATACGAGGACTTGGATGGGAAATCTGACAATCCACCATCATTAAGTCCATCAACTGTGCCTTCATTCACTCTCTCCTATGACAAGAAAGCTAGTCCTGGAACTCCAGTTTCTACTACATCATTCCAGTGAACAGTTAAACAAGTTAAAGTTGCCCTTCTTAGTTTTCCCTGAATAGCACATCCATTTCCAACTACAAATATACCTTCATCCTCCCCTTCACAGCCCATTTTCTTCACATGTTCAATCCTTAATATCCCTGCTTCTTAACATCCTACTCATTCTTCAACCCACTGCCTTCTGGCTTCTCCCCACTCTACCGCAAACAGCTCTCTCTAAAACTCATGGAAACTTTTCAGTCTTGATCATCCTTGATCTCAGAATGGCTCTTGTTTTTGGTCATTTGCCTTCTTTCTTTGTTTTGTTTTGTTTTTTAATTTATTGAGGTATTTCAAAAAAACCTGGCAAAGATTTGAGCTTTGGAAATTTAAGTGTCTCGGTAAAAAGTAGTCAACCAGAAAATGCAAGTAAAAGAGAAAGTTTCTTTCTAAAATTTTTTTTTAAAAAAAGCAAAGCCAAAATATTGGCTAAAAATAAATAAATAAATTAAAAGCCTTTGACATGTTTTAGTGTCAGAGTAAGAAACTGTGAATAGATTGATAAATGACCAATCTGATTTCACTGTTTATTAAGTAAAATAATCAATCAATTTCAGCATTTTGATGGAAAGGAAACTAGACTTTTTCTTAAGTGATCTACATTTTTGAATCATTCATATGTGACTTTTAAATAAAAGTATAATGTTTTTGGCTTGTTAAACAAAGTTAACAAAGCTGCTTCCTCTTTTTAAAGTCCACAAAAACACATGAACATATTCTATAATTTAACACTTAAAATTGCCTTATATTAACTAAATCTCATATAAAATAAATCCTATTAGCGTTGCACCAGGATGGAATGGGAAGAATCTTGTATCAACAGTCAAGGACCTAATTCTAGTATTAGACTTCTGACTTCATAACCTTGGACACGCCATAGTTTCTGATTTCTCTCTGCTACATTTCCTCCCCTCTGAAGTAATGCATGGGTTGGACTTAATGATCTCGAAGATCACGTTCAGCTAAAATTCTGGAATTGAAAAGCAATTGTATTTTTTGCTGAAATAATTACTTGTTAATTACTATAATTGCTTCCTTTTGGTAAAGGGACATGCTCATTGTGCTCATTTTTATGTGTATAACACTGTTTTCTATTTACCTAGTGTTCCTATAAAGCTATCTAATGTGTTTTTTGTGTTTGTTTGTTTTTGAATAAGCATAAAAGCACCAACTCTTGCAAAAGTCACATATAGTCTCATCTTAGGTGGCTAAGTCCAGAGATTGCAGAATATTCTTCTTGATGTGGAAATGCATATGTTTAAAACTCATAATGCATTTATTCATCACTTATCAAGATATCTTGCTTAAGCGAAATCTTAATTTTTTTTTTAATCCTCACCCAAGGATATGTTTATTGATTTTAGAGAAAAAGAAAGAAAGAGAAACAGAGACAAAGAAACATTGATGTGAGAGAAAAGTATTGGTGGGTTGTCTCTCATCTGTGCCCCAACCAGGGATCTAACCTGCAACCTAGGTGTGTGCCCTCACTGGGAATCAAACCTACAACCATTTTGTATACAGGATGATAATTTAACCAACTGAGCCACCCTGCCCAGGCAAATTCTTAATCTTTTGATAGTGTTTTTTTATTTTTATTTTCAGGAACAATAAAAAATATATATCATAGCTAGAATTGTACATGAAGATAGAGTGATAACACTGGATAATATGGCATTTGGTTTCTAAAATGTGTCATTTAATTATAACACAAAAATATAAATTTAGCTTGTGTTACTGGTAAAATAGCATTTTTTTAAGTCTCAAGAGTGATTCTAAATGCAGTTTGAAAAATAACAGCCTTATTTAGAATAAATGTATGAATTTCCCAGGAGAATACTTTGAATTTTAAAATTTCTAAGTTCTACTATGATTTATTTTAAAAATAAGTTCTGTTACTCTATATACATACATATTTATAGTAAACATTAAAATAAAATTTATATATAGTGATATATATGTGTGTGTATATATATACACACAATATATAGTCACCCAAGAAACTGTATACGTACTTAGAATAATTAGTAATTGCAAAGGGTTAAATCTGAAAAGAAATAAATACCAATTGAGCTACCAGAATTCCAACTTGAGCTATTTGGAATCCCAATTTCTTCCATTACTCTTTACCTCAAACCACCTTCATCTCCAATTTCCAGAATACATAAATAAATGATCAAAAGGAAAATTAAATCTTTCTTAACAGAGTTATCTTTAAGAGTAAATACTTAATGGAAATCTATTCCTATGGCCTGAATACTGAAGACACTTTACATTCTTCTCAGTACTGGGGCAAGCTCTTCACCAGACTAAATTAAACTGATCTTTTCAAATTAAATCCTCATCAAGAACATGCTTAGAGAAAGGAGAAGGAAGAGAGAGAGAGAGAGAGAGAGAGAGAGAGAGAAAGAGAAACACATTTGAAAAGATAAGCAAATATTTTCATTTATCCTGATGTAGTTTTTTTATTCCATAGATCTCTTGTCACAGAAGATAAATTAAGAAAATATATCTCTATTAAGTCTTAATCTGTGCTACATAGAGACAACTATTTTTTAATATGTTTTTATTGACCTCAGAAAGAGAAAGGGAGAGGGAGAGAAATATAGAAACATCAATGATGAGAGAGATTCATCTATCACTTATTTACTGCACACCCCACACTGTGAATGAACTCACAATCTGGGAATGTGCTCTGACTGAAAATGGAACCATAATTTCCTGGCTCATGGGTTGATACTGAACTACTGAGCCATACCGGCCAGGAGAGACAACTGTTATTTGTACAGATCACTTTTCACAGGTCACATGAAAAATAATATAAAATCCCATAATTCCTATAAACCATGCACATCTGCTTGCTAAAACAAAGACAAAACAGATTGTTATCATTAATATCCACAGATTTCCTGTGTAAATAAAAGTATTTTTTAATTTCTGAAGAATTTAAGAGAAAAATATTTAGAAAAATAAAAAATTACAGCTGTTAATTTCATTCTCAAATATTACTCCTTTCTCCTGTTTTATAATTCTTTACATATTTGTCCTTTATTTACTCATTAATCTAGTTTTATTTTTTATTCTACCATATTGTCATTTTTCCATATCAAACACAATTTCTTATAATTAGCCTTTTTTATTTGTTATTGTTTTTTAACAAAATTTGTTAACACATTTAACATAAAATCCGGTCAAGGGGGAAAATTGACAAATTTTTTATTTGGGTTTTGGCTTTATATCATTGTCAATTCTGAGTCAACAACCTGTTTTAATAATCATAGACTTGCAATCACTTTCTGGAGGAAAATTTTGTAATGGGTGTGGATAAGTTGGCATTATGTATCGCATATTTACTAAATAAAAATTTGTACTTTTTACTAAAGATAAAGTTCTGCAGTGATAATGTTTAGGACATAAACTCAACAAAGTTCAAATATTTCATGGTATCTATTAATCTAAAAGAAACCTGGCTGAGCCATGGACAATGTAGGTCAACAGAACAAACAGCCAATGACTATCCATGAAGAATAATCCTATCTAATAAAAGAGTAATATGCAAATTGACTATACCTCCACTACACTCACAAGCCATGCCCACCAGCCACGTCCACCAGCCAATCAGAGTGAGTATGCAAATTAACTCATCAAAGATGGCAGTTAATTTGCATACATAGGCACTCAGCCCCTGGGTCCTGGGAACATTCTGGCACCCAGGCCATTCTAAGGTAGATCCCGCATGGGCCCTGAGCAGCCTGTGAAGGGTCTGAGCCAGGGGGCTCCTCGGCAGGGCCAAGCCTGTAATCAGAGCCTAGGGGCCAGGGGCAGAGCTGGTGATCTGAGGGAGCTGGGGGTCCACTGCGCAGGCCAAAAGACTCAGCCAGAGGCTTTTGTTTGGGCAGGCGTGGGCAGGGGTGGAGCCAGCAATTGGCAGAGCCCAGGCTGAAAGTGTGGACAGAGGTTTTTGGCCTGGGCAGTTCTGGGGTGGGGCAAAACCAGAGATCAGAGGCTATTGGCAATCCATGTGAACTACGGAGGAAACACCTTTTCTGATAGCTCAATGGCTAAGCTCCCTGTATGCCACTGATAATATTCTTAGTAACTTGGGTAATAAGAATCCAAAAAGGCTATCTAAAGTTTTTCCACCACACTTCTGGAGAAAAAAATGAAGGTCTGCTGCTGGAGAGCTAAGAAATGTCCTATCTTGCCATAGTAGGTTTGGCTCAACAGATAATGCCTTGGCCTACCGACCACAGGGTCTGGGTTCAATTCTGTTCAAGGGCATGTACCCAGGTTGCAAGCTCCTCCCTGGTGAGGGCCCAGGTCAGGGCTCATGCAGGAGGCAACCAATCAAAGTGTTCCTCTCACTTTGATGTTTCTCTGTTTTTCCCCTTCTCTTCCACATTCTCTAAAAGTCAATGGAAATATCATCAGGGGAGGATAAAAAATAAAGAAAGAAAGAAATGTCATATACTCTGAAAAACACATCTTGAAAATGCCTAAAAAAGTTGTCATTTTTTTCATGATGAAAGGGCTGGAGTCTGTGTTAATGAAACCACCTTGGTGGCTGTGGTGACTGGCAGTGGCTGGAGCATTGAGGTGATGGAGCTGGTGCCTTCCCCTGATCAGCCCTGTCACCTTCCACAAAGGGAGGCCAGACTGTGGCTTATGCCCGCTCCCTAAGCCATCAATAGGACATCCCCTGAAGACTCCCAGTATGTGAGAGGGGGAAGGTTGGGCTAAGGAACTCCTGCACCCCCAGTGCACAAATTTCATGCACTGGGTCCCTAGTTAGTAATAATTATCTAAGAAGAAGTCTATCCCTTTTATTACAAAAAAACTTCTTCTGTGTAGTTAAAACAGGTTTATATGAGTTAAGTGTGTATATTTTTTTATTCCATTTATGTAGTACACTAGTGACAAATGAAAAAAATTGTTTGTTTTTTTTACCCATGAAAGAATAAGCTAATAGAAGGAACTTACTGTCTTAAGAACTCACCAGCATTACTCTACTCCAATCCCAGGCCAATGTATGAAAAGGAGACTCAAGATCTCCGAATCTATTTTTCCACATTTGCTTTAGCTTTTTATACTAGAGGCCCAGTGCATGAATTCATGCACAGTCAGGGTCCCTTTGCCTGACCAGTGATTGGGACCAATTAGGGCCGGCCAGGGAGGGGAAGGGCTGCAGGAGGTTGACTCACCACAGAAGGGTTGGCTGTGTTGACTGTCTGGCCCCCTGGTGGTCAGTGCACATCATAGCTACCAGCCAGTTGGCCAGTCATCAGAGTCGCTTAGGCTTTTATATATATAGATCCCATATATATAGACATGATAAACTGTGAGCATTTACATATGCTCCATCCTGATTTTTCCATTATCTAGATCAAATTTTTTATATAATTTTAAGGTTGGTCCTGACATTATTCACCTGAAAAGTCTTCCTTTGCCATCTAAGACCAAGTGTACTGATGCTCCTTGTGATCCCACAGTACCTCCTTCTAATTTCCACTGAAGCATTTAACAAGTACTTACCCTTTCAGATTTCCATGTATGAACAAAGACCATGTCTAATTTACTGTAGTAGCCCCGATTCATTCTATAGTTTTTGTGGCACACTTCATACTTAAACTCTGTTGAATGAATTCTCACTAAAAATATATTCTGTCCATCAATTTTACATTGAGAGAAGTATCGTATCATCCGTAGCTTTCCATGTTCCTCTTGATCCTTGAAGCCAGTTGTTCTGCCAGCAGGTCAGCAACCAGCAACACTGAAAACAAGTTCCTAGAATTCCAACCTTGTCTGTGGCCCTGCCCTCTTCAGTGACTGTTCTTTATGTTGACTCAATTCATGTTGCATAAAACACAAGCTTCTTGGTCCTGATGTGGTATTCTAGTCATTGAGTACTGACCTTGCTCTTTTCAGCCTGGACTTTCCAATTGCCACAGACTTTTTCACTATAAAGTACTCTCTGAAATAACACAACATAATTCAGATCTCGGTTCAAAACTTGGCTTTGGCTGTGTTTGTCTTAGCCTTTAGGGACAGGAATTCCACAATATAAACATTCAGTATGGTTTTATGTTCACAATGCGACATGACAATAAAGCTCTTCTAATTTTATTTATTTACTTTCTATTTCTGTCATAAGTAAACTTATTGCCCATCATAATACTTCCCCAATAATATAAAGATTAAATAATTTAATATGTTGAAGCTATTTCACTTTAATCTTATTAAATTATTAACATTTTAATAAACAACTTTAATTACTATGGCTAAGTATTGTGAATAGATAATATGTATAATCTCTTAATACAATGTTTTATTTTCTAATAAAATAAAATGGTCATCTAAAAATTACCCACATATTTGTGGTAATTTCTGTCTTTGTTTTCTCATATTTGTCATTAAAATGAAACTCAGAACCCTTAATAGGTCATAGTAGGCTCTTCCCATCATTCCTCCCCAATTTAGTCCCTTGGAAAAAGTAAGAAATCACTACCTCATAGAATTACACACTGATAAATATTAAGTACTCTGTATCAATTTGTCTTTGCTGTGTCCCATTATTTCACCAGTTGTATCCAATGTGAAAGCATCTGAGCTTACATTAAACCCAAGAAAATTAGAAGGATATTATGCACAAACTATAAAAGTCATCAATAAAAATGCTTTTAATACCTTTATGATTTAAGGAGACATAATGAATATAGAATATAGAATATACGTATAGTTCATGTGCACATTCTATTTTTTAAAACCAAATACTATATTTTGTAATAATGAGTTTCTTACTTACATAATTTTGAGACACAACATTATAGACAGAATTTTCCCATAGAAACATCCAGGCATAAGAGTAAAAGTGAATATAGAAAAAAGGTAAGGAAGAAAGAGGTGCTCACTATAAGATAAAAAGAAGAAAAGCAGAATATGAAGGATTACTTGAATTTAATTAAACTAAAACCTTTTTATAAAATTGCTCAAATAAGTCTGCATTTTCAGACAATATTAAAGACAGAGTATCAGGGAACCAAAATATGTTTTAAAATTTCTTTCATCTGGAAATATATGTAAGTAGACTATCTGATCAGCTTGCATAGACTGGTGTGTCTGATCTAAAGACACCTGGCTTGTAGGGATTAAGGAAGCTTCTGGAAAAGCACTTAAGGAGGACTTCTCTTGGTGTTCGGACATATATGTCATGATTTGCAAACAGTGGGACAGTTTGGCAGGAGCCTATTTGCAAAGGAAACTGAACAGCAGTATAGCCTCCCAGGAGAGAATGCATCCTCAGGAAAGAAGAAATTGACCTGCTGAATTTGAACAGGCAGATAAGACTTTAGCTGCTGGAAAGAATTGAAACAGAAAAATGGCTTTGGTATTACTTTCCTCATGACTCCGTTTTGGGTTGGACTATACACATAATTTGAACCCAGTTTTGGTATCTTGAAGGGTCAGTTCTGCTTCCAGTAGTACACTGTTGTGTTTGGTGAGGACTGTGTAGCAGCAGCAGAGACAGATAGTCCCTCCTGGGTTAGCAGAAATGCACTGGCCATTGTCAGGCATGCCAACATGAATAAAGTAGAAGAAAACTTACACTTGCGCATAGAGGGCTTTCTCTTTGGAAGCTCAAGGTGATGCTTAAGGGAACAGATGTGACTACATGAAGAGACGTAACTTGATCCAGGTTAATCTTAATATAATATTTTCTAAAATGTGAAGGGATTTACATCTTTATATCCACAAGATCCTCAGGCCCAATTAGTTCTCTAATAAGACACTGATTTAAAAATATTATTGGAGTGATATCAGCAAAATGGCAAAATAGAAGTTTGCAGCCATCGTGGCCTCTGAGGACCTCAGTTTTTTACAACAACCCATGAACAAGATCATCTTTGTAGGGGTCTAGCAGAGAAGTTTCACCTAACCAAAAATTTTGAAAATAGTATCACTTTACTGTGTCACCCCTTTCCCAGGCAGCACAGTTCAGTGCCAAGACAAGACCCCCTAAGTCCATGATTTATCCGTAAGAAAAAATGAGAACATAGTGCATGGGTGCCTGATTTCCCCAGCTGTGTAGGATGCAGCCCTAGTGCCTCACTTTTTTTCACTATCCGGAATGCTCAGGAGATGGGCACCCAGAACACTTGAGGTAATTAGCACAACTCAGTGTTTTGGAGAGACCAAGAGCAGAGCAGAAAGTGGAGACCTCGCTAGCATAGCTTAGAACTCAACAAAGGGTCAGTGTTTCTTTTTTTTTAATGCATATTTAATTTATTTAATTTATTTTATTTTTTGTTTGTTTGTTTGTTTTTTGTTTGTTTTTATTAATTTTTTATACATATCTCCCCATTGCCCCCCCTCCCTCCCAGGCATAACCCAACCCCCCAGTGTCTATGTTCATTGGTTATGCTTATATGCATTCATACAAGTCCTTTGATTGATCTCTTATCTACCTCACCTAACTTTAATCTTCCTGCTGTAATTTCACAGTTTGTTTGAAGCTTTACTGCTTCTGTATCTATCCTTTTATTCATCCGTTTATAATGTTCTTTATTATCAACAAATGAGTGAGATCATGTGATGCTTCTCCTTCATTGACTGGCTTATTTCACTAAGCATAAGGCTCTCCAGTTCCAACCAGGTTGCTGCAAATGGTAAAATTCCTTCCTTTTAATGGCAGCATAGAATTCCATTGTGTAGATGTACCACAGTTTTCTGATCCACTCATCTGCTGACGGTCACCTAGGCTGTTTCTAAATTGTAGCTATTGTAAATTGTGCTGCTATGAACATAGGGGTGCATAAATCCTCTCTGATTGGTGTTTGTGATTTCTTAGGATAAATTCCTAAGAGTGGGATTACAAGGTCAAACGGGAGATCCATTTTTAGTTTTTTGAGGAAACTCCATACTGTTCTCCACAGTGGCTGCACCAGTCTGCATTCCCACCAACAGTGCACAAGGGTTCCTTTTTCTCCTCATCCTCACCAACACTTGTCCTTTGTTGATTTGTTGATGATTGCCATTCTAACAAGTGTAAGATGGTATCGCATTGTCGTTTTGATTTGCATCTCTCAGATGATTAGTGACTTTGAACATGTTTTCATGTGTCTCTTGGCCTTCCTTCTGTCATCTTTCGAAAAGGTTCTATTTAGGTCCGTTGCCCATTTTTTTATTGGGTCGTTTATCTTCCTTTTATTAAGTTGTATAAGTTGGCTGTAGATTTTGGAGATTAAACCTTTATCAGTGATAACATTTGCAAATATGTTCTCCCATACAGTGATCTTTCTTGTTCTTTTGTTGATGATTTCTTTTGCTGTGCAAAAGCTTTTTATTTTGATGTAGTCCCATTTGTTTATTTTTTCTTTAGCTTCCATTGCCTTTGGAGCAGTATCAGTGAAGAAGTTCTTTTGACATATTTCTGAGATTGTGCTGCCTGTGGATTCCTCTAGTATTTTTATGGTTTCCCTTCTAATGTTTAAGTCCTGTATCCATTTTGAGTTTATTTTTGTATTTGGCATAAGTTGGTGGTCCAGTTTCATTTTTTTGCATGTATCTGTCCAATTTTCCCAGCACCATTTATTGAAGAAGCTATCTTGGCTCCATTGTATGTTCATGCCTCCTTTGTCAAATATTAGTTGAGCATAGTGGTTTGTGTGGATATCTAGGTTCTCTATTCTATTCCATTGGTCTATATGTCTGTTCTTGTGCCAGTACCAGGCTGTTTTGAGAACAGTTGCTTTGTAGTATAGCTTGAAATCAGGTATTGAGATCCCACCTACTTCATTCTTCTTTCTCAGAATTGCTGTAGCTATTCATGGTCTTTTTTTTGTTCCAGCTGAATCTATGAAGAATTCTTTCTAGGTCTGTGAAATACGTCATTGGTATTTTATTAGGTATTGCATTGAATCTATAGATTGCTTTGGGTAGTATGGATATTTTAATGATGTTGATTCTCCCAATCCATGAGCATGGTATGCTCTTCCATCTGTTTACATCTTCCTCTATCTCTTTTTTTAGTGTCCTGTAGTTTTATACATATAGGTCTTTTACCTATTTAGTTAGGTTTATTCCTAGGTATCTTAATTTTTTTTGGTGCGATAGTAAATGGGATTGCTTTTTTAGGCTCTCTTTCGGTAAATTCACTATTAGTGTATAGAAATGCCACAGACTTCTTAGCATTAATTTTGTATCCTGCTACATTGCCAAATCCATTAATTAAGTCAATTAGTTTTGCAATGGAGTCCTTTGGGTTTTTTATGTACAATATCATGTCATCTGCAAATAAGGACTGCTTTACTTCTTCTTTTCCAATTTGGATGCCTTTTATTTCTTCTTCTTGTCTAATTGCAATGGCTAATACTCCTAGTACTATGTCGAACAGGAGAGGTGAGAGTAGACATCCCTGTCTTGTTCCTGTTCTTAGGGGAAATGGTTTTAGTTTTTGCCCATTGAGTATGATTTTAGCTGTGGGTTTATCATATATGGCTTTTATGATACTTCTATTCCCACTTTGCTGAGAGTTTTTATCAAGAAAGGGTGTTGGATTTTGTCAAATGCTTTTTCTGCATCAATTTATATGACTATGTGATTTTTATCTCTCAATTTGTTTATGTGATGTATCACATTTATTGATTTGCGGATATTGTACCATCCCTGCATTCCTGGGATGAATCCTATTTGGTCATGGTGTATGATCTTTCTGATGTACTGCTGGATCCAATTTGCTAGAATTTTGTTGAGGATTTCAGCATCTATGTTCATGAGAGATATTGGTTTATAATTCTTTCATTGTGTTGTCTTTATCTGGTTTTGGTATTAGGGTGATGCTGGCTTCATAGAAGGTGTTTGGAAGTGGTCCTTCTTCTTGAATGTTTTTGAATAGTTTGAGGAGGATAGGTTTTAATTCTTCCTTGAATGTTTGGTAAAACTCTCCTGTGTAGCCATCTGGCCCCAGGCTTTTATTTGCTGGAAGCTTTTTGATGACTGCTTCAATTTCTTCCATAGTTATTGGACTATTGAGATGTTTAGATTCCTCTTCATTGAGTTTTGAAAGGCTATATTTTGTAGGAAAATATCCATTTCTTGCAGATTGTCCAGTTTGTTGGAATAGAGTTGTTCATAGTATTTTTTAACAATCCTTTGTATTTCCACAGGGTCTGTTGTTATTTCTCTTTCATTTCTGATTTTGTTTATTTGGGTCTTCTATCTTTGCTTCTTGGTGAGCCTGGCTAGAGGTACATCAATCTTGTTTATCCTTTCAAAGAACCAGCTCTTGGTTTTGTTGATCTTTTGAATTGTTTCTTTGGTCTCCAAGTTGTTTATCTCCGCTCTGATCTTCACTATTTCCTTCCTTCTGCTTACACTGGGCTTTTCTTGTTGCTCTTGTTCTAGCTCTTTGAGTTGTAGGGTTAGGTAATTTATTACCATTGTTTCCTGTTTTTTACAGTAGGCTTGTAGAGCTATGAACTTCCCTCTCAAGACTGCTTTCACTGTGTCCCATAAATTTTGTATTGTTGTGTTGTCATTGTCATTTGTTGCCATGATGTTTTTTATTTCTTCCTTGATCTCTCTGGTTACCCAGTCGTTTAATAGCATGCTGTTTAGTCTCCATGCATTTGATTTCTTTCTATTGTTTTTATTATAGTTGATTTCCAGTTTTATGCCACTGTGGTCTGAGAAAATGCTTGATATGATTTCTATCTTCTTGAATTTGAAGAGACTTTTCTTATGACCCAACATATGATCTATCTTTGAAAATGACCCATGTGCACTGGAGAAGAATGTATATTCTGTGGCTTTGGGGTGAAATGTTCTGAAGATGTCAATTAATTCCATCTGGTCTAGTGAGTCATTTAGGTTTGATGTTTCTTTGCTGATTTTTTGTTTAGAGGATTTGTCCAATGGTGACAGTGGGGTATTAAAGTCTCCTACTATGATTGTATTGCTGTCAATCTCTCCCTTAATATCCTCCAAGAGTTTTTTTATGTATTTAGGTGCTCCTGTGCATATATGTTTACCAGAGTTATTTCTTCTTGTTGGATTGTTCCCTTTAGTATTATGAAGTGGCCTTCTTTATCTCTTGTTATGTCCTTCACTTTGAGATCTAATTTGTTAGATATAACTATTGCAAGCCCAGCTTTTTTTTTCATTTCCATTTGCCTGAAATACCATCTTCCATCCCTTCACTCTCAATCTGTGTGCATCTCTTTTCCTGAGGTGGGTTTCTTGCAGACAGCAGATATATGGATCATGTTTTCTTATCCAATCGGTTACCCTATGTCTTTTGATTGGAGCATTTAATCCGTTTACATTTAAAGTTGTTATTGATAAGTACTTATCTGTTGCCATTTTTAATCCTTACTCCCAAGTTCCTTCTTCGCTTCCTCTTTCTTTTTATTACAGCAGACCCTTTAACATTTCTTGCATTGCTGGTTTGGTGGTAATATATTCCCTTAGTCCTTTTTTGTCTGTGAAGCTTCTGATTTCACCTTCAATTTTGATTGAGAGTCTTGCAGGGTACAGTATTCTTGGATTCAGACCCTTCCTTTGCATGACTTTGTATATTTCATTCCATTCCCTTCTGGCGTGATGAGTTTCTGTTGAGAAATCAGTAGCTAGTCTTATGGGATTCCTTTGTAGGTAACTTTCTGTTCTCTTTGGCTGCTTTTAAGATTCTTACTTTGTCCTCGGTGTTTGCCAATTTAATTATAATGTGCCTTGGTGTCGGTTTGTTGGGGTTAATTTTGCTTGGGACTCTGTGAGCCTCTTGGGTTTGTGTGGGTTTTTTCTTTCCTATATTGGGGAAATTTTCTGACATTATTTCTTCAATTGGTCTCTAATCCTTGTTCAGTTTCCACTCTTTCTGGAACCCCAATTATGTGGATGTTGTTTTGTTTCATGTTATCACAATTTTCTCTTAGGCTCTCCTCTTGCTTTTTAACTTTTTTTTCTAGAAGCTGTTGTACTTGGGTATTTTTTCCTACCATGTCTTCCAGCTCACTGATGTGGTCCTCTGCTTCTTCTAGTCTACTTTTGATAATTTTTATTGAGTTCTTTATAGCAGTGATATCATTTCTTCTTGATTATTCTGCATTTCTTCTTGCTTCTTCATTTTCTCTTGGCTCTTACTCACAATGTCGAACTTGCCTTCCATTCTTTTCATCCATCTTATGATCATTTCTCTGAACTCTTTCTCTGGCAGGCTTATTTCTGCTTCTATTTCGTTTACTTCCTTTTCTGGTGATACCTGCCTATCTGTCATATGCGGGCTGTTTCTTCTTCTGCCCATGGTTTTTCTTCTCCAGGTATCTGGTTATGTAGTTCTCTCTCCTACATTGATTCAAAGGCACAAACTACAACACAACTCAGTACAGCGCACAAGGCACTGAACAGAAATGTATTCACAATGTTAATAATCACCAATAAGGTGACCACCAATGAAAGATAAATTAGGGGTAAGTAGAGAAAGAGGAAGAGGAAATTGAGGGAAAAAGAAAGGAAAGAAGTGCCAAAATCAAATTGGGAGAGGGAGAAAAAAAATAAATGAACTAAAAATAAAATAAAATTAAATTAAATTTTAAAAAGGAGAAAAAGAAATTGAAAAGAGAAAGAGAAACAAAATCAGAGAGAAAAGAAAGAGGATTAGAGAGAAAAGGGGAACATATAGATGTCAGGAGAAAACTCCAATAGAACAGTCACTACTCCCAATAAAGGCCAGCAACCAGTACCTAGAGATTAATACAAACTGCAGATAACAACTGGTATCGAGGGAGGTGAGGGAAAAGAGTGGTAAAAAACAAAGCAAGCAAAAAGGAAAATCAAACAAGTAGAATAAGCTAAAACAATCTCACAAAAAAAGTTCAAAAAATCGATATAATCACTCTTCGGGCAAATAGTAACAAAAGGACATAGAGAAAAAACAACTTTTTGGCTAGTGAAGACCAGAGGAGAGAGGTTTGTATGGACTTGTAGTAGGGGATTTGAAATTAGATATATAAGTGGGGTGAAATTTTAACCAGGTAAAGAGAAAGAATAGGGGGAAAGTAACGGTGGAAAAGGGAAAGAGAAACAAGACAACAAAATGGTGAAGGTTAGGAGGAAAGTGTTGGCATAAAGGTAGAGTTGAGTTGGAGTAAAATTATGCTAAAGGAAAGATGAAAATAGAATGTCCAAAAAGGTAAAATACTAGTAGTAATTAATAATACTAGTTGAAAACAAAAATGTAATAATCAAAAAGGTAAAATCAATTGAGGCAAAAAGAGAAAAATAGTCTTTTAATTAAAATATGTAAAAATGAAAAATTAAAATTAAAAAAGGAAAAAGAAAAAAAATACAGTGGTCATTCACTTCCACTATTATTCTGCTTGGCACACCTGTTTCCCAGTAGGGAAGTTATTGCAGATGGTCATTCACTTCCACTGTTATTCTGCTTGGCACTCCTGTTTCCCAGTAGGGAAGATATTGCGGATCCCTGTGTTGCACTGTTGACGTTTTAATCTCTTTATTCTCTTGTGGTTATGCGAGAGTCAATTTGTGTGTCATCCACTGGGTGGCAGTGTTTTGGAATTGATCTCTGAGACAAAGCACAGGACCTCTCTAGGCTGTGTTCAGATCCTGCTACTCTGTGGTTCTCAAAGCCAGTTTGTGGGGATTTTGAAGCCGGGACACTGTAATAACTTCCAGGCTGTCCCTCTGCCTCAGATAAAAAACGAGTTGTTTTCCAGAGCTCCCCTCTGTCAACAGCTCGGAGAGCTTGCCTCCACACTTAGGGATCATGCCCTGCCCACCTCCATGGACCTCTCCAGAGGCAGCTTTCCCACAGCCTGGCTCCCACAGTGTGCGCGTCTCTGTTCTGAGGGGCAGGAGACCTCACCTATCCCAGGCGAAATCTGACCTTTCCGTGTGCCGTATAGATCTCTGAATCCGCCACGTGTCTGTGCCGATTGGAGAGCGTTGTTCTGGATCTCCGGCTGTTTGGTGTGTGTTTCAGCCAGCCGCTGCTTTCAGACCGCTGCAGACATCCACCTCCCTCTGCAAGATCAGGGTCAGTGTTTCTAATACTCCTTTCATAGACTTCATCTGGGAAGGCTTCAAACAAGCTGCTTGGAAAGACTTACATGCAGACCCCTCCAACTGGTTCATGGGCACACCTCATGCCCACTGTAGCCAGCTTCCACACACTCCACCCCCGCTGTGAATGGCAAGGTTGAACCTTTGCAGATAGCTTTGCAGGTACACAGGGACAGACAGCTTGACTCTGCAGGACTGAGAGAAAGCACACAAACTAGAGCATTTCAGAGAACCAGCCTTAGAAAAACAAACAGAAAGTTCTCCGTACCCAGCCAGGTTTTGCAAGATTGAAAGAAGGCAAATTATCTTCACAATATCCCCATTAAGGGAAAAAGATGTATAGAGTCATTGTATATATAGGAAAGGTCTGAGAGAGCCTCATAACCCCTAGTTGGGATTCTGATAGTGAAGGTGTTGTTATGTTTCCTGAAGCCAGCCAGTAAATATTAGTGGAGATGTTTCCATCTTCAAAGGCAATGACACCATCTAAAGACAGAGACATGGTAAAAGCAGTGAAAGAAAATATACTGTACATCTAACCAAGTTCCAATAAGACTATCAATGAATTTCTTAGTAGAAACCCTGCAGGCAATGAGAGGTGGTATGATATCATCAAAGTTACTGAAAGAATAAAATTGTGCCCACCACAAATGGTTTATCTATCAAATTACCCTTCAGAAACTAAGGACAAATACTTTCCCAGGCAAACAAAAGCTAAAGAATTTAATTTCCACTACCCTTATTTTAAAATAAATACTAAACAGAGTTCTTAAAGCTGAAACAAAAAGATGCTAATTAGCAACATAAAAAACATATAAAGCAACTATTAAAGGAACTAGATGAATAAATAGGCAGAATACATTCATAAGAGATTGCAATATAAAATTTCAACAATGGGCACATCATCCAGGCAGAAAACCAGTAAGACAACATTGCACTTTACTACACTTTAGATCAGATGGACATAGCAGACATAGAAAGCACATTCCAACCTATATCAGCAGAATATGCAACCCTCTCAAGCACACTCAGATCTCTACTTACATCTGAAATCCAATAAAGTCAAACTCAGAGAAATAAATTATAATGGTACCAGGAGCTGAGGGTGAAAAGGGAGATATGAGAAGATCTAGTCAAAGAGTATGAACATTCAGTTATCCTATCTAATAAAAGAGTAATCTGCAAATTGACTGTACCTTCACTATACCCACAAACCATTCCCACCAGCCAATCAAGAGTGAGCATGCAAATTAACCCAAACAAGATGGCTGTGGCCATGGAGCTAACAGGAGGCTTGGGTTTCCCTAGCAATGAAGGAAGCCAAGCTTCCTGCACACACTGGCTGGCCCAGGCCTCTGCTCAAAGCTACAAAGTTTCAGTTATAGAAGATAAATAAATCCCAGATACCAGGGCCTCCACTTGGGTTGCTGCAGGAGTGTGTCTGACCTGCAAACAACCACAGGCCTCTCGCCAGGCCACCCCACACCCCAAGGGAATACCAACCTTGATCCAGGACACCCTTCAGGGCAAACCAGCTGGCCCCACCCATGTGCCAGGCCTCTATCCTATCTAATAAAAGAGTAATATGCAGATTGACCATCACTCCAACACACATGATGACTGTCCCCATGTGGTCAAAAGATCCTGCCCCCATATGGATACAAGATGGCCACCAGGGAAGGGCAGTTGGCAGGGACCAGGCCTGTAAGGGAAGTCAGTTGTGGGCGATCAAGCCTGCAGGGGAGGGCAATTAGGGGTGACCAGGCCTGAAGGGAAAGGCAGTTGGGGGACCCACCCAGGCCTGCAGTGGAGGGAAGTTAGGGGTGACCAAGCCCACAGGGGAGGGAAGTTAGGGGCAAATAGCCTGGCAGGGGAACAGTTAGGCATTAATCAGGCTGGCAGGGCAGTGGTTAAGGGGTGATTAGGCTGGCAGGAAGAAGCAGTTAGGGGCAATTAGGAAAGCAGGCAGGTGAGCAGTTGGGAGCCAGCAGTTCTGGATTATGAGAGAGATGTCTGACTACGCATTTAGGCCTAATCCTAAATGGGCAGTTGGACATCCCTCAAGGGGTCCCAGATTGGAGAGGGAGAAAGCTGGGCTGAAGGACACCTCCTCCTTTCCCCCATGCATGAATTTTGTGCACTGGGCCTCTAGTCTTATCTAATAAAAGAGTAATATGCAAATTGACCATAACTCCAGTACACTCAATGGCTGCCCCATGTGGTCAAAGATGGCTGCCCCCATGTGGACACAAAATGAATACCACACCATGGCCAGCAGGGGAAGGCAATTGGGAGGGACCAGGACTAAAACAGAGGGCAGTTTGGGGCAATCAAGCCTGTAGGGGAGGGCAGTTAGGGGTAACCAGGCTGGCAGAGGAGGGAAGTTGGGGGTGATTGGGCCTGCAGGGAAGGGCAGCTGTGGGGGGATTAGGCCAGCAGGGCAAGGAGTTAGGGGTGACCAGGAATGCAGGGCAGGGCAGTTAAGGGCAATCAGCCTGGCAGGGGAGCAGTTAGATATCAATCAGGCTGGCAGGGAAGTGGTTAAGAGGTGATCAGGCTGCCAGGCAGAAGCAGTTAAGGGCAATCAAGAAGGCAGGCAGGTGAGCAGTTGGGAGTCAGCAGTCCTGGATTGTAAAAGGGATGTCCGAATTCCCGTTTAGGCCACATTCTACCAGGACATCCCTAGAGGGATCCCAGATTGGAGAGGGTGCAGGCTGGGCCTCTAGTAAGTTAAATAAGTTTTGGAGACCTAATGTACAGCCTGGGGACTAGTTGCTATGATATGCACTGATCACCAACAGTCATATGCGGAACATGGTGGGCATTTACAGCAGGTGGAAGAGCACAGAACATGGCGGGCATCAGCCACATGATGGAGCAGGTGAGCTGAAGCACCAGACCATGGTGGGGTGCCAGTCACTGTTATCGGGTTGATCCTCTGGTGGTTACTGAAAATCCTTTGCTCCTATGCTCCATGGTCCCACCTGGTGCTTGCACCTGCTGCAGTCAACAGCCCTACTCACACCCACTGCCAGTGCCTGTCACCAGCCACAATCGCTCAGCACAGTCAGTGGATGCAAGCAGCAGCTGTCGGCCCTGATCGCCCTTCAGGGCTTCTCCACTTCCCCCTGCTCCTAGGGCAGTCAGGACTGGCAGCCACCTCTCACACCCACTGCCAGCAATGGTCCCATTTGCATTGTGCTGGTGCTGGCCCCACTTGCACCTGCAGCCAGCACTGCTGCTCACACCCAGTGGTGCCTGGCACCAGTCCTGATTGCTCGATGATGTCAGTGGGCGCAAGAGGAAACTACTGGCCCTCCACATCCTCCTGCTCCTGAGGGGTGTTTGGCGCAGCAGCCACCACTTGCACCCACTGACAGCACCAGTCCTGCTCACCCCCACTGCAGGCACTAACCTCAATCACTCCATGGCATCGGTAAATGCTAGTGGGGCCAGCACCGTCAGCACGTGGGACTGGAGACTGGGGGCCAAGGCTGGAAGGGCTGAACGAGGGCATGGAGGATGGGCCAATACCCACCTTCTGCCCACTGTAGCCTCGCTGCCCACAGTTCCTATCAAGGTGCACTGAGCCCCTAATAGTTATCAATAATGTGTTGGGAAGCCTGAGACCTGGCTGGAAACTTTGTAAGAAGGACACACTCATAAATGGGGCAGGCAGCATTCCACACACTTCCCTTTTATCAGAATGTCCTTCTTACAAACTTTCCAACCAAGCCTTATACTGTGAAAGAGAGGGCTAAGGGACAACCTGGCTGATAGCAACCAGGTGGCTCCATAGTCTTCTCTTTCATAGTAAAACTGTGTCTGAGTAATCTGTTCATCCGTTGTTCAGAGGTTGCTGGTCAGCGCCAGCAATAAAGTATTGCATACTTGAAATTTGCTGACAGTAGATTGTAAATGTTCTTCACACATGCACAATAGTAATTATGTGAGGTGATAGAATAAGCTTGATTGTGGTAGTCATTTCACAATGTATACATATATCAAAATGGCACATTGAACACCTTAAATACATTCAATTTTTCTTAATCAGACCTCAATAAAGCGGGAGAAAATAAAAATAAAATAATATTAAATAGCTCATAAAGAATATTACTTTGTCTCCAAGCCTCATTCAGGTTCTTCTTGAAATCCTCAAAACAGAATCAAATGGGCCTGGATACTCTATTTTGTGAATTTATACTAGGCTATAGCTACAGTTTTCTTCATTAACCATAAGGGGGGATGCAGGGAATATGCAAATGCTAGCTGTAAGAGGGTTTAAAACCTGAAGGCACAGTCATAAGACACATCTGACAGATAATGACTATAATGTAAGTAAAACTATTAGTATTTGTTACTATTAAACTCACTATGTTCATGCATTGTTCTAAGCATGTGTGTATTAACTCACTTCATCCTAACCACTGCAACGTGAGATAGTCTTTTTATAATCTATATAGTAGGGATAGAGAAGCTGAGGCACAAATGACATTAACTCACCTTTAGAAAATGCAAAATGTGGAACTAGAATCCAGACATTTAAGTTCCAAGGATCACATCCTTAACCTCTATCTTCTGGCTTAATTTTAATCCCTTCCACAAAGGTTATGTCCATTTCTCTGATCTTTTCTTGAAAAGATTATTCAACTTCTGTTATTTATCATCATCTTATCTAGAAAAGGTAATTTGAAGATATTCAAAGGCTTGGACATTCTTGACAAGGCAGAGTGGAGTATTGTTTCTGATGAGAACAATCTCTTTAAATTGAATATGGCATTTTGAACAACTTAATTGTATTTATGGAGGACTAGAGTGGGAGGTAGGTTTGCTTTTTCCACTTGCCCTTGTCATTTTAAGGAACGAAGCTACATTTTTAAAAATTTCTTTATTGATTCAGGTATTACATACTTGTTCTTATTCCCCCATTACTCCCTACCTCCCATTCATGCCCCCACATCCCTGTTGACTGTGTCCATTGATTAGGCTTATATGCATGTAAATAAGTCTTTTGGTTGACCTCTCCCCTTTACCCTTATCATCCCCTACCTTTCCTGAGGTGTGATGTTCTTATTGATGTTTCTCTGTCTCTGGATCTGTTTTTGTTCATCAGTTTATGTTGTTCATTATATTCCACAAGTGAGTGAGATCATGTGATATTTACTTTTTTCTGCCTGGCTTATTTCACTTAGCATAATGCTCTCCATCTCCATCCATGTTGTTGCAAATGGTAAGAACTCCTTTTTGACCACAGCATAGTATTCCATTGTGTAAATGTACCAAAGTTTTTTAACCCACTCATCTGTTGATGGACACTTAGGCTGTTTCCAGATCTTAGCTATGGTGAATTGGGCTTCTATGAACATATGGGTACATATATCCTTTCTCATTCATGTTTCTAGTTTCTTGGGATATATTCCTAGAAGTGGGATTACTGGGTCAAATGGGGGTTCCATTTTTAGTTTTTTGAGGAAAATCCATACTGTTCTCCACAGTGGCTGCACCAGTCTGCATTCCCACCAGTAGTGCAAGAGGGTTTCTTTTTTTCCACATCCTCCCTAGCACTTGTCATTTGTTGATTTGTAAATAATAGCCATTCTGACAGTGTGAGATGGTACTGCATTGTGGTTTTGATTTGCATCTCTCTGATGATTAGTGACTGAGCAGGCTTTCATATGTCTCTTGGCCATCCTTCTGTCTTCTTTTGAAAAGTGTCTATTTAGATCAGTTGCCCATTCTTTTGATTGGGTTGTTTATTTTCTTTTTGTTAAGCTGCATGAATTTCCTATAAATGTTGGAGATTAAACCCTTATCATTGATATAATTGGCAAAGATGTTCTCCCATGCAGTGAGCTTTCTTGTTTTATTGACGGTCTCCATTGCTGTGCAAAAGCTATTTATTTTGATGTAGTCCCATTTGTTTATTTTCTCTTTAGTTTCCATTGCCCTATGAGCAATAGCAGTGAAGAAATTGATTTGGGATATGTCAGAGATTTTTCTGCCCGTGGATTCCCCTAGTATTTTTATGGTTTCCCGTCGTATGTTTTAAGTCCTTGATCCATTTTGAGTTTATTTTTGTGTATGGTGTAAGTTGGTGGTCTAGTTTTATTTTTTTTTGTATGTATCTGTCCAATTTTCCCAACACCAGTTATTGAAGAGACTATCTTGACTCCATTGTATGTCCGTGCCTCCTTTGTCAAATATTAATTGAGCATAGTGATTTGAGTCAATTTCTGGGCTCTCTATTCTATTCCATTGATCTATATGTTTATTCTTGCGCCAGTACCAGGCAGTTTTGAGAACAATGGCTTTGTAATACATCTTGATAACCGGTATTGAGATCCCACCTACTTTGTTCTTCTTTCTCTGGATTGCTGTAGCTATCTGGGGTCTTATTTTATCCCAGATGAATTTTTGGAAAGTTCTTTCTAGGGTTGTGAAATATGTCGTTGGTATTTTAATGGAAAGTGCATTGAATTTATAGATTGTTTTGAGTAGTATGGATATTTTGATGATGTTTATTCTACCAATCCATGAGCATGGTATGTTCTTCCATCAGTTTATGTCTTCCTCTCTTTTTTTCAGTGTTGTGTAGTTTTCCAAATATATGTCTTTTACCTCCTTAGTTAAGTTTATTTCTATGTATCTTAAATTTTTTGGTGTGATGTTAAATGGAATTGCTTTTTTAGTCTCTCTTTCTATAAGTTCATTATTGGTGTATAAAAATGCCATAGATTTCTTGGTGTTAATTTTATATCCTGTTACTTTGCCAAATTCATTTCTTAAATCTTTTTTGATGGAGTCTTTAGGGTTTTCTATGTACAGTATCATGTCATCTGCAAATAAGGACAGTTTTACTTCTTCTTTTCCAGCACTATGTTGAAAAGAGTGGTGTGAGTGGGCATTCCTGTCTTATTCCTGTTATTAGAGAAAATGGTTTTAGTTTTTGCCCATTGAGTAAGATGTTAGCTGTGAATTTGTCATATATGGCTTTTATTATGTTGAGGTATGATCCTTCTATTCCCACCTTGCTGAGAGTTTTTGTCAAGAAAGTGTGCTAGATTTTGTCAAATGTTTTTTTCTGCATCAATTGATATGACTATGTGATTTTTATCTCTCAATTTGTTTATGTGATATATCACATTTATTGATTTGCAAATATTGTACCATTCTTACATCCTCAGGATAAATCCTACTTGGTCATGGTGTATGATCTTTCGGATGTACTGCTGGACCTAATTTGCTAGAATTTTGTTGAGGATTTTGGCATCTATGTTCATAAAGGATATTGATTAGGAATTCTCCTTCATTGTGTTATCTTTATCTGGCTTTGGTATTAGGATGGTGCCTGTTTCATAGAAGGATCTTGGAACTGTTCCTTCCTTTTGAATTTTTTGAAATAGTTTGAGGACAATAGGTTTTATTTCTTCCTTGAATGTTTGCTAAAACTCCCCTGTGAAGCCATGTGGCCTTGGGCTTTTATTTGCTGGAAGCTTTTTTTTCTCTTTTTTTAATATTCATTTAATCTATATTTTAGAGCCGGATGTTAGGAGCCTCTCAACTATTCTCTACTTACTAGCTGTGCTATCTTGGGCAAGTGGCATAACCTCTGCTCCAGTTTCCTCATATGTAAAAGAGGATTATAAAAGTACACACCCCATAGGTGGCTGTATGGCCCCCAGGCAATCGCCCTCAGGGGTGGCAAGAGTTTTTTGCAATAGGGTGGGGCAGTTGCTTCTGCCTGGAGGCTACTTTTAATTTCTTAAGTGGCCTCAGGGCAGGGTGTTTTCCAGTAGTGTGAGTAGACTGTTTTTCCACCAGACAAGGCAGATGTCTCTGTGGGAAACATGTCCTCCACTGCATGAGGGAATGATGGAGCCCAGGAAACTTGGGGTGTCTGCCTTCCGAGCTCTATCCCCTGAATCCCCAGTCCTGGGTTCTGCTCTCACAGCTCCAGTCCATTTCACCCGCCCTCTGCCAGAGTACAAGGGGGGTGGCTCACTGGGGAGTTTAGGGTGTTGGCCCTTTAAGAGGCTGCCGGAACTTTCAGCTGCTACTCCCTGGCAAACAGCACCCTATGGTTTTCACAGCTAGATGTTATGTGGGTACCCTCCTCAGTTTGGTGCTCTCTGCTGGGGAGCCCAGCATGGGGATTAGACCGCAAAGTTCTCAGTGGCACTCCCACAGCTGAGATACCTCTCCAGGACTTCAGTTGCCTGCCATTGGTGGGTGCCCGGCCAGCCCTTTCGTGCCTCCGCCCCTCCTAACAGTCTCTATATGGTCTTCACCTTTCATCCTTTGCTATCAAGATTCTCTCTTGTGCGTTTCCATTGCTTATTTAGGAAGACTTTTTGTATTTCCAGTGTAATTCCAGCTTGTTCCTGGGACCATGTCCCTTCAGCATCCACTTACTCTTCTGCCTCCCATAGGTTGTTAAAAAGATTACATTAAAGCATTTGCAATAGAGCCATGCACAGAGAAATGCTACATATATATTAGCTATTACTGTCATCACCACCACATTTACCATAATTACTGCTATAATCACCACCACGATCACCATCATCATCATCACCATGATACCATCATCCCCACCATCACCACCCCAATCATCACCATCATCACCACCATCCTCACCATCACAATCATCACCACCACCTCCATTATCAGCCTCATCACTACCACCACCCATACCATCACAATCATATCATCACACTGTTATCATCATCACCATCACCACTGCCACCACCATTATCATAATTACTCCCATAATCACCACCATGATCACCATCATCATCACCACCATTACACCATCATCTTCACCATCATGACCACTACCACCACCTCCATTATTAACCTCATCACTACCACCATCCATACCATCACAATCATATTACACAATCTTCACCATCACCATCACTAGCATCATCACAATCATATCATCACCACCATTATCATCATCACCACCATCACAATCATTACTGTCATCATCATCATTTCACCACCACCATTACCATCACAACCATCATCACTATCACCATCACCATCATCATCATCACTACCATCACAATCACAATCATATCATCACCACCATTATCATCATATCATCATTTTCATCCTCATCACCACCATTATTACCATCAAAATCATTATCATCATCATTTCTGCCTTCAAGATCATCATCACCACCACCACCATCACCATCACAATCACTTCATCACCACCATTATCATCACATCACCATCATTATCATCTGCACAATCACCATTGCCATCATCACAATCATCATCATCACAATCACCACCACCACCATCACAATCACTTCATCACCACCATTATCATCACATCAGCATCATCATCACCATCATCATGGCCCAGCTGGCGTGGCTCAGTGCTTGAGCATTGACCTAGAAAACAGGAGGTCATGGTTAAGTCCTGGTCAGGGCACAGGCCCGGGTTGTAGCTTAATCCCCAGTGTGGGGCATGCAGGAGGCAGCTGGTCCTTGATTCTCTCTCATCACTGAGCTTCTCTTTCTCATTCTCCCTTCCTCTGTGATATCAATACAAATATATATTTTTAAAAATATATATTTAAAAAAAAACGTCATGTCTTATGTTAAAAAAAAGATGCTTCTCTGGTTTTGCTGCATTTGCTGCATGAGGTACATAGTGGGATGAGAGGCAAAAGTCTACATAAATGTGGGTGGCAATCAGGCATGCCGTGTGGTTTGGAAAAGATCAGCTAAATGAGGAAAAGGGAGGGGGAGCAGCTACATGGGGAGCTACTGGAAGAGGAAAGCAGGTGCCGGGCCTTCCAGGAACATCTCACGGTGACAAAGGGAAGGAACTATCAGCATCAGCAGGGGCCATCTGAGCAAATGCTGGAAGCTTTTTGATGACTGCTTCAATTTCTTCCATAATTATCAGCCTATTGAGATTTTTAGAATCTTCCTGAGTAAGTTTTGGAAAGTTGTATTTTTGTAGGAATGTGTCCATTTCCTCCAGATTGTCTAGTTTGTTAGAATAGAGTTGTTCATAGTATTCTTTAATAATCTTTTGTATTTCTGTGGGGTCTGTTGTTATTTCTCCTCTTTCATTCCTGATCTTGTTTATTTGGGTCCTCTCTCTTTCCTTCTTGGTAAGCCTGGCTAGAGATTCATTAATCTTGTTTATTCTTTCAAAGAACCAGCTCTTGGTTTCATTTATCTTTTGTATTTTTTTTTTTTTGGTCTCTATGTCATTAATTTCTGCTTTGATCTTTAGGCTCTCTTTGTCCTGAATATTTGCTATCGTAATTATGATGTGTCTTGGTGTAGTGTGGGTCTTTTTGGTTTCATCTTATTTAGGACTCTCTGTGCTTGTGTGACTTTTTTCTTCCCCACATCAGGGAAGTTTTCTGACATTATTTCTGTTAATAGGTCTTCTAACCCTTGTTCCTCTTCCTGTTGTTCTGGCACCCCTATTATTCCTATGTTGCTTAGTTTCATGTTGTCCCATAGCTCCCTTAGGTTCTCCTCCTGTGTTTTAATTTTTTTCTCCAGTTGCAATTCAGTTTGGCTCTGTTTTGCTTCTCTGTCTTCTAATTCACTAATTTGGTCCTCTGTTTCTCCTAGTCTACTGTTGAAACTTTCCATGGTGTTTTTTATTGCAGCTATATCACTCTTCATTTCTTCTTGATTCTAACGTAAGTTGATTTTTTCTTCCATCTGGTTTATGAACTCTATGACACTTAGTCTGAATTCTTTTTCTGACATATTGCATGCCTCTGTTTCACTTAGCTTATTTTCTGGCCATTCCTCCTTTTCTTTCCTTTGGGGGTATCTTTGTCTACCCATTTTTGGTCTCACTAACTGATGTAGATGTCAAGCTATGCAGGGGCTGCTCCTTGGGTGGCAGTGGCTTCTCTAGCTGTGGTTGCTCCTCAGGTGGTCATGGTAGCAGCTGCTTCTCAGTTGACAACGGCTTCTCTGGTGGGTGCTATTTGCAGCACTGGTGCCTCCTCTGGCTGGTGGGGAGGCTGCTCATATAGCTGCTTTTCCTTGGATGGAAGTGGCTGATTATGAAGTTGCTGCTCCTCAAATGGGGACAGCTTGCTTGTGTCCGCTGCTCTTTGGACGGGGGCCAGCTGCTCACATGGCTGCTACTCCTCAGACAGGGGAAGACTGCTTGCATGGTTGCTATACTTTAGATGGGGGCTGGCTGCATGTTGCTGCTGTTCCTCAGATGGGACAGGCCACTTGTGATGCCACTGCTCCTTGGACAGGGGAAGGTTGCTTGCAGGGTTGCAGGTCCTCATATGGGTGCTAGTTGCTTGTGCAGCTGCTTCTCCTCAGACAGAGGGGTGGTCTGCTCATGAAGCTGCTGCTGCTCCTCATGCTGTTGATGATCCTCAGACAGGGATGGGGCTTTCACCTGGTTCCTTTTGTCATGCAGGTGGGGGTGCTGCTCCTCAGACCAGTGTGGACTGCATAGGGCTGCTGCTCCTTGGATGTGGCTGTCCTGTTCTTAACAGAGAGCAGCCTGAGGCTCCCCTGTCCTGTCGTTTCAGGGCGTTGCATAGTGTAAGGCCCTTGGTGCTGGTGGGAGGGCAAGTCTGGAGCCCAGTGGTGGCCCAAAGGAGCCGGAGGGAGAGCGAGCATGATAGTGGGAGCCTCTTTCAGAGGCGAGTGCGTGCATATGTGAGCCAGAGAGTGTGAGAGAGCAAGGAGTCAAGAAGCTACATTTTTAAAAAAGGAAGCTACATGTATTCTTTCAGAGAGAAAAAAAAATTACCTTGTATTATCGATACAGTCACAACTCTTCTACTATTAATAGTTTGTGAAGTACTTTAAGCCAAATGGTTTTCTGGGTGGGGAAATCTCCCCTTCCCCAAACCTATAAACTTTCAGAAACAAGACAGGAATTGTAACATTTACTTGTTAGACTCCATAAAGGTTACTTTAGTAAGTCACTTATAAGTTACAGACACACATTACTGTTGAGGGAAAAGTAATTTGTTGTAATCATTTTTAATTATAGTTATTTTTAATTATCTTTGCTGTATGTGTAAACATTAAAAATACAAACAGTGCTGCTATAGCACAGATGGTTGGCGCTTGTTAGCCAGGCTGTCAAGCATCATTTGAACACCACTGCCTCCTTTTCTCTAATTGTAAGGAAAAGCAATAAAGTTGCTTCTTGGAAATGATTTTTATGTTTGAAAAAACTGGCTGTTACTAAAAATGGGAGAACCAATTATGGACAATTTTGTCACCCTAGCTGTCTCCCTCAGCAATGCTTTGAACTCCTATCCACTGAGACCGCCTTCACCCTTAATGATTTAGGGGTACCCAGTAGTCAAGCAAGGCAAGCCCGTGTTTGGTTTTGCTCCAACTCAATCAGCTAACCAAGAACCTGGGATGGTTTAAAAAAGGGAGGAGGGCTCTTTTTAAAACTTGAATACGTGAATTGAAGTGGCAATGTTATGTGTGCAGATGGCACCAATGTTCCAAATATCTGGTTTCATTCACGTCCACACACAAAAAATCAAAGCAAAACTAAATAATTTTCCAAGATTTTAACACTAAGAGCTCTCTGGTATTAACATATGATTAAAGAGAATAGCTCCAATTTTTTTTAGTTATTAACACGAGAACTATTATATCTTCCACCTGGTGGCCAGCACCAAAGTGGTCAAATTCTGGTTTGAATGCCTCTCAAATAGACGACAAATTTGCTCTGTGAGTTTAGAGCCAAAAGTCAAAGGCTATATCATAATCCAAATGTTAAATCCCTCGAATCAATAAAAAGAGAAGAAAAACTACTCTTGGCTTAGCTTGACATTGGTCAATACGTTATATTCCCATTTATTTTTGTAAAGTATTGTTCAATATTTAATGTTGTCTGCACAGGCTTGCTGGACGGCAGCCATGACAAAAAGAAAAAAAAAAAAAGAACTTTTTATAATCAGCTTTGCACCGAAAAAAATAAATATATTCTCTACAAAAATGGAATGATAACCAAAGGAATAATTCAGGTTCTTAGGAAAGGAATTCTATGCATAAAGATAAAAATAGCATAAAACACTTAAAAGAATATGGTCCAGCCCAGATAATGTGGCTTCACCCTGTTTCCCTAAAAAAAAAAAAAGACAGTGTCTTATATTAATTTTTGCTCCCAACAATGTGCTAGGTCTTATTTTCAGAGATGTCTATTTTTCCATGAAGAAGAATACGGTACACATTTATTGTTG